>JAZKJV010007902.1:0-723859 GCA_037367405.1 Ottelia alismoides | reverse complement strand
TTCATGTACAAAGTTTCTTTATTTGAAGTATAAAAAGTAGAACTAAAAAATAGGTCCTCAAAAATGAAGGGAAATGGATAAAATAAAAGGGGATTTTATTGTATTATGGCCCTTATCTCTCCCTACTTTATTCCTAGTCGATCTAGCCATCAAGAGGCATGGGTCTCGGGGTTCTAGGTCATAAAAATATTTGCAATATTTTATTCTTTTTCTTTTCTTTTATTTATACTATAATTTTGACTTTTAAAAAGCACTTTTATACACTATTTACACAATGATGCATGAATGCTAAAATGCCTAAATTAAGCATATTTTATGCGTATTTACTAGGGTTTTTAATGCCAAAATGATAGAATAAAGATGATGAAATGGAGATTCATCAGTCACGTGCATAGAACGTGACCTTGGACGACGGGGGTCTCGGCGTGGATGTCTGAAGCTGCGGGGGCATGTATGCAAATTCTCCAATATGCACGTGCCATGCATGTGACTGCTGACGATGGGGGACTTATTTGCAGATGGTAGAATCTGAGGGGTTGTTGATGCATTTTTACCCCTCACTCGTGTGCTCTGCATGTGAGAAGGAATGAGGTTAAGGGGTAGCCTGGATATGGAGCTTGGAGGTGTAGACCTATTCCGCAGGTGGCCTACGCAAGGCGGTTGGGCATTGCCGCATGCGGAGGGCGGTGATGCACGACTATTGGCGGAGGAGTAGTGGGCGAGTCGGTGGTGCTCGGGCAGTGAAGGGGATGTCACTGTGTGCCTCGAGGTGGACGTGATCTGCGGTGGAGCTGTGTTCAGGCAAGGCTGTGGGCGCGCGGCATCAGACTTGCTCGAACTGTGGAGGGTGCGATCTTCCTTCAAGCGGTGGATGATGGCAGTGCAGCCTCGAGCATGTGGTGAACAAAGGCCTCCAAGCACGTGGAGGTGGCTAGCTGAAGGCCAGTGGTGAACGCTATGGTCAGTGGAGATGTTGCAGGTGGTTTGAAGGTGCGGTGACAAAGGGATATTGGGCGGAAAATGAAGGAATAATGGAAAACTAATGGAAACAGAGGGGAAAATGGAAGAAGAGTTGGATATTCGCTTGGGTTGGAGGAGGGCAGAGGCTTGACTATTGATTCTCGCTTTGATTGATGGCCGGCGACGGCTTCAAGAAGCTGCGATGATCACGTTGATGGATCGTCGTCAGAGAAGATAACCCCTATCACAAGAATCTTCTCCAGCTTTTTTCTCTCGCTTGCAGAAGCTATGGAGGATGGGTGTGAGGGAAGATGTCGATGGGCTTTAAATATGATGGGGGCAGAATCAGGTCAACGTCGGAGAACACGGGTGGTTAGTGACCGAGAGACGGGGAAACAGAGGTTGCGGTGATTTGAGGAGACGCGAACGAGGATGCGGAGATTGAGAAGGTTTGCACATGAGGTTGCGCATGAGAGGGAGGAGAAGTCCTCATGTGCAAGGCACGTAAGGTTCTCTTATTTTTTTATTTTTTAGTTAATTAATTGATTAAAATAAACAAAAATAAATGCCAAAATCGAGTGACAGGTGGCGACTCAGGGAGCGGCTATGTGTAAAAGAAAAATTTAGGAAGAAATAGCAAACAAGCTCGGTTCGAAAAGTTATCAACATAAGAATTGCTCGTACTTATGAGATCTACAACTTCCATGAAGGGACCAAGAGCAAAAAAGGTCACATGTGCAAAGTGATATTTTGAGGTACTTTATGTACATAAAATACCTTAGTTTTTTGGGGTTTGTAAATTTTTTTATGATTATTAAGTAAGAGATAAATCGAGAAAAATAACGATAAAATCAGAAATAAATATTTACATGATAATCTATTTTTTTATATTTTTAGTAAATAATAAATTAAGAGAATAAAATAAATAAGAAAATGGAGGATAATTGTACAGGCTCACAAAAGACACCCAGACTTCGTCCGATTCTTTGATTTCTATCTCATTTTGAATTTGTATTTTTATGCATTTTAATAAAACTTTCATCAAAGAATATGAATGAAAAAGAAAGAAAAGAGAAAGAGTTAATTATGCACATAAAATATCAAGTCAAAAATCACCAAAACACAAAATGCACAAAAGAGGCCCAAAATCCAACTTTCACATATGAGCTCCGATTTTTATGAAATTGGTCTTGTTTTGAGATCATTAAATATGTATTACTTTAAAAGTAAGTAGACCTAAATCAAACATTGTATGAGGAAGATATGAGAAATTTAGTTTGTTTATTCTGAAATTGGAGTTTTGTCTCATGGCCAGGTATTTGAGTTACTATTTTTTTGTATTTTCCTTTAATCTTGTCAGTAATATGTACACAATGAAGGTAGTTTGATGTCAATTGGAGTTATCAATAATTAGTTAAAAATGACTGAAATTAGGTGAAATGTGAACATGATTACTGCAATTATGAGTGTTAAAACACATATATTAATTATAAATGCATGAATGGTAAAAATGCAGAATAAATGATGAAATGCAGCTAATTACTCGAGAACGAAGATCTATCATCTTTTAATATGACGAATCAGGGATTCATCAACCACCTATGCTTAAACCTTGCTCATCCCTAAGCAACTAAAATGAAACGCAAAAGTGAAATGATTTTGGATTCCATACCAAAGTCATGAACAAAAGGCGGAAAATGAAGCTAGACCCGACTTTTGGATTAATAGTGTGGCTGAACTTATGTGAGAGTTAGGGTTTTAAAATCAACGGTTTCCAAGTTATATACATCATTGTAACAGATTCGGCTCAGAAGTCATCTTAGATTAATCCTTCTCCCAAAGCATATCCCATTAACAGTGAACAATTGTCTCATGTGTGTTAAAGGTTTAGATCTCTCCATCAAGGATGCCAGACTACCATGCAAACCTCCCTCCCCGGTAACTCGTCCTCAGGGAGTCAGGTATTTTCCTTCTAAGGTCTGCCGCGTTGTATTCACAATCAAAGGGGGAGAAATTAAAAGAAGGGGAAAAGAACTGGAGGGTGACCAGTGTAGTCACCTCTCCTTGTGAAGCCGGCCAGTTTAGCCAAGTCTCCACCAAGATCTGCAGGTTTTCTTGAAGCTTGGACCTTTTTGGTCAAATATTTATTTAGTGGTTTGGCTTCTTTTTGGTATGGATTTTCGGTAACTCCGCATGGATCTTTTGTGCCCCTACGGATATGGAATCTTTTTTCTCGTACATATTTTGGGATCTTAGAAAAAATTATGCCCAGCCGTCCATACCTTATCCGGAGCTTTATTTCAACCCATGCTCCGGTCTTTAGATGTCCACGCTACCATAAAAGAGACCTACACGGTCTTCCAACACCCCGTCTGAGTTGAGCTAAGTGCATAGTGGGAGAGAACAGATTAATTCCTTACTCAAAAGCTACACCTAGAATTAGGAGACCATATTAGATACTAAGAGTTAAAGCCTGCACATATCATACGGAACTCACAAAATTAAGTCAAAAGACCTGAAGTTTCTAAAATCCTTTTTCTCGGTGAAGTTCCTCTGGAAATTAGGTAGATTAAGGCCAAGTCAAGACCACTCTCCACTTCTACTCATAACTCAGTTCAAAACCCAATAACTTTTCACTCTGTATATGCTAGATATGCCAATGAGATGCAGATGCATGTGTGGTGCAAAATGTTATGCAAGATGATTTTCTGTTTTTTAATGCAAGAATGATATGCAAGAGTAAAGAGATTTTTTGGGTGGTTTTTTAAAACGTTTAACCATTATGTAATTATTGCATAATATATACAAAATTACGTGAAAGTACGAGATATGGGTAGAGTATATATGTAATATATACACGCCCCATATACTTAGCGTGTGCTATGTCCTCAGAGCACAAGAAGCGACAAGAAGACATAGCTCGTTCTAAGCATTGATGTGTGAAGAAAGATAAAATAAAAATTATTAAAAGTCAATCGCCGCCAATACTTAGGCTTTAGTCAGCCTAAGTATAGAAGAAGATAAAAAAAGTGGAGGTTTGAGGTTAAGAGGAGAATTGGAATAATATATACAAGATTAGCATCGGTCCCTCCTATACCTTAGGCTATGGTCAGCCTAAGTATAGGACATGAATGAGTTTGAGAACTGGTGAGTTCTGAAAAATATACATATCGAGAATGATGAGTAAATACAGATGGCATAGGGCCCCCATATACTTGGGCCTTAGCCTAAGTCTAGGAAGAAAATATACAAGGAAACCGATGGGGCGGGGGAAAGAGTGGATGATTATCAATGTGGTTATGACAGATCTTTCTCAAAAAAAATGTGGTGGAAGGGAATATTGATTGGAAGAAGACGAATCAGAGGATTCCCAACCATCGTCGGAGATGTCATCAGGATAATAATTAAAGGTCACATTACTCCAACTCTTTTTATTTTTGACCAGTCTTTTCAGATTTCGCTCAGTTTTCGAGTCAATCTATTCTTCCTCTGAATATTTAGATGAACAAGTGTCAGTCTGGTCATGATGAATTATTCCAGTGTATTGAATGGGACCAAGGGAGTCGGCATTAGGAATAATAGAGAGGGGAAGTGAAACGACACTCTCTACGAGCTCTGTAGAAATCTCGACGAGTAGATCTCCCGGACTGAGATGGTTGGAAATGTTATGGACTCCCCTGAAGTCGACTCTGAGTTGCCTCCATCTTGGTAGCTTTAGCAGCTACCTCCTTAATGGAAGTGAAATCCAATGCAGATAGTTGATGTTGCACATCGTCACGCAGTCCTCGAATGAACTTCTGTAAATTCTCCTCATGAAAACCAGTAGTCCGTGGTGAGTGGCGGGAGAGTTCAGTATAGCGAATGAGGTATTCTTGGGTCGTCATTGTCCCTTGCTTCGGTTCAGCAAACAACCTCCTCTGATCCTCAACCCAGTGGTCAGGATAGAACTGGCTACAGAATTCGTCAAGAAATATTTCCCATGTTATGGGATCTTCCATATGTTCCTTGGTGGCGTACCACCAACGGTTCAGCATACCCTGCTAGTGAAAATTCCATGAATGTAAGCCAAGACTCTTCAGAGCATGGATCATCCGCAAAACATTGGATACGTGATCCATCCACAGTTCAGCCTCATCTGGCGTGCCGGTGCCAAAGAATTTGTGGCACCTTAGACCTCTGATATGTTGCGTAGGTCGTCTGATATTTTTGTAACGCCTCTAGATCCTCTGATCCCTCTGGGTCCAGAGACACCGAAGGGTGAACACTGTCCTCCTCCTCACGTGAGGGCTGATATGAAGAGTCATCTTGCTGGAGGAGCCTTTGCTCCAATACCTCCTGACGATGTTGTATACCCCGCACAGCCTGGAGTAGTAAGGCCAACTGTTGTGCAACATCAGGGTCAACACGAGGCGGCATGATTCCCTATAGTATCATTATATTAGAAGTTATTTCTATAGTTGGAAAGACAATGGGCTCATTAAACAGGTCTGCAAATATTCTCCTTAACTAATGCCAAAATTAGAAGGCTTTGTCGCTATATTTATATTTCAAATCCCGTTGATAATCTAATATGCAAAGATAGAACGGAGTATCGGGCTCTGATACCATCTGTAGCGCCCCGCCCCTTAGGCTACTAAAACCGACGGGACGGGAGCGTCGGACCTACGGTCCAAATACGCCCATGATCTATGATACTCAGCAAATCATCTTATGCACATTAGATTAACATTTGAAATATAAATATCAACAGGAGAATAATGTGAAATGAAAAGTAAAATACACCATCCATTCTCACTGACAATGATCATCAAGCCCATATCCATAGAATGAGATACATCACATCACTATAAACTTGTAGAAGAAGTTCTCCAATATCTCATTACATGCCTCTCGAAATAACATAAATAATGCGGAAGTAAATAAGTTACTCTAAGTAGAACGCACCCTGCTTGGTGCAAGTATGACGTAAAAGGTCTGATCTCCTCAAAGACCACTACTGTGTGGTTGCTGCTCAGGTACACATGTTGGGTTCACGCGAGGTTAACGTTATGAGCAATTGTCCAATAACGAGACAACACTATAATGACTAATATAGGGGTAAGAAAAGAATGTATACTCAAATTTATTTAATGGCATATGCATGTATTGTAAAAATTTAGAAAGAACACCAAGTCATTCTAATTCTCATTCGATGACGTTGATTCTATTTGTTTATAAAAATAATCATTGAGTATTACTACAATATTCTTTATATTTCTACAAGCTGGTTAGAGTCTAAACTGTATAAAATTTCCGACATCGGGTCAATTATCATTTCTGGTATTATTTTAGCACACGCAAGTACGAGGCTCGCAGGCCTCCGCTACGCGGGAACTTGTTTGTCATCTTGGATAAACCTCCAAGTATCTCTGTCCAACTAGAACAGGAAAAAGTCTAAACCTCAAATTCTCCAACTTCAAACCATATCCCGGAACACCTCTCACAATAATATTACTTGAAATAGAATTCGATGCGGCCACACCTAATTCTACTTCGAGTCCTAATATCGTGTATAAGTGTGAAGCCAAGAACGCCAACCGCACCACCTGCCTACTCCGTCGAGCGACTCCGGATGCTACCAGTCTGCTAGGTGCAACGCGTCACTGATAACAGGGGTTTCCCACGAGGGTCACCATAAAAAATATAGAAGTGTTGTCGCCGAGGCGACCACTCATAGAAGACCGGTGTTAATCAGCAATTAACCCACAATCCAAAGAATACAACAATCAAGCTCAAAAATAAATGTGAATTAATCTTTATTTTACTCTACCATAAAATGTATAGTGACAAATATGTAGAGGTCGAACCACAGAGAGCAACACAAAATGCAATAGCCTACGTGTCAATCACAGTCATCCTTGTGTGGGTTTCTTTTTTTTATTATTATTTTTATTATTAAACTATAATAATTAAGTAATATATATATATTTATATAATACAAAGATATTACATATATATATACATAGAGGGTAAACATATAGCTTATAATACATGTAATATATATATAGGTATATCTAAATATAATAAATATATATATATATATATATATTTTTATCATATTAAGATTAATGAGAATACATATTACTAATTATATATATAATATATATATATATCTTTTTTTTGGATATATAGATATATATACATAAAAGGGGTATTATAATATTCACAAAAATACTCAAAAATAGTCAAAAATTCAGGAAAAGGATCTTTTTGGAATTTTCATGGCTTTTTACTGTTTTTATGATTTTTGGGTATTTTTGCAAATATTTTTAGTATTTTAAAATAGCTAAATAATAGCAAACAGTGGACTAGGTACTGGCCGTCACAAAAACAGAGATTAAAAATGGCTAACAGCCTCAAAAATTTTCCACTCTAATTTTCTAATAACAATAATAAAATATAGCATAAGTAGGGCCTGAGTTTATATTTTTCTGATTTTTCTTTGATTTTCTATATTTTTTTTGAAGTTTTTGGGTATTTTTGAATTTTTAAGGTTTTCTTTTTGAGATTTTTAGGTATTTTTGGACTGACACTAATATAGGTCAAAATACACTACATGTAATTTTTTTGGAATTTTTCAAGGCATTTTCATATTTTTTTGGGATTTTATAAGTTAGACAGGGAAAAAAAGACAAGTTTTTGATTTTTAATAAATGCAAAAATGCAACAAAATGCAAAACTAAAAATATGGCGTTCAAGCATGACCAAACAGGAGCTTAAGTCTATTTTTGCAAGATTTTTCGATTAAATATGAAGCATAAAATAAATAGACAAAGCCTTCAAAAATTAAATGGCCTGGCAGGGGTATTTTTGCAAATAAAATAGTTGGCAGGGGCATACATGCAAAAATTACAACAAAAATACACTTTAACTTTTATTTTCAGGACCATTTAATAAATACAAGAACCCGACAGGGTTTAGATGCAAATTTTCACGCGCCTCACGTGGTTGTTGCACGTGAGGCGCGGAGGGACTAAAATGTAAATATGTAAACCTCAGGGGGTCCACTGCAATTTTTACAACTTATTTACAACTGAAACTTTTATTTTTGGGATTAAATACTAAATACAAAAAGTGGGGGGAGAGATGTGAAATTTACCCTTAAGTAAGGCTTTTCATCCTGCGGCGCTGGCGGCGCCACTTATACACGTGGCGACCATCGGACGGCGGACATCGGTTCGGCGATGAAGGGCCAGGATTAGAACCTCCTGGCTGATCTGACGGTGGATGCACATCTTCATCGAACGGTCGGCGTTCAATCTGGGCCGCCCCTCTCGATCCAACTGTGCGGAAGGCACCTGGAAGAACTGGGAAGAAGCTCGCCCCCGGCGAGCTTCAATCGGGTAGCTCGGGCTCCTTCGGGCACCTCCCGCGCATCTGAAGCTCTCTGATCGTAGCTGGGAGGCTTCCGCGTCGTCTGACGGTTCTTTGACGGCTCCTGGAGGTCCAAGTCGATGGAGCGAGGTCGAAGAAGAAGAGGACCCCCAGGAACCTCTTCCTGGGTCAAAGCAAGCCCAGAAGGGCTCGATTCTTCGAAGTACCTGCACAGGAAGAACCGCGGGCGAGAGAGCTTGCTCCTCGACCCGGGGTTTTGAAGCTACGGCGCAAGAATGAGGTGGGCGGAGGGGCTCCGACGAACGGCGGAGGTGGAGCCCCGATTCGCCAGGACCTAGGGTCCTGGGTTGAACAAATGCGTGCGGCAGATGGAGAAAGCGTTGGGTTTCGAAATGGGGTGAGCAGGTCGGTCGGATACGGTCAGATCTACAGTGGAGAAGTCGCCGGAGCGGAGCTCCGGCGAACTTCGATTTTTGATTTTTACGCTAGGGTGATTAACTAACATCTAATCTAACTACTGGAATGAAATACTAACATTAAAGGCTAACTAAAAACGCATGAAAGGGCAGCTCTTATACCTGGGGGCCTCCAGGGAGCAGGGCGGACGCCGGAGCTCCGCCGCGACAAAATCCTCCTCTCTCCGGCCGATTCGAGGCACCAGCTCACTCCCCCTGTCACGAGGAATGTCCTAGGACTAGAATTGAGGCTTGAGATTGGATAAAAAGTGGCCAAATTCGAGGAAGGAAGCGGAGCTTTTTATTTATAAACATTGGCAAGTGGCCTTATTGACCGGCGATTATTGCATGATCTAGAGAGTATTAGGTTGATCTATGATTTCGGCGGGTATCATGGAAGATTAGGGAACAAATCTTGTGAAGGAAGCGTTGTCGATTGATGGATGGTGTGCCCGGAAAAAAGGCATGAAATCGGGGGAGTAGACTGTTCAGAGACGCCAGGCGAGGGATGGGACAGTTGACCTGGGAGTCAACGTTGGCCGGCGCCTCATTGGGCCACGTAAGCCGCTACGAGACAAAATAGCAAATCTGAAGGAAGATTGATTTATTTGACGTCCTAAATGATTTTATTAATTTTTTCTTAAAAAATAAAAAATGTGTATTATTTCATCTAGTATTTATTCATGATTTTTATTGAATTTTTCGAGGTGTTTTATTATAGTTTTATTTTAATAATGTGTATATGTATGTATTTACATGTATTTTTGGATATTTTATTTTTAATTTATTTATTTTCTTTTATTATTTTCTTGGCTTATTTTATAAATTTATAACTTGTTTTTGTGAGTATAAAGATATTTTTGTTTGATTTTTATAAGTTTATTTGTATTTTTAAATAAATAGGTCTATGTATTTGTAAGTATACTTATAGGTACTTTACCTATATATTATACACATTGTATTTATTTAATTAATTTTATATGTTTTTATTAAGGATTTGTATTTTTAATAGTACATATATAATATATACATTATTACAAAAATATAAGAGATTTGAATAATTAAAGAATATTTTCCTCTTTTATTTATGTACATCCTTCTCATAGGTATATTGCCTATATATATTTCATAGACTTATTTTATTTTATTTTACAAACTCTTTTTGGTTTTATTCTAAGGCTAATATGTATATGAATTATATACATTATTTACAAGATTCTAAAAATATTAATTTATAAAAATAATGAATGGTGAATATAATGAATGTTTTAATCAGGTATTTTGTACAAGAAGGGCCAAAAACCTATCTTCCACAGATGGACTCCAAAAATTATGAAACCAATTTTATAAAATAGTTATGAAATGCTATATAAATTGAATGTGAGTTTGGTTGATTTGGAGTTTTTATTTGCAAGATATGGGTCTGTGAAGTTGAGACTTTGGCTTTTTATTTTGTGCATAAAATGTACACTGGGTATTATTTTTACACAAACTCAATTTTGTATTTTTATTTACATTATTATCTACAACTTTTATGAACAAAGTTTCTTTATTTGATGAATAAATAATTATGCATAAAATAGGTGTCAAAAATGCATAAAGGGATGAATAAATAAATGAGGTATTTATTGTATATCGGCCCTTATCTCCCCCTACTTTATTCCTTGTCGACCAATTCCATGCTGGCCTTGGTCTCGGGGTTAGGGTCATAAAATATTTGTAATATTTTATTCCTTTTTTCTTTTCTTCTCTTTATTCTATAATTTTGGCATTAAAAACCTTATTTTATACACAATTAATACAAATGAATAATGAATGCTATTATGTACAAATTGATGCTATTTACATGCATTTGCTGGGGTTTTTTAGGCCAAAATGATAGAATAAAGGTGATGAAATGGAGATTCATCAGTCACCCAACTCGTTCGTTGGGGTCGGGACCTTCACATCATCTACCCGGGCCTCAATGGTACATGCACAATCCCTTGAGATGCCTAACTCTGTCTATTTCAGTTACTATTGAATTTCACTTAAGAGAGATTAAATCACCACTACAGGAATTGCCCCATTTAGGGACGACAACTAGCGACGGTTTTTGAATGACCGTCCCTAATGCCTCTTTTTAGGGACGGTCATCAAACAACCGTCCCCAATAACCACATAATTGGAGACTGTTTGTAGACTATCGTCCCTACTGTATTAACTCAATGGGGACGGTCACTAATGACCGTCTCCTCTGCCTTGAGTCATGCCACTGGACATTTTCGACCCTTCTGGAAGGGCTTTGGGGACGGTCCTGACCGTCCCCATCGTTCCTCTGTTGGCGTCGCCTCTAGCGATTGGACCATAGAGGTCGACCAAAGGGGACGGTCATAGATGACCGTCCCCTCTGTTTTGAGCAGGCCACTGGACGTTTTCGACCCTTCTAAAAGGGCATTGGGGACGGTCCTGACCGTCCTCATTGCTCCTCTGTTGGCGTCGCCTATAGCGATTGGACCAAAGAGGTCGACCAGAGGGGACGGTTATAGTGACCGTCCCCTCTGCCTTGACCAGGCTACTGGACGTTTTCGACCCTCCTGGAAGGGCGTTGGGGACGGTCCTGACCGTCCCCATTATTCCTCTGTTGGCGTCGCCTCAGCGATTGGACCAAAGAGGTCGACCAGAGGGGAAGGTCATAGGTGACCGTCCCCTCTGTTTTGAGCAGGCCACTGGACGTTTTCGACCCTTCTGAAAGGGCATTGGGGACGATCCTGACCGTCCCCATTGTTCCTCTGTTGGCGTCGCTTCTAGCGATTGGACCAAAGAGGTCGACCATAGGGGACGGTTATATTGACCGTCCCCTCTGCCTAGACCAGGCTACTGGATGTTTTCGACCCTCCTGCAAGGGCTTTGGGGACGGTCCTGACCGTCCCCTTTATTCCTCTGTTGGCATCGCCTCTGACGATTGGACCAAAGTGGTCGACCAGAGGGGACGGTTTTTCTTGACCGTTCCCTCTGCCTTGGCCAAAAGGGACGGTTAATGAGAATCGTCCCTTATGCCATTCAAAGGAGACGGTCTTTAGTGAACCGTCGCCGATCGTCACCAATGGAGACGGTCATTACGACCGTCCCCATTGGTCAGATCGAAAAAACCCCCTTCGACCAGCGTTTTCATTCCATTCTCCTCTCTTCAACCCGCCGTCCCACGATCGCCCGCTCCGCCCCGGCGTCGCCTCCAGCTCCTCCGTGCTTGCGGACCTCGTCAATCTTCATATTCGGTAACTATCAACACTCCTTTGCTTTTATTCTTATTTATTTTACTTGATAATCTTGTTAGAGTTGTTTTTCCCCATATGATTTAGTTGTTTTGATGATTACCTATGTTTGCTTGATTTGTTTAGTATACAATAGATATGATTTGCCTAGGTTTTCCCCTAGTTATGATTTGTTTTGGTGATATGCCTAGGTTTTCATATACCCATACAATAGATATGATTTGCCTAGGTTTTCATACAATAGATAGTGATTTGTGTATACAATACATATACCCATAATGATTTGTGTATATCATAGATATGCCCATAATTATTTGTGAATACAATACATATACCCATAATGATTTGTGTATAAGGGAAACACTTCATTATGGTTTAGGGTGGAAAACTTGTTGCCTATAATAACACAATGGTGGATTTTATTATGATTGTGCAGTAAAATGGATAAATCATGGATGGATAAGAGATATGATGACTTTCAACAATATAAGAGAGGAGTGATTGCGTTCTTGGATTGGGCATTTGAAATAGAAAGAGTTAATAAGAAATTTGGTGGTCTAAAGATTTATTGTCCGTGTGTGAGATGCAAGAATATCAAATGGGATGTTAGAGAGGCAGTGTATAACTTCAATGATGGATGGATCATACCCGTGAGAACAATACCAAGAGATTTTTTTGATGTCAATGATGTTAATGAGTTGCTAAATACAAACGAGGCATATCAAGCTGAATTGCAAGAACATCCAACTGATATTGTAGATGCGGATTTTTAATGTGTAAGTTTACCATCTTTTATTTTCCAATTCTGTATGTTAATCATATCATTGTTGTTATATATAATTTGAATGTTTCATAATATGCAGATATGCCTCCACGTCCTAGACGCATTCGGGATACCCCGCCGGCACCACAGCGAGGAAGTAGTACCTCCGATCCTGACGGATCGAGTAGTTCAGGCAGACGTAGAGGCCCGTCTCAGTGCCGAGTGTTGGACCGTCTTCATCCTGGTGAGACACTCAGGGTACGGATAGTTGGAGGTGATGCGGTGGGGGAGAACGCAGCTGTTTTCCAGAGTTACTTGGGACAGGTGTGCAGAGGCAGGGTCCCTCTCCACATTACAGACTGGCGTTTAGTGGAGCGGTCAATAAAAGATGCCATTCTTCATGATTTGGAGGTATATATAATAATAATAAAGCAAATTTTTCTTCAGTATATATATATATAAACTTATATTTGTTTGCTTTCGTTGCAGTCTAGTTTTTCCTGGGATCGTGACCCGGCCACTGATGCTCTGATTCTAGGCCATGGGGCGGAGATGTTGCGTAAATATCGAGGACGTGTGAAGGCCCGAGTGTGTACTTTGCTTTATAGTTAATGATAAATTTGTTTTTCATCATATAAGTATATAATTAATTTTCTTTATATTTTAAAGTACTTCGATCCGGAGCTTCCATTGGAAGCCAATTTGGCAAATTGTCCTCCGAATGTACCCGCTGAACAATGGAGGGCGACGGTTTACATTTGGATGGGAGAAGAACATACGGTATGTGACATATATATGTGCATTTTATAAATATATCATTTCAAATTCTTTTATTAAAATTATTATCTTCGTATAGGGCATCTCAAGGAGAAATGCTGAAAATAGGAAGAAAGGTTTCAAGTCTACCCATAGAATGGGTAGAAGAAACACAAATCAATTAAAGGACGACTTTGTAAGTAATCTACTTTATGATTACTGTTAAAATTTTAACTATTAAATATGCATTAAAATGATATCCTAAGTTTACTAATCTTTTCACATTAGGAAGTGGAGAACGAGAGAGTGCCCAGCCGAATGGAAGTCTTCGAGAAGTCTAAGAGCCGCGATGTGGGCGGGGAAGTTCATTGGGTGGATCATGCCTATGGTCCAATTCATGTAAGTTATTCATAACATATTTGCATCTTTCTTACAAATTATATGAATTTGAACTTACATAAATAAATTTGTAGGAGGAGATGGTCAGGCTCACAACCACTGGCTATGTAGACCCCACCGGAACGAGTCATCCACCACTTACTTCTGATGCGGCCTTCCTCCAGGCGACCGGTCCAGAGCATCAGGGACGCGTCCGTTGTGGTGGTCGTGGTGCCACCATGCGGAATTGGTATGGAGTAGGGACCGACTCGACCTCTCAGAAGACACAAAGAGAGAGGGAATTAGAGAGTAAGGTGTCTAGCATGAATATGGAGATTCAGGATTTGCGCCAACAAATGGCGATTTTCAATGCATTCATGCAGGCACATCAAGGTGGAGCGTCGACTAGCCACCCAACAGATGATGATAATACCGCTGCGAGGCTAGGAGATGACGATGAAGGCGAAGAAGAAGATGATGCTGATGATGACGAGGACGCCGACGACGAAGAGGATGAGGACGACGAGTATGATAGCTTACTTAGTTTGTAGGATACTTTAGTATATTGTACAACTATTTTGAACAATTATTGTAGGATAATGTATTATTTTGAATGCATGTGTTGTTGGACGAGGTTTTTATGAATGTGGATTGCATTTTTTTTCTGGTGATCGTAATTTTTATTATGAATACATATTTTTTGTAACAGGGGAAAATGAGGATCAAATAGGGGGCAATGGAAATTTTTTTTGTTAGCAGATGAACAAAGGGGACGGTCATTGCGACCGTCCCCTTCGTTCTTAGAGACGGTTATGACCGTCTTCACTTTCTCTCTTTTGGGACGGTCATAACCGCCCCCCCCCCCCCCCGACTGACTTTAAGGGACGGTCATGACCGTCCCCAATAATATACTTTAAGGGACGGTCGCGACCGTCCCCTATGCCAGACTTTTAGGGACGGTCCTGACCGTCCCCTATGTGTGGGTATTGGGGACGGTTGGTAATACCGTCGCGTATATCAAATGCGACGCGACCTTTGGAGACGGTCTTATGACCGTCCCCATTGATCAGAGGGGACGGTCAAGTTATCTTTAGTGACGGATGTTGACCGTCGCCTGTTCTAATCTTTCTTGTAGTGCACAAAGATCGAGAACACGAATAGTGACCTAATGAGTAACTAATATACTAAAGGAATCATATAATTGAGTAACATAAACTCTCGATCTTAAACTTCATGATCTCACGCATACAGCTTTTAGAATAATCAGCAATAAATTTTGAGCATCAATTTAGATAGTCGTGCATGATCATATTATTTGATTATACCTTTTTTTAGGCATCATTTGATATATTTAAAACGTCGAGCAAGAGACGCCATGTTATATAACGTTTAAACGCAAGTGTAAGTTACTATCATCCAGAGCTAAAGTATTTTTTTTCTTCTCCCAAATATCACGCTTTGTGTGTATATGTATTTATGCATATATAATAAAGTAATACATGACAATCATGTATTCAAAGCACATTAGTGAGGCTACCATGCACGTTGATTCAATGCATATAGTGGAGAGTTGTTATACCTTTCATGCATAATTAATCCATTATAATTCAAGTTATTAAAAGCACGTTAGAGAGGCTACAATGCACATTGATTTGGAAGCATATAGTGTAGAGCCGTTATACCTTTCATGCACAATTAATCCATTATATTTCAAGTCATTATGATAAACATAATTGATGACTTGGAGGTCCTGATTATTGGAATAAAATTGCCATGCATGTTAATACAATCTAATGCATCCAATGGCCAGCTTTTCTTCTAATTTTCTTATACTTCTATTTTTTTGAACTAAATTAAGTTGGTTACGTCGACCTAGATATAATATTGCCTCTTTTCCAATCGTATTTTAAAAGACTAAAACGTGAACCATGCAAATGATATTCCCAATACAATAGTTTTGCTAAAGAACAATTACTAGTTAACAATTAGAGTCTACAATTGGAGTTAACATAATTAAACGTGTTTGACAAAAAAATTCAGGAAAAGGTAACGAACAATAGTTGTGGTATATAGGAAAATGATAGAATTGTATTTTTTTAACCTTGTGAATCCGCGTGACCCTAGATATCCATATCATTTTATTTTTCTCAACATCTCACTACTAAAGTAATAATAATAATTACATCTTTTTTTTGGAGGGACTTAGAACAATTAGAAGCAATATGAATACGCCACCATACTAATTCCTAAAAACTATATTTGTTTGAGAGGCAATGAGCCGAACGAAGACTCGATAATGGTATCATATGAAACAAGGAGGGTAGAACTCCGATACTAGTATATGAATCACATCATAAGAATAACTAAGGCTCTAAGCAAGTTCAAGCATATGGAAACAAAATACGTGGAAACCAACAGCAAGAGAAAGGTATTTATCGTTACCTCCGAGGATGGTTCCTCGGGATCTCCTCTCACACGGAAATGATATTTCCGTCTCTCGATGGTAGCGTGAATGTGTGTGCGAAGGTGACCTCAAGCTTTCCTACGTGATGGTGGTCGCGGATCTTCGATCGGAGCTCCTTCTCCAATATCGACGGCGGCCCTCTGACGATAAAATCAACCAAGGTGGTGGGGATCCAAAGAGAGGGAAAGATGGTGGTGGCTAGGGCTTTGAGAGAGAAGCCTACTGATGAATCCACGTTTCATCATCTTTATTCTATCATTTTGGCCTTAAAAACCCTAGGAAATGCGTGTAAATAGGCCTAATTCATGCATTTTAGCATTCATGTATATGTGTGTAAATATTGTATAAAATGCGGTTTTTAAAGCCAAAATTATAGAATAAAGAAAAGAAAAGAAAAAGAATAAAATATTGTAAATATTTTATGACCCGAAACCCCGAGACCTAGGCATCTTGATGAATAGGCCGACAAGGAATAAAGTAGGGGAGATAAGGTCAGAATTGCAGAGAAAATACATATACATTCTATTGATTCTTTATTCATTTTGGGACCTATTTTTGGTTCCACTTTTTATACATCAAATAAAGAAACTTTGTACATGAAAGTTGTAGATAATTTAATAAAGAAAAATACAAAATTGATTTCACAGAAAAATAATGTACAGATAAAAAGTTATGGTCTGAATAAAAATCCAGAACCCCAACTTCCCAGACCCGTATCTCACAAATGAAAACTCCAAATGCAGCATATTCACCTTTAATCGTATATAGAAGAAAATAAGCTATTTATTGGCGGTGGTTTCGCATTTGGCGGAGCTACGGTTTGAAAGTTGAGTTTTGGACCCCTATTGTATACTTGTATATATTAAAATATTCAATTTATTATTTATTTATTATTCTTATAATTTTACATTTTTATAATGTTGTAAATAATACTTATAATAACTATGTACATTAAAATAAGAATAAAAACCTAAATAAAAACAAAAATAAAATACTTAAAAAATAAAATACATAGATACATTACTTATACACATACCTATACATTATACCTTTATATTTTATATAATAAACAAAACATTGCATAAAAATAAAATAAAAATATATTTGTATAGATAAAAGTATTTTATAATTTTATAAAATCATAAATAAAAATAATAATATTAAAAATACCTAAATAAAAATAGAATACTTAAATACATAGATATAGATACCTATAAGGGTATAAATGCAAACTTGTAAAAATAAATATCATAAAAATAATTAAAAATCGGAATTAAATACTTTATAAAATAATAAATATTTTCATTAAATAACCTAAATCTAAATAATTCATTTATTATTTTTTATCGAATTTACAAAGCATTTTCTGGGGATTTTTCCTGATTGGTCCACGTGGACCAATCAGGAGAAGGCGCCAGTTGACCTAGGTCAACTGGTCGTCCTTTGTCCCTGTAGCTCTGACATGCTTAGGTTTTTGTCCGACTTCTCGGATTTTCCTAGGTCGGCTCGTCCACCCTTTGACCCCGCTTCCTTCATGAAAATTGTACCCTAAACATCCGTGATACCCGCCGACCTCTTAGATCCTATCAGATCTTCGTGGTTCGCCCGTGATCAGCCCTCGAAAGTCACCACTCGACCATGATTCAAAATGAACCCCCCGACTTCTCTTGAGTCTTTGATCACTCTTCCACTCCCTAATCCCTGACCTAGACCTTTGGCGAGACCCTTGGTGACAGCAGGAGTCCGGAGGGCCTCCTAACGGGACAAAGAAGTGTCGAATCGAGCTCGATCCCCTCGCCGGAGTTCTCGCCGGAGAACGCTCTGTGCTCGCACGGGTGAGGTTTTTCTTCCTCTATCTCTCTCCTTTCTTCTGATGCTTTCGTGTTAAAAAGCCACGGTGGCACTTCCCTTTTCAATAGCTTAGCCATTAGCGAGTGTTTCGTCTCGATTCATCGCGGCCGGCATCGAGTCTCGCCGGCCGCCTTCACCTGTCCAAACACCTGCCCCTTGCGTGAGATACTCCACGAAGTCGGGGCACTTTGCCCCCGGCTTCTTCATCTATTTTGTTTGCAGGTCCCAGTGCGAGGAGACCCCCTCCTGGGGTCGAGTTTTGGTAGCATCCGAGCAACCTGGAGCTTCTTCCGCACCATCACGCCGCGACGGACCCCCGACCTCTCTTGGGCCATTTTGCAGCCGCGAATTAGTCGAGGGAACTTCCAGGAGGCACGGAGAGTCATTGGAGGAGAAGATCTACCTCCGGGCATCGAGATTTTGGCGCTCGAAACTCATCCAAGCCGTGTTCTTCGGCTGATCTTCGTTCGAGCCTCGGAGCCGTTGATCTCCCCTTGTTCTTTGCGGGCTACAGCCACCGTCAGATTGGCGCAGCCCCGAGCCGTTGATGCATTGCTGATGATTTAATCCCAACCTTTCATTCCGAAGCGGCATCGTGCGACTACAGCGCGACACGTGGTTAAGTGGAGGTCCAATCCACCGTTCATCCGCGCCGTAGCCTTGGGTAATTTTGCTTTAATACCCTGGGTGTTTTTGTATTTTGTAATGACTGCTAAAACTTTCATTTACAGCTCTAATTTTGTAACTCTTGCTAAATAGCCCCTGCGGTTTTCGTTTTGACAAATCAGACCTTGCCAGCGAGGCGCACGTGCGAGAGCACGTGCGCGTGGCTATTTTGCGGGTTAGGGTTTGCTTTTCCGCATATTGAACTTTTGTGGTTTTGAGGAATTTTGCAAGAAAACCCCTGCGGTTTTTAATTTTGTGGTTTGGCTCAGATAATTTTTATTTCAGTATCAAATTTTGTGTGCAAATTGCAGTTAGGCCCCTGGACATTTTGCATATTGCATATATACCCCTGCCAGCCCTTTCATTTGTGCTGGTTTTGTCTATTTATTTGAAGCATCATTTGAAATCCAAAAATTCTCAAATTTTGGACTTAAGCTCCTGTGCACTTATGCTTCCACGCCATCAATTTAATTTTTGATTTTATTTTATTTTAACATTTATTAAAAATCAAAAACATCTATTTTGTGCACTGCCTAGCTTAGAAAATCCCTAAAAATATAAAAACACTTCAGAAAAATCCCAAAAAAAATATATCTTGTGTCTTTTAGTTTGTTTTAACTTCAGACCGAAAATCATTAAAAAATTATAAAAGAAAACTCCAAAAATCACAAAACTCTAAAAACCTTTATAAAAATCCTAAAAATTCTACAAAAATCCTAAAAATACAAACTTTGCCTCTGAATTATCCTTATTTCATTATCTTTCATAGAAAATTATTGGAGAATTGTGGTTACTGTTTTCTATTTTAGTTCTCCATTTTAAGATTCAGCCTTGCATTTTTACCACTGTTTTCTTTATTTTGCTAATCAAAAATACCAAAAACATTCTAAAAATTACCCAAAAATCACAAAAACGGTAAAAAAGTAGAAAAAGACCAAAAAGACTTTATTTGTATATTTTTGAACATTTTTCTCTATTTGTACAAATATCTCTTTCTCCCTTTTATTACATTGCTTTTACATTCCAATATTGAAAAAAATTATAAAATATAAAAAAATATAAAAATCAGTAAATTAAAACTAAAAAAATAATATAAAATCAAAAATTAAATAAAAAAATATAAAATTAAAACCCACAAAAAGAAATTGGCTAAGTGATTCATTAGACCTAGGATTTGGATCTTTATCTACACTCTGCATCGTTGTTTCATGTGTTCGACCCCTACTTGCTTGCCATTATACATTGTTAGTAGGGTATAATAAATTTTAATCATTGCTCTTGATTGCTTTATTAATTGTGTGGGTTAATTGTTGAAGACCGAGGTGGTTTGAGCAGTCGCATCAGCGACAGTGAGTCTGACTTGTCAGACCACTATTTAGCGGCTCCCGCTCTTCTCGCTTTTGAAATAGCGCCGTTGCTGGGGAGCATCGGCTTGTAGAGTACCTTTGGGTCTTTTTAGTTACTTAGCCATTTTTGCTTACTTGTCTCTTGTGTATTATTTATTTTGAACTGTCTGACATCTCTTTTGTTGTCTTGCGAGGGACCGCCGACCGAGGAGGATCGCCTAGGGGATCCTGAGCAGCCTTGGGAGGAGGAGCCGGCTATTCTACCCTAGCCGGCAGGAGAGCGCAGGAGAACTAGAGAGAGAAAGAGAGTTGCTTTTATTTTTGTGAGAGAGAGTATTTGATTAATTTGTAATAATACAGGACTTGGACACTTGAACACTTCGGGCCTAATTTCCGGGCGTTTGTTCACCCGGGGGCTCACCGCGGTTTTTTCGTGTTTTCTCGACCGTCATTTTCCGGTTTTGTTTTCTTTTTCGTTTCTTTTGTGGATTGAGCTCTTAGAATTAGGTCCTGCTTGATTCGAGTAACCTAGGTCCAAACACCCTAATAACTCTTGCATGCTCCTATAGTTCGTATTTGGACTTAGATTAATTAAGTAGTTAATCATTGGCTCTCGATCCGCGCGCCGCGAGCTCACTCCACACAAGCGCTTTCTCCCAACTCAAATGTGTTGAGCAGAGGAGGAGTGAGCCTAGACCGGACACTAGGATTGGGAGTTAGCGGTTAACTCGTGGTTCTTCACGCTAGCAGTTGCCTGTTCTAGGACGATTTCCGCATTGCATAACCGGCATGTAGATTAGGTTTATAAATTTCTGCCTTGCATCCCGCATGAAGAGAGCTGGGATTCACTGTAAGTCTTCTCACTTTGCATTCATCATATAGGCACAAAGGTGAGATTTCCATCTTGGTGCCGACTTGCATTGGCGTTTCCCGACTCTTTTCTCCCTCTGATTTTGGATACATTAGGATAAAGAAATTACGAAATCGTTAGGTGTTTATTTGAATCTACTCAAAAGAAGCGATAACACAAAAAAAATTAAAAAAAGGGACTGGTAAGAAAACTTTGACCTAAATAAAAATTGGTAATTGGACTCATTGATTGGGGAGAGTAACACCCTCACTTGTTTTCAGGTTGCATGGGAAGGTCTCCTTCCAAGTGAGGTGAGTGTTCGTAAGGATTAGAGCCCAAAACCCAACTTGTGGCTGCCTTGTGTATCGCCTGGATTTCCGAAGTATTGGCGCTACTATCGTATGTAGTCGAGTAGGGCTTGGTCGCCAGTGGTGACTCACTATTGTGTGAGCATCGACCTTGTCCGAAGTACCGAGCATAGGCCACGCCTTCACGGGGGTGTCTGTCTCACCGGCTGCGTCCGAGTAGGATCTTGCACGATCACGGGTGATTCCGTTGCGAGCGAGGTCCGAAGTATCGGTTTTGCCTATCGGCTTCCTTCCTCTATTTCTTTGGCTGAGTAGGAATCCAGGAAGGGTTACAAGGACCTTAAAAAGCGCAAGTTACAGGTTATACAGGAGGAGGACAAGTACGGGAATACTTTTCCGGCAGTACTCTCGCTCCTATAGGCGTAGCGCTCTAAGGACTCGTTGAAAGATAAATCCCTTAAATCAAGATAAAAATTACAAAGATAAAAGCCGAACCTTCACGGCTTCACGCGTTGAGTTGGTGAACTCCCTTATCTTGTGTTTGATTGCTAATCACATTTAGGTCAAGATCAAAAATATCGCGCCGTTGCGCAATTTTGTGTTCCCCCTGTTGACCCTCGCTCATTGTGAGCCTTCTACTATTTTACATTCCATTTGTTTCTTGTTGACCCCCGTATCTTTCATCCACATCGATCTTCCTCTTGATCTTCAAGATGGCGACGAATGGACAGTTTAGTCGAGGCTCTGTCGGCACCCACATCAGTTCCATCCGTTTGCCATCTCCAATAATTCAGGGCGATTCCCGAGACACCGGTTCAAACCCTATGAACCGACCTCTAGACTCCCTGCCTTCTTCAATAAACCGGGACCACTTTCGTCCCGAACTCTGTCCGTTTTGGATGGCCATTGATTTCACTCCTTACACATCGCCATCCTTAACAAAGTTCTGTGTCGACCTTGACACAGACCGCATCTCTCTATCTGGTGCTGCAATTCAGACTGATCGGGGCATTCTACCATGTGCAGACTTAGAGCTCGAGTCAGTCAACCAAGCAGAGACAGAAATGGCAGGAGGAAGGGGAAAAGGACCACAACCCCAACAGGAGCCTGAAGACAACGCAGCAGAAGGACAATACACTACGCAGGGTGAGGTCAACAGTCAACTGCTGGCTTCCATTCAAGCCATTCAGAAGCAGTTGACTAATCAGGCCTTGGCCCAGACAGCCTTTCAGGACATGCTGAATGATCTGAGGAGAAGGGCCGATGCGAGAGACGGCCGACGGGAGGATGATCCGAACTACGATCCCAATGACCATGAAATCAATGATGAGTTTTCAGTTGGACCCGAATATGAAGCAGCAGAAGAAGATCCACCGCAGCCCAAGCCCACACTCAAGCAGACATACAACCCAGGAGCAGGGCGCATCACTGAGTGGATCCAAATTCCGCTTATGCACGCCCACTTTGAGCTGAAGCTGCAGTTTCTGTCATTGCTTCCCACCTTTCATGGGAACACCACTGAAGATCCATATATTTTTCTCAAGAAGTTTAACCGCATCTGCTCCACTGCTCACTACCCCGGAGTCCCCCTGGATGTGATCAAGATGACCGCTTTCTCTTTCAGCCTTCAAGACAAGGCCCTTTACTGGGTCGACCATCTCGGGAAGGTCGTCACCACCTGGGAGGAGTTGAAATCTGCCTTTCTCCATAAATTTTATCCCCTGGGGAGATTAAATCAGATGCGTGCCCGGATCTCCAGTTTCTTTCAGCAGCCCCACGAGACTATTTATGAAGCGTGGGAACGATTCAAAGATCTCCAAGAAAAGTGCCCCCACCATGAAATACCAAAATCCAGTCTCGTACAACATTTCTTCGGGGGGCTATCATTTGAGAGCCAAAAGCTCGTGGATGCAGCTTGCGGCGGTTCACATTTTAACAAGGACGAGGATGTAGTATGGAACGTCTTCGAAGAAATGGCTGAGGGAGAAGAAGCCCAATCCTCGTATAGAGTTTACATGAAGACACCAACCGCCATCAGCAAGCCAGTTAACATGGCTTCTCACACCGAGGACAAAGATGAGAGCTCCAACTTGAGCATCATTGGGAGCCACTTGTCCAAAGTGGATATCATCGAGAAGAGGTCGCAGGACCTCGAAAAGCTGGCAGTCATAGAGAAGAGGACCCAAGGTCTGGAGAAGCTCGACCAGATCTCCCAGCAGCTGGAGCAGCTCGTCCGAGCATTGAATGCAAACATGTGCAACGCTGTGTCTACCTCTGCTGAGCCGAACGC
Organism: Ottelia alismoides; assembly: GCA_037367405.1. Taxonomy (NCBI): domain Eukaryota; kingdom Viridiplantae; phylum Streptophyta; class Magnoliopsida; order Alismatales; family Hydrocharitaceae; genus Ottelia; species Ottelia alismoides. The sequence goes on along the minus strand of JAZKJV010007902.1, from coordinate 700,144 downwards.
TGAGAAGAAGGAGCCTACAGTGCAGCAAAACCCTCAGCCGACTCCACCGCAGCCCCAGCCTGTCCAGCACGTGTACTACGTGCAGGTTCCGGAGCAGCCACCGCAGCCTCAGACGCAGATGGTTGTATACCAACCAGAGCACCAGCCCGCATACTCCGAGCAGTTCTCTCCACCCCCGCCGCTGATCCAGGAGATCAATGGCGTCTGGAACAACGAAGCGCAGCTGACCCGTCCTCAGGGACACTCTCTGGGTCAGAACATGGGCAACATGCCCTTCCAACAGCAACAGCAGGGTGGGAGACCCTTCCAGCAGCCATACCAGTACCAGCCTCCCTCACATGGAAACACGTGGAGGCAGAATTACCAACATGGGCCTCAGCAGTCCGGATATCGTGGACAAGGTTATCACCAGCAACCGGCTGCACAATACAATCAACACCATTCGCAGTACTCCTCCAATCCCCCTCCTCAACAATTTGCACAAGGATACCAGTCACAATCTCAACCGCCATATCAGCAGTCTAGACCCCAGCAGGGGGAATCTTCTGAGATCGTGCCGGTCAATCCGGCCCTGGCCTGTTTGGAGCAGTTGATGAAGAACATGGCAGAGATGAACCAGAAGATCGACGACCTGACGGCAGCCAAAACCGTCATACCAGCCCAGGTCGAGGCCAATCCTAACAATTTCCGACGCAAGGAGCAGGTAGCCGGCAGTGTCCAACCCGAATCAGGTGAACTTAATTGTTTTTTATCTAACGTTGTTATTCTCAGGAGCGGTAGGACACTCCAGCCATCGACGACGGCGAAAGGAAAGCACATTGCATCTGACGGGGAATCGTCAATCCAGCCAACACCAGGGCCAGTCAGCATTTTGGGGGCAGCACCAGGAGCCATAAAACCACAAAAAAATGAAGAAAACAGAAAAACACAAAAAGATAGCAGCAACCTCGGTGGAGATCAGCCAGCATTGGAGACGCCTGCACCTGCCTTACAGCCAGCTCCTGACAGGAGGAGCACCGCACCTGCAGCGAGTCCAGCGCCAGCACCTGAAGCCGAGCCTGCCATTTTTGGTCCGCAAATTGTAGATGAATCCATTCCTTTTTGTCATCGACCTGTAAACAACAATACGGACACTATTTCGAATGATATTGGTGAAGAGTTTGTAAATATTCCTTTTCCTGAAGCAATGAAAAAACACAAAAAATGAAAAATTTGAAAAGTGCTTTGTCTGATCCTGCTATCATAGAAATCATTCAAAATTTGGTCTTGAACATGCCATTGATGAAGGCTCTTGAGTACATGCCAGCAGTGAAGAAAGGTCTTAAAGAGGCATGTACAACCAAGCGCAGTCCAGCCCCCCATAACGTCAGAAGCAAAGGTGGCAAGTCCGAAAAACACATCCTCACTATGGCCACTGTCAATGCCATCAGCAACCTCCCGGATAAAAAGCCAGATATGGGAGCACCTCTTGTACGTTGTCAGATGTTCGAACGAACACTTCTCGAGAGTGGGTCATCTGTCAATCTGATGCCAGCCTCATTACTCACGGAGTTCAAGTTAGGACCGCTCAAGCCTACAAAGATGATTCTGCAGTTTGCGGACAAATCAGTCAAGCGGTCTAGGGGCCTGTTGGAGGACGTGATCGTCACGGTTCAGGGAAAGTCATTCCCGGCCGATTTTGTGGTCTTAGATATGGACGTCCCAGCTCCGTTGCTCCTTACCCCGATCATACTCGGAAGGCCATTTCTGCGGACATCAAACGCAGTGGTGAATTATGGGACGGGAGAAATCACTTTTGGAGCTGGCAATGAAATTATCCGAGTAGAAACCCTGTCTGAGGGAACACCAGCTGAACCGACATCTGCGTCGTGTGCAAGGGTGATCGAGCACGATGAAAACTGCGATTTTCTAGCAGAAATTCAAGATACGAACTTATTCCTGGATGATAATGAGATCCATGAACTCCTCCGTCCCGAGGAGGAAGTGGAGGCCGCAGTCGAATTCCCTTGTATCAATCAAGATGAGGAACTTGCTGATGTGCTACAAGATTCTACCGTGGGGGTGATGTGTCTTCAGAACCAAGAGCCGAAATGTGAAACAGTTTATGATGAAGATGACATTATCAGAGAGTTTTGTCAGGATTTGAGAGAGGAACCAGATAAGAACATGGTGGACACTGAATAGTTGAACGAATCACCACCTGCACTGATAGCTGAGGTCACCACCGAAGCAGCTCAGACCCCGCCAGAGCTAAAACCTTTGCCCTCCAATATGAAGTATGCCTTCCTTGCGGGAGAACCGAACATGTACCGGTCATCATTAATGCCCATTTGACCGAAGACCAAGAATCTCGTCTGATGGAGGTTCTTGAACGCAACCGCAAGGCGATAGGCTGGCGAACGTCCGATCTCCAGAATATCAAACCGTCACTCTACTCGCACCGCATCTTTTTGGAAGACGACTGCAGACCCTCTCGCGAACTGCAAAGAAGATTAAATCCGAACCTGCGAGAGGTGGTTATGAAAGAAATCCAGAAATGGTGTGACGCGGGATTCATTTATCCCATCTCCGACAGCAAATGGGTGAGCCCTCTGCATGTTGTGCCCAAGAAATCAGGGATCAATATTGTGGAATGACAAGGGAGAGGAGATCGCAACCAGAGTACCGACTTCTTGGCGAGTGTGCGTAGACTACAGAAGACTCAATCTCGCCACCAAGAAGGATCATTTTCCGCTACCCTTCATCGACCAGATCTTGGAGAGACTGGCCGCGAAGGAATATTTCTGTTTCTTGGACGGCTACTCTGGATATAATCAAGTTGCTATTGCTCCTGAAGATCAAGAGAAGACCACGTTCACCTGTCCTTTTGGCACATATGCCTTCAGACGGATGCCGTTCGGGCTTTGCAACGCCCCGGCCACATTTCAGAGGTGTATGCTTGCAGTTTTTGCCGATATGGTGGGTAGCTTTCTCGAGGTCTTTATGGACGATTTTTCGGTCTATGGGGATTCATTTGATCAATGTCTGGACTATCTAGACCGAGTTTTACGGAGGTGCTGCGAAGTGAATCTTGTGCTCTCCTGGGAGAAGAGCAATTTCATGGTGACCGAAGGAATCGTGCTGGGTCACGTTGTTTCTAAACGTGGCATGGAGGTTAACCCAGCCAAGGTGGATGTAATTTCTAAGCTGGAGCCACCTACAAATATCAAGCAAGTCCGGTCATTCTTGGGCCATGTCGGTTTTTACCGACGATTTATTAAAGATTTCAGCAAACTGGCCAGACCGCTGACTGAATTGCTCAGCAAGGACAATGAATTCATTGTAGACGACCGAGTGCTCCTTGCCTTTAATCAGTTGAAAGAGCTCATCACGCAGGCCCCTGTCCTACAGCCACCGATTTGGACTCAGCCTTTCGAGATTATGACCGACGCATCAGATTATGCCATCGGAGCTGTACTGGGACAGAGGAAAGACAATGTATCATTTGCGATTCACTACGCTAGTCGAACGCTCGATGAAGCCCAGAGAAACTACACTGTCATAGAAAAGGAGCTGCTAGCGGTAGTCTTTGCTTTGGAAAAGTTCAGATCTTACCTTCTTGGGTCCAAAGTTATCATTTACACTGATCATTCGGCCATTCGGTATTTACAGCAGAAGAAGGACGCCAAACCACATCTCATCCGGTGGGTCCTTCTCCTCCAGGAGTTTGATTTGGAAATCAGAGATAAACCTGGAGCCAAGAATGTAGTGGCCGATCATCTGTCAAGACTTCCTGAACCAGATTCTCCTGAGCTGAACCTGCAGCCTATCACAGATACCTTTCCAGAGATAAACCTGTCTGTCGCCTCACTTCCTTGGTATGCGGACATTGTGAACTATCTAGTTGCCAAGAAAATCCCGCAGGACTGGCCTAAGTTGAGAATAGACAGATTTTTGTCTAAAATCCATTTTTACCAGTGGGAAGACCCATATCTGTTTCGTGAGGGAGTAGATTGCATCTGGCGAAGGTGTATTCCTCAGGAGGAAGTTCCAAGTGTCCTCGCTCTATGTCATGATCAAGATTCTGGAGGACACCATTCAGGCAAACGAACGACAGCAAAAGTTCTTCAAAGTGGCCTCTGGTGGCCTTCATTATTCAAAGATGCAGATGAGTATGTCAAATGTTGCACTGATTGTCAGAAGATGGGTGGAACCACAGGAATGAGAGATACGATGCCTCTGAAGTACATTCAGATCTCAGATGTCTTTGACGCATGGGGCATTGACTTCATGGGCCCATTTCCTAACAGTCAAGGTTATGAGTATATTCTGCTTGCTGTCGATTATGTCAGTCGATGGGTGGAGGCCATCCCCGCCCGAGCCGCCGACAGTAGGACTGTCTGTCGATTCTTACGAGATCACATCATAGCACGGTTCGGGATTCCCAAAATTCTCATATCTGATGGGGGTAGTCATTTCATAAATAGAGAGGTGAAGAAGCTGACTCAAGAATTCTGCATCGAGCATCGTGTTGCTTCACCCTACCACCCGCAGTCCAATGGCTTAGCTGAATGTTCCAACAGAGAGATCAAGACGATTCTACAGAAACTTGTGCGTCCGGATCGCAAGAACTGGTCTCAGCTACTTGATTCCGTTCTTTGGGCTTACAGAACAGCGTACAAGTCACCCTTGGGAATGTCTCCCTACCGCCTGGTGTATGGCAAGCCATGTCATTTGCATGTGGAACTTATTCACAAGTCTTTATGGGCTATTAATATCTGTAATTTGGACTCCAAGCAAGCAGGAAAGAATAGATAGTTAGATCTGAACAGATTACTGGAATTCAGAGATTATGCATATGACAACAGCCTGATGTACAAGGAGAAGGTCAAAACATGGCATGACAAGCACATCCGCCACAAGTCCTTTGATCCAGGTCAGAAGGTATGGTTGTTCGATGTGAAATTAAAGATCTTTCAAGGCAAATTGAAGAGCAAATGGACTGGGCCGTTTTTGGTTAGGCAGGTGCGTGACAACGGAAGTGTATTGATATCCAATCTGTCAGCTGACGCACAACCTTTTGTAGTCAATGGACAGCTTCTGAAACCATACCTTGAACATGACACATTCATGGCCGTCGTTGACTCAATTCAAGTAATCTATGAGGATGAGCTGAATATCTCGAAAGAGGCAGAGGAAGGCAAAGTACATCAAAACATTTTTGAATGAGTTCCCTTTTTGTCTTTTCTTCTTTTCTTCTTTTCAATTATCTTGTTCTACCGAATTGATGCCATCCCTTTCATCACTGCTACACTTAGGATGTACTTTATCCTAAGTATAGGGGGAATGCACATCCCGAGTTGTTCATATCCAATCTCATATCTTTTCTTCTTTTCTTCTTTTCCTTTTCTATCTTCTTTATCTATCAAAAAGGTGCCGCCCTTGTAGACAGTTTTCCATACTTAGGACGTACTTTGTCCTAAGTATAGGGGGGTGTGCACCCCGAGCTCTCTATTCTTTTCGATCCTCTCCATTGTCTCCTCTTCTTGTCTATACTTAGGGATATTTTACCCTAAGTATAGGGGGAGACAATCTGAGTACGATCTGTTCATTCCCACCCTTGACCCTCCATGCTTTGTGTACAGTCTGCTATACTTAGGATTATTTGATCCTAAGTATAGGGGGGACGGTCAACTTCTTATTCATTCATTCATTCATTCCTTTATTCTTTAGACTTGTCTATACTTAGTACGAGTTATGTCTTCTCTTTTCTCTCCGATCTATGAGGACATAGCTCAAGCTAAGTATAGGGGGGCCGTATATACTACGTATATACTTTAGCCATAACTCGTACTTTCGTATTTTCCTAATAATATGGCTAATCATTTTTTAAAAAAAATTCATTAAAATTCTTTAATAAAAAGGTGTTTTATTCCTCAAATTCTTTTTGTATTTACTGATTAATAAATCAGGTGAAAATGTTTTTTGCAAAATGTTTGAAAAATAGTTTGAAAATCTTTGTGAACATTTATTGAAAACTATTTTGAAAATATTTTGTTACATGTTCTCAACCTTTGTAAAAATGTGTGTTTTGTAAAATTTATTTTCTTTGTGTGAATTAAAATGTTTGAAAAATGATTTGCAAATGGTTTGAAAAATGGTTGCAAAAATGATTTGAAAAACCTATATATACTGTTTTGAAAGCCGTTGCAAAATGTTTTCAAAAGCGTCTAAAATGTTTGTAAAAACTATTTTGGACTATAGTTTTCAAAAATTGTGTGAAAAGCTTGTGTCAAATAAGTTTGAGGAATATTCACATCACACCAAAATCCACTAAATATATCTATATGTATAAAATTGATCACTTACCATGTAAATTTCTAAAATCCACTTCTTGTAAATATAAGAAGCACTCCCATGTACAAATTTTTCACCTAGTTTTTAGCCAAAACTTTTTATTTTCAAAAATTCCCAAAAACATTTGCAAAATTAAAATCCAAAAAACATTTGAAAAAATCTTTTTGAAAAAGACAAAAAATGCATCTGCATGTGCATCATCATCTTTTCAAAAATCTATAAAAAGTTCAAAATCTTTGAAAATTGCATCACAAAAATATTTTCTGCATTGTATTGCATAGCATTCGCATTTTTCGGATTGAGTTTGATAGTTGAACAAGTCTAAGTAAAATCCGGAGATTGGAGCTTGATTGGACCTTAAAATCTACCTAATAACAAGAACCTTGTAGGAACTGGGTTTGAGGTACTTCAGGTCTAGTTGACTTAATTCTTTGAGGATCACGGGACTTGGTTCAATAGATTCTTGATTGCCTAAGTAGAGTATTTCGGAGCACACGCACGACTCTTGTTGATAATGACCTAACTTGGACACCTGCACCTTTCACATGGCTCGACTCAGTTGGAGTGGTGAGGGGATTGGATTTGCTGGTATGAGACGCACACAAGTGGAAACACTTGTCCTCCTCTAGGGAGGGAAGTGCACCCCAACCCGTCCAGTGATTAGGAAGTCTAAAGACAGGAGGCTGTGGGTTGCGATAAAGCTTCAAAAGAGGGATAGTCTACTGGCTCAAGAGGAAAAACTCCTTATGTAAATGCTGCTGTATATAGTATTTCAAAAAAAAAAAAAGAAAAAGAAAGAAAGAAAGTTCAGGCATGTACAAAAATAAAAAGCCTACAAGTATGTACAAAGTCAATAAGCAAGTGATAACGCTCCCGCACCCTTAGTTAATTCGGGCAAATTAATGGTCCAAATTAATTTTAAGTGTTCGTTGCAGTCGGATACGAGAGGTTGATCAAAAACCACTTAAGACAGATTTTGGTCAATTTTAAGCGGTGATATTTTTTTACTTGGTGGAGTCCAAGGTCGATCTCAGGGAGGCAACTGTCTCCTTAGGTGGATCACAGCAATTTTCAAGTGTTGATGTTCGAGGGTCAATTTTTTTTTTGGTCTTTTTATTTCTTATGCAGACATATACAGACAAATCTTAGCCAATTTAACTTTAAATTTAATTGATGTATCAAACGAAGTCCAAAAATAATGAAAATTGGCCAGACGATTATGTATGATGAAAATGACCTACACTAATTTTTTTGGAATTTTTCGACTCAAAATAATTTTTCTGTGAATTAAATAAATAGACAGAGTGATTTTCAGTGTTTAAATCTTAATAAATATCAAATCACAATTTTTCCAAGAACTAAAATTATCCTAGGAAGGTCCAATGATCAGGTACCTAGGAAAATTAACAGATCTAAAATTCACTGTGAAATGAATTAACTAAAATTAATTTAATAAAATCACTAAACTATTTATTTAGGCCTCGATATGCGTGCAAATGATATGAAATTTTTATGGAGTGTTAAAAATGATGTCTTTAAGCTACTGTGAATTTTTGGTGATTTTTGAAGGCACTGATAATTAATTAAAAATCAAAAGGCATCACTGGGCAAAATATGTCTCAAATGAACCAATTAATTCATTGATAATTCAATTAAGCCAACAAAAATCAGACACGTGTACAAACAGATAGAGGACAGAATTTCCAACAACATGCAATTTCTAGAATCTCAAAATGATGAAAAATGCACTCTAGGGACACGTACAAACACAAGGGTGTAAATGCAATACTGGAAATTAAAATTTCAACAATTAAATATGCTGACAGGGACTAAAATGCAATTACCGATAATATGCAGGACTTCTATGCAATTTTTCCACGAGACACGTGCTCCTCACGTGATGTCTGCTTCACAGGGACCTCTTCGCAATTTTTGAAAGCTCCAGGGGTATCTGTGCAAATAACCCAGGTCGCACGTGCTCCTCACATGGGGCGACCTAGGTTCGGAAGGCGTCGGAGGCTCGGAGTAAGGCTCGGGTCCTTCTGGAGGTTCGGACTAGCCTCGGGGCAGCTTCGGGTCACCCGAGCCTAGGCTTGGGGGCCAAGGCTCGGATAAGGGGACGTGGCGGCCTGAAGGCCCTTGGATCAAGATGGATCCAAGGGATGTCGATGAAGACGCGTGGCTCGATCAAGATACGTCAGATCTGCGTTGATCTGACGGCTCCTGTCTTCTCCCAATGTTGATGACGCGGAGGGCTGATCGCCGTTAGATCCTGGACGATCCAACGGTGCTGGCGAGGCGCGGCTGAGTGGCGACGTGGCACGAAGTCAACCGTTCGATCAAACTAATCGAACGGCAGCTGGAGCTTCTCCTTCAACGGGCCTCCGCCCTCAGCGGAGGAGATGGTGGTGCTCCGACGAAGGGGCGGTAGCTCCGCCCGTTCCTCCAGGTGCCGATGAAGCTCTCCGAGGTGTCGGAGATATCCCAGCAGGAGCGTGATGACGCGGCGGAAGCGCTGATGGTCTCAGGAGCAACGGAGGGTGCCTGGAGATGGATGACGACGAAGCTCGAAGTTGTCTCCGGTGAAGGTCCGGCCAATGAAGGAACGAGAGCCTGCAGGGGTTAGATGAGGTAGCCGAAGCGTGCAGGTGTTCGTGGTGGAATGTGAAGTCATCGGCGAGGCCTGAAGCGAGGGGAGGTGGTCGGATGGCGGAGCTCCGGCCAGGTGGCGAAGCTGAAGGTCGATGGCTGGTGAAGTAGAGGGTCTGGATGGTGTAAAGAGGTCAGCGAGGATCAGAGCTTCGTCGCGAAGCTCGTCGGAGTGTTGAGGAGGCGCGAAGATGGCTGATGACGGCGAATAAAAGCAGCGAAAATCCAAGAAAAAGAAGAAGAAGATTGGAGGATGATGGAGGGAATTACCTGGGGATTGGGGCTCAGCTTTGAGCTCCAGGTCGTCGCTCAAGGGGTCGGTAAGGTCCCGAGCTCTAGCAGCTGCTCGAAGGAGGCTGCGGCATGGCGGAGGTAGCCGTGGATCTCGCCGGAGTGGATCTCTGTCGTCGCTCGACAACTCAGCCAATTGCTGTCACCAATAGGAAGCTTGGAGCTCGAGGGACCTCCCTGGAGTGGCGGATGGGGGTGAACGGTGCCGGTGGCTGGGTATTTATAGGGAGAAGGAGGTGGTCTGGCTGGGTGAGTGGCGAAGTTGGTGGCTGTCGTGGGGCGAGTGTGGCGGAGATGGTGGTGTTTGAGGGAGCTGGCGAGGGAGAGGGATGAGTGGGGTGTGTCGTGGGGAGGTCAGCGGCCGGCGAGGGTGGAGGGAGCGCTTCCAAGAATAGGAAGGGGGTGCCCCTCCCGCAAGGCAGAGATCGTGGGAGAGAGGGGGCACCCGAGGTAGGAGACGAAGTCTCCACCGTTGGATCTTGTGATCCAACGGTGGAGATCAGCGCGTAGCGAGCGGTTATGATTAGATCTGGGATGCCCAGATGAGGGGTTATGAGAGCGCCACGTGGCACGTTGTGGCGAGGCGCGAGCAGATGGTTCAGATGAAAGGGTGGAGTTGATCTGAGGGTCGAGACTCGCTGGAAGATGGGCGGCTGTGATGAGAGGATCGGGGGCGCGATCGAGCGGCGTAGATGCCGCCACGTGGAAGGCTGAGAGCGCGGCGCTAAGGGACGGTGGAGATGAAGTGTGGAGTGGATCGGGTGGCTGGGAGGTGGTTAAGAGCGTGGAAGGGCCTGGACCGTTGGATCTGAAGCGCGATCCAACGGTGGAGGGCGCGGGCGGACGAGGCGAAGGGCAGCGGGCCGCGTGGCGCAATCAGAGGGCGCCACGTGGCCTGCTGTGAATGGCTGGAGGGGAAAATGTGTGTAGATCGAAGAGGAAGCCGAATTTGGAAAAACTCAAAACATGAAAGTTGTAGATCTTGATGAGATCTACAAGTTTCATGTTGACCAAAGACGGAGATAAGGTCAAATATGGTACATAAATTCAAGGATACATAAATGTACATATGTAGTATACAAAATGACCCAAAAACCCAAGTTTCTCATACAAGCTCCAATTGCAATGAAATTAGTCTCATTTTAAAGGTCTTTTAATATGTAGTATTCTAAGAGTGAGTAGACCTAATTAGGGGTTTGTATGAGGGCTTTATGTGTGTTTTAATGTACAAGGGTTCCCAGGATGTTTGGGCTATTTTACAAGGGTGGCTTTTTGGCATTCTTCCCTCTATTATTAAGGATTATATACCTATATTATAGAGAAGGAGTTATTTTGATGAAGAGGTATTTTACAGGGGATTTGTGGCTACTTATTTAAATGCAGATGAGCTGCTATAATGCATGAATTATGGATGCATGCATGAGTGTTATTTATGCAAGATAAAAGGAAATATGCCTCTATTTTCTCGGGAACAAGGCTCTATTTTTGACTTTTGATGTGATGAATCACAGATTCATCAACCCCCTATACTTAAACCTTGCTCGTCCCCGAGCAACTGAATGAAATGCAAGAGTGAAATGATTTTGGGTTCCATACCAAGGTCATGAACAAAAGTTGAAAATGGAGCCTGACTCGACCTTTGGATTAATTGTGTGGCGGAACCTTATTTGGACCTGAACTTAAGACCTAACAGACTTCAAGTTCCACAAGTCTTCTATTCAAGACGCCTCAATAGTCAGGTCAGAACAAATCCTCAAACGCAAATTTCTGATGACTATGATTCTTACTTGTACCGTGTAAGTGAGATGTAGCTCTCCACATCAGAAATGGCTCGGAACCAGCCTCCTCTAACAAGGTAACCCAATAACCCGGTCCAGTAACTCTTTCCTCGAGGAGCGGGGTATTCCCTTCTAAGTTCAAGTGCGACCAACTCAAGAGGAGGGGGTAGAGAAAAGAATGGACGGTAGCCAGTGTAGCTACCTATCCCAGGATGCCTGACCAGTGTAGCCAAGTCATCCAGCTGCATTTCCTTTGCTAATATACATACTCCGACAGGTATTATTTTTTTTTCTTAGACCTGTCTGATTTTTTTGGAGTTCTTTCTTGCATTTTTTTTTCAAATTATATACAAGGTGCAGCATGTACATCAGGAGTTTTTCCTCTTGAGTCAGTAGACTATCCCTCTTTTGAAGCATTATTGCAACCCACAACATCCTGTCCTTAGATGTCAACACCACCAGACTAGGTTGAGATGCACTACCCTCCCTAGAGGAGGACGGATGTTTCCACCCGTGCGCTACTCCAAGCTAAAGGATTCTACCTCATCACCACCTCATCAATGAAGAGCTACGTGCATAGTGCTTGTCCAAGTTAGGTCACTGTCTATAAGAATCATGCGTGTGCACGAGATATTCTACTTAGACTAATCAAGATGACATGTGAACATAGACTTGCGGACTCAAAGAATTAAGTCACTTGACCTGAGAACTCTTAACTCCAGTTCCTATAAGGTTCCTCTGAAATTAGGTGGATTAAGGTCAAATCAAGTCCATCCTCAATATCTACTCATAACTTGGTTCAGAACCCACTAGCTTTCCACCTTGCATATGCAAGATATGCAGATGATGTGCAGATGACATGCTATGAAAATGCAGGACTCTTTTTATTATTTTTTTATGCAGGGATGATATGCAAGAGTAAATAAGAAGCCTTTATTTTTTATTGTTCTGGTATACAACAATCTTTTTTTTTATTCGATTTTTACCCCCCCACAATTATTGCAAAATATATACAAAAATACGCGAAAATACGTGAAAGTACGAGCTATGGGTAAGTATATATGTAATATATACACGCCCCCCTATACTTAGCGTGTGCTATGTCCTCAGAGCACGAAAGCGACTAAAAAGACATAGCTCGGGCTAAGCGTAGGAGAGCTAAAATAACAAAAAGTATAGAAGTCGTCCCGCCCCCCTATACTTAGGCTCTGGTAGCCTAAGTGTAGAAGAAGATCAGAAATGGGGCGGACGAGGAAAAGAGGGGAAATAAATGAATATATACACGGTGGGCATCGGTCCCCCCTATACTTAGGCTCTGGTCAGCCTAAGTATAGGACAGGAGTGAGTAAGAGGACCAATGTGATCTGGAGGATGTACAATGAATAGATGCGGGTCACTCTCCCCCTATACTTAGGATCTGGTTATCCTAAGTATAGTCATGAGATGGAACCGAGGCGAGTGATTCGAATCACTGGGGAGGGAGGGAGAGAAATGTATGTACAAGAAAGAGTTAGAATATATAAGGATTAAGAAGGTTTGTGACGAACCTTCTTGCGGACGTGAGGAGGTGGATAATATACATATGTGTCGCTGTCGGAATCGTCCTCAGATGAATAATAATGAGGTGTAGGGATCGTCCAACGCGGGTCGACACATGGCTGCTTGCTTAGATAAGGCTTAAGAACAGCCGAACTGAGCTCACTCATATAAATCACCTTATCTGGACCCGATGAGGATTCCTCTGATAATTCCTTCTCCGGAATGTTGAAGGAAATTTTCTTAGTCGGTTTTTTAGAACCTGAATCATTGAGAGGGAGTGGAGAGCGACGCGCCTTGAGAGGTTCGGGGGAACACCTCGAGGAATCAATTCTCGACTTCCTCTCATTAGAAAGCCGACTAGAAGAGGGAGCAACCGTGTTTTTAAGTGAAGTCAATTTTGCCTGGGTTGTTTCCTTAGAAGGTTCGGGTCGTGGTGTGGTGCTGACTATGGGTTCCTCACCAGACGAGTCACCATAAAGATTGTAATATTCCTGAAGGGTCAGCACATGTCTCGGGAAGGTTCTAGTGGTCTCAGTCGGCTTGGCATTATTGGGCTCTTGTGTCGGATCATTGAAATGATCAAGGCAATCCTCAAATATCGTGTCCGACTCAATGATAGCTTCCGGTCGTGAGTCCTCCTTAGAAGCTGTCACGGTGGTGGTGCAAGCAGTTGATGAAGTGGAGGTGTGGGGAGTCTCTGATCCAACGATCGTCCGGACAGTCGGTTTCTCAGGTGTAGCAAAGAGGTGGGATTCCTCTACCTCTCGATGGTCATGACTGTCAGCGGATGTGCGGGTCACCTTAGAGTAAAGTTTATCAAAGAATGGATGAGGTCGAAGCGCTCCCAATGCTGAAAAATCGATTTCCCGAGTCTCGCAATCTATAGTCGCCTTAGCCAAGGCTAAGAACGGCTTCCCGAGAATAATCGGAGACTGGGAAAACTCTCCTCGGTGCTCGATATCAATGATCGTGAAGTCCACCTGGAGTAGAGCACCTTGGAAAGTAACGATGACTGAAATGTTTCCTCTCGATCGTTTGATGGATCGATCAGCCAGCTGAACGATCTCTCTCGATTTCTTAAGTGGCCTGAGTTTGAGCTTGTCAAACACAGAGGTCGGGAGGATATTTATCGGTAAGTCATCATCGATTCTTGCATGGGTAAAGATGGTGTCTTTGATTTCACACTCAACTCGGGGCAACCGCTTCACTCTGCGGCTTTTGGTCTTTCTCCCCATCACCAAGGAGGTGGCCATAGACACTATGTGTCTTTCCGTCCTTGTCCTCTTATTACCCGACCTCTTGGGCATCAATTTACTTCTCACAAATCGTTTGAGGTCGGGAAAGTGATCTATGGCCTTTATTAAGGGAAGTCTGAAAATCAGTTCTTCATCGAGTGCTTCCCTTAGGGCAGGATCCAATTTTTTTAAGTCATTTTCATTTTCAATTTTTATGTGGTTTTTTGGTTTTTCATTTTTTTTGGTATTTTGGATAGATGAATGATCGGACTCTGGATTGGAGGGCCAGTGGTTAGTAGAAGAGGGAGATAGAATGCACTCCAGTTGTACAGACGGTGTGGGTTCCCTAATGTTTGCTTGGCTTTCAACCTCAAAATTACTCATATCCTTTTCCACTTTCATTCTCAAGCTGGCAGAAATTGAGTTCAATATTTCAGTGACATTTCTCAACTCATTACCGAATGATTCACTTTTCTCAATAAGTCTAGAAATGTCATCCTCCACAAAATTCCCATGACAATTCATGGGAGAGTTCTGCTCAATTGGAGGAGACTGCTGAGATGTTGAGGTCTCATACTCAACATACCTATACTCTGGCATGTATTCCTGGGTCGAGTATGGATCATCCGAATGGAAGATATTGGTCAGAGCCTCATATGATGGAGTCAATGAACGAGGGACTAGTAAGTCTAGCTCATTAGTCCACTCCTGTGAATGTATAGGCTCTCCGAATGAAGGCTGGTTAATGGAGGCTTGATCACTAAAGTCAATCAAGTCTGGAAAATCATGATATTCAGGCCCCTCAATTCGGGTTGTTTGATCAATCAAATGATGCCCTAAGGTCAAGTCGGGAGGTGTATATGTAAATTGTTGTATGGTCCCTACTTGAGGTGAGAATGAGGTAAACGAGGGCATATAATTCTGCCAATCATCTGTCTCAGCCGTGGCTTGCTCTTCATTTGATTCTTTAATTCCTGCAAGCTCTCGAGAATAAGGACAGTCAACCCAAGATGGAAGTGGATCCGGAATGTCAGAATATGGAGCAGGTGAGAAATGCGAAGAAGTGGAGAAGTCAGTCGGAATTCTGACTTCATGATCGGGTTGAGGAGGAGCCGACCACGGGTAAGGGTCTCCCGTGGATGGCGGAGGAGAAAGCGAAGATGAACGGTATATGGTCGAGGAGGAGTGACCAGAGGTCACCGGATATAGGGACCAATATCCCGACATCTTGAAGAGGAAAGGAAGAAGATTGAGGTAGAAAATGTGCAACTACACAGGATAACGCACACGGACAGACACAAAGACAAACGCAAGAGCAAACTCCGAGTTCACACTCAACACGGTGAAGGACTCGAAATCGAGTCCGATTAATCTGGTTGATTTTAAGTGTGAGTTTGATAGACAAGATAGCAAGGATTACGCGGCCTAAAGGGAAGTCGGCTCAGAGCCGGATGCGTCTTCCCTATTTAACCTGTCGCCTAAGATACCGCCGCTCCTTCCTTTCTTCGCTCCTATCCCAAGTCGATGGATTCAATGACCACACCCCTATCTACCTGCAAGCAGGCGGAGGCTGACAAGGCCGGAACTTCACCCCTGGAGGTTACTGGCAGCTTGTCGCAGAGTACCGCAATTTCGCCCCTATCTACCTGAGACAGGCGGAGGCTACTTGGTACTAGTCAATGAATATGAAATTATTCGACTTGTGATATTTGCTAGGATCAGTCAGAACGTGATATGGAAGGCGGGGATTTGGGCTCTGCCTTAAGGTGTTCACACACACTCAAGTACCCTCACTCAGCCTGAAAACAAGGTCGGGGTTACTCTCCCGCAAACAAGGGTTAATTTTAGTTAATAATTTTTTTGGTCCAATTCAATTAGCAATCTCGATTTTTAGAGATTAGTTATCACTGATATTAATCCACACAAGCAATCACGTCTACCGTCCAGTCCCAATTCCTTTATCCTAGGTTAGAAAACCGAGAGAGAGAGAGAATCGGAAAAAGCCGATGCGATCGAGAAAACGATGATGAATGCTTGGGTAAGAAGACTTACAGTGCCTCCAGCTCTCTACAATGCAGGATGCAGTACTGAATTGAAATTTTACGCTATATGCAAATGCAAATGAGAAAAGCCGCTCCTAGACAGGCAGTTCTATTATCGAGTGAAGAACAGATTATTTTTGGCTAAGTTCTGCGGTCTAAGTGCGTCTTTTATGTGAAATGTGTCGTCCTAAAGAATTACGAGCACAAGCAAATCCTAAATTGGCTCGAGGAGCCGCTAGTGCAAGCTAAATTACCAATCACCCACACAGCACACGGGACACGGTTTCCACTATATTTACACGCGCGAGCTCCCAAACGGGAACCGCTGGAAATAATGCAAAAGAAAAATAAAATAAAAAGTACAATGCCTCTCTTTCTCTCAACACACTTTAAATGCTAAGTCCTTGAAGCGTCGCCGACTCCTCGCGGTCCTCGCACAAAAAATGAAATAGAGGTCAGAGAGTGACACAAAAATAAAGCAAAAAGAAAACAAATAAGAGAAATAATTACAAGAAAAACCGGGGGTCAGACTACCCGGGGATTAGAAATCAAACACTTCAAAAATATGCTACAATTAACCTAAGCCGTGCCTCCCCGGCAACGGCGCCATTTTGATAACGCTCCTGCACCCTTAGTTAATTCGAGCAAATTAATGGTCCAAATTAATTTTAAGTGTTCGTTGCAGTCGGATACGAGAGGTTGATCAAAAACCACTTAAGACAGATTTTGGTCAATTTTAAGCGGTGATATTTTTTTACTTGGTGGAGTCCAAGGTCGATCTCAGGGAGGCAACTGTCTCCTTAGGTGGATCACAGCAATTTTCAAGTGTTGATGTTCGAGGGTTAATTTTTTTTTGGTCTTTTTATTTCTTATGCAGACATATGCAGACAAATCTTAGCCAATTTAACTTTAAATTTAATTGATGTATCAAACGAAGTCCAAAAATAATGAAAATTGGCCAGACGATTATGTATGATGAAAATGACCTACACTAATTTTTTTGGAATTTTTCGACTCAAAATAATTTTTCTGTGAATTAAATAAACAGACAGAGTGATTTTCAGTGTTTAATTCTTAATAAATATCAAATCACAATTTTTCCAAGAACTAAAATTATCCTAGGAAGGTCTAATGATCAGGTACCTAGGAAAATTAACAGATCTAAAATTCACTGTGAAATGAATTAACTAAAATTAATTTAAGAAAATCACTAAACTATTTATTTAGGCCTCGATATGCGTGCAAATGATATGAAATTTTTATGGAGTGTTAAAAATGATGTCCTTAAGCTACTGTGAATTTTTGGTGATTTTTGAAGGCACTGATAATTAATTAAAAATCAAAAGGCATCACTGGGCAAAATATGTCTCAAATGAACCAATTAATTCATTGATAATTCAATTAAGCCAACAAAAATCAGACACGTGTACAAACAGATAGAGGACAGAATTTCCAACAACATGCAATTTCTAGAATCTCAAAATGATGAAAAATGCACTATAGGGACACGTGCAAACACAAGGGTGTAAATGCAATACTGGAAATTAAAATTTCAACAATTAAATATGCTGACAGGGACTAAAATGCAATTACCGATAATATGCAGGACTTCTATGCAATTTTTCCACGAGACACGTGCTCCTCACGTGATGTCTGCTTCACAGGGACCTCTTCGCAATTTTTGAAAGCTCCAGGGGTATCTGTGCAAATAACCCAGGTCGCACGTGCTCCTCACGTGGGGCGACCTAGGTTCGGAAGGCGTCGGAGGCTCGGAGTAAGGCTCGGGTCCTTCTGGAGGTTCGGACTAGCCTCGGGGCAGCTTCGGGTCACCCGAGCCTAGGCTTGGGGGCCAAGGCTCGGATAAGGGGACGTGGCGGCCTGAAGGCCCTTGGATCAAGATGGATCCAAGGGATGTCGATGAAGACGCGTGGCTCGATCAAGATACGTCAGATCTGCGTTGATCTGACGGCTCCTGTCTTCTCCCAATGTTGATGACGCGGAGGGCTGATCGCCGTTAGATCCTGGACGATCCAACGGTGCTGGCGAGGCGCGGCTGAGTGGCGACGTGGCACGAAGTCAACCGTTCGATCAAACTAATCGAACGGCAGCTGGAGCTTCTCCTTCAACGGGCCTCCGCCCTCAGCGGAGGAGATGGTGGTGCTCCGACGAAGGGGCGGTAGCTCCGCCCGTTCCTCCAGGTGCCGATGAAGCTCTCCGAGGTGTCGGAGATATCCCAGCAGGAGCGTGATGACGCGGCGGAAGCGCTGATGGTCTCAGGAGCAACGGAGGGTGCCTGGAGATGGATGACGACGAAGCTCGAAGTTGTCTCCGGTGAAGGTCCGGCCAATGAAGGAACGAGAGCCTGCAGGGGTTAGATGAGGTAGCCGAAGCGTGCAGGTGTTCGTGGTGGAATGTGAAGTGATCGGCGAGGCCTGAAGCGAGGGGAGGTGGTCGGATGGCGGAGCTCCGGCCAGGTGGCGAAGCTGAAGGTCGATGGCTGGTGAAGTAGAGGGTCTGGATGGTGTAAAGAGGTCAGCGAGGATCAGAGCTTCGTCGCGAAGCTCGTCGGAGTGTTGAGGAGGCGCGAAGATGGCTGATGACGGCGAATAAAAGCGGCGAAAATCCAAGAAAAAGAAGAAGAAGATTGGAGGATGATGGAGGGAATTACCTGGGGATTGGGGCTCAGCTTTGAGCTCCAGGTCGTCGCTCAAGGGGTCGGTAAGGTCCCGAGCTCTAGCAGCTGCTCGAAGGAGGCTGCGGCACGGCGGAGGTAGCCGTGGATCTCGCCGGAGTGGATCTCTGTCGTCGCTCGACAACTCAGCCAATTGTTGTCACCAATAGGAAGCTTGGAGCTCGAGGGACCTCCCTGGAGTGGCGGATGGGGGTGAACGGTGCCGGTGGCTGGGTATTTATAGGGAGAAGGAGGTGGTCTGGCTGGGTGAGTGGCGAAGTTGGTGGCTGTCGTGGGGCGAGTGTGGCGGAGATGGTGGTATTTGAGGGAGCTGGCGAGGGAGAGGGATGAGTGGGGTGTGTCGTGGGGAGGTCAGCGGCCGGCGAGGGTGGAGGGAGCGCTTCCAAGAATAGGAAGGGGGTGCCCCTCCCGCAAGGCAGAGATCGTGGGAGAGAGGGGGCACCCGAGGTAGGAGACGAAGTCTCCACCGTTGGATCTTGTGATCCAACGGTGGAGATCAGCGCGTAGCGAGCGGTTATGATTAGATCTGGGATGCCCAGATGAGGGGTTATGAGAGCGCCACGTGGCGCGTTGTGGCGAGGCGCGAGCGGATGGTTCAGATGAAAGGGTGGAGTTGATCTGAGGGTCGAGACTCGCTGGAAGATGGGCGGCTGTGATGAGAGGATCGGGGGCGCGATCGAGCGGCGTAGATGCCGCCACGTGGAAGGCTGAGAGCGCGGCGCTAAGGGACGGTGGAGATGAAGTGTGGAGCGGATCGGGTGGCTGGGAGGTGGTTAAGAGCGTGGAAGGGCCTGGACCGTTGGATCTGAAGCGCGATCCAACGGTGGAGGGTGCGGGCGGACGAGGCGAAGGGCAGCGGGCCGCGTGGCGCAATCAGAGGGCGCCACGTGGCCTGCTGTGAATGGCTGGAGGGGAAAATGCGTGTAGATCGAAGAGGAAGCCGAATTTGGAAAAACTCAAAACATGAAAGTTGTAGATCTTGATGAGATCTACAAGTTTCATGTTGATCAAAGACGGAGATAAGGTCAAATATGGTACATAAATACAAGGATACATAAATGTACATATGTAGTATACAAAATGACCCAAAAACCCAAGTTTCTCATACAAGCTCCAATTGCAATGAAATTAGTCTCATTTTAAAGGTCTTTTAATTTGTAGTATTCTAAGAGTGAGTAGACCTAATTAGGGGTTTGTATGAGGGCTTTATGTGTGTTTTAATGTACAAGGGTTCCCAGGATGTTTGGGCTATTTTACAAGGGTGGCTTTTTGGCATTCTTCCCTCTATTATTAAGGAATATATACCTATATTATAGAGAAGGAGTTATTTTGATGAAGAGGTATTTTACAGGGGATTTGTGGCTACTTATTTAAATGCAGATGAGCTGCTATAATGCATGAATTATGGATGCATGCATGAGTGTTATTTATGCAAGATAAAAGGAAATATGCCTCTATTTTCTCGAGAACAAGGCTCTATTTTTGACTTTTGATGTGATGAATCACAGATTCATCAGCAAGCTTGAGTTCCAAAGTCAAATATGTAAGCCTGCAGCAGGATGACTTGACTACACTGGTCTTGCATCCCAGGATATGTAGCTACACTGGCTACCGTCCATTCTTCTCTTCACCTCCTCCTCTTGAGCTGGTTGCCACTTGAACTTAGAATGGAATACCCCGCTCCTCGAGGATGGAGTTATTGGATTGGGGAATCATTGGGTTGTCGTACTGGAGAAGTCAGTTTCTTTGCCATTCTAGTTGGGGAGAGCCACCATCACTTACACTGTACAAGTCAGATTCATAGTCGTAAGGGTTTGCGTATGAATTGAGGTATTTCTGACCTGGCTATTGAGGAGACTTGGACAGTGTTTTGGGATTCTCAAGGACTGTTGGATTTCAAATTCGGTTCTCAATAAGGTTCCGCCCGCACTAAAATTCCGAAGGTCCGACTTAAGCTCCAAACTTTGATTTTGTGAAGACAAGTTTGATAATTAAATTTAGTCCATCTTTCTTCTTTTTCTTTTCTTTGTTTTTCTTTTTCTGCACTTATTGCATAAGTGTTTGCTAGGGACTAGCAAAGGCAAGTATAGGGGGATGATGAATCCACGTTTCATCATATTTATTCTATCATTTTGGCCTTAAAAACCCTAGGAAATGCGTGTAAATAGGTCTAATTCATGCATTTTAGCATTCATGTATATGTGTGTAAATATTGTATAAAATGCGGTTTTTAAAGCCAAAATTATAGAATAAAGAAAAGAAAAGAAAACGAATAAAATATTGTAAATATTTTATGACCAGAAACCCCGAGACCTAGGCATCTTGATGAATAGGCCGACAAGGAATAAAGTAGGGGGAGATAAGGTCAGAATTGCAGAGAAAATACCTATACATTCTATTGATTCTTTATTCATTTTGGGACCTATTTTTGGTTCCACTTTTTATACATCAAATAAATAAACTTTGTACATGAAAGTTGTAGATAATTTAATAAAGAAAAATACAAAATTGATTTCACAGAAAAATAATGTACAGATAAAAAGTTATGGTCTGAATAAAAATCCAGAACCCCAACTTC
The DNA here is from genome assembly GCA_037367405.1 of Ottelia alismoides. NCBI lineage: Eukaryota > Viridiplantae > Streptophyta > Magnoliopsida > Alismatales > Hydrocharitaceae > Ottelia > Ottelia alismoides. The sequence continues at coordinate 679,004 of JAZKJV010007902.1, read as the reverse complement.
CCAGACCCGTATCTCACAAATGAAAACTCCAAATGCAGCATACTCACCTTTAATCGTATATAGAAGAAAATAAGCTATTTATTAGCGGTGGTTTCGCATTTGGCGGAGCTACGGTTTGAAAGTTGAGTTTTGGACCCCTATTGTATACTTGTACATATTAAAACATTCAATTTATTATTTATTTATTATTCTTATAATTTTACATTTTTATAATGTTGTAAATAATACTTATAATAACTATGTACATTAAAATAAGAATAAAAACCTAAATAAAAACAAAAATAAAATACTTAAAAAATAAAATACATAGATACATTACTTATACACATACCTATACATTATACCTTTATATTTTATATAATATACAAAACATTGCATAAAAATAAAATAAAAATATATTTGTATAGATAAAAGTATTTTATAATTTTATAAAATCATAAATAAAAATAATAATATTAAAAATACCTAAATAAAAATAGAATACTTAAATATATAGATATAGATACCTATAAGGGTATAAATGCAAACTTGTAAAAATAAATATCATAAAAATAATTAAAAATCGGAATTAAATACTTTATAAAAAAATAAATACTTTTCATTAAATAACCTAAATCTAAATAATTCATTTATTATTTTTTATCGAATTTACAAAGCATTTTCTGGGGATTTTTCCTGATTGGTCCACGTGGACCAATCAGGAGAAGGCGCCAGTTGACCTAGGTCAACTGGTCGTCCTTTGTCCCTGTAGCTCTGACATGCTTAGGTTTTTGTCCGACTTCTCGGATTTTCCTAGGTCGGCTCGTCCACCCTTTGACCCCGCTTCCTTCATGAAAATTGTACCCTTAACATCCGTGATACCCGCCGACCTCTTAGATCCTATCAGATCTTCGTGGTTCGCCCGTGATCAGCCCTCGAAAGTCACCACTCGACCATGATTCAAAATGAACCCCCTGACTTCCCTTGAGTCTTTGATCACTCTTCCACTCCCTAATCCCTGACCTAGACCTTTGGCGAGACCCTTGGTGACAGCAGGAGTCCGGAGGGCCTCCTAACGGGATAAAGAAGTGTCGAATCGAGCTCGATCCCCTCGCCGGAGTTCTCGCCGGAGAACGCTCTGTGCTCGCACGGGTGAGGTTTTTCTTCCTCTATCTCTTTCCTTTCTTCTGATGCTTTCGTGTTAAAAAGCCACGGTGGCACTTCCCTTTTCAATAGCTTAGCCATTAGCGAGTGTTTCGTCTCGATTCATCGCGGCCGGCATCGAGTCTCGCCGGCCGCCTTCACCTGTCCAAACACCTGCCCCTTGCGTGAGATACTCCACGAAGTCGGGGCACTTTGCCCCCGGCTTCTTCATCTATTTTGTTTGCAGGTCCCAGTGCGAGGAGACCCCCTCCTGGGGTCGAGTTTTGGTAGCATCCGAGCAACCTGGAGCTTCTTCCGCACCATCACGCCGCAACGGACCCCCGACCTCTCTTGGGCCATTTTGCAGCCGCCAATTAGTCGAGGGAACTTCCAGGAGGCACGGAGAGTCATTGGAGGAGAAGATTTACCTCCGGGCATCGAGATTTTGGCGCTCGAAACCCATCCAAGCCGTGTTCTTCGGCTGATCTTCGTTCGAGCCTCGGAGCCGTTGATCTCCCCTTATTCTTTGCGGGCTACAGCCACCGTCAGATTGGCGCAGCCCCGAGCCGTTGATGCATTGCTGATGATTTAATCCCAACCTTTCATTCTGAAGCGGCATCGTGCGACTATAGCGCGACACGTGGTTAAGTGGAGGTCCAATCCACCGTTCATCCGCGCCGTAGCCTTGGGTAATTTTGCTTTAATACCCTGGGCGTTTTTGTATTTTGTAATGACTGCTAAAACTTTCATTTGCAGCTCTTTAATTTTGTAACTCTTGCTAAATAGCCCCTGCGGTTTTCGTTTTGACAAATCAGACCTTGCCAGCGAGGCGCACGTGCGAGAGCACGTGCGCGTGGCTATTTTGCGGGTTAGGGTTTGCTTTTCCGCATATTGAACTTTTAGTCCAGTAAATATGTTTGTCTGTATAACTTTTTGAGGAACAATTGCGATCAGGCCCCTGGATCTTTGGCTATTTACAGACACATCCCTCCTAGGCGCGCGTGGTACTCACGTGCGCTGAGGAATTTTGCAAGAAAACCCCTGTGGTTTTTAATTTTGTGGTTTGGCTCAGATAATTTTTATTTCAGTATAAAATTTTGTGTGCAAATTGCAGTTAGGCCCCTGGACATTTTGCATATTGCATATATACCCCTGCTAGCCCTTTCATTTGTGCTGGTTTTGTCTATTTATTTGAAGCATCATTTGAAATCCAAAAATTCTCAAATTTTGGACTTAAGCTCCTGTGCACTTATGCTTCCACGCCATCAATTTAGTTTTTGATTTTATTTTATTTTAACATTTATTAAAAATCAAAAACATCTATTTTGTGCACTGTCTAGCTTAGAAAATCCCTAAAAAATATAAAAACACTTCAGAAAAATCCCAAAAAAAATATATCTTGTGTCTTTTAGTTTGTTTTAACTTCAGACCAAAAACCATTAAAAAATTATAAAAGAAAACTCCAAAAAATCACAAAACTCTAAAAACCTTTATAAAAATCCTAAAAATTCTACAAAAATCCTAAAAATACAAACTTTGCCTCTGAATTTTCCTTATTTCATTATCTTTCATAGAAAATTAACTTGGAGAATTGTGGTTACTGTTTTCTATTTTAGTTCTCCATTTTAAGATTCAACCTTGCATTTTTACCACTGTTTTCTTTATTTTGCTAATCAAAAATACCAAAAACATTCTAAAAATTACCCAAAAATCACAAAAACAGTAAAAAAGTAGAAAAAGACCAAAAAAAACTTTATTTGTATATTTTTGAACATTTTTCTCTATTTGTACAAATATCTCTTTCTCCCTTTTATTACATTGCTTTTACATTCCAATATTGAAAAAAATATAAAATATAAAAAAAATATAAAAATCAGTAAATTAAAAAAATATTATAAAATCAAGAATTAAATAAAAAAATATAAAATTAAAACCCACAAAAAGAAATTGGCTAAGTGATTCATTAGACCTAGGATTTGGATCTTTATCTACACTCTGCACCGTTGTTTCCTGTGTTCGACCCCTACTTGCTTGCCATTATACATTGTTAGTAGGGTATAATAAATTTTAATCATTGCTCTTGATTGCTTTATTAATTGTGTGGTTAATTGTTGAAGACCGAGGTGGTTTGAGCAGTCGCATCAGCGATAGTGAGTCTGACTTGTCAGACCACTATTTAGCGGCTCTCGCTCTTCTCGCTTTTCACCTACCATCTCCTATTTATAGAAGGAGAGGTGGATTTGGATCTCGATTCGGATCCGGTTCGGATCCATATATGGGTCCCGACTATGATACGTAAAACAATGATAACTTGAGCTAGGAATGTCGGAATTTGGTGTTCTTGGGATCGTTGGAAATATCTCGACGAGATCCACGTACTGGTGTGATTATTTGAATTTTTTGGATGCCAAAAATACTCCAGATTTCAGGAAAAAGAAAAAACGAGCTTTCACATAATAAAAATCTTAAAGGCAGTCTCGTCCTCGAGATGTAGGATTTGACGTATAAGTTTCCACTGTGATGTAGATTCAGGCATAAAAATCTTAAAGAGAACGAAACCCATAAAAATCTTAAAAAGGATTGAAATAGGGTCTCGTGAACATACCTTCAAAAAGATAGGGATATTTATATCACATATCTACCTCGGGCTCCCATGTGGCCTCCTCAACATTCTGACTTTGCCACAATACCTTGACCAAAGGAATGCCTTTTCGTCGTAACCTCTTGACTGCCCGGTATAAAATCTGCACGGGTGCCTCATGAAATGATAAATTCGGTTCAATCGCGAGGTCCACATAGCTAATCACATGTCGAGGGTCTTGAATATACTTCTGGAGGTTTAACACATGGAATACATCATGCACGCCTGCCAAGTGAGGGGGGTGCTACTCGATATGCTACCTTCCCAATACGGGATAAACTCTCAAAAGGACCAACGAAACGTGGTGCCAACTTGCCCTTGACACCAAATCTTTGAATACCTCTCATTGGAGATACTTTTAAGAATACAAAGTCTCCGGCATCAAATTCAAGATCACAACGTCTCTGATCAGCATAGCTCTTCTGACGGCTCTGTGCAGTCAATAATTTCTTCCTAGCTGTTTCCGCGGCTCTTGTTGTATCCTCGATTATCTGAGTGGAATAAATATCCTTGTCACCTACTTCCTGCCAATACAAAGGAGTAGTGCATCTTCGCCCATACAATGCTTCGAAAATTGTCATGCCAATACTAGCATGGTAGTTGTTGTTATATGTGAACTCTACTAGAGGAAGGTGATCATTCCAAGATCCTTGCCACTCAATGGCACATGCTCTGAGCAGATCCTCAAGAGTTTGAATTGTCCTCTCTGATTGTCCATCCGTCTGCGGATGATATGATGAACTAAGACACTGTTTAGTTTTTAGGGCCTTCATGAATTCTCCCCAATAACGTGACGTGAAATGAGAGTCCCTATCAGATACAACCTCCTTGGGAATCCCATGCAAACGAATAACATGTTGAATATATAGTTTGGCCAGATCCACCAGAGTGCATGTCATGTTCACGGGAATAAAATGTGCAGACTTAGTCAACATGTCCACAATAACCCAAATAGCATCATATGCACTTACTGTACGAGGTAAGGATGTCACGAAGTCCATAGAGATACTCTCCCATTTCCACAACGGAATAGGAAGTGACTGTAACAAGCCAGGAGGACGCTTGTGCTCTGCCTTCACCAATTGGCACGTAAGGCAACGATTGACATGTTCTGCAACATCTCTCTTCATCCACTCCCACCAGAAGTGTTGACGAAGGTCTCTATACATCTTGGTGCTCCCTGGATGGATAGATAATATAGAACAGTGGGCCTCATCTAGGATGTCTCTTCTTAACTCACCGTCATCAGGGACACAGACACGGTCGCCCTTCCATAAGATGGACTCCCAGACATTGAATCCATCAAACTCCTCCTTCAGGCATCAATGGAATGAGTCTTGTAATTTCTGATCTGTTTGCTGACCATGCACAATCCTATCCAATAGTCCACTATACTTGGCAGGTACAGTTACAGCGTTTGCAGTACTATCAAAGAGGTGCCACTCACTAAGTGCTGTGAGCATATCCGAAGTTTGTACCCATGTTGCGATGCCCTCGGTATGTGCTCTTTTACACAAAGCATCATCTACTACATTTCCCTTATCCGGACGGTAAGAGATAGTGCAGTCATAATCCTTTAACAGTTCCATCCATCGTCTTTGCCTCATATTCAACTTTCGTCGGTCAAAGATATATTTGAGACTCTTGTGATCTGTAAAAATCTCAAACGTGACCCCATATAATTAGTGACGCCATTTTTCACCGCGAAGACTATAGCTGCCAACTCCAAGCCATGAGTAGGGTAGTTCTGTTCATGGTTCTTTAGTTGTCGTGATGCATATGCTACGACATGACCACGTTGCATCAACACTGCTCCTAAACCCTCCTTTGATGCATCAGTATACACCGTAAAGTCTAAGGGGGCTGAAGGAAGGGTGAGAATCGGAGCACAGGTCAATCTTTCTTTCAACGTACGAAAGCTCAGCTCGCACTTGTCGCTCCAAATGAAAGGGACATCTTTCTGTGTCAGACGAGTAAGTGGTAGAGCAAGCCGCAAGAAGCCCCTAACAAAACGTCTGTAGTAGCCGGTGAGGCCTAAGAAGTTGTGTATCTCGGTAACTGTCTTGGGTTGATCCCAGGACACGACTGCCTCTATCTTGACTGGATCAACTGCCACACCTGCTCCTGAAATTAAATGACCGAGGAAAGCTATTTCGGTAAGCCAAAATTCACACTTGTTGTATTTTGCATACAACTTGTGTTCTCTGAGTGTCTCAAGAATAGTATGCAGATGCTGCTCAAGCTCATGCTCATCACGTGAGTAGATCAAAATATCATCAATGAACACTACCACAAAACGATCTAAGTATGGACGGAAAAATTCTGTTCATCATATCCATGAATGCGGCAGGTGTGTTCGTGAGTCCAAACGGCATAACCACAAACTCATAGTGGGTGTATCTGATGCGAAAAGCATATTTAAGCACATCTGTGTCCTTAATTCTCAATTGATAATAAACCCGATCGTAGGTCAATCTTTGAGAATACCGTTGCACCTTGCAACTGATCGAAAAGATCATCTATTCGTGGAAGTGGGTAGCGGTTCTTTACCGTCCTTTTATTTAATTGCATGTAAACGATGTACAAGCGTATAGACCCATCGCTACTCCCCAAGGTGATGTACTGGGACGTATAAATCCCTTTTTCAATAACTCATGCAGTTGTACTTTGAGTTCCATGAGTTCAGCTGGTGCCATTCTGTATGGAGGAATGGAAATCGGTTGTGTGTCGGGAATCAAAGTAATCTCGAACTCGATCTCCCTCTCTGGCGGTAGTCCAGGTAATTCCTCTGGGAATACATCAGGAAAATCTCGTACAATTTTGACGTCTTCAATCATACGATCCTCGACGGGTAACTCCACAACATGGGCGAGAAAACCTATGCAACCCTGATCGAGCATGTTGGTCCTTCTATGTCGATACATAGAAGACCTCATTATATGAGGTACGTCCATCAAACTGAAAGGTAGGTATGCCTGGGAGACGGAACACTATCGTCTTCTCGAAGCAATCAAGGAATGCGTGATATTGCTCGAGCCAATCCATACCTAAGATGACATCAAAATCTTCTAACTGAATGAGTAACAAATATGCCGGCAATATGTGTTCGCCAATCTGCATTGCTACATTCTCCATTGCTTGTCGCACTATTAATAATTGGCCCCTTGGGCCCTTGATGTAGTAAGGAGATGGAACACAGACTGACTCTTTATCTAACTTGGGCACTAATCGATATGCAAGAAAAGAGTGCGTAGCTCCCGAATCAAATAAAGCATGTAGGGATATACCATGCACTGAAATCATACCTCGCACTACAGCTCCTGAGGCACGGTCCTGCTCGAGTGTGATTGCATTCAATTGTCCCTGCAGGTGTGATGGAGCGGTAGAACCTGCAGCACTGAAAGTTGGTCGTGGTGGAGGACGTTAAAAGCCTTGACCTCCACGAAGAGAAGCTGATCCATGTGACTGTAAGGGTGAGAAAGTTGATCCTACACTTGGTTGATGACTGCCTGAGCTGCTGACAAGTAAGTGACAATAGGCCTTGAAATGGCCTGGTTGTTGGCAGTGGAAACACCTACGATCTCCTGGCTGAGAAAAGGAGCCTCCCGAGACAAGGCTAGCACCTCCTGTCTTGCGACCCTACGAGTGCGTCGAAGAGCGGAAGGAACTAGTACCGCGACTCACCAAGCCCTGCCCCAAAGTATGTGTAGGGGCAAATCTGCTAGTGGTAGGGGTGGTAGCCACTGGATGGAAACAACGCTCTCTACGAGCTCTATAGAAATCTCGGCGAGCAGATCTCCCGGACTGAGATGGTTGGAAATGTTATGGACTCCCCTGAAGTCGACTCTGAGTTGCCTCCATCTTGGTAGCTTTAGCAGCTACCTCCTTAATGGAAGTGAAATCCAAAACAGATAGTTGATGTTGCACATCGTCACGCAGTCCTCGAATGAACTTCTGTAAATTCTCCCTAGGAAAAGCATTAGTCGCTGATGAGTGACGTGAGAGTTCAGTATAGAAAATTAGGTATTATTGGGTCGTCATTGTCCCCTGCTTCAGCTCAACAAACAACCTCCTCTGATCCTCAACCCAGTGGTCAGGATAGAACTGGCTACGGAATTCGTCAAGAAATATTTTCCATGTTATGAGATCTTCAGATGTTCCTTGGTGGCGTACTACCAATGTTCAGCATACCCTGCTAGTGAAAATTCCACGAATGTAAGCCAAGACTCTTCAGGAGCATGGATCATCCGCAAAACCTTGGATACGTGATCCATCCACAGTTCAGCCTCATCTGGCGTGTCGGTGCCAAAGAATTGTGGCACCTTAGACCTCTGATATGTTGCGTAGGTCGTCTGATGTTTTTGTAACGCCTCTAGGTCTCTGATCCCTCTGGGTCCAGAGACACCGAAGGGTGAACACTGTCCTCCTCCTCACGAGAGGGCTGATATGAGGAGTCATCTTGCATGAGGAGCCTTTGCTCCAATACCTCATGATGTTGTTGTATACCCCACACAACCTGGACTAGTAAGGCAACTGTTGTGTAACATCAGGGTCAACACGAGGCGACATGATTCCCGATAGTATCATTATATTAGAATTTATTTCTATAGTTGGAAAGACAATGGGCTCATTAAACAGGACTGCAATTATTCTCCTTGACTAATGCCAAAATTAGAAGGCTTTGTCGTTATATTTATATTTCAAATCCCGTTGATAATCTAATATGCAAAGATAGAATGGAGTATCGGGCTCTGATACCATCTGTAGCGCCCCGCCCCTTCGGCTACCAAAACCGACGGGACGGGAGCGTCGGACCTACGGTCCAAATACGCCCATGATCTATGATACTAGCAAACCATCTTATGCACATTAGATTAACATTTGAAATATAAATATCAACAAGAGAATAATGTGAAATGAAAAGTAAAATACACCATCCATTCTCCTTGACAATGATCATCAAGCCCATATCCATAGAATGAGATACATCACATCACTATAAACTTGTAGAAGAAGTTCTCCAATATCTCATTACATGCCTCTCGAAATAACATAAATAATGCGGAAGTAAATAAGTTACTCTAAGTAGAACGCACCCTGCTTGGTGCAAGTATGACGTAAAATGTCTGATCTCCTCAAAGACCACTACTATGGCGGTTGCTGCTCAGGTACACCTGTTGGGGTCACACGAGGGTAACGTTATGAGCAATTGCCCAATAACAAGACAACACTATAATGACTAATATAGGGGTAAGAAAAGAATGCATACTCAACTTTATTTAATGACATATGGATGTATTGTAAAAATTTAGAAAGAACACCAAGTCATTCTAATTCTCATTCGATGACGTTGATTCTATTTGTTTATAAAAATAATCATTGAGTATTACTAGAACATTTTTGATATTTCTACAAGTTGGTTAGAGTCTAAACGGTATAAAATTTCTGACATCATGTCATTTATCATTTCTCGTATTATTTTAGCACACGCAAGTACGCGACTCGCACGCCTCCGCTACGTGGGAGCTTGTTTGTCATCTTGGATAAACCTCCAAGTATCTCTGTCCAACTAGAACAGGAAAAAGTCTAAACCTCAAATTCTCCAACTTCAAACCATATCTCGGAACACATCTCACAATAATATTACTTGAAATAGAATTCGATGCGGCCACACCTAATTCTACTTCGAGTCCTAATATCGTGTATAAGTGCGATGCCAAGAACGCCAACCGCGCCACCTGCCTACTCCGTCGAGCGACTCCGGATGCTACCAGGTTGCTAGGTGCAACGCATCACCCAACTCATCGGTTGGGTTTGGGGCCTTCACAGCATCTATCCGGACCCCATGGGTACATGCCCAATCCCTTGAGACGCCTAACTCTGTCTATCTCAGTTACTATATAATTTCACTTAAGGGAGATTAAATCACAAAGATCGAGAACACGAATAGTGACCTAATGAGTAACTAATATACTAAAGGAATCATATAATTGAGTAACATAAACTCTCGATCTTAAACTTCATGATCTCACGCATACAGCTTTTAGAATAATCATCCATAAATTTTGGGCATCAATTGAGATAGTCGTGCATGATCATATTATTTGATTATACTTTTTTTAGGCATCATTTGATATATTTAATACGTCGGGTAAGAGACGCCATGTTATCTAACGTTTAAACGCAAGTGTAAGTTACTATCATCCAGAGCTATAGTATATACTTTTTTCTTCTCCCAAATATCACGCTTTGTGTATATTTATATATGCATATATAATAAAGTAATACATGACAATCATGTATTCAAAGCACATTAGTGAGGCTACCATGCACGTTGATTCAATGCATATAGTGGAGAGCTGTTATACCTTTCATGCACAAGTAATCCATTATAATTCAAGTTATTAAAAGCACGTTAGAGAGGCTACAATGCACATTGATTTGGAAGCATATAGTGTAGAGCCGTTATACTTTTCATGCACAATTAATCCATTATATTTCAAGTCATTATGATAAATATAATTGATGACTTGGAGGTCGTGATTATTGGAATGAAGTTGCCATGCATGTTAATACAATCTAATGCATCCAATGGCCAGCTTTTCTTCTAATTTTCTTATACTTCTATTTTTTTTGAACTAAATTATGTTGGTTACGTCGACCTGGATATAATATTGCCTCTTTTCCAATCGTATTTTAAAAGACTAAAACGTGAACCATGCAAATGATATTCCCAATACAATAGTTTTGCTAAAGAACAATTACTAGTTAACAATTAGAGGATACAATTGGAGTTAACATAATTAAACGTGTGTGACAAAAAAAATCAGGAAAAGGTAACAAACAACAGTTGTGGTATATAGGAAAATGATAGAATTGTATTTTTTTAAACCTTGTGAATCCACGTGACCCTAGATATCCATACCATTTTATTTTTCTCAACATCTCACTACTAAAGTAATAATAATAATTACATCTTTTTTTTGGAGGGACTTAGAACAATTAGAAGCAATATGAATACGACACCACACTAATTCCTAAAAACTATATATGATTGAGAGGGAATGAGCCGAACGAAGACTCGATAATGATATCATATGAAACAAGGAGGGTAGAACTCCGATACTAGTATATGAATCACATCATAAGAATAACTAAGGCTCTAAGCAAGTTCAAGCATATGGGAACAAAATACGTGGAAACCAACAGCAAGAGAAAGGTATCTGTCGTTACCTCCGAGGATGTTTCCTCGGGATCTCATGTTTCCTCGGGATCTCCTCTCACACGGAAATGATAGTTCCGTCTCTCGATGGTAGCGTGAATGCGTGTGCGAAGGTGACCTCGAGCTTTCCTACATGATGGTGGTCGCGGATCTTCGATCGAAGCTCCTTCTCCGATATCGACGGCGGCCCTCTGACGATAAAATCGACCAAGGTGGTGGTGCTTCAAAGAGAGGGAAAGATGGTGGTGGCTAGGGCTTTGAGAGAGAAGCCTACCATCTCCTATTTATAGAAGGAGAGATGGATTTGGATCTCGACTCGGATCCGGTTCGGATCCATATATGGGTCCCGACTATGATACGTAAAACAATGATAACTTGAGCTTGGAATGTCGGAATTTGGTGTTCTTGGGTTCGTTGGAAAGATCTCGACGAGATACACGTACTGGTGTGATTATTTGAATTTTTTTGGATGCCAAAAATACTCCAGATTTTAGGAAAAAGAAAAAAAACGAGATTTCACATCTATGACCAGGACAATGAAGGCCACTTTATGTGCTACACATTGGAAAGTAATGACGTAAGAAAAAATTCCTCTCGATCTTTTTGTGGATCGGTCGGAAACTGAACGATTACTCGAGTCTTTCTGAGCGGTTCGAGTTTGAGTCTGTCAAAAACGAACTTCAGGAGGATATTCAGTGTAGAATCATCATCAATCCAAACATTATTAAACTCAATATTCTTAGTTTCACAGGTCACCTTGGTCAACTGTTTGACTTTCCTGACCTTGTTTGTCTAGGTAACACCATTGAACTGGTCATAGTAATTAAATGATATTCAGTTTGAGATCTTTTCTTTCCCGTCTTCTTAGGTGTTAATCGACTCTTCACAAATCTATGAAGATCGGGAACATACTCTATGGCTTTGATTAATGGAAGTTCTAAGATCAGACTTTTGCACAATGCTTTCATATTGATGTTGTTTGATTTTTTTTTGAATTTTCTAGTTTTTTTTAATTTTCACTAGAGTCAGTAAGGTTGTTAATGGACTGGTCAATGGTATGTAGTGTCTTCATGTGGACATCCGACACATTATGAGTTTCGGGTTCGCTGTGTGATTTTCTTGATTCTTCTTGGTTGATGATCATGTCCTTTACTATTTTGATGACACTATCAAATTATTTTGTCAAAACATCGGTTCTCTTATTGTTCTGAGCTATGCCATCCACTATTGTCTGATGACTCGGAGATGAGTGACTATGCTCGATATGCCGCGACATTAGCATTTTCTCCGAAACCGAGATGTAGTCAGTCTCTGTGATCAGGGTATGGACATGGGTCCTATTTCCTTAACTTTGGGTGTCATCTTTGTGGCCAAAGGAAAAGTGATCATACTCTGGCAGTGAATCATCCCGAGGAGAGGATGGTTCGAATAGTGAATTATCATACTTAATCGGGAATCGTGTTCCTCTATCAAAATCGTTACGCCTATATTTATCCTCGAGTCCGCTCGCTCCATTGTGTCTACATAAAACATGTCTGGTTCCGTTAGCGGTTCGTATCTCAAATTTTCGACCAATGGTGGGCGGGTGGGGTGGAAATGATGGTTGGGGAGAAACTACCTCAAAAAAGGGTTCCTCTAAAAAGAAGGTGGATACGAAGATTGGGAATTGTCATGTGAGCACAATCCATGGAGTATGGGTATGAATGCCAAAATTCCGACATTTTCGAACGAAAAAAATAGATATGTGAAACCACGATCTGTGTGTAAGTACAATGTCACACAATTCAATACACAAATTCAAACCCCGATGTCACCAACTTAACTCAATGAAGGCTGCAAAGGTTCGACCAAATTATCTTGTCTCTTTTAGTTTGTGATAATTACAAAATTGGATAGAGTTAATGAGATGTTAGGTGCATGTATTTTCCTAGAGATTGTTCCCACTTTTACGACTAGTTGCACTCACGTTCAGCCAATATGGGAGTAACTACGTACTGTATGAGTACGGTTCAACGTTACTAGAGAACGGAGCCTTACGTAATGTCCTCTAAATTCCCTACTATACTAAGGAAATCCGGACCGTTTACCGACTACCCGTAGATCCTTACTGAGAAGTGGCTAATCGTTTTGGTAGAATCGATAGTCAATTTGAAAATCCTGGCTTGGCTCTATCCTAGTGTACGTCCCTCTCTCACTTGCAGTAAAATCAAACAATGACGGGGTGCTCACCCCGAAAACAATGATTTTCAATTTTATCCAGTTTTAATTAATCAATATTGTCAGCAATCCTCTTGTTTTAATTTGGTTATCATTTTCATTTGAGTGGGGATCAATACACGTCTACACGACGATTCCAATTTCCTTTATTCATATGTGAATGAAAATCAAGGGAGAATCAAAAAATCCGTGTAGCGGGAAACACGGTGATGAATGTTGAGTCAGAGATACTTACAGTGCTTCCTCACAATCTTCGTGCAATATGCTAAACAAAATTGAAATTTCCCTAAAAAAATAAATCTAATGCATGCATGGGAAATCGCACTTAAAACATGAGTTTCTATTAACAAGTGATAGAACCATTTAATTTGGCTAAATAAAAATCGATCTAGTGCGTATATTTGAGTGTAGTGTGGTCCTAAATCATACGAGCATAATAAGAAATCATAGTAGCTCTAATAGTCGTATGTACAGTCCTAGGACTACGAACCACTCAAGTCGGGTCCCACCCTCACCGGAGAGTGAAATAGGTCCGACACACCACAAAGAGTCCAATCTCTTTTACACACGCGAGAACCTGATCGGGAACCGCTGGCAAGTAATAATTAATTACAAATCAGATAAAAAAACACAAACTCTCTCTCTATATATATATATATATATCTCAAAAATCAAATTCTTTGGGCGGTCGGTCGCTTCGAGTTGAGTCGGTTTCCAAGAGAGCCGCTCCAAGTTCGACGAGTACCTCACACAAAAAATAGAAGATCGAATATTAGAGAGGTTCACAGAAAAATATACAATAAACTAAAATAAATGTGGGAGAAAGAAAAAATAGATAAATAATTATAAGAAAAATCGGGGGTTAGACTACCCGGGGATGGAAAACCTAAAGACTTGATTTTCTAAAGACAACCAAAGCCGTGCCTCCTCGGTAATAGCGCCATTTGAAGAACCCATAAATTATCCTCTTAATTTTGTCGAATTAATATTCGAAAATATTCATATTTCGTTGCAGGCAGACAATTAAGAGTTAATCAAAAATCGTAATTTCATTTAATGTGTCCATTACAAGCGAGCGGTCAATTCATATTTTTACTTGGTAAGACCAAGGTTGAACTCAGAGAGGCAACTATCTCCTTAGGTTGGTTTTAGTCGATCTCGAAGTTAGAATTTCAAAGTAACATTTTTTTGTTTTTAAATATAATAAATGAAGCAAATGCAATTTTTGTAAAGTTCAGGGGCTAACAACAAATTTCGATCAATTATGTCCAAAATCCTCAAACTTGGCCGGAATGTTAAATATGATGAAATTAGGATACTGTAATTTTTTAGGAATTTGTAGATGCAAGTTGAATAAACATTGAATTTATGAATGCATACAACAAGCTTTTCAATAATTAATTATAATGAATATTTAAATCTATTATTTTCATGAATAAAATTATCTAAAGTATGTCACTAAGTGGTCTATCTCAGAAAAATCCTAGATCTTAAAAATGTTGAATTTAATACCTATTAAAAATGAAGTACTGAAAAGCACTATGCATGAAAATGCAATTCTTTTGGGGCACAATGTTACTGACAACTAATTTTACAATTCGTGAATTTTTGGCAATTTTGGAGATATGATTAATTAACTTTGAATTTCTAAGCACATGTTGGGTATAATACACAAATTTACACATGAATAATATTAATTAATTAACTATTGATAATAAAAATGCCACAAGCATGCATATCGTAGAGAATTAATTGAAGAACAAAATGTAATTTTTTAAATAATAAAATGATGTCAAAATGAGGTCCAAATTAAAGTCCAAACACAGAGGTCTAAATACAAATACAGAGAAAAGAAATAAAATAAGAAAACACATACTGGACTTGAATGCAATTACTTATACGTGACCTTGGATGACGTGGGTCTCGGCATGAATGTCTGAATCTGCGGGGGCATGAATGCAAATTCTCCAATATGCACGTGCCATGCACGCGACTGCTGATGGTGGGGGACTTCTTTACATATGGCAGAATCTGAGGGGTTGTTGCTGCAATTTACCCCTCACTCGTGTGCTCTACACGTGAGGAGGGATGAGGTTAAGGGGCGACCTGGATATGGAGCTTGGAGGTGTAGACCACGGCTACGGGTGGGCTACGCGAGGTAGCTGGTCGTCGCCGCACGTGGGGGGTGGGGATGCACGGTTGTTGGCGGAGGAGCAAAGGCGAGTCGGTGGTGCTCAGGCAGCGAAGGGGCGACCGACGTGCCGCTGAGCGCCTGGAGGTGGACGCGATCTGCGGTGGAGTTGTGTTCAGGCAAAGCCGCGGGTGCGCAATGTCATGAGTTGCTCGAACTGTAGAGGGTGTGATCTTCCTTTGAGCGGTGGCTGATGGCAGTGCGTCTTCGCACAGTTGGTGAACAAAGGCCTCCAGGCGTGCGGAGGTGGCTGGCTGAAGGCCGGTGGTGAACGCTATGGTCGGTGGAGATGTTGTAGGTGGTTTGAAGGTGGAGTAGCAGAGGGATATTCGGCGGAAATTGAAGAACAGAGGAAAACTATGGAAATAGAGGGGGGAAGTGGAAGAAGAATGTGATAGTCACCTGGCTTGGAGGAGAACGGAGACTTGACTCCTGATTCTCGCTTTGATCGATGGCTATCACAGCATCAAGAAGCTGCGATAATCACGCCGATGGATCGTCGCCGGAAAAGATAGCAGCAGTCACAAGCGTCTTCTCCAACTTTCTCTCTCGCTTGCGGAAGCTATGGCGGATAGGTCCGAGGGAAGGTGACGAAGGGCTTTAAATAGGATGAGGGAGGAGTGGGGTCAACGTCGGAGGACGCGGGTTGTTAGTGGCCGAGAGACGAGGAAACGGAGATTGCGATGATTTAAGGAGACGTGAACGAGGAGGCGAAGATTGCGGGGGTCTGCACAGGAGGTTGCACATGGGAGGGAGGAGAAGTCCTCACGTGCAAGGCATGTGAGGTTCTTATTATTTTTTTTATCGTATTATTTCATTTAATTAATTAACTAATTAATTTTTAAATAAAATAAATAAAAATAAATGCCAAAATTGAGTGACACGTGGTAGATCAGGGAGCTGCCACATGTCAGCTCCAGAAAAACCAAGAAATAAAAATAAAAGAAAAATCCAGAAGAAATAGAAAACAACCTCATATCGAAAAGTTCTCAACATGAAAATTGCTCGTCTCGATGAGTTCTACAACTTTCCTGAAGGGGACCAAGAGCAAAAGAGGCCACATATGTAGAGTGATATTTTTGGGTTACTCTGTGAACATAAAATACCTAGATTTTTTGGTTTTGTAATATTTTTTTTGTGATTTTAATTAACATAAAAATCGAGAAAAATAATGATAAAATCAGAGATAAATAATTACACAATAATCTATTTTTTATTTCCACAAAATTAGAAATTAAAAGAATAAAATAAAGAAGAAAATGGGGGATAATTGTACATGCTCGCAAAGAACACTCAGGATTGGTCAGATTCTCTGATTCTGTCTCATTTTAAATTTGTATTTTTGTGCATTTAATAAAACTTTCATCGTGGAATATGAATGAAAAAGAAATAAAACAAAAAGAGTTAATTATGTACATATAATATTAAGTAAAAAATCACCAAAACACAAAATACGCAAAAGAGGCCCATAATCGAACTTTCACATATGAGCTCTGATTTTTATGAATTTGGTCTTGTTTTTGAAGGACTTTGAATATGTATTACTTTAAAATGAGTAGACCTAAATCAGACACTGTATGAGGAAGATATGAGCATTTTAATTTGCCTATCTGAAATTGGAGTTTTGTCTCACGAGCCTATTATTTGAGTTAGTATTTTTTGTAGTTTTCCTTTAATATTGTTAGTAATATGTACATAATGATGGTATTTTGATGCCAATCGGAGTTAGCATGGATTAGTTAAAAATGATTGAAATTAGGTGAAAATGTGAACATGATTATGACTGCAATTATGAGTGTTAAAATATAGATATTAAATTTAAGCACGTGAATGGTAAAAATGCAGAATAGATGATGAAATGCAGTTAACTACTCGGGAACGAAGCTGTATTGTCATCTTTTAGTATGATGAATCAGGGATTCATCAGTGCTTTGGATGCAAAGCACTTCTTCTCTGGTTTGAAGTTGGCCAGGACTTTGCCATAACTTATGTTAATGGTGATTTCATTTTTCAAAAAGAATGGGTGACCATCTTCTAGTGGCCTCCCTATCTTCACCCAAATTTGAGAACTTCACGCGTGGCACATGGGCTGGTCCACCTTGTCTAAACATGCATCTACACAATCCAGGTGTTATAAAATCATTGCCAAATATTGGGTAAATACATGTGTATATAAAGAAGTAAAGGGATTTCTCATACCAAGCTATATTCGTGTTTATGTGGAACTTGATTTGTTGAAGCCTAGAATTCTCCATGTTTTGATCAGGAATAGGACTCAGATCTTCAATCAGCGTATTATTTAGGAATTATTGCCAATATTTTGCCGTTCTTGTTGTGTTATTGGTCAGCACTTAAATGGCTGTAAGTTAGGTAAAATTAAGAAGGAAGAGGTCACGAGGAAAATAAAAAAGAAGTGGTTCGACGTGATAGATTATGTGGAGCACTAAGGGCTTCATCATCAGTAAGGGCAACAATGAGCTTTAGAGTTGCAACAAGTTGTAGAGAATGAAAAGCAGTAGCAATATGAGTATTCATTAGAAGATCAGCAACACCATCAATTTCAGCAGCAAGGAACCTCTAATGGAGAGGTTGTTAGTCACCAAAGAGGCGGAAGATGGAGTCTTATGCTTTGAAAGATGAGGATTTGGTGATGATTAACATGTATTAAGTCCTAATTTCAAATCATTACATGATGTTGTTCATACCTTAAAATATGAGATCTGGAGGTGATTAATATATAATCAAGACCCCGATTTCAAATACTAATAGTTACAATTTTCATACGTAAATTGTGAAAGGTTTGGGGTTTATTGCATGTGTTTCGAGTCCAATTTCAGACCATTCAATGGCTAGAGATTCATGATTTATTTGATGAAAAATTTGAGGTATTTTGCATGCAATTAGAACTCAAAACAGTCATATAAGTATTTTAGAGTTGCATGTTTGAATGATGAGGATTTGGGGATGATTTCATAAAACTAAACATAATTTCAGACCTCTAATTTCATGTTGGTTGAGGTAAATTTCTGGATAACTAACATGAAATTAGGAACAAAATATAGACCACTAATTAGTCAATGTTTCCATGTTTAAAAATCGAGAGATTTGAGGTGAATTATCATACAATTTGAGACTAAATTTATATTTAATAAGTAGCTTTAAAATTCATAAGTCATGTAAGATAGGAATTGGAAATGATTATTGTTTTGAACCTAAATCAAAGTTTAATGAGTAACTCTTGATCCCCTAATTTAAATAAGAAAAATTGGGAATCTAACATTGTTCTAAAATTGAATCCAGATCTAATGAACAACTTTCCAATATCATGATTTGAAAAATGATATCATTTGGGTATTTTCATACAAGTGACTTAGAAAATCTAGATCAAGAAGCATGCTGCCAATTATGAGATAATCTATGATAAATGACTGGAAATCTTTTTGATCAATCATCTAGGTATGAATCACTAATTATGGATCACCGTTCGATAAGATTTTCGGTAAGATGCCTAGATTTGTAAATTCAACCACAACAGAGATCGAGAGAGGATGAGGAATCAAGTCAGTGGTGGTGATTTAACAATGGCTGATAATTAAGAATGCAAGTCATGGCAACCCTTACACCTGACTGTGCGAGGGTGTGGCGAACCTCAACTGGGCGGGAAATAGGAAGCTCAGTTAGAGCGATGACCACTTAGTGCGCGTGTCTCAGATCCCAGTCTTTCTCATTTTTTTGCGAGCGCTAGCAGTTTTACGTCACTTTGGGATCCACAGGTTTTCTTTGACACCAGTTCTGATGACCCTGTATTCTTTAGGGTGCCTAAGCTGGAGGGCCCTCGATTTTGATTTTTCGAGATCGTTGCTCATAAAGGTCGAGCTAATTTTTATGGAGTTTTTTTCCCGAAAAGTCTCTCCCTTGTCGCAAGGGCATAGTTTTAGAGTAGGTCTAGTCCTCCCCTGTACCACACTTCCACTAGGTGGGCAAGACAGAAGGGTCTCTTCAGAGGCTTCCTTGCAGCTTGAGTTTTCTGATAATGTTCTTGTGAGATTGGTTATAGTTGAGCTTGGTTTCTGTTGAGCTAGTTATTATTCTGCTAGTAGGTCCTCAAAAAAAGAAAAGTTCATATTATGAAAATCAACCTTATCAGACTAAGAGGTACTACTACGGTTGTCCGAGAAGCCAATGGATTTCTTGGGATCTTAGTTAGGATGCACAGAGTCATAGTGTGAGGTCTCACCCAGTCCAAGACCACAGACTATCCACTGATCTTGAGAAAATTAACAAGAAATGAATCAGAACACGAGATACATCATCTACACTTACTAAGATTCATCCACATGTCTCATAAACAATGGAAAGAGATCTAGACCGCCTCGATCATAATAACCATTCTAGAAATTAAGGAATTTAAAATAGGATGGGAAAGAATGGAAATCCTATACGTTTTTATAGTGGAGACTTTAGTTGTTAGATGGAGTTAGTTGATGTGTTAGGAGCTTAGTTATGATGCATTACACTTCACCGCAAGCCTGCGGAGGTCCCCCAACACCAAGCCATTCCTCACGCCTTAATGTCATAATACAAGGTCACAATCAGATCAAAATCACATACTATCCACTGGGCTTGACAACTTGACAAAGTCAAATATCAAAATAGGAGACTCATGACCATCCATCAATAGGATCTATAGTTAAGTAATAATAAGGTGATAACTTAATTATGAATCATATAATCAATATGGAAAAAATGTTAATTATGGATAATTAAGGTAGTATGAGTAAGTCAGGGGATTCACTTACGGAACAAACTTGAAAACCAGAAAAATAAAATAAAACTTTGTGAAAACATAGGTAAAATACCTATAAATATACCCATATAATATAGTGATATTTACACCCATAACCTTGAGTAACCTTGTAATTATCTCAGGAACCCTCGATAATCATGAATTACACCTCAGACCCCGAATAATTGCTTCGTTTTACTCCCATAACCCTCCATTAGTTTACTTCATTAACTAACCATATGGTTGAGTTAATATAACCAATCTATGATTTAACGGCTGAGATTAATCGAAACTAAAAATAAAACAAAAAGAAAAGAACGAGAGGAGGTGGGCTCGACCCTGGAACACGAATTTTCAGGTGGGCGAGGGGCTCTGACATGGGGCTTGCAGCAGGCGGAGGCACGAACTTTGGGTGGGTCTACTTCGACCACGGGGAGAGGGGGCTTTGGGTGGGGCTGCTCCGACCACATGCGGAGCTGGCTTTGGGGGCGGGGGTGCTCCTACTGGGGGGTGGCTTTGGGCGGGGCTACTCCGACCACGAGGGATTGGGGATTTGGGTGGGGCTGCTCCGACCAAAGGGGGGCTGGCTTTGGGCTCCGACCACAGAGCTGGTGCTTGCCAGTTGGGAGGAGACCGACGAGGGCTTCGACTGGGTAAGAGGGGAGGCTTCGACTAGGGAAGGAGAGGGGCAGGGGCTTGCAGACGAGATCTCGCAGAGGGGAGGGTTGAAGGAGGAGGTAGTCGACGGGGAGGAAGGGGAGTAGTAGGGGGGAGGTTCCCAGGCGGTGGGGGGGGGGGGGGGGTAGCGGCGTCGGCTTGCGGGGTCCTGGGGTTGGTTGGGGGAGGGTATGAAGCCTGCGGTTATACGCACGGGGGTCTGGAGCTTACGGCCGGGTCTCGAGCTGGGCGGAGGCGCGCAGGGTGGGAAGGGGTGCTCGAGCTTGCGGGCGACCGACGAGAGGAGTGGGGAGCTTGCAGGCGGAGGTGTACGCAAGGGGAGCTCGTACCGGAGGCCTTGCCATCGAGCGGGCGAGGGGGGGGGTGTTTGATGAATAGCATCATGTTGTAACTATGATGGGGTTGGAAGGGCAAAATTGACTTTTTCCATTAAAGTTTTGATGAATGGCATCGTGTTATAAATATGATGGGTTTGGAAGGGCAAAATTGATTTTTTCCATTATAGTTTTGATGATGGGCATCATGTTGTAAATATGATGGGTTTGGAAGGGCAAGATTAACTTTTTCTGTTAGAGTTAACGGAGAAATAAGACGGAAGTTGACACAGGTTTATGCCATGTAAAGGTTAACCATTATTTAGGATTCTGGATGTAATTCGTGATTATCGAGGGTTCCTGGGGGAATTACGAAACTACTCAGGGTTATGCGTGTAAATATCTCTATATTGTACTTACATATTTATTTAATTATACAAATTACACCATAAAAATAAAATAAAAGTATATTTATAATCACAAAAATAAGTTATAAGTTAAAATAAAAGAATAAAATAATAAAATAAAATATATAAAATAAAAATAAAAATGTACAAAATACAGGTAAATATACATATAAATAAGCCATTAAAAATAAACTTGTAATAAAATACATCCAAAAAATAAATAAAAATCATTATAAAATACTACATAAAATATTTAAAATATTTATTTTATACACAAAAATTTATAAAATCATTTATTATTTTTAAATAATTATTTTCGAATAAAATTGCTATTTTGTCCTGTAGCGGGGCTACGTGGACCAATGGCAGGCCGAGGACAAATGATCTCCGGTCAACTGTCCCATCCAATCTCTGACTCGTCAGAAGTGTATTTTCCCCTGATTTCGGGCATTTTTCCCGGTCGATCAATCCATCAAATGACTTCGATCACTTCACAAGATTTCTTCATCATTCTTCCAGGATCTACACTGGACCTTTAGATAACTCTTATATACTTTTGATTCTTTGATTTTGGTCGGTCAATAAGGGTGCTCCCTGATGTGTATAAATAAAAACCTCCACCTCCCATTTCAAATTTGGTCATTTTTCCAAGCCCTAGAGCTCTAAAGCTTTGCCGAAGAGCATATCCTTGTGACAGGAGGAGTCCCCTGAGCTCGCAGATGCTCGAGGAGGCGGGAGGTGCACCCACGACCGCCGCTTCGACGAGGCCCTGCTCCTTGGCCATCCAGCCAGGTATGAGCTACGCTTTTATTTTCTTTAGATAGTTTTCAATTCCAGCAATTTATTCATGTAATTAGAATAGCGATTAGCCATTAGGTTTGGCTTAAAATTCGACACACGTAGTTCGCCGGAGCTCCGCTCCGACGAATGATGCCACCGTGCCCTTCTGTTTTCCAACCACCATTTTGCCTCCATTCGCTTCCACTAGCATTTCCCTATGCTTAGCACCCTTCCATTCACCCAGTCCAACGTGGATCTGGAGATCGGCCCCTCCAACTCCGTCGCACGCCGGAAGGGCTCCTCCCGAGCCATCCACTCATCCCTCACCACCAAATAAGGCCACCAGATCCCCTTTTCGCTTGTGCGTATCTTCTTACATGATTTGGAGGCCAAAAGACACTCGTAGGGTCGATTTTTGCTGAAGAGCAGGTACCTGGAGCGCCTCTTTTTCCTCGCCTCCGTCCGACTTCGCTAGAGCACCAGGTGCCTCGTGAAGACCATCATCAGATGCGAGGGACCTCCATGAAGGCATAGAGACACTTGGCGGCGACGGAGGTGGCCGGAAGAGCACGCTACGACCGATCAAAGCTCGCCCTAGGCGAGCTTCTTTCCAGTTCGTCCAGCCCCTTCCAGAGCCGTCCAATCAAGGAGGTACCCCCATTTTGATCAGCACCGTCCGATGGAGCCACGCCTCAACCGTTGGATTCCCCCATTAGATCTAATCTCCATCGCTCATCGGTGCACGAGGACACGACACATGTACAAGTGAAGACATCTCAGCCGTCCGCTAGCTCCTATTAAGGGGTAAATTGCATAATAAGCCCCACCCTTTTTGTATTTAATAATTAATCCTGTAAATAAAAGTTTATGCGTAAATAATTGGGGTATATTGCATGTAAGACCCTGAGCTTTTTATATTTGCACTTTGGTCCCTGCCAACGTCACGCGCAGTCCCCACGTGACGTTGGAAATTTTGCATATATAACCCTATCATTTTGTATATTGTAAAATAGTCTAGAAAAATTAAATAAATATTTAATGGGATTTTTACCTAACATACCCTATAATCTCTGCCAATTGCCTCCATGACCTTTGAAACAACATAATTCTCCCCTCGACCTCGTAAACTTGCCAACTCTTACCCTATGAACCTTGTGGTTACTCTGTTTGAAGCTCGCGAGGGTTCTTGGGGTAATTTATAAGGTCGATAGGGTAATTACGTTATGAAAATGGTTGTGGAGGTGATTAACAAATTTATAGGGTCTGATAGGTAACAATCCCATGTTTTATTATGTTGGGAAAATTGCATATGAGTCCCTGAAGTTTATTTTAATTGCGGTTATGCCCCTGTCAGGACTTGTATTTTCGTGACTTTTATATAAATTATTAAAAATAGCTACATAGCTCCTAAAAATCCACAAAAATAGGATTAGATGCTCCATGCATTGTACTTACACACAACGTGTCCACTTTGCATTTTTTGCATTTAATTTGATTGTTAAATTAAAAAGGTGCCTAAATAATCCATGTCTAAGTTATGAAATACCAAAAAAATAAAAAAACATTTTGAAAAAATCTAAAAAATTATATATGCTATATTTTGATATTTATTGAGTTTAGAAAATAAAAACCTTTAAAAACAGTATAAGAAAATTTAAAAAATCAGAAATTTCCAAAATCCAACAAAAAAATATAAAATTCCTCAAAATACAAACAAAGTTTTTCTATTTTATAATTATCTATAAATTATTATTATTTATTAAAATTAATTTGGATAATTTTGAGACATATTTATTATTTTTAAACCCCAAATTAAGTTCGGATTATGTATTAATCCCATATATGGGATATTTTTGACCTTAAAAATACATAAAAATATCACAAAATTCTGGAAAAATACAAAAAACATTAGAAAAATACTAAAAACCCAAAAACAACTTTTTTCTAAATTTTGTTTATATTTAATAGCATTTAAAAATATATTTTTATGTATTGTGTAAATAAAGCCTTTTGTAGGCTATATTATTTTTATAAAAGGAAAAGAAAATAAAAAAGATAAAAAGATAAAAATAAAATATAAAATCAAAAAAATAAAAATCAAATAAAAATATAAAATTAAAAATAAAAAAATTAAAAATTAAAAAACCTACAAAAATAATAACATGGATAAGAAAAGAATTGAATAATTTTGTGCGTATATTTTTGCCCCCAATCATTTGATCGCAGTGTTCGACCTCTACACATGCTTACACGCTATACACATTTTTGAGATTCAATTGCTTTATTCATATTGTAGGTTATCTGTTGATCAATCGGGATTTATTGAGCGGTCAACACATCGACTATTGATCTGCCTTGTGGATTAATACGACCCTCGATTAATCCCTGGTTATTAGTCGGGGCCCGCTTTTTTCAGCAAACTGAGCACCCAGCCCAAGGCCCGCGGGATCAGGCCCGGGTCGAGCTCGAGCCAGGCTCAACCCACACTTATTTTGATTCCATGAAGTCGCACTTTGATTCCAATTTACTGTTATGGATATAATTCATCCATAACACATGAATATTGGATGTATTGTTACGATATAATATTACTATTGATGGATGAAGGAAATATTGGATATAATGTGACTATAAATACGTGTCCCCTAATTTAGTTCTAATATAATAATTTGAAATATGAGGGCCAATGCCCGACCCATTTGTACTTCGGGTTCGAGCCCGACCCGACCCGAACATAATATTTTTGAAAAATGAGGACCCAGGCCTGTCCCATTTGTACATCAGGTTCGGGCCGGGCCCGGGCTTTTGCGGGTCGGATTCGGGCCGGCCCGGCCCAATGCTCCACCATATTGATTGATGAGACTAGAGATGGAGTAAATGAGAAGCTTGAGGTCTGGAGACATGAATTGAAGACTAAATGATTTCGTATAAGCATGGCTAAGACAGAATATATGGAGTGCACATTTGATGGAAGCAATGGTGAAAGAATCGAGAAGAAGATTGGTGACGATAACATTCGGAAGAGAGATTCTTTTAGATATCTGGGACCTATTTTGCAACATGATGGGGGAATTGACGGAGATGTTACTAATAGAATAAATGCAGGCTGATTAAAGTGGAAAGGAGCATCTATCGTGCTCTGTGATAAGAAAATTCCTTTAAAAATTAAAAGAATGTTTTACAAAGCAGCCGTGAGACCAGCTATGCTCTATGGATCTGAATATTGGCTTGTGAACCATAGACATGTGCAGAGAATGACCGTAGAAAAAATGAAAATGCTAAAGTTGATGCGTGGACACACACACGTAAAGATCGGATTCGGAATGAGGCAATCAGAAAGAAAGTTGGTGTAGCTCCGATCGAGGATAAGATGCGAGAAAACCACTTAAGATGATTTGATCATTTGCAAAGAAGACAACTGATGCACCCGTTAGAAGATGTGAGTGTTGGGATATTGAGCCAGCTAAGAGAGGGCGACGACGATTTAAGAAGTGTCGGAAAGAGAGTATACGAATGGATCTTAGTTTTTTGGATATAAGTCCGAAATTGACTCAAGATAGATCTGAATGGAAACAAAAAATCCATGTAACTAATCCTACTTAATTGCGGGGAAAAGCTTTGCTGTTGTTGTATCTTTCATTGATATAAATCTACCTATCATTATGAGATTTACCATTTATTTATTTAGTTGTAAAAGTAAACTCGGTTAAACCCCGCAAGCAGTACCTAACTCGAAAATAGTGAGAGCGCGAAATTGTCCACAATCTCCAAGCACCTCGCCCAAACCCTCGCAAGAACACCGCCCTTCCTCATGGCCTCGCCGGAAACGAGGAGGAAGCCCGCTCCAGGGCGCGGCGGCGTTGCCATTCCATCGGGAATTTCGGAGGAGGAGGCCCGAGTCCGTGCTATCGCCGAGATCGTTTCCGCCATGGCCGAGCAGTCCCGGCGCGGCGATGCCGTCGACCTCAACGCCCTTAAGTCCGCCGCCTGCCGCAAGTACGGCCTTGCTCGAGCCCCTAAGCTCGTCGAGATGATCGCCGCTATCCCTGAGGCTGACCGCCCCGCACTGCTCCCCCGCCTCCGCGCCAAGCCTGTCCGTACGGCCTCAGGCATCGCCGTCGTTGCGGTCATGTCCAAGCCCCACAGGTGCCCCCACATCGCTACTACCGGCAACATATGCGTGTATTGCCCAGGGGGACCGGATTCGGACTTCGAATACAGCACGCAGTCCTACACGGGGTACGAGCCCACGAGCATGAGGGCAATTCGAGCAAGGTAATCGCTTGCTTTTGATGCGTTGAATTGGTGCTCGTGTTTATGTTATCGTTGCCTATGCACACATGAATTTGGTCTAAAGATATGTTCTTTTCATCTAAAAAACGGTTTGGACGTTTTTCAATGTAGATAGTCATGAATGAGAAATGAAGAGGTTATATAATGACGACAGTCATGACATATACTGATTCGAAAGGCACGAGGGTGCAGGATCAAATGGGTTGGACGAGGAAGAGCTCCTGCTCACCTCTCCCAGGTCGACCCAAACTTCTTATTTTCTCCAAATCTTCCGCATTTGTCATTTTCAGATAACATCATCCGAAATACGGGCCTCTCATCGATAGTGGACTATTCTCAAGAAAATACGTGGTTGAAGTAGACATAAGGTCTCCCACTCGGGATAATACCACCAATTGATACACTCGGAACCA
The DNA here is from genome assembly GCA_037367405.1 of Ottelia alismoides. Classification (NCBI taxonomy): domain Eukaryota; kingdom Viridiplantae; phylum Streptophyta; class Magnoliopsida; order Alismatales; family Hydrocharitaceae; genus Ottelia; species Ottelia alismoides. The sequence goes on along the minus strand of JAZKJV010007902.1, from coordinate 651,940 downwards.
AGGGCGAGAACACTAGCTGAAAGAACCTCTTGATGGTTTAGTCGAGAACACGAGTTAAAAATATGGGTTTTTTAACAATAAGCAGAAAGTGGATATCTTGACCACTAGAAATGAAGATTGTCCGGAATTCTCTGGGTTTGAGACCATTACCGTACTACAACAACAAAGCCTTTTCTCACAATTAAGTAGTATCGACTACATGGATTCTATGCCTCCATTTAGATCTATTTGGTTTTGTAATTCAAAAAGGACTAGCGGTGCAACTTGTTGCCCGCTTGTCTCCTATTTCGATGTAGTCCTCTATTTATAATTGAAAGATATTTCTATATTCAGATTCATCTTGGGTCAATCCCAAGCTTATATCCAAAAAAACTAAGATCCCTTCGTTCCGATCTTTACGTGTGTGTCCACACCTCCACTTTAGCATTTTCATTTCTGTTACTGCCATTTTTTGCACATGTCTATGGTTCACAAGCCAACATTCAGATCCATAGAGCATAACATGTCTCACAACTGCTTTGTAAAACTTTCCTTTATTTTTTAAAGGATTTTTCTTATTACAAATAACAACAGAATCTCCTCTCTACTTTACCCAGCCTGCATTTATTCTATTAGTAACATCTCCATCAATTTTCCCATCATATTGCAAAATAGATCTCATGTATCTAAATGTATCTCTCTTCCAAATGTTATCGTCACCAATCTTCACCTCGATTCCTTCATCACTGTTGCCATCAAAGGTGCACTCCATATATTCAGTCTTACCCCTACTTATAAGATCCTTTAGTCTCCAATGTATGTCTCCAAACCTCAAGATTATCATTTACTCCATCTCTAGTCTCATCAATCAACACAATATCATCAACAAATAACATACACCAAGGTATCATTAATAAATAACATACACTAAGGCATCTCATCTTGAATGTGACTTGTCAACTTGTCTATAATTAAAGTAAAAAGAAATGGACTTAAAGTTGAACCTTGATGAAACCAATGTTGATGTCAAAATAGTCAATCTTCCCAGACTAGATCTTTACACAAGATAAATCCCTATCATACATATCCTTTATGAGGTTAATGTATAGGACATGTACTTGTCTCTTCTTCAAAACTCTCCACAATATCTCTCGTGGGACAGAATCATAAGCCTTCTCCAAATCAATAAAAATCATACGGAGATTCTTCCTTCTGGCTCTATAAATCTCCATTTTTCTCCTCAGTAAATAGATGACTTTAATAGTTAAGCGACCTGGCATGAATTTGAATTGATTTTTTTTGCTTTAGAAACTTGTCTTAACCTTCTTTCAGTCACACTTTCTCAAATTTTCATAGTGTGACTCATCAGCTTTATACCTCTTTTTTTGAACAATTTCGAATGTCTCATTTATTCTTATAAAGAGGTACCGTGATACTCCTCCTCCAATCTTCAGGCATTTTTTGCTTCGTCAAATAACATTGAATAAATTCGTAAGCCAAGTCAAACCGCGCTTACCTAACTCCATACTTCTACATGGATGTCATCCGGTCCTACACCTTTCCCTGGCTCATAACCTTCAAAGCCTCCTCTACTTCTCTTCTTTGTATTCATCTATAGCTTGCACGATTCAAGTAACTTTGACTACTAGGTAGATCACCCAAAGTGATATCTCAATTTCCTTCTCCAGTGAAAAGTTTATGGAAATACTGCTTCCATCTAGTCTCTATATCCTTCTGAGTAACAAGCACGTGACCTGCCTCATCTTAATGCATCTCACTTGAGAAAGGTCTTTGGTCTTTCTTTCTCTTGCTTTGGCCAACCTGAATATACCCTTCTGGCACTCCTTAGAGTCGAGATTTTTGTACAAAACTTCATAAACTTTTGAACTAGCTTTGCTTATAGCCTTCTTTGCTTCCTTCTTCGCCATTTTGTAGTTTGTGACAGTTTTCTCTGTTCTATTCTTAGACATAGCTTTAAAGCAAACTCTTTTCATTTTGAGCTTCTCTTGCAATTGTTTGTGTAGCTTGGTTGGCACCATTGCCGTACTAGGGGAGAAAATGAAATTCCCATTACTCATTGAATCTAGGCCTGAATGGAACTAATGCAACATGTCAGCTTTAGGGTGCACTTGTTTGTGTAGCTTGGTTGGCACCATGGCAACTACTTTAGTTTTGTTTCTTTGCGTGCTGGAGTGTTTTGATCTCTAGATTTTATCTGATGTTTTACTTGGGCATGCTTGTATAGTTCCATAATTGTGTTTGAGGCCAAATTGTGGTGAAATATCATCGTCAAGAAAATGTCCAATAAACAATTTTTTTCGTGGTTACTAAAATTTTAATTGCTTCTTGCCTCGAGCAGTCATCCTTTGGCAAAAAAATATTGCTCGAGGCAAGAAGCAATTAAAAAATCTTGCGAGGGACTGGGTCGATGGAGCGTTGGTGGAGAGCGAAGGCGAAAGGCGGGGAGACGTCTGAAAGGTCGGGTGCAGGTGGTGGTGTTCTACCTGGTGGGGTTGATGCGAAGGGGAAGGGGGAGGGATGGTTTCCGGGGTCGCTGTTGGGTTTCCGCTGCGTGGGGAAGGTGGCGAGGAGCGGAGGGAGGTGGTGGACGAGTGGGTGCATGTCTCTCACAAGAATCCTGGGAAGAGGTGCTTTCGGTGCGGTGAACTTGGTCATGTTGCTTCGTTCTGTCGTCTACCCACTTGTTGTTATGCTTGTGGGAAGCCGGGTCATCGGCAAGCATCGTGCTGGCTCGCTCTTGGTCGCGACACTCAACCTTCCGGGATGAAATCACTCTCGAGGAATCCGAGGAGCATGATGGCCTCGCGGTCGGCTGGCTCCGGTCCTGTTGCTACGAGGGGGGTGCGATCTTTCGCTCAGGTGGTGGAATCTCGTGTCTTTTCGTCTGGCGATGGTCTTCGTGCTGCGGGTGTCGGGGTGGGTGGCGATGTTGCCACGACAGATGTGGACGTAGTGGGGGAAGATTCGCCGTTGGTTGTTGGCATGCATGGAGAGGGTGTGCATGGGAAGGCGGTGCATGGGAAGGGTGTGCATGGCGAGGGCAGGTGCGTCGCGGCTGTGGGGCTTGCCTGACGGAGTTGTGTGGATTGGGATGCTGTCAGATCTCACCTTCTTGACTTCCTGGGCCCCCTCTTCAATGGGAATATTCAAGTTCTAGATTCTTCTCGCTGCTGTGTTCGTGGCCTATCCTCGGAGTAACGGGAAAGGCTTATTCGGATTGGTGCTACCGAAGATGTTGTTTGGAGATTGGTTCGCGTTGCGGATGGTGCTTTCTCAGACACTGAGGTCTGTGTTGCGGAGCTTCGTGGTGTTCCCTTCCTCTCTAGGACTGTCCCATGCCTTTGCAAGACATTCCGACGGTGGGGGGAAGTTTTGGCGATCGTGGATGATGGTCTCTCGCCGGATGCGGACTGGAGGGTTACTCGGGTTCTCATGGAGTGCAGCAAGGGCTTCCTCCGCGATGCGATTGGCAAGATCTTCTTCGGGCCCTTGAAAGTTGGCCGGTGGCGCTTTAAGGTGGAGCTTTCGGTCGTCGCCCCGTCGCCGGCGCCTGATCCTGATCGGGCGACGTTGTTGGCCGGTCCAGTGGGCTCGGGGGTAGGGGCTGTCGCCTCGTCTTCTGGCTGCCAGGTGGCACGTTTCGGGGTATTTTTCGAAGCGTCGCCCTCCGTGCTCGACTCTTCTTGTCCCTTCGAGGTGCATCATCGGGTACTGTGCATATCGTCTGTAAGAGACGGTTTCTTTGATTTGGGGGCGTCCGAGGAGGATTCGTTTCCTCATTCTCGACCGGTTTTGTCGGCTAGTGCTTTGCATTTTCGCTTCTCGGGTCCTATGTCGGGTCGTGGAGCGCTGGACGTTGGCGGGTCCCTCAATTTCGGATCATGGCCGAGGACGTGGTTGCCCAGTGCCCCGACCACCCTACCCGAGTCACACTCGGACTTGGACCACCGGATCCAGATGGAGGATTTGGGGTCACAATCGGACATGGAGGTGCTTTGCTCGACTCCGCTGGCTTCGTCACTATTGTGGACCAGGGGGGTTCGTCGGTGATGACTTCTTCTGGTTGCCCCTTGGGGGCTTTTTCGGACGAGGCCGCATCTACTGATGTGGGGGGCCTCTCTGACAGGCGCTCGGGGAAAAGATATCGGAGGCGTAACCGCTCTCGGCCGGGTACATTGGTGAAGCATTCCTGTGCGACTCTGTGGGAAGCCGTGGCGGAGGCGGCTGGTCTCGGTGTCCTTGGGGGTAGCTCTGGTGGTCTTTAATGAAGGTTCTCTCCTGGAACGTTAGGCGCCTTGGGGAGGCCGACAAGCGACGCTCTTTGGACTCGCGACTATCTGACTGGGGTTGTGATGCTGCTTTTATTCAAGAAACGAAATTGAGGGGGGTGGACGATACTCTTTGGCGCTCTTTTGGTGCGGGTCCTCTGGACGAGTTCTGGGCGGTTGATGCGGTTGGGTCGGCGGGGGGATTCTTGATTGCTTGGCGTTCTGCGGTCTTTTCTTTCACCTCTGTTATGGCGGGAAGACATATGCTTTCGGTGGTGTTGACCCGGGCTGATTCACTTGTGCCTATTGTTTTCTCCTGTATTTATGCCCCAACTTGTCATATTTTGAGGAAGGACCTGTGGGAGGATCTTCGCGATGCGGTTACTGCGTTCGTGGGGCTTCCTTGGCTTTTGGGGGGAGAGTTCAATGTTACGCTTCACTCTTCGGATCGCCCTCGGGGCAGGGGTGGCTAGGACCCGGGGTCGCTTGATTTTGTGGATATTCTGGATGAGCTTGCTCTGGAGGGCTTGGTGCCTCATGATATTTCCTACACTTGGAGGAATAATTCTACACGTTCTAGGATCGATCGGTTCTTGGCCTCTGGGAAGCTGTTGGAGGCCTTCCCTCTCTGCTCGGTGTCTTCTCGCCCCCGCTCCTTCTCTGATCACACTCCTATTATGTGGGAGTCTGGTGAGGGCCATCGGGCGCGGGGCCTCCTTCGCTACGAGAAGTGCTGGCTTCAGGAGGCTAATTTCAAGGAGGTGGTGATGGAGCACTGGGCTCAAGCTTCTTTTGTGGGGTCTGCGGCTCATAAACTTGATCAGAAGCTTGCGTCGTTGTGGAAAGTTCTTGCGTTATTCAAGAAGGAGTCGAGGTTGGCGCGTGGTGCCGCCAGGGCGGCGGCGGAGGAAGTTATTGCGCTCCATGATCGGGCGGAGAATGAAAGGGACCTATTGCCAGAGGAACTTCATGAGCGACTCGATGCAGAAATTCAGGTTGCGGCGGAGGACAAGAAAGGGAACATTGAGTGGCGTCAGCGGTCGCATATGAAATGGATCAAAGAAGGTGATGCCAATACGGCTTTTTTCCACCGTGTGGCTAGCAGTAGAAAGCGCGCTAACACGATTCGTTCTATTTCTATTAATGGTGATCTTGTTTGTGGGGAGAGGGAGATGGGGATCGCCATCGGTGATCACTTCAAGCACTTCTCGGCGAGTCTCTCCCCGCGCAGGTGGCGTTGGCTGGGTCTTGGGACGCCTTCTTTGTCGGCCTCAGACTCCGGGGTCTTGATTCGTCCAATTTCTTTAGAGGAGGTTAAGAAGGATGTGTGGCAGTGTGGGACTTAAACGCTGATGCCTCCCCGGGCCCGGATGATTTTTCGGTGGCGTTTTATCGTGATTTCTGGGAGGTGGTGGCCAATGATGTTATGGAGGTGGTGTTCAAATTTAGCGTTGGGAACTCTGGGTTCGATAGGATTAATAGGGCCAACATTGTCTTGATCCCTAAATCCACGGCGACGCAACGTATCGAGGACTACCGTCCTATCTCCATCTCTAATGGTATTTATCTTATCGTTGCTAAAGTCCTCGCCAGAAGGCTTGCTCGTGTACTGGACTCACTTGTCTCTCCGGCCCAGGCTGCCTTCATTAGGGGCAGGCAGATTTCGGATTGCATCGCGGTGGCTTCTGAGCTGGTCGCTGATTGGAAGAACGATCACAAGAAGGGGGTTCTTTGGAAGATCGACTTTGCGAAGGCGTACGACTGCCTGGAGTGGCGGTTTTTGTAGTCTGTTTGGAAAAGGCGGGGATTCCCTGAGGTTTGGATTGCGTGGATGCGTCGGTGTGTGACCACCGTATCCCTCTCTGTGTTGATCAATGGCCGGGCGGTCGGGGGCTTCTTCCAGCCGAGAAGGGGGGTACGCCAGGGGTGTCCCCTCGCTCCCCTACTCTTTGTGTTGGCTTCGGATGTCCTGGCGCCTATGGTGGACCGTGTCATCGAGGCTGGTCTGTCAAATGGGTTTTCCAAGGGTGCCCTGCGCGTGCCCTTAATTCAATTTGCGGATGATACTATTTGCTTAATTGAGGGCAGCCCTTCTGAGGTCTCCGGTATGGCGATTACTCTTGACTTGTTCAGCGAATTATCGGGGCTGTTGATTAATGGCACTAAATCCAAGGTGATCCCCTTCGGGATGTCGCAGGAGGAGGCGGCGGAGTGCGGCGGGTTGTTGGGGTCTCCTCCAGATGAGCTTCCTATTGATTACCTTGGCTTGCCTCTGGTGGTGGGTCGGGTCAGGCTTCGGGATTGGCGCTTGATTGTTGAGCGAGTGGAATTGCGCCTTGCTGGTTGGCGCGCTGCGCTGCTTTCTAGAGGGGGTCGTCTTGTTCTTCTCAAGGCGGTGCTTTCCTCTATTCCGATTTACTTCCTCTCGATTCGTCGCATGCCGGTGGGGATTCGTTTGCGAATTGAGCGTTGTATGCGCCGGTTCTTGTGGGGAAGGAAGGGGGAGGGGGATAGGGGGTTGCATCTGGTGGCCTGGGATGAGGTTACTAAGGCCAAACGGGATGGTGGCCTGGGTGTGCGGAGGCTGGAGGTTTTTAATGATGCTCTTTTACTCAAATGGGTGAGTAGAATTTGGGGTCAGGGTGATAACTTCTTCATTACTGTTCTCAGGGAGTTCCTGGGCGAAGCGAGGTTGAGGATGGTGCGGGGGGGTGAGAACGGGAGACATTCTCCGTTTTGGCGTAATGTGCTGGATGCCTTTGCTAGGAATGTTTCGCTCTTTAGGCCGGTGCCGGGGAAGGGGGATTCTTTCAAATTTTGGATTGACGATTGGTCGGGAAGAGGTTCTTTGATGGAGCGATTTCCCCGATTGTTTGCATTAGCGTCTGACAAAGATGCCTCGGTTGCAGCATGTTGGTTGAATGGTTGCTGGTGTCCGCGTTTTATCGCGAATTTCTCGGACCAGTGGCTTGATGATTTTGTTTCTCTTATGGACGCCATCGGTGACTCAGATCGGCCGAATGAGGGCATGGATCACTGGACTTGGAAGGACGGCACTTTTTCGACGCGAAAGGCGTATCGGGCGTTGGCTCCGCCCCCTCGGGCCGGGGCCGATCTTTTTGTGCGCGATTGTTGGTTTTTTTTGGAGCCTGATGCTTCCTGAGCGCATTGGCTTCTTCCAATGGCTTCTTCGCAGAAGGAGGTTGTTGACGCGTGATCGCTGTGCTAGATTCTTGGTTAACGTCGGTGCTAATTGTGTCCTTTGTGATTCGGAGGTGGAAACTATTGATCACTTATTCTTCGGCTGCCACATGGTTCGAGGGATCTGGGATGATCTGGCTTGGACGAGATCGGATGACCCGTCTGCTTTTTGCGAGATATTATTATGCAACAGGAACAGGGTTAGGAGGGACATCTTGGCCCCGATTGCAAGGTTATGGTGCATATGGCTGGGAAGGAATGAGGCCCTTTTCTGAGGACAACGGTTCTACCGGATAATGTTCTTATCCATTGTTCGCGCCTTCTGGACGACTGGTGTGCAGTGTAGGATGCGGGTTTTGTTTTTGGAGGGTGGTGGTGTTCCGTTCGTTATTCGATTTCTATGACGGGTGTAGTACTGCTTTTTTCTCCTTCCCCTTCTTTGTAATATTCTTTTCTTCTTTTCTTCTTTTCTTTTTTAATATATTGGAGCGAACACCGTTGAGTGTCTCCCCCTTTTTTGAGCCTCAAAAAAATATTGCTTTTCACCAAGACTGCTGTTGTCCTATAACAATGTTTTTCTGGTTGCAGATACAATCCATATGTTCAGGCAAGAAGCCGCATTGACCAATTGAAAAGACTAGGCCATAGTGTTGATAAGGTGTTTTTTTGTCATTTCCCTCTGATTAATCTCATTGACAAGATGCAAATGGCTCATAAATTGGATTTTACAGGTTGAGTTCATTTTGATGGGAGGTACTTTTATGTCACTGCCAGCCGATTATCGTGATTACTTTATTAGGAATCTTCATGATGCACTATCAGGGCATACCTCTGCTAATGTGGAGGAGGCAGTCTGCTATTCTGAGCACAGTGCAGTAAAATGTATTGGAATGACAATTGAAACGTAAGTTGATCTTGTAACGTTATTACCTCAGCAAGAAATTGATTTATTATTATTATTATTATTTGCGTCATCCTCATTACTTATCAGGAGACCTGACTATTGCCTTGGGCCTCACTTGCGTCAAATGCTATTATATGGCTGTACTCGGTTGGAGATTGGTGTCCAGAGCACATATGAAGATGTAGCCCGAGATACGAACAGAGGGCACACTGTAGCTGCAGTAGCCGATTGTTTTTGTTTATCTAAGGATGCTGGTTTCAAGGTGCATTACTTAGCACGGCCTTGTTTACAAAAACTATCATAATATTTTCTCTCAAATTTCCCATGGATTCTTTGTGTCGCACATATGATATATCATGTTTCTGAACATCAGGGATTGATATCTTTTGGTGGCTTCCTGATGAATCATTATGCTTGATACATTTTTTAGTGTTTTCCCCATGATAATCTCTAAATGTCCGATGATTGTTGCATTCTGAACTTCCTCATATATGTTATCAGCAATTAGTGATTCAGGTATTGATTTGGATAGGTTGTTGCACATATGATGCCTGACCTTCCGAATGTTGGCATTGAGAGAGATTTAGAAAGTTTTCGGGAATTTTTTGAAAGTCCATCATTCAGGGCGGATGGACTCAAAATCTATCCAACACTTGTAATACGTGGGACTGGACTTTACGAGCTTTGGAAGACTGGCAGGTATTTGATATTTAATATTTATATTCGCCGTGAAAACTTCGCAATGTAGTATTTGATGCTCATTATGTCTTGCTTATTCTCATGTTTGGCTTGGTTTTGGGGTATGGTATGCTTTAAACTAATTAACTCATATTTTCCAAATAGTTCAGCAATATATTGCCAGACTTCACTTTTTAGTCTGTACTTCCTACTCATCTCAAAGATGTTGATATTTTCCCCTCAGCTGGTTTGACTCTTTGTTGCTTGTGTATATAACAAATACTTCAGTATTATATTGCTGCAAAATTTATTTTTTCCACTGTTCTTCATCGTGTTTTGAAGATATGCAATGTTCTGATTTCTTCTTCACTTGTTTGACGTGGTTGCTAGTTGCTGGGTGCAATATGTCGGACTTGAAAAACTTTATTGTTTAATAGTTGCTTCTCTTGGTGTCCTTGTCGATGAAAAGAATCAGGCCTATCTACTTATTTAACATGATTAGGTATAAAAATTACCCACCGGAGCTCCTGGTTGACATAGTTGCGAGAATTCTGTCAATGGTGCCACCATGGACACGTGTTTATAGAGTTCAACGAGATATTCCAATGCCGTTGGTATCAGCTGGTGTGGAGAAGGGAAACCTTCGTGAGCTTGCTTTGGCTCGGATGGAAGATTTGGGCTTGAAATGCCGCGATGTTCGAACACGTGAAGCTGGTATTCAGGTACTAAAGAGCAACCTTCAATATTTTTGGTCTCAAAAAAAGTGCAAACTTCATTTTTCCATTAATTAATTTCGCCTTGACTTTTCTTATATCCCCACTTAACAATCACCCCGTTGTCATGCGAGTGGCATAAATTTACACATTTTTTATTGGTCCAGGACATCCATCACAAAATAAAACCAGAAGAAGTAGAGCTTGTTCGTCGTGATTATTCTGCAAATGAGGGTTGGGAAACATTCTTGTCTTATGAGGACACAAAACAGGTGGAGATGCCAACAAAATATATTTTCTCACATATATATTGATCGGAAAAATGCATATTTTATCCTTTGTGATGAAGTGCTGTCAATTCATGTATTATAATTTGTTTTTCTTACATGGCCTTAGGATTTCTCCTTGATATTAGTTACAATAAGAATATAAAGTGAAATCTCATCCTTGAATGTCTTATAATCTGTTGGTGTTTTGTTGGAGAAGAAGCTGGCGGGAGTTGCTGATGGGAATTCAATAATAACTAGTACATTGTATACAAATTTTCAATTTAAGATGTTCTTCATCCTAAGACCTCTGTCACTCTTCAGTCAAATCTAATCTGTGCTTTCAATGCATGGTCTTCTTATTTTCTTTAACTTCTCACGTGCTTGGCGAAGTCGTCTCCTACTCCAATCAGGGTCGGCTACATGGATTCTTGCTCAAATCCATGCTGAAAGATCTGATTATTTTTTACGTTGGCTGTCGGCTACCTAATGCAACCCCTATAAGGGGATTTGAACCATGGTCTTTTGGGTGGTAGACACATTGCACTACCACGAGACCATTGGAGTGGGTGCATAACTTCTCACGTACTTCAGAAAAAAATTTTCTGTTGTGGTAATAATATATTTAAGACCTTCCTTAGAGAGGGATATTTGTTGACCAAACCTCTATTGCAATCCATTTTGTGGGTTTCAACTGTAATGTTAGGCAAGGTTATATGCCTATTACCATCTTGAGTTAAATATCACATGCTAATTTTGATGTTATATGCAGTTTCTCGAGTTAAATTTTTTTATCTTCTCTCAGGATATTTTAGTTGGATTGTTGCGTTTGCGTAAGTGTGGCCGCAATACAACTTGTCCTGAACTTGTTGGAAGATGTTCAATTGTGCGGGAACTTCATGTATATGGAACTGCTGTGCCTGTTCATGGAAGGGATTCAGATAAGCTTCAACATCAGGTGCATACATTCTTACAATTCTAATTTCTATCTATGCATCTTGGGCATTTATTCATGATGCGGAATAGAAAAGGTGTGAGAGAGCAAAAGAAAGGATTAGTGAAGGAAGGCAGAACACACTTGTAGCATGGGGTTTTGGTGGAGTAAGCATGGAGATGTGTGAGAGAGGAAGACGGAACGAGAAGATGGGTAAATTTTTTGATAGTCTGTACCTATAACCTTGTGAATTAATGAAGAAGTTTTTGCACGTGCACCTTTACGGTGACCCGCCTTTTTTCCTTTCGAAAAAAACTCCAAAATGATATTAATCACTCTATAAGCCCCTTCGATAGGCGAGATATAATTAAATAAAATGGAATAAAAAACAAATTTAGCAAACCTCGATTTGACTCGTAAAATAGTCTTAATTTAACAAACTAATCCACTCATTTTATTAGCGATCTTATTGATCTCTATTTATTTTAAAATAAAATAAAACCAGGAACATACTCAAATTAGTTAAAAAAGAAAACCATAACTATACATAGCCCTAATTCTGAATTTGTGCATGCATCTACTTTCTTCCGCTTTGAAAAACTCTTTTGATGATGAGTTATTTGATTAAAAGACTTGTCAAGGAATGAATTGAAGTTGTTTAAGCCTTTATGTTCTAAATGGGAAAAGCTTGCTAACCTCTTTTCCATCTTTCAACATTATTTTTTTGAAGGAATAATTGTGAGGCATTGAGGAGATGTACACCCAAATCTCCTTTTTTAAAGTTCTTTTGAACATGAGGAGTGAGGACGTAATTGCAATATTTCTACCTCTTTAATCATATGTTCCATGCCCATTAGAATTTTCTACACTTTGTCCCTCCCATAATAAGACTTTGAGAGGGACTCTATGAAACTTTCATAATGTATCCTTTTCATCTTCTAAGATTCTATTTCTATGGAATAAAACCTTGTAGTTCTCGTTAGTATTAGGTTTGTCCAACCTAAAAATGATGATGACATGGAGCTGATCTTGCTGATGACAACGTGATGGAAAGATGGGGATAAAATAAGGCTGATAGGTGTTGTGCGTTGTCGAGCCCAACTACTAGCATGTCAACATTGATTGAGGGGTATGGTAACGAAGGTGGTGTAGGGTGGCGAGGGAGGTGGGTGGATGCAATATATGGTGATTGTAGAATGACAAAGCACGGGATATCATCTTGCACCGGGCAAAATTTTTGGGTAGTGGCATGGACAATGTGCGCATGAAGTCAAGTGGTTGTTGACAAGGTAGGGGTGATGATGTGTGGTGGTGGTGGAGGTTAGGATAGGCTTGGGTAGCAATGATAGTTTTCTCCAACCCTATGAGTTCGATTATTTTGTTTTTGAAATGACGAGTTCAATCATGTTATTGGACTAGAATGACGAGAAGGAGGATGAAGTGGGGCTAGCTACCAGTTGTAGGTGCATACAATTTTAAGGCGGATCATGTGGCTGGTTTGTGATGCAAACATGAAGAAGCACGTAAGAAAATTCAGAGGATGAATGTGATCGTACCACATGATTTTCAGGTGACGAAGTGCGGAGATGCATATGGAGAGAGGAAGGATGGAGAAAATTGTAAATTTTATAATATCAAGTCTGACTTTTACTCAACACATAAGCTTCTTTATGTAGAGATGATTAGACTATAATTTTTTTTAAATAAAATAAAAGAAAACCCTAATAATTTCTAACTTAGACTCCTTAAAAGACACCTACTTTAAATAAAAAATTCTTTCAAAAAAACTTTAAATAAAAAATAAATGTTGAGTAGAGCATTTCAGATGTAGCTCTACCTTCATTCTAGACATTCAAGCAGCAAGAGACTCTTTGTCGACAAACCTCAAATATAGAAGAGAAGGTTTAGTTTTCACTCCATTTGTTCTTCTCTTTATTTGGTCGATTATCATCATGTTCTAACAAGTATGTAAGAAAATAGAAATATCATAGGAGTGTTTTCAGGCTCTAACCTTTTGAGTTTTCCAAAGATGTTGAGAATAGGAAATGATTAATTCATTTAGGCAATTAGATCTCTGTATGATCCAATTAGACTATTCTTGTGCTTATGTGATAGGCCCACTCCTTCTCGGATATGGGATACCCGTTTACATAGTACCCGTAGTATTATGTTAGCTAAAGATCGCATTACAATACTGAAAATTTAGGGAATTTTTTTTTCATATTTACTTTATGAATGACATTCACAAATTAACCAATAAGCGACAGAACTACAATATGTCACCAATTATTGCATAAATTTCCATAGCAGTTAACATGTAACAATAGAATTGCAATATATACACGCATCCCAATTTTAACAGAAGAGAAAGAAAAGCATTATATAATACCTTGAACAAACTATAGCATACATACCTGATATGTATTACTGCAGAAACTGACGTTCAACTCTCCCATACCACGATGCAGGTATCATGCCTGCAATCCATGCAATAGGGAGAAAAGAACATCAACAAATGTTGAGTAAATCTTATTAATTAGAAATAATAGGAAATTTAGTGGCTCCAAAAGGAAAGCAAGAAAATTGGGCTTGACAATTAAAATTTAAAGTTACTTGCAATGAAACAGGCTTTCAAGTTGTTTGGTATGTAAAACCCCATTCTACTCATCCTACATTAATTACCCATATTAATCATTTTTATATAAAGATTATATGATCCATATTTAAACTGCCACCTTTTAATTAATTATAAATCATGTTTAATGGATCTTGAGATGTGGATGTTGAGTCTTTGTTCTTGGTCTTTATCCAATCAATTAGATTTAGTGGATAATCTGGGATCTTGATCTGAGTGTGACCTCATATTATGATTCTAAGATGTGACTCCAGTATAAAACTGTATATGATTTCCGTTCTTCCCCATCAATTTCATGTTCCAATGATTTATTCAATGGCTATCATGATTGAAATGATCATGATATCTTGAGTATTTAATGATTGACATGGTCGAGATGATTCGGGTCTCTTTTGATGTTTGTGAGTCATGAGGATAGACCATAGTAAGTGTAGATGATGAGTATGATGTTTTGATTCTTTTTATATTGAATTTTTCAAGCTTAGTGGATAGTCTGTGGTCTTGGTCTAGATAAGACCTCACACTGTGACTCTAAGGCAGTAAGGAAGCCTTAGGGTTGGGGTGCCTCCGTAGGCATGCGGTGGAGTAATGCATCCTAACTAAGTTCCCAACACGTCCACTAGCTAATTCAATCAACTGTAGTAGTAGCTCGTAGTCTGATAAGAATGATTTTCATAAATTGATCTTTTCTCTTCATCAGAAAATACTGGCGGAAAAGTAACTAGCTTAATGGAAACTAAGCTCAACTACAACCAAGCTTCCATGTAACCAATTCAACTGTAAATGAACTTTAGCCAACTCAATTGTGACTCAATCCAATTTCAGATGTAAAGTTTTCAAATTCAACTGTAACTGATTCAAATGTATCCATAGAGGATTCAGACGTATACATAGATGATTCGGATGTAGCATCGCCAAGTCTGCTGACGAAAAATAAATAAAACTCAAGCGGTGAAGTAGCCTACAAAAGGCTCTTCCGTCTCGCCCTCTAATTGGAAGGCGATCCAATAGAGGGATATGTCTACTTCAAAACTACGCCATTGAGACGAGTGAGAGAGTCTATCCGGAAAAGTCACTCTAAAGGAAAAACCGGCCCGACCGGTACGGGCTAACGAGCTCGGAAAACTAAAACCTAGGGTCCTCCAGCCTAGGTACCCTAAAGAACAAGGGTCAGCGGAACTGGTCTTTAAAAGAAAACCTGTGCATCCCAGAGAGGCATAAAACTGCGAGCGCTCGCGAAAAACTGAGAAGGGACTGGGATCCTAGACCCGCGCATTAAGCGGCCGCTGCCCTAACTGGGCTTCATAATCTCCCGCCCAGCTGAGGGTCACCGCACTCTCGCACAGTCAGGTCTAAAGGTCACCATGACTGGCACTCAATATTATTAGTCATCACTGAATCATCATCACTGACTAGATTTCTCATCATTTCGCAAATTCTGTTGTGATTAACTTTACAGAACTAGGCATCTTGTCGATAATCTTATCGAACAGTGATCTATAATTAGTGATTCATACCTAAAGGATTTGATCACGAAGATTTTCAGTCATTGATTAGATGATGTGATGTTGGTCATTTACGAAAAATTCATTCATCTGTGTCTAGACTATCCTATTAAATGAAAATCAAGACCCAACTGGATGCCATTAGTGTATGATGAGGAAGAACGTAATTAAGAGCATACAAAATTACATTTTGAACTCTTACAGATTCAAACAGATAAATTTAGCTATTAATTGTAGACTATATCGTGTTTTACCTAATGTAAACACTTACTCCCAATTTACCATTATAAGACTTTCATTTAATTGAGCAATCAAGTTGTACTGTGGCAATTACAATAGCTATTATAACAAGAGATACGATTGTCTTGTTCTTTAAGTATCATTATCGTTGTTCACGGCTAACTGTTTATTGATAAAATTTAATATTTAAGTATCATTCTTCTACAATCAAATGAGGATTAAATACAATGCAGATATGGTTGGGAGTCTTGTCTCTTTTTTTAGCTTAATATACTTGGGACGAACACCTTCGAGTGTTTCCCCCGCTTTTATATATATATATATTAAAAATAGTGATTAGTTAGATTGGACTAAGTTAAAGTAATGGGGATCATATTTTAATGGAGGCAATGTGCTACTTTTATTGGTTTATGTTGACATTATGATCATTAAGAGTTACGACTTACGACACAAACATAATTTCTCGGTTTAAGGTAAAGCTTATACATTATACAGAGTTCAAGTTAAAGGACCTTGGAAATTATGAAGTATTTCCATATGATTGAAATCACAATGTCAAGAGAATCATTGAACAAGTATCAGAAGATATACACCATTGATACTAAAATAAACTATATAATGAGGATCCACATCCATTTATACTCCTATTAAGGGGTCAAAAGTTGAGGATTAAGGATATAAAACAACTTGACAGATATCAAAGGATTATTAGCCAAATTTATTTATATTACATTCACTAAACCTGACATAACCTATTTAATAATTGTAGTAAACCAAGTTATGCACAAACCTATATGTGTGCATATGAAAGCTGTGAAGTATATTTAATGATATATATGGAAGAATCTCGAGAAATGATTCCTCCTTATAGAGGATGTGAAGTTTAAGATTTGCAGGTTATATTAACAATAATTGGTTAATATATAAGATATACCCCTTTATATTGCATATGACTAGGTGCAATCTTGTGACTAAGAAAATGAAAAGATGATCTATTTGGGATGTCTAGTGTGTATGTTGAACACAATGGTGCCCTTAATGAGAGGGCTATATCAACTGAAATTAAAAAAAAATCTAAGAAACATATGAAATTTTCTGGGATAACCTGGATGCGATAAATTTATAATCAACTATCAACCATGTTGTACACAATAGAAGGAAGCATGTTAACATTTGTCACCACTTAATCGGAAAGAGGTTTTACTCCAAGAAATGCTCGGTACTTTAAAAAAATGAAGATCAAACTATTGATGTATTCCCTAAGGGACTTCAAATGACCAATTTAAGAAGAATGTGGATAATTTGTGCTAGTTTTGATAATCTCCATATAAAACATCTTATTTTTATCTAGTTTAAAAGGCAAATTAAGTGGTTGAGTTATGCATGGAAGGCAGCAAGAGTGGGTCTTAGATTGTACCTTTGGATCTCCTAAATTGGAGAATAAAACTTGCATGCATGCAGCTTCAAATGGAGAGTGGTAGCAGCAGCTTCTAGGCGAGGAAAAATAGCAGCTTTGGCTGCTACAAGGCTCCGACAGTTGGGGAATTTGGAGCAGCAAAAAGGGGCTGCAACTTGGACTGGAATAGAAGCTTCAACAGCTTCTTGAGTACCTCCAGCTATTGTCTTAGGCATCAGGCAGTAGAGCAGCATCCAATAGCTTGATTGCAAGCATTTCTAGCAAGAAATGGATGGCTTCAACATGTAGGAGTGTCCATTTGCTAGCTTGGACAGCAGTTGTAGGGCTGTTGGAGCAGTTCTAGGAGGGCTACCTGCAGTTCAAGGAGGAGCAGGAGCAGCACTTTGCTGCAGCAAAATGTAAGCCACTGCTTTGCAACAAAAGGGAAAAAAATAAAGGAGGGAGAGCTTCCTTCGGCTGGAGTATTTGGGGGAGGAATTGGGAAATAGAAGGAAGGCATGGGGTTTATATAAACAAGAGAAGAGTATTGGTTGTTGACATGTGGGGGAAAATTTGGAGCCAAATGGAGAGGGGAAAAAGACAGATGTCAATTGTTGCTGTGTTCTGGCAGAAACTTTTTTTTTTAACTTTTTTTTAACTTTAACTCTTTCTCTTCTTTAGAATACCGAAATCAGCCGTATGCGCACATCGAGTTTCGAATTTTGACGAATAATAGCTCGTTTCGATCGTGTCTGAATGACGGTCAAAATGAGTATAATATTCAAGTACTTTTGATTGAAGATGAATTCCCGAAATTTCTGTGATATCGTCGTGATTTGTGATTAAATTTTATGATTTTAAAATATCTAACGACGTCCGATTGTCGAACGGTCGATTCCGTTGATTTTATTTCGTTGATTCGGATTTTTAGGTGATCTCGGTTTATTTCGCGGTTTCCGAATTTGTGTCGCGGCTTTTTCGGGCACACATTACGATGCGATCGATTTTTGGTCGATTTCGCCCGAAAGACTTTTGATTCATGATCAATTGATCGCTTTATGTTATTTAACGTTGATTAATAACTTTATTGAGTTATACTGACTCTAATCGGGCCGGATTCGGTTTGTGCAGATCCGGATTTTGCAAATATAAAAACCTCAAAGGGAGTCTCGTCCTCGAGACTCGAATCAAGGTTATTTTGTGACTTGTTTGGATCTCATCTGGCCATAAAAACCTCAAAGGATTTTGAACCCATAAAAACCTCAATGGGAAAACAAGCCATATTCTTTCAATATACATAATTAAATATGCTTGTTTTGACCATTATCTGACAAAGTTGCGGTATCTTACCCGCATGTCTGCTTCGGTTATCCCATGCCGCTTCTTTGTCACAATGTTGGTGCCATAGCACTCTGACTTGGGAAATTTCTTTGATGCGAAGCTTCTTTATAGTATTATCGAGTATCTGTACCGGTCTCTCCTCATATGTCAAGTCTAGCTCCACGTTAAGGTTTTTGTAGATGATGATGTGTCGAGGTCGTGTACGTACTTCCTTAGATTGGATATCTATATGGCTGATAGGTGTGGTGGAAGGACCGCTCGATATACCACCTTACTCTTACGAGTAATAATTTCAAATGATCGAACATATCGGCGCTAATTTACCACGGACATCAAATCTCTATGCTTCTTTCGTAGGAGATATTCGTAGGAACACACAATCTCCTATCTGTGTTTACAGATATTTCATCAGTATGAGAGGTTAAATTGAATATTGATAAGTCATATTTTGAATGGATAAAGAGAAGATGTTCAGATTACTTGAAACTCTACATCTCTTCTCCGACGATATGTATAGCTTTTCTGGCGGCTCTGAGCCGTCAGAAGCCTTTACCTTATGAGATCAACAATCGTAGTAGTTTTCTCTAAGAAATCTACGAGGTACAGAGCGTGTTTACCTATCTTACACGAACTGAGAAGTATGAGGCATCTCCACCTGTATAGGGCTTTGAATGGTGCCATTCGAATACTAAAATGATGGTTGTTGTTGCATGGGAATTCAACCAACAGCAAGCGGTCTTTTTAAGACTCTTTCCACTCAAGAGCACATGAACACAATAATTCATAAAGTGTTTGGATGGTGCACTTGCTCTGTCCATCGGTATGCGGATGATATGCAGAACTCATCTTCATCTTTGTCTGTAGTGTTGTCATGGACTAGTGCCAGTAGTGAGATGTAAACCTCGAGTCTCTGTTAGATACTACCTCACGTGTGGATGTGTCGTATATGCATGAGTTCTTCTGCTAAGCTTATCTGCCACCACATTTCCCTTACCAGGATGGTAAGAGATCATACAGTCAAATCCTTCAGTAATTCAAACCATCGACGTTGTCTCATGTTCAACTCCTTTTGACCAAGGATGTACTTCAAACTCCCGTAATCTATGAAATCTCGAAAATCATCTTATAGAGATAGTGGCGCTAGATCTTCAAAGCGAAGATAACTATCACCGATTCCAAGTCAAGGATGGGTTAATTCCGCTCATGCGGCCTCAACTGACATTATGCATAAATAATCATGTAACCTTGCTGCATCAGATCCGCTCTTAAACATTCATTTAAAGCATTTGTATATATTGCATAATCTTGAGTGTCTGAAGAAAGTGCAAGAATAGGCACATTTGTTAATCTTTCTTTCAATGTCCTTAAAGGCCTGCTTGTTCAGTTGTCTTGTGACCAATGCATAATTTCATCGACTCATCCTTCTTTCTGACAAAAAGAACGGGAGCACCCCGAGGTGTAGTGCTCAACCTTATGAACCTATGTTATGCAACTCCTGCAACTGCATTTTCAGTTCTCTTAACTTGGCTAGTGCCATGTGTCACGGAGCCATCGAGATTGGTTGTGTATTTGGCGGTAATGTAATCTCGAACTCAATCTCTTTCTCTGGGGGTAAACCTGACAAATCATTAGAGAACATATTAGGGTAATCTGACACTATCGTGATGTCCTGAGTCATCGGCTCTCCATCAGATATCCCTCGAACGGTTGCTAGATATGAATCATATCCCTAATCAACAAGTTTCTGACTGTACCCTTTAAGGTAAACTCGGGTATGTTCGGAATCTTGAAAACAACCGAATTCCTAAAGCAATTAACTAGGTATAATGAGTTGACATCTAATCCACTCCCATAATCAGGTCACACTTGTCAAGTTGTAGTAGTAGACAGTCTGTGACCACCAATCAACATTGGTAACCTTCTGACTATCAGCCTTATAATAAACAACTGGTCACCCGACCTACGGATGTGACAAGGATGATCTAGGGCATATGCAACTCTACCTACTGAAGCTAGAAACTCGGAGTTCGTCTATCGCTTCAGAATTAATTAAAACATAGAAAGGTCGGTTCAGGACGCCATGGTTCTATGTAAGAACCGATATTTTTAATAGTTAATGTTCATGGATATTTCTAACTATGCTTTTTCTCTTCTTGGGATGCAATATGGAAATTAGTTGCAAACAGTGACATATGTGGTTATTGAATTTGAATGTCATCTTTCCCTTTCGGACTCGCGACAAGTCGGAGAACTGTCGTTATCCAAGAATTAATGCGATCGGAACTATAATACTACGAGTGTATGTAGCAGGGTACCACTGCTCTGATACCATACTGTGAGAGGCCCACTCCTTCTCGGATCTGGGATACCCATTTACATATTACCCGTAGTATTATGTTAGCTAAAGGTCGCATTACAATACTGAAAATTTAGGGAATTTTTTTTCATATTTACTTTATGAATGACATTCACAAATTAACCAATAAGCCATAGAACTACAAATATGTCACCAATTATTGCATAAATTTCCATAGCAGTTAACATGTAACAACAGAATTGCAATATATACACGCATCCCAATTTTAACAGAAGAGAAAGAAAAGCATTATATAATACCTTGAACAAACTATAGCATACATACCTGATATGTTTTACTGCAGAAACTGACGTTCAACTCTCCCCATACCACGATGCAGGTATTATGCCTGCAATCCATGCAATAGGGAGAAAAGAACATCATCAAATGTTGAGTAAATCTTATTAATTAGAAATAATAGGAAATTTAGTGGCTTCAAAAGGAAAGCAAGAAAATTGGGCTTGACAATAAAAATTTAAAGTTACTTGCAATGAAACATGCTTTCAAGTTGTTTGGTATGTAAAACCCCATTCTACTCATCCTACATTAATTACCCATAATAATTATTTTTATACAAATATTATATATGGGTAATTAATGTAGGATGAGTAGAATGGGGTTTTACATACCAAACAACTTGAAAGCATGTTTCATTGCAAGTAACTTTAAATTTTAATTATCAAGCCCAATTTTCTTGCTTTCCTTTTGGAGCCACTAAATTTCCTATTATTTCTAATTAATAAGATTTACTCAACATTTGTTGATGTTCTTTTCTCCCTATTGCATGGATTGCAGGCATAATACCTGCATCGTGGTATGGGGAGAGTTGAACGTCAGTTTCTGCAGTAAAACATATCAGGTATGTATGCTATAGTTTGTTCAAGGTATTATATAATGTTTTTCTTTCTCTTCTGTTAAAATTAGGATGCGTGTATATAATGCAATTTTTGTTGTTACATACCAACTGCTATGGAAATTTATGCAACATAATTGTGACATAGTATAGTTCTGTGGCTTATTAGTTAATTTGTGAATGTCATTCGTAAAAAAAAATCCCTAATTTTCCAGCTCTCTAATGCGATCTTTAGCTAACATAATATTACGGGTAATATGTAAATGGGTATCCCAGATCCGAGAAGGAGCGGGCCTCACAGTTCTGGCAGAAACTTTTAATTTTTTTTAACTTTTTTTAACTTTAACTCTTTCTCTTCTTTAGAATACCGAAATCAGCCGTATGCGCACATCGAGTTTCGGATTTTGACGAATAATAGCTCGTTTCGATCGTGTCTGAATGACGATCAAAATGAGTATAATATTCAAGTACTTTTGATTGAAGATGAATTCCCGAAATTTATGTGATATCGTCGTGATTTGTGATTAAATTTTATGATTTTAAAATATCTAACGACGTCCGATTGTCGAACGGTCGATTCCGTTGATCTTATTTCGTTGATTCAGATTTTTAGGTGATCTCGGTTTATTTCGCGGTTTCCGAATTTGTGTCGCGGCTTTTTCGGGCACACATTACGATGCGATCGATTTTTGGTCGATTTCGCCCGAAAGACTTTTGATTCATGATCTATTGATCGCTTTATGTTATTTAACGTTGATTAATAACTTTATTGAGTTATACGGACTCTAATCGGGTCGGGTTCGGTTTGTGCAGATCAGGATGTTACAGCTTAGTTTTATATCACTCAGTGGTGAGACCTAGGTGTGCCTGTAAGGCTATACAAAGATAAAGAGTCCACACCTCTTTAAGCTAATAGCATGATCAAACCACACGAGAATCTCCTATTGAGTAGTTCAACTCTTCTAAACCATCTCGAACCATGCAAAACCTTTTCATTTTGATATTGTGGATGCTGCGTTTATTCTCTTATTTCGGATTTCAATATGGCATGTGAGAAGAAGTTGTTGTCAAAGTTTCGATTTCATTCCCGTTGTTTTATATTTTATTGAAATCCTCCATGCTTAAGCGGTTCTTGAAGATTGGCGATTTCATATGCAATTTTCTAGATTGTGACATTAAAAATTGAATGTGAGATTGTGACACCTCCGTAAGTTGCGATTGGAGCATGGATTGTGTTGTGGTGCTATTCAAGTATCATGTTTTTAAATGTGAGCTACCGGAGAAGAAATAATGATAACTACAACACCCATGGGATATGATTAAGTACAAGGCCATCATCACATTATGCGGTGTCGACCTTAGTGGTGAAAGTGACATGAGGCCGCTTTAAAAAAGCCCCGCTGAGGGGTGGAGGTGTTTTGTACTAGGTTGCAACGACTTTAAGGTGCCTCTTTAAATTGAAGCCGACAAGCAAAGATCTTGACTAGAAGGCATGAGAGACATAGGGCACATGAGAATGTGGTGAAGATTGCTTCGGACAAAGATGGTGATTGACTTCACACAACAATGCCATCATGATCTTCACGAGGAGGTGATGCGTAGCTTACGATAATGGTGGAGACATGCGATTGCTGTGCATGCGAGGCGGCATTGGCCTCTCACAATTGGATGGTTTCTTTTTTCAGGAACCCTAAATAATATTTCTCTTTCAAAAAAACCCTACGAATAGTTGGAGAAGAAGAAGAAGAAACAAGGCCTTTGGTCTCTCATGGGATCTAAACATGTTAATATTTTTGTAACGGCCTAAAATGCTACGTTTGGTATGTATAAAAATGAAGGAGATAGAGAAAAAAATACAAACCGAGAGGAAGAAAAAGAGAAGAAGATAAGCAAGAAGATGAGTGGGGATGAATACGACACTTGTTTGGCCCTGAGCCTAGTTATCTTTTTTGACACATTTGTTTAGTCCAAAAAGGCTTGAATGCCCATTTTTTAAAAAAGATGAAAAAGTAAAAATATGGTATGTCAACAAAAGAGAGGGATTGAAAAAAAGGAGTGATTGGAGAAAAAAGAGATAACAAAGAAGATTGAGTTAAACATACAGAAAAAGAAGAATTAGCAAAAAGAGGGAGAAAAAAGAGGAAATAAAGTATTTTTTCATCATTTTTTGTCTTCTCCCAACTTTGTTGATCATTCTCAAGTTTTCGATAAGTATGAGAGAAAGGAGAGTCTTGAGTAGAACACTTCAGATTCACATCTACCTTTGTTTGAGATTTCATGCAAGAGATTCTTTGTTGACAATGGGATGATTAGGTAGGACTAGGTATTCTACACATAGTCGTCACCTACCTCCATTGCCTTTTGAGGCACCCACACTATGTGAAAAACAAAACATTAGATTTACATAGTTCGAGATGAAATATCATCTTACTCCATCGGAGAAGAAATGTTAATGTTGGATCTTGCTATTAGATTTCTCAAGGAATATAAGAGGTATTGTGACTCTTTTTATAGCCCCACCTCTAACACACTTCGGTCCTGCAACCAAATCCTTCTCTATTCTCAATAACTATCCATATTATTTTAGAGATCTCAATTGATCTCAATTTCTGAACAAAAGTTAGATGAACTCAAATAGGAAGAAAACTAAAAATCCATTAATAAATTCGCAACCTCCTCCTGGCCAGGACCACCAAGCTTTAATCTTGAGCCATTTCTTGCTGAAGAGAATCTAATTTTCAGAGCGAGATCTTGTGATGGTGTACTTTCACGAAGAGGGATTTCCAGTGAGTATCCACCAAAAATGAGTGCTATGAAATTTGGTCCCTTCCACATCCAGAAATGGGTTGGACCCAATGCATACGTACTTTACTCGTCACCAGAATTCTGAATCGTTGGTCATCATCTTTGAGCTCATCCTCTACCATCTTGATCAGTAAGATGCCTCTACTTGGGTGATTTTGATTTGGAGCATCTTCCATCTCAGATCCCTTCATAAGTTTCAGTGATACCGTGATACTATTGTTGACATTCTTGAAGTACATGCTATTGCCACATGTCGCATGCTTTCTAGACATTTTTAGTCCGATGACCGATTGTGCCATTTATGATATCACTTGAGTCAATAAAGTTGAACTCCGTGCTCTTTCTTAAAAAAACTCTGTACTCTTAAAAAAGTTCCTTTAAAAGTAGGATGCATCATTCACCTATCTTGAAAATCATCTTGTTTCAAATCTTGACGAGTTAGCTGCAAGATAGTTGTGAAGCAGGGCGAGGCACATGGTACGGAGTTCAACTTTCTTGACCCGGAGGTGGATGCTGACTTGTGTGTGGAATTTTCTTTTTCTTCAAAATTTAAAGGAATAATTAGTAATAATTTTATTATTTTGGATTAAAATGCAATGGTGACTTTGGCAGCAACATGCCTTTTTATTTTCATTTTATTTCATTATAACGAGGCATGTAATTTGGTGGTAGTGTAATGTACCCACTTAAATGGTCTGATGGTAGTGCAATGTGCCTACCACCCAAAAGATCATGGTTCAAATCTCCCCTTTGTGGGGTTTGCGTTAGGTAGTCGACAACCAACGTAAAAGATAGCCGAATCTTTCAACATGGATTTGAGCAAGAATCCATGTAGCCGAGCTTCAAAAAAAAAGAATCCATGTAGCCGACCCTACTTATAGTGGGAGAAGGCTTCACCGTTTATAACGAGACATGTAAGCTCCCCTATAAAAATGGGATCAATCGTACATTCGAGGCATTGAAATAATGGGTGACTTCTTTCTTTCCATCATCTCCTCTCCTTCTCAGATTCTCTACACCGATTCTTCCCTTCTATTTCCATACCAACACGCTTCCCCCGAACGCTCGGCCAATATTTCCTCCCTCATGCATATTTAATTGCTGCCATGACCTCCTTCCCCTTCCACCAGCACCCAAAAAAGTATATATAACAAAATACAATAAAATCAATTTTCATATTCCCCTTCCTTTTCTTATTCCCATTCCTTCATTCCCCTTTTCCTCCACTCTAAGTCTCTCCGACACTATTGCCTTCTCCTCTTGTCCTTTCACTGCCCTTCCCTTCTCTTACCGATCTCCTGAACACAGCGAACCCTCTACCCATCACTATTGAAAACATTTTCCGCCATTACCCACCTCCACCTCCCACCACACTTTTCTTTGAAAGCATTGCTGATGCCGCCGTAAAGCATCCCCACTCTCGACCATGCCTTCAACAATCAACCAAGCCCATTCTTTACCCACCGTAGCCACCAAATAATTTTTTTTGATGAAAACAAAATTTGGCAGCCACCATGGTTAAAACACGGGGTTGGTCGATTGTCGAAGACATGGTGGAGAATGGGGATGCTTCTACCCCCAAATATTTTACATTGCCGTACCTTCTACCACACCTGTCATTGTTGCCACCACCACCGACTCCACAACGGCACATTCTTGTCATCTGTCCACTTTGCTTTGTTGCTGGAAGCTGCCACCTACTGCTGACAACTGTGGTTAGTCGTTGATAACCGTTGCAACAATAATTTTCCTTGTGGCAGCCTGCAAATAGCCTTAGAAACTATTTCCTTTTTTACGTAGTTTTGCATTTTCGTTCTCTGAGAGACACCACAAGTGCCCAAATATTTCAATCTTTTGGCCATCCAAATAAAATAAATCGTGTTTTGAGCAATCCGTATGCAACAGTCTCATTTATAATCATACAGCAGAACCCATAGTCTTGTGCGACATTGTTTGTTTGCATTGTCAGTTATCAATTATAATTGACTAAAAGTTATTGTTGAAATCAGAGAAGCGGAAGCGGAAATGATAAATCAAGAATAATAATCATAAAGAACACAGAGATTTACGTGGAACCCTACTCCTTAAGGAGCGGGATGAAACCACGGGAGAAGCCCTCAAAGGGGCGGATATTCTATTAGAATTCTCAATGAGTACAGGGGGTGTGGCGATCCTTATATAGGTGCTCAAGGGAGAATATTCTATAGGATATTCTCCATAGAATATTCTCTTAATAAATAGCCACAAAGAATATTCTCTAACACTCCCCCTCAAGCTGGAGCTGAGAAAGCTGCAGCTTGCAACAAGAAGAAAGTATAGAACACATCTTCGCACGATACATCACAGGAAGAATTCAAGTCCGTTGCTGGTAGAAGACCTCGCACGAGGACGAGTCTGCGGCTTTCAGGTCGTCGTAACGTATCTCTGTCATGCCTGTAGAACCGCTGCGATATCAGGTCACCGGAACATATCTCTGTCGTGCCTGCAGGTCACCGGAACATATCTCTGTCGTGCCTGGAGAAGAATCGCTGCAGAAGAAGAAGTCCAGCGCGGAGTAGTAGTCGGGTCGCAAAAGAAGAAGTATGCGCCTCGAGGAAGAAGTTGATGCTCGGTGAAGACGGATGATCATGTAGAAATCTTGAGTGTCGGTCTGTTGTGCAGATGTCATGAAGAATATGTCATTTTTGACTCCCCCTTTCTCCCATACTTGATAGAATAAGGATCAAGTTGGGAGAAACAAAAGTTGCTCTTTTTTTTCTTTTGTGCTTCATCAATTTTTTTTTGTGCACAATTCAAAATTTTTTTTTTGAAATTGCGTACGGCTTTTTTTCTTTTGTACGCGCCTTTTTTTTCTTTCTCTTTTTTTTTCAGCTTTTACTTCGCACAATCCCTTTTTTTTTCTCTCTTTTTTTTTCTCACAATTTTTTTTTGAAAATTGCATACGTCCCTTTTTTTTTGTATACGCCTTTTTTTTGTTTTACCATACGGCCCCTCCCTCTTTTTTTTGGAACAAACAACCCATTGGGCTTTAAAACAGCCCCCTCCTTTTTTTATGGAGACCGGCTGGGGCTCAATTGCAGCAATATTTTTTTTTGTTTTAAATAAAAGGCCATCGGGCCCCATTCTTCCCCCTCGCACAACTAGGGTTCCCAGTTTGGGAACCCATCATTTCGCCGCCGCCGCCAGAGTCGATGGGAGAAGGGAGGCGGGGCTCAGGGCCTGGGATCTGCTGATTGCGACATCGCCGCTTAGATCTGGGGAGCGCAAAGGCGATGGAGCGCGCGAGGAGCCAGTGCGCGGGGGTGCCGCCGCCTTGAAGATCTGGAAGAAGCGTGGGTTGGTATCGCGCCGCCTGGAGGTCGCGCGAGAGATGTCGATGTGTCGCCGCCGCGTGAACGATCCGAGCAAGCACCAAGTCGATGTGTCGCCGATCTGGAGGGCGCCACCTGGGAGTAAAATCACGAAAGGTTGCCGCTGGAGCAGCGTCGCTTAGAGGAACGGAGCTCAGCTGGAAGTTCTTGCGACTGGATCCCTCTTGAGGAGGAGGAAGGGCGCTTTCTGTGCGAGAAACATGCTGGAGTTAGCGTCGCGGAGCCCTAGAGGGCATCAATCGCTTAAGGACCGCGATCTGGATGCATCTGAAGAATATCCTCGCATGGAGAGATGCATCGTGCGAGGAGAAAGTGCGGCTCATCGGGGATCCATGAAGGGACCGCCTGGGGGTTCCCTAGAAGACTTGCGAGGCCTGGATGTTGTCGCAGCTTGCAGCGGCCTGCAGCTCGCTTGAAGACTGCATGATAATCTCTAATCTCGAATCTTGAATAATAAAACAAAATAAAATCCACGAGAATCGACCCGCTCTGATACCATGTTGAAATCAGAGAAGCGGAAGCGGAAATGATAAATCAAGAATAATAATCATAAAGAATACAGAGATTTACGTGGAACCCTACTCCTTAAGGAGCGGGATGAAACCACGGGAGAAGCCCTCAAAGGGGCGGATATTCTATTAGAATTCTCAATGAGTACAGGGGGTGTGGCGATCCTTATATAGGTGCTCAAGGGAGAATATTCTATAGGATATTCTCCATAGAATATTCTCTTAATAAATAGCCACAAAGAATATTCTCTAACACAGTTATCAATTATACAATTTTCTAGTTCACATCAAGTTGTTTCATTGTTTGATGAATCATGTCAAAAATTTTGGACCTTCGATTGCGGACTGCTTGCCATTTTCGGGGTTTGGTGAGGGAACACAAGCTACTGGATCAACGCACCATTTTTGATGCACATTGTGAGGAATCTTTCAGGTTGGTGTCCTTGTTGAACCATGCTGAGTACACATGATTTTTGGGATAAAATGGCGTCTCTGTTGCGTAGTCAATAGATTTATCGTTCTAGAGGGTGAACTTGGTAATTTTACTTTTCATGTGATTGTTGTTGCTATGGAAGTCCAAGGCGCCAATGAACCGTTAAAGGTGTGAATCCTGGTATGGCCGTTGAGAAGACGAAGGTTGGTTACCTAGACATAAGTGGAGGCATGCGCACATTATGTGTATGGCATGTTCTCTGTAGGGGGTTTGTGAGGGGGACGTTCAACACATTTTCTTTGGGTGTTTCATCGTAGTGGAAGTTTGAGATAGATGTTTTGTTTGTTCTTTATCTACATTTACTTATTCTTCTGTCTATCTTATGTAATTTTCCCTTAAGATTTTTCTCCTATATAAGAGAGCCCTAGAGTTACAATGTAATGCATCGACTTCTTTTCCCCTTTCATATGGTATCCGTGCGGCGGTCCTAGACTGGTGCTTGTTCCCTAGCCGCCACTTTCCCACCTAAGCCCCAGGGGATGTCATCTCCCCTTCTTGGCAGCAGCCATAGGCCACTGCTGCCATGCACTATGCAGCATCAACATCCACCTGCGGCCACCACTGTCGCCGCCATGAAGCACTAGCAACAGCCACATGCTGCCGTTGTCGCTGCCCCAAGAAGGGGCTCCAAATAGCTTCTATCACCGCCCATAGCCGTGAGGGGGTTATCGTCAACTCTCGTGGCGGCCTAGAGGTCATCTACATCGTTTGTTGAGGCTTAGAAATCGCTGCCAACAGCGATTTGCTGTTCTGTCTGATTTTGAAGGTTTTAACGTGGTTTTGATCATCTAAACTGCCTTGGTTACCCAGAGAAGCCTATAACAGATGGAAGAAGTTGTGGTATGAGTCTACACCCACAACCATCTTCTTGTATGCCTGTGTAGATGCTTTCATCCTTGTTTACAACCGCATTCTTCGTAGCAGTCGTCATCATGTCCGACAACATGGTCGATTTTAAGGTCGACAGCTCATCCTCAGGTGCCTTCAAAGGTCCATCATCCATTGTCAAGAATGGATGTGACTAATTATGAGTTATGGCATGAGATTTGTCCATCAGACAACAAGGTCGACGTCTCATCCTCCTATTTTGGGAGGTGTTTGCGACGTGATGCAGGAGATTTTTCCCTTCCTGATACCGGTTGCCGGGGATGAAGTTGGCTTTTGTTTATGGGCTGACGACTGGGGTGAGATTGAGGCGGTAGGAGTGAGGTTCTCGCGTCTTATGGCGTTGACTGTTGACTCGGAGTGATCAATGACAGATGTGTGGGATGGGCACTCATTTCTCCCTCATTTTAGATCTAAACTTCATGATCAATGTTTGGAGGAGTTTTTGGTGATGCTTACGGAGTTGGATGGGTGGTGGGGCCTACCGAGGACTGGGACAGTTGGAGCTGGTGTGATGGGAGCTTTTCTGTTCGAAAGGTGTACACGGGCCTGAAGTGCCCAATGATTTTTGGCCCTAGGAGGTGCGTGACCGATTGGAGAATCTGGAAATGGAAAGTTCCAACGTGTATAAAGATTTTTATGTAGCTATTCTGGATGAGGATATTGCTGACTGGGGACAGACTGACTCGGTTTATTCAGGCAGTTGACCCCACATGCTCTCGGTGTTAGGTGGCGATTGAGGATGTAGATTACTTGTTTTTAAGATGTGGGAGCTCTATGGAGGCAGGTGACTTGTTTGGGAATCATACAGTGTGTATTGATGGCGTATCTGGCTTCTAGGGGTCCATCGAAGCAAGAAGGATTGGTGTAGAGAGAGATCTGAGTGTGTGGCTATGATTTGGGCGATTAGGCTCGTCAGAAATGGGGTGGTGTTTCAACAAGATAGATTTTACAGTGATAATATTGCAGTACATGTCGGGGCTTTAACTGAGTTTAGAACTTGTAATTTTGGCACGGTTTGTTACATGTTTACATGCTTGTAATGATTTTTGGTGTTTAATGGTGAAAGTTTTGGGCACACACCTATATGACGGATGCCCTTTTTTCTTAAAAAAATAATTTATCATGCACCTTCTAAAAATGAAAGCTGAGTGCAATGTACCAATGATGGAATCAAGAAACCTACGGAGTTTAGTGGAAAAAACCTTCGCTATATTAGGGTAAATTACATTTGAAAGGGCAATAAGACGAAAATCCTCCACATGTCAAGTCACATTTTTCTTGAACAACGGGAATATTAGAGAACATGGATAGATGAAGAGCATGAACATTCCTGTCGGCATAGGAATAATAATGGACTGTGCTTTTCCGGGTCCTCCGGATAGAGGAATTCTTGTATCAAAACGTCAAGGATAAATCTGAATTTCTGATATCATAAATAATGTTACAGTCTTCTGCATTTGTTGTTTCAGGTTCACTTTACTCAGATGTGCGATCTGCGTTTTTCGGCTTTGCGAGCATCTCTATGGTGACCTTATCGCTATTGGAGTGAAAGGTAATCTTTCCAGACGCATAATCAACTATCGCATCGGCTGTTCGAAGGAACGACTGGCCCAATATGATAGGAGTCTAGAGTAATAATATAATTGATTCAATGTCTAGGACCATAAGAGGCCATATCGGTATCGATATCAGTATTTTGTCGATACGATATGTCGTCGATATATCGATGATATATCGATGCCATATCGCGGATATCGAACTGATTTCGTGAAGAAAATGGCCTTCTAAGGTCAAATATCGGCCATATCAGCGATATATCGGTCACATGTCGATACTGATATATCGCCGATATATCACGTATGGCCTTCCATGTCCAGGACAATAAAGTCCACTTTTCATGCATTGGATAGTTAAAATAACATCCTCCAATGTGCCTCAAGATCGCTTAATGGATCAATCAACAAACTGAAGGATCATCCTAGTTAGTTTCGGCAGACCTAACCCGACTTCCTTGAAGTGATGTGGGTATGTGGTTTATTGAAGAGCTACTATCAAGAAGAGTGTACTCAAATATTTGTTTAAAGATCTCACATCTGATTAAAGGTGCTCACATGCCTTTCTTTTTGGATGGGAGGTTGCTAATCACATTCATAGTTGCCATGGTAAGAATATGCTTTTTAGCTCTATTGCATCTGTTTTTGCAGGGCCGATGCTTTGATGTACATGCCTCTTTCAATCCCTTTTTAACATTAAGCTTGTATTCCATGGCTTTCATTAATGGCATTCCTAGAAGATATTTTGTAAAATTTCCACAATTTTGGGATCAGACAATGTTTTTCAATGACAATATTTTTTAATTTTCTGATTTTTTGGTATTTTTCATTGCATCAGGAAAATGAATATTTTCATCACCAAAATCAACGTTTTTATTTACATGAGAATTAACTTCTATAAATGGATGATTTGAAGGGTTACAATCATTTAAAACATGTGGAGAACTAAAAATAGAAACGTCGATCTCGTCAGTAGGTACGAGATCGGTTGTAAGTACTGGCTTCTCCTTGACTTGCACGGCTCGACCTCGGCTTTTATTCTGTTTTTGATATTTTTCATTTTTCATTAATGGCATTTCTAGAAAGATGTTTTGTAAAATTTCCATAATTTTGGGATCAAGCAAAGTATTTTTCAATTTTCTGATTTTTGGTATTTTTCATTGCAGCAGGAAAATAAATATTTTCATCACCAAAATCAATGTTTTTATTTACATGAGAATCGACTTTTAGAAATGGATGATTAGAAGGGATACAATCATCCAAAACATGTGGAGAACTAAAAGTAGAAGGGATTTTTACATCCATAACCCTGAGTAATTCCGCTATAACAATCATAACCCTGCATAATCATGAATTACATGAGAAACCTCGAGTAATGCTTAATTCTTACATGACATAACCCCTTGTTATATTCTGTTTGGAATACCTGTTATGTTTGACGGTTTCCGTTTGAAAAAGGCAAAACTGCCCCTAAAATTCATTCTTATTTACAATACATGCCATCCTCTTCATGCCCACCTCTCTCCCCTTTGCTCGAAGCAGCTCACCGCCGATCCTCCCTTGCCTCCCCCAGAGCAGCTCCTCTGTCTCTCCTTGCTACCATCAATCCTCCCTTGCCCAGCATCTCCTCTCTCCCTCTCGCCGCCGATCCCCACTCCCCCCGGGCCCACCGCCGAGCCTTCCCCTCCCTGCTCGAAACGTCCGTCGGAGCAGTCCCTGCCGTCGAGCCTTCTCTAGTTCAAAGCCCCCCCTGCTCGTCCCCTATCTCGGAGACCCCCCCCGCTCGTCCCCTGTCTAAGCCCCCCGAGCCTTCCCTCTCCCTCGCTCGAGGCCCCCCACCCCCCGATGGCCCTTGCCGCCGAGCCTTCCCCCTCCTTCGATCGAAACCCTCTCCACCCCTCCCCCGATTGGCCCTCGCCACCGAGAGTTCCCCCTCCCTCGCTTGGAAGTCCCCCCGATCGAAGCCCCAAAACAGCCCCCGCCCCTGAGCCTTCCCTCTCTGGTCGAAGCCCCCGTCCGAAGCACCCCCTCCCTTGCCGATCCTTCCCCTTCCTCGCTCGAAGACCCCACCCGCAGAGCTTCTCCTCCTGCTCGAAGCTGGCCGACGACCTCTCCTCGACTGCCCGAAGCTCAAAGCCCCACTCCCCACCAAGCTTCCAAGCCCTCCTCCTCCGACCTGCAACGACCCTCCCACTGTCGCCGCTCCTCCTCGAACCCCTGTGCCCTGCTCGAAGCCCACCAGCCCGTCGTCATTTGTTTTTTCCTTCTATTTTTTTATGGCTAATCCTAGCCGTTAGATCATAGTTTGGTTAGATAAAACCCACTCATATGGTTGAGTTAACATATTAAACTAACGGAGGGTTATGTGTGTGAGACGGAGTAACTATCCGGGGTTTCTCATGTAATTCATGACTATACAGGGTTATGATTGTTATGGCGGAATTACTCAGGGTTATGGGTGTAAAAATCCCAAAATAGAAACGTCGACCTTGTCTGTAGGTACGGGATCAGCTGTAGGTGCTGGTGTCTCCTTGGCTTGCACTGCTA
This sequence comes from Ottelia alismoides, assembly GCA_037367405.1. Taxonomy (NCBI): domain Eukaryota; kingdom Viridiplantae; phylum Streptophyta; class Magnoliopsida; order Alismatales; family Hydrocharitaceae; genus Ottelia; species Ottelia alismoides. Next base: position 618,484 of record JAZKJV010007902.1, on the reverse strand, counting down.
GGTCTCGACTGTTATTCTGTTTTTTGGTATTTTCCATATTCTTCATTTTTTGGTGTTTTTCATCTGGCGCCTCCTTGCTTTTCTTCATCTTCTTCCCTACTTGATGCAGGATCAACTGCTTCGGAGGATGATGATTGGTCTTTATTCTTTTCCTTCGCGGTTGCAGACGTCTGTAATATCTTATTGCTTCTGAGAGTAACAACATAAGGTAACATAAACGAATTATTCAGACCTAACTCTGGGGGGGGGGGATTCATGACAAGCTACTTGCTCCTTATGACAGAAATTATTGGTGTTTGCTTTGACCTGCGCAAGAGTGATGGTCTTTGCAGCAGTCAGGTCGTCCAACTCCTGGCTTATCTCCGTCAGGATATTCACGAACTGAGTCAAGCAGTCAAGTGCGGGATTCACAGGTGTAACCTCAATTGATTCAACGTGATGAGTACGCTGAGACTAATAATGGTGTGGAGGCTGCGACTGGTAACTCTGAGAATACCGATGAGGAGGAAACTACTGATGATGTGGAGGGGGATGGTATTGATTTTGATACTGCGCAGTTGGCTGATAGTGATGCAATTGCTGCTGCTGATATGCCGACTACTGATAGTTTTGTCTCATGTGTTAACATTGTCTGGAGACTGATGTTGTTGAGATTGATGTTGGACTGATCTCCCATCATTAGGTTGGTCGTACGACCGAAAAGAAGATGATTGACCCTGCCGATGTCCGTCAGGACAGATCAATCGCGTTTCGTTATTCCATACGCCGTTCACCTCCTGAATTTAGGGTAGAGGTCGGAAGAATGGCTCGACAAAAGAGGGTTGTGGCTCTTGATGGTAGACAACCATCTTGTCTGCTGCGGCTACTCTGGTCGGGTGCCTGCACGTAGTATACGTGCTGGACATACGATGGCTGCCTTAGACTCTGTCGCAGCGGTTGCGGAACTGTGGCAGGTGTCTCACCTGGCAAGCTCGCGGATTGACACACGTTGATCGAGCTCACCAAGAGCTCCAACTGCTTTGTAATCTGGTCAAGCTTGTCCAGATTCTTTGTTCTCTGTTCGATCACAGTGAGTTTCTTGAGGTCCTATGATCGCTTTTCAATAATATCATTCTTAGACAAGTGGTTCCCAATAATGTTGAGGTTAGAACTCTCACACCTGTCCTCTTCGTGGGATGCCGTAATGTTGACGGTCTTGTGAAGAGATGAAGATAGTGCGACCTCTCCTTCGACATTTATTCAAAGATCTGCCAAACAACATCTTCATCCTTATTAAAATGAGATCCTCCGCAAGCGGCATGTATCAGCTTCTGACTCTCTTGAGTCAAACCTCCAAAGAAGTGTCGGATCAGACTAGTTTTCAGGTTATCATGATGGGGGAACTTTTCCTGTAAATCTTTAAATCTTTCCTTTGCTTAATGAGTGGACTCGTGGGGCTACTGGGAGAAGTTTGAAATCCGTACACGTATCTGGTTCAGATGACTTAGGGGATAACATTTGTAGAGAAAAGCTGATTTCAACTCCTCCTAGGTTACTACCACTTTCCCTAAATGATTTATCAATTATAAAGCCTTATTCTGAAGGCTGAACGGGAAAGTGATCATCTTGACTACCCCCAATAAAATGTTGGGGTAAGAGTGGTTGCACATATGCGACCAACATGTTGTAGGTGGATATACGATTCTTCACTTGTATTCCCGTGAAAGGCAAGTAGAAGAGACAAGAGCTGCGGCTTCAACTTGAAGTGTCCGTAGATAGGTGGTATCCGGATCCACTCTGTCATATGGCCAACGTCAGGGTTTTATGTTTCTTTAAGTGTGGACTTTGGTCACTCTCTTCTCTCTTCCTCCCCTCCATGGGGTCCATCTGCCAGTTGTTTTCCTCCTTTCTGTTCTCTGTCTCTCCTCTCTCCATAAGCAACTCCTGGAAGGTGGCCTGAGTCTCGGCTTGTGCGGTCAGCTATTGTTGGATTGCCTGTATGGAGGCAAGCATCTGTGCATTGACCTTATTTTGTTCTACTTGTTGTGCTTCCCTCTCTGAGGAGCCATGTCCCTTTCTAAATCAGATGATGTGAAATCTAGATCGGGTTCTTCAGCTGCAAGTGGAAGTACACCCGATCAATCTTGAAATCGGCACCATATGATGAGAAGTGTTCAAGATTATGGTCAATCCTGAACTTATTAGCGTAAGAGATGTGAATGGAGTCTGGTCTATCTCCATTATAAATGAAGGGAATTCGGGAAGAGAGTCATCCGAATTCTAGGTGAAGAAAGAAACGGGGAGTCTCGAGAATGGTTTGTAAAGTCCGAACTGATTTCTCTAGAATATTCCCGAATTATTGGAGATGTCGGCATCGGGGAATCGTTGTGGGTGTTTTCGGTGTCCGAAGAAAAAACATCACTGATCCATCATCTTGAAAATAAAAAAGATATGAGATGAGGAATTAAGAACACGGAGATAAAAAATGAAAAAGATGAAGAGGAAAAATGAAGTGAAGGTTCAAAGTGAGTGAAATGAAAAGAAGTGATAACAAGAAGTGAAGAAAGATGGCGCAAGTGCGTGATTTTTTACCTTTGATCTAGATAAAATCAACCAAATCTCAAAACAAGGGTGGTTTCACCAACACAACACGTGAAGTCGTGAGAGTTCGACTTTTTATCTTGGTAATTTTTATTGGTTATTTTCAAGCAAACTTGTCAGATTAAACTAATGCTACCCCTATAGGAGAGTGAGTACTATGAGACAAGCACCCTATACTTCCCACTTCCTTTGTAACATGTAGTTTGTACTTTTTGAGGTCCTTGTTGTTGGATCTGGTTTTGCTACTCAGCCAAAGAAATATAAAGGAAGCTGACGTAACAAATTAAATACTTCCCTCAGAGGGTACTCGAATGTGGCACAATGAGACAGGTTCTTGCCGTCGCAGTACCCCTATGTTCGATGATTCAGATTGAACCTGCAAGCGAAATCGGTCCTACTCATCCACACACCGATAAAAGTGCTATTGCTTCACAAGCTCAAGCGATAAAAAAGACAATATCCAGATTGGGTTTTGGGCTCTAATTCCTTGGGTCATGCCTTACTCAGTTTGGAAAGTACCTGAAAACAATGTGGGCTTTATGCATCCAATAAAATGATGTTCATTAATTGATTTATTAGGGTTGAAGTTTTTAGGTAGTCCATTTTTTAATGTTCGGTTTTAACTTTTTCTTGAATATTTTTCATATAATCATCTAACGAATTTTCCGATTTTCTTTTTATTCTAAGTCCAAGAAAACGAGAGAAGGAAGACGGAAAAGCTGATGCGCGAGAAACAATGAATGCGAATGCTAGAAATAAGGATGCGTACCTTAAACCAACACTCTACATGCTAGTGATCCGCACATAAAATAAAACTAATCTATATGCATTTGCATTCGATGAAATTACCCTAGGAAAAAATTGCTATTAGCGTGAAACACATTTTGTTTAATACTAAGTCCAAGCGTAGAGACCAAAGGAACATGCAATATATTAGGGCTTTGGGCTCAATCAACGAAGATGTAAAATAAAAATAAGGCATAAAACTCAAAACACAGGAAATAAATGAAATAAAAGGAAAAGTAGGGTGAATAAAAGGTAAAAAGTGATAAAAATATGATAAATCCGACCGGGTCCCCAAGTGAACAAACACTTGGTAAAATAGATCTGTATAATCAAGTGTATTGAGAGTGTTTAGTTATTACAAATTATTTATTTAAATCACTCTCTCATAAAAGAAAATAAAATCTAAGCTACTCTATACTACGCTGCTCCTCTCGGTTCTCGATCTTCTTTTGTTGCTCTCTTCTGCCTCCTCGGTCTGAAAGAACCGACCTCCGCCTTTCTTGGGTCCCTCGGATCTCTTAGAAAATCCGCCCTTGTTCCGAGGGCCTTTGCAACAAAATCAAACAAGAGATATGATTAGAACAATTAAACCAAATATAAACAAAAATAAATAAAGAGAAGATAATGAGAATAAACAGGATGTACAACTATCTACCCTAAACGTTGTATCTCCGGCAATGACGACATTTCTTGACTCAGGTGAATCGGTCTGCTATGTCTAACAAGTTAGACAAGCAATAACTGCATTGACCGATCACTAGATTTAACAACAATTAGCCCACAATGTGTATCGAATGAAATGCGTGAGTCAAAATTTATTATAACTATATATATAGACGTAAGTATGGTAGGTTCGAACACTGGGAAGCGAACCGGGGATAATCAACTACTATTAATTGTTGCTAATTAATAATAATTTTTTTAGATTTTTATATTTTCTTATTTTTATGTGGGTTTTAATTATATTTAATTTTTATGGGTTTTTAGTTGTTTTTTTGTTTTAAGTTTTAATTTTATATTTTGTTTTTAATTTTGCAAAATTTCAATTTCTTTTTGTTTTTTAAAAAAGATAATTACTAATATAGATATAGACAATGCATATAACATATATAGGTAATATATAGTATATATAGATAATACATCTTTTTAGATTTTTAAATAAGTCGAATAAAGTCAAAATAAAGAAAATAAAGTATTTTTTGTGTTTTTTTAATATTTTTCTATGTTTTTGGTAATTTTTGATATTTTTTCTAATTTTTATGGATTTTTAAAGTATAAATAGGTCAAAATAGTGAATATATTGTGAACTTGTTTAGGATTTTAAAAATATTTATGTCTAGAATCAACCCTATTTTATTTTTAATATATAAATTTATAATAAAGAAAATTCAGAAACAAAAACTATATTTTTGGATTTTTATAGAATTTTGTTGATTTTCATAAGATTTTTGGGTTTTGAATTCTTTATGTTTTATCTTTTGTGTTTTTTAGTGATTTTGGGATATGCGATAAAATATACTGTAATATAGCTAATATATTTTTTTGGGATTTTTTTGAGAGATATTTGATTTTTTTATAGATTTTTAAATGCTAAATAGGGAAAATGAGCATGTTTTTTGTTTTTTTAAAATAGGAAAATAAGTTTAAATGCCTTGCGAAAAATATATGCGAATGGTCTATGTTCGAGACATCTATCCTATTTTTCCTGTAATTTTTTGCATAAAAGGAATAATTATTAAAGGTAAAATACATAAAATAAATAATGCAGCAGGATAGTGACCTTTTTGCAAACAAAATAAATTAAACTTTCATTTCAGAACATGCCCGCAAAGTTTAGGATAAAATACACAAAATGTCCAGTCGCCTCCCATGAGGACAACACATGAGGTGACTTGGCAGAGGATCGATGTGCAAATATGAAGAGTTCAGGGGCCCCCTTATAAAACATACTAAAAATATTATACTCTAGTTACATCGTACAATACTAAAAATAAATACAAAAAGTCGGGAGGGGTTGCATGAAATATACCCAGGTGCAAGGCATGTAGGGTGCACGTTTCTGATCTGACGGTTCACATGCGCCACTTAACTTGATCGTATGGCTCTGGATGCGTAACGCTTTGCCTTCAATCAACGGTCCAGCTTAGATCTGGGTCCGCATTCTTGATCTAACGGTCCTGAGGACACCTGGAAGAATATGGAAGAACGTTCCCTGACTCAAGCTTCGGTCGATGATTCCACTGTGCTCCGGCCAACTTACTTACCGTGGAGGGGTGATGCAACCTAATTTGAATCGTTAGGATGCGAACTAAATTGCAACCCTAAATTTTGTGCTAAAGGACCAAATGATTGAGACAAGTAAAATGGCATGCAATGCAAAACTACAGGGGGGGATGCGATGAATTAAGCCCGGGCGCTGAAATTAAAGGATGCTTAAAAATCAGCAACAAATGTCCACAATATACTCGAGTTCTAGCACATATCTCATCACAAATTCAGGGCAACCCGAATAGCTCTGCTAAAGCTTCAACAAGATCAGAGGTCGCAAGATCTGCCCGTCGATCATCTTTCAAATGCGAAAGTAGAAATTCATCTATATCCCTTGAAAATATTTTAGAAGAGCCGTATAGAGATCTAGCTAAAGTTATTGATAGCGGGTTAGATCCCCCTATCACTAGTCTCAGCCTGACTGACAAGCTAGACTTGATCTACATGTGAGTCTCTTAGCTTAGGAAGCAAGCCAGTTTCCAGTGAGAAAGAACTAGAGAAGAACAACTTTTTGATAAAAAAATAACGCATCTTTGATATAAGCAGAGACAGAACCATTCCCTAAGCTAAGGAAAGGACTTAGAAAGCAGAACCTAAGCGCTGGGTCCAGAGTGAGCATCCATGTATTCCCTGTCCCTTCCTGGTCTATAGAGGGGAGTTTGAATTCCCCCGGGAGGTCCAGACCAGGTAGAATAGAATTCCTTAGTCTGCCATGGGGTAGCAGTTGAAGTCTTTGTCTCTGCTTAAAGAATAGTTGCCCAGCCAATTGCGCTAGCCCCTCGACATTCCAGTGGGATCTGTGCCCCTTCGAGTATTTACTGTATTGAATATCACGACTCTTCGCCTACCCCTAAGTTGTCGTTTCCTATAGATAAGTAGAAGTCTCTATGAAAGCTAGCAGCAGCCCCCCAGACCCCCTTTCCCCTCAAACTATCATCAATCTGATCAGCTCTTGCATCACAAAGGTCTCCTACTCCTTGTTCATTAACGACTCATCTCATGGGATAATTTCTCCCTCTAATGGCCTAGGGTTGTCCCTGGTCTCCATTTTTCTTTATATTTTGAGCTTAATCGCCTCCTCCTCAAAAGCCTGAATTCCACTTGCATTGAGGGCATGAAGTTAGCTAGAACAGCCCCTCCCATCTCCATCCGCTGACTCTACTGGTTGGGAAAGCTTCTCCCCGTGAAGCTAGGGCACTAGGCAGACTCCTTGATTACTATTGTAATTATTCGGGACAAAAGGTGAACTATAGTAAATCCTCCATGATTTTGAGTCCCAATTGCCTATTATGTCTATTTATATAAGGAAATGCTCACTATTTCTGGAATCTTCAATGGAGATCTTTATTTGGGCTATTGAGAATGCTAGACTGAAGACTTTAATCGCGTCTGATTCAGGACAAATTCAAAACGTCATCAAAAAATGAAGATAAATGCCTTATCCCAGGAATCTACTATGAAATCAAAAGGCTCCTACCCATTATGTATATATCTATTTTCTCAAATCTCAGCGCACAAAAGAAAAAGTTGGAAGTGGAATACAGGGACAAGGTTTCTAGGCTTGAATTATTTATACTATATAAAAGGGGTAGAGAGTGCGAGCCTAGTTGACGAAGCGAGCGTAGACGTGCGTCGGAAGGCGGTGACAGAGGTCAAAAGGAATCATACTCACTTTCGAATGGGATGCTTGCCGATCAGCTCTCCATTTCAGGAGAATCACTGACTGAATGCGCCCAGTCCCTCCCCCCTCTTCGCTCGTTCTTTCGCTGTACGCAGCATGCAGGCTTTCCGCTGGTTTACTTGGTTGCATGAAGCTGGTCGAATGCCTTGTCCTAATATAATGGTTTTTCTTTCACTTTTGCTTTTTTAGTCCCGAAGACGTTGGCGGTATTCAGTCGTCACTGGCGAAAAAGAGTACTTACTGGAAGGTCAGGTGGATTCCATTCCCAGAATATCCAAATCTACGATCAGCGATGGAACAAGATCCATTTGGCTTCATATCTAATTGATTCCTTGGTTCGGACCGAAGAAGCAATGTCACTCGATTATTATCAAACCGACTGCAATCTTTTTCTGTCCGTGAGCTTCTTTCCACTAATAGATGATCCAGAGGAGGATCAAATTGTAGAGGGTATGTTTTCCTATTCATCATGGGTCATGCTTGCCAAGACCTAGCCATCACTAATCTTTCTTTCCTCTCGGTCGATGAATGGAAGGGGAAAGTGGTCTTTTCGGGTTGCCTTATTTAGCTTCCAGTAGTCTACGCATACCCGCTAAGATGTGGCAACGCGGGTTGAGATATCTTCCCCTCGGTCATTCTGGACCAGAGTTCGGCCAGCCTTCTTGGGAACCACATGAAGGGGGCTGACCCACTTACTATCCGAAATGGGGAAAAGGATCCCTGCGCTCATCCATTTACAGATTTCCACCTTAACCACTTTAAAGGCTCTATCCATTAATTGCGGCAAGTAATATAGCCCAAATCAAGAAGTTAGTGGTTGTTTTCATGACTAGCACGACGTCCCATTGTCAGGTCTATTTTTGACTTCCCTTCCAAGACGATTAGATATCCATAGATAAGACAAGGTGCGTCATTAGAGGGTTGAAGGGAATTAACAGAGCTAATTCCAGCCGCTCCTTCGCTGCTGTAATTTCGCATCAGCTTCAAAATCTCTAGTAGAGAGGCAATCCATCCTCTCTTTAACTAACTATACTATAAGATAAGTCAGATCAGTCGAGCCTTCGTCCAATCCAGCTGTTTGTTACTTACAGTCAGTATGAATGGATGATCGGTGGAGTACCGGGTGTGGGCACCTTGTGGCTGACTATAGAGGAAGGGAATTATGGAACTTAATAGGAGCTCGACCTTATTAAGTTCAGGGTGCATAACGAGGACGCAGGAGGTGACTTAGTTAAGTCTGGGCACTAACTATGATGTGGCGTGGTCCTTTAAATACTATATAATAGGTGTCTCCTTCTACATTTTGCCAAAGGGACATTCATTCATTTCTTTCTGCCTCGTGGACCACTACGACTGAAACGAGGCGACGAATCAAGACCCGGAAAGGAGAAGGGCCAGTGGTGGGCATTTGGGAAAGTCGGGCCGATCGGATGTCTTCATTCAAGCAAGGGTACAGAGGAAGAACGAACCGACGTGAGAGGCCGGGGGGCTTTTGGGGGGGCGGAATGGGGGGGAGGGTTACGGAGGGGGAAGCAAAACTCAATCCGGATTCGGCCGAAAAAAATGCAAGGCTATGGATACCATGTTCCATCGAGAAAGAATCATCCTTATAAAGAACTTCGGGGGGCATCCGTGCATCCGAAAGACTTAGGGCTTTTCAATTACAGGGACTTCCTGAATGACGACTCCCTCAGAAAAACGAAGTTCTTCCAATTCTTTTTACCAAATCCGTCCCGCTCTGACGGCCCGAGGACTCATTTACTAAAAAGGACCCTCCCCGCAGTGTGCCCCGCCTTGAATTATTCGGTCATGCAATACTGGAGGAATACAAAGAATCAAATGCATTTCGACCCCGTCTACATTCTCAATCATTTCGTGGCACCGGGCTTCCCATCTACGATGAGGGGGGCTAGGCGGGGGGTCAAGCACCGAATACGCTCTCGCATCGCTTTTTTTGTAGAAAGCTCGACCAACGAGAAAAAGTGTTTGGCCCAAGCCAAAAAGAGGAAAAAAATCGCGGGAATAACAAAAACTACCATCTCGCTCTTTCCTTTCTTCGGTGCTACCTTTTTCTTTCCCAGGGCCTTTTTCTTTCCCAGGGATGGGGTTTTTCCGTACCAGCTCCTTCTACCTATACCGCAGTGGAAGCTCCTAAAGGAGAATTTGGTGTTTTTCTGGTCAGTAATGGAAGTAATCGTCCCTACCGTCGTCAAATAAGAGCACCTGGTTCTGCCCATTCACAAGGACTCGATTCTATGTCCAAACATCACATGCCAACGGATGTAGTCACCATCATAGGTACTCAAGATATTGTGTTTGGAGAAATAGATTAATAGTTCTTGGGAAAATATAACAATGTTGCAACAACTAGGGATCTCAATATGTCACCAAACCAAGCAGCAACACAACAGTCCACGAAACTAATATTATAGGGCATAATAATTGGTAGAAACGGCGCTCATACCACAACCGGCGAGGGGAGTATGCGAGCTTCAGACCTGGTCGAAAGCGGCGGGCAGCGGGACAGTCACAACAGCGTTTCTGGCAGGTTCAGGGGTAAGCCTAGCACAAAATCCATAGTGATGTCTTCCCAGGGTCGCAGAGGAATCGGTAGAGGTGTATACAACCCGGTGTTTTGCCTATGGCCTTTGAATCTCTAACATGTTTGGCATTTTTGTACAAATTTTGTAACATCCTTTCGCAATCGCGGCTAATAAAATCGCTCTTGGAGAAGAGTCAAGGTCTTTTCCCTTCTAAAGTGTCCAGCTAAACCACCGTTATGCAGTTCTGAAATTAAATTCTCTCGAAGGGAAGTTGCGGGAATGCACAGTCGGTGGGCCTTGAACAGGAATCCCTCATGAAGGACATAAGTGGCGGTCGGATCCTGTCCAGTGTCAACACACTCTGCGTAGGCTTGTCCGAAGTCAAGGTCAGTGGGGTAAAGATCCTTGAGCGCGTCAAATCCTGTTGTGCTTACGGTCATTGTGCTCAGGATGTGTGCTCGTCTGCTCAACGCGTCAGCCACACGATTTAGGGTTCCAGCCTTGTGCTTGAGATGGAACGTGTATTCTTGGAGGAAACTAACCCATTTTGCATGACGCTTGTTAAGGGTCTTCTGGGAGTTCAGATATCTTAAGGCTTCATGATCAGAATTAAGGACAAATTCTCGCTGGATTAGATAGTGCCTCCAATGCTTGAGAGCTTGTACCACGATATAGAATTCGACTTCATATGTAGTGTACCGTGATCGAGCTTCGTTCAACTTTTCACTGTAGAATGCTACAGGTCGTCCTTCTTGACTCAGGAGGGCACCGATCCCGACATGTGAGGCATCGGAATCAACTACGAAAACCTTGGTGAAGTCAGGAAATGCCAAGACAGGGGCATGGGTCAACTGATGTTTTAGCTTTTGAAAGCTGGTTTCTGCTTCAGGAGTCCAGGTGGGTGCACCTTTTCGTGTGCAATCGACTAGCGGGGCCGCACAAGTACTAAAGTTTCGGATGAAACGTCGATAGAAAGAAGCCAATCCTAGAAAGCTGCGAATCTCAGTGAGGGTTTTGGGCACGGGCCAGCTCTGAATGGCCTGAATCTTGGAGGGGTCAACTTTAAGTCCATCGGCAGTGACAATGTACCCCAAGAAGAGGACCGTGTCAGACATGAAGGAGCATTTCTTAAGATGGACATACAATTGTTGGGTTCTTAAGGTTTCCAAGACTTGTCGTAAGCGGACTAAGTGGTCGTCCTTGGTCAAACTGTAGATCAATATGTCATCGAAGTATACAACCACAAATTTACCAATGAAGGGCCGCAAGACATGATTCATGGTTCGCATAAAAGTGCTGGGAGCATTAGACAAGCCGAAGGGCATTACTGTCCATTTATAAAGGCCCTCTTGGTCTTAAAGGCAGTCTTCCACTCGTCTCCAGGTCGGAGGCGAATCTGATGGTACCCACTGCGAAGATTCATCTTGGAAAATAACTTGGCACTCGATAGCATGTCGAGCATGTCATCAAGGCGTGGAATTGGAAAACGATACTTGATCGTGATCTTATTGATAGCACGACTGTCCACGCACATCCTCCATGTGCCATCCTTTTTTGGGGTAAGTAGAGCAGGAACCGTCACGGGACTCATACTTTCTTGAACATACCCACGACGTAGAAGATCAGTGACCTGCTTGTTCATTTCTTCGTGCTCACTTGGGCTCATCCGATAATGTGGTAAATGGGGTAAGCTTGCTCCAGAAACTAGGTCAATGTGATGCTGAATGTCGCGTAATGGGGGTAGTCCTTCAGGTAACTCTTCAGGCATAATGTCAGCAAACTCTTGAATGATGGGCTTTACCTCAGATGGGATTTCGGGTGTAGATGTCTCTCGTTCGATCACTTCACGCCCCATCAATGCGCAAACAGTAGGGCTCTCCTGGACTTCACGTTGGAATGCCTGGGCTTCCATCAACAATACGGGACCTGTAGTCGAAGGCTTTGACAGTGGAGCACTTTTACCAGATTGTGCGGTCGCGGATCGAAGTGTAGCCACTTGGCGAGGGCTAAGGGCTTCGCGTTGTGGTCTAAGGGTCACACACACCTTGTTGATGAGAAATGAGTAAGTGTTCAATTTCCTCTGTGTTCAGTGTCCCGATCGAACTGCCAAGGTCTCCCAAGTAGTACATGACAGACATCCATAGGGGCTACATGGCACCAAACCTCATCTTTATATGAAGGGCCGATTGAGAAGCTAATAAGACTCTGACGGTGGATCGGAAGTTGAGTGCCACCTCGAAACCAAGCCACACTGTACGGTTTCTCGAGTGGTTGAGTTGGTAGATCCAACTTGTCGACCATTTCTTGAGACACGAAGTTCTCAACGCTTCCTCCATCAATGATCAACGAACAACGTCGACCTCCTGAGGTGCATGTGGTTCGGAATATGCTGCGTCGCAACCAACTATCAGCGTCATTGGCAGCGGGTGTGAGCAAGATGTTCGTGGGTGCGCTGTCAGGAGCGATAAAGTCCTCATGTTCAATTACCAGGAAAGGTTCGGATATATCTCCATCTACTCTAAGAAGCTCATAGTCATCAGTTCCCAAAGTGACAGCAGTTAACACGGCTTGATCCTCTTCAGGCGATTCCTGATGGTCAGGAGCAAGGTCTTCAGGGTATTCGATGGTGCATAAATGGGCGGGCATAGCCTTAGGGTTTGGACACTCAGCCGCTCGATGTCCCTTTTGATAACACCGGAAACAAGTATCAGGTCCTAAAACAGGTCGGCTTCCCAAGATGCCCGGTCCGAGGTTTCCAGTAGATGGCCGTGCGACGGCAGGGGTTGATGGTCTAGCTTGGGGTTTACCCGCAACACTCGATGGGGAAACTATTGGTTTGGAGGTCGACATTGGGGTACTAGTTCGTGGGACGGAGTTCACAGAAAAAGACGTTCTCCTTGTCTAGGCCTTAGCAAGCTTAGTCTCAGCTCGTTCAGCTTGCTTGAAGGCTTCGTCGACGTTTTGACAGTTGTGGAGGTAGAGTTCATCTCGGATAACTTGACGAAGTCCTTGCATGTAGCGGGTGACCTCCTGGACAGGAGTCTCCTGCAGTCGGTTGCGATGAATGAGGGACTGGAATCCTTCGGTGTACTCTCTCACGCTCATGGTACCTTGTCTCCAAGATTGCAATCGCGCATACAGATCTCGCTTGTAATCTTCAGGCACAAACTTTGTTTTTAGTTTGACTTTCATTTTGCTCCAACTGCGAATCTTACCTTTTCCTTTTCATTTGCGTTCAGATTGCAAACGGTCCCTCCACAACATAGCATGTCCCTTTAGTTTGATTGTGACAAATTGAACTTTTCGTTCGCTAGGCATAGTCTTCCATACAAAGAAGTGTTCGACGGCTTGGAGCCAATCCAAAAAGACATCAGGGTCTCGTCCTCCGTCAAATTCCGGAACATCAAGACGGATGCCTCGATCCCATCCGTCATCGGGCCTAGGGCCAGGTCGTGGCGGGAATTGATATCCACTAGCAGGTTGTGAAGTACATCCAGGAGTGTGTGGGTCTTGATTCTTTGAAGTGAAAGGGGTGTCATCTCTTAATCCTTCATCTTCGCTTTCCTGTGAAAGATAGTCGCTAACGTGTCCATCGGAAGTAGAAGAGCTAGAGTCGCGGGATGTGTTACTCCGTGAGTGTCGTCTCCGACTAGTACGCCGACCTTTGTTGGGCATCTAATCACTATGATCCTTCCCTAGCATGCGACTATTTAGGGTGGCAATTTGTCCGCTCAGTTGTTCGTACATCTGCTGCATGTGTTGCATTTGAACAGACAAGGATTCTAACGATAGCTCAGTGTGTGGGGTATAGCCGGTTTTAGAGGTAGTCGGTTTTTCGGCCATGGGAATCCTATGCCTTCCTCTCTCTTCTTTTTTTTATTGTTTTTTAATATATGCAATAAAACGAAGGAACGGATTGATATGCTCTGATACCAAATTGATGCAACCTAATTTGAATCGTTAGGATGTGAACTAAATTGCAACCCTAAAATTTGTGCTAAAGGACCAAATGATTGAGACAAGTAAAATGGCATGCAATGCAAAACTACGGGGGGGGGGGGGGGGCGAAATGCGATGAATTAAACCCGGGCGCTGAAATTAAAGGATGCTTAAAAATCAGCAACAAATGTCCACAATATACTCGAGTTCTGGCACAGATCTCATCACAAATTCAGGGCAACCCGAATAGTTAATAGTTCTTGGGAAAATATAGCAATGTTGCAACAACTAGGGATCTCAATACATCACCAAACCAAGCAGCAACACAACAGTCCACGAAACTAATATTATGCGGCGGAATAATTGGTAGAAATGGCGCTCATACCACAACCGACGAGGGGAGTATGCGAGCTTCAGACCTAGCCGAAGGCGGCGGGCAGCGGGACAGTCACAGCAACGTTTCTGGCAGGTTCAGGGGGTGCGGATAGCGGCTGGTTCACAACGGCGTCGAATGGCGGGCTGGCGGCGGCCGAGAGGGTGGGGACGTTGGCGGTTGGGCGTCGTCAAGCGGTGGGGTTGGAGAGGAGTGCGCGCGGTGGGGGCAAGTAACGGGAGGGGGTGTGGGCTGAGAGGGAAGCTGACGCGACGAGGTGGTGGGAGGAAGGGGGAAACGGGGGGTGCTGGTGCGCGCGGATTGGAGCGTGGAAATGGGCATCGGGAGGGGAAGGGAAAGGGGTGGCGATGGAGAGGGCTGGCGAGTGCGGGGAGAGGAGGAGAGCACGGGGGGCCGGTGGGTGGAAGATGGAGGATGGGGTAGGGAAGAGGGAGGCGACGGGATAGGGAGTTAGGATTCGTGGAGAGGGAAAGAAACACGGGGGGAGGGGAAGAGAGGGCTGCGAAAGTCGAGAGAGAGAGAGAGAAAGAGAAGGAGGGAGAGAGAGAGAAAGTGATGGGGAAATTTAACTTTCATTCAATACCTTCAACCCTTTCCAAAGGGGTGCCTTTATAGAGGCCACATCCCCCCAAACAAGCAACTACTCTACTAAAAATAGAAAAAGAAAAGATAATAAGGCCTTGTTAGAAAATCGGAAGCGGAAGCGTAAACATGAAAAAGATAAATAACAAGAAGAAGAACGCGGGATTTACGTGGAACCCTACTCTGTGAGGAGCGGGATGAAACCACGGGAGAAGCCCTCAAAGGGGCGGATACTTTATTCCTTTTTCTCAATGAGTACAGGAGGTCTGGGGCTCCTTATATAGCTTTTCCAGAGCCTCCAAGTCCCACCACTAGACGATGTGGGACTAAACACATGGATGGGGTAAATGGATCTTCTCCAGGATCCATTTACCCTGTTACAACTCAATGGGCGCACAACCAAATACTCTAACACTCCCCCTCAAGCTGGAGTATACAATGCTCAGCTTGGACATACAGAAAGATACTCAACTCAACGCTACAAGACACTACGGACAATATCAACCCAACGCGCATATTGCTGCAGTCGAGGACGTTGCTTCTCATGCCGTGCAGGTGAGGAGGACGAACAGGATGGAGTGTGAGTCTGCTGAATCTCCTCGTAGGAGAGCATGCGCTCTGAACTGCGCCTGTCAGAGTCGCTGCAACTGGAAATGAGTCTCCTCGTCGGAGTACTCTGGCCCGCCACAATAATGTGGACAACTGCTCCATCTCTGAAAAGGGCCGAACTGAGAAAAAGGCCGTGGCTGTGCAATCCTCGTCGGAGTCCACGGTCGCTGGAGAATGGAGTCTGAAAATAGTCTCCTCGTCGGAGAACTGGGTCTCTCCCATCTGGCTCAGAGAATGGTGCACTGCTCTGGTGTACCTATGATACCACATGAAAACCCTTGCCCTCAAGGGAATGGTCCTCTACTCTGGAGTCCCTATGGCTCACATGAAAACTCTAGCCGACAACAAGAAGAATGATGGGGACCTCGAATTGATGATGGAAACATATGCACATCTGACAATGATCGCACACTTGTGCGTGTCTGAAACTGGAGACTCGGAAACAATGATCGTCGAGTCTGAACAACTGCGCATCAAACTGGGACTCGGAATCTGAATGTCGAGTCTGGAACTGCGCATGAAATCTCTTCATATGAACAACTTGTAGAGTCTGAAAAATATGGCTGGTCTGGAGATTGGCCTCTGAATCTGGATCTGGAAGAATAGAACAGACCTGTGACTCTACATATACTCCCCATTTCTCCCATACTTGTCGGAAAATGACATCGACAAAGCTGGGAGAAGACAAGATAAACAGGGGTACAAAACAAAACCACTTAGCCGATCAAAACATTTATCGGTTTTTCAAACATTTATCATCATTTTTTTAAGCATTTTTTAAGCCGTTGACATTTTTTTTCTCGGCTTTCATCAATCATTTTTTTTGGTAAGCCGTTTCTTTTTTTTACGGCTTTACAATTTTTTTAATGCGTGCGGCTCTTTTTTTTTATTACATGCGCCTCTTTTCTTTCTCTCTCTTTTTTTTTGATCACATTTTTTTTGAACGCCAGCAGCCCACTTGGGCCTATACTCTCACACATTCTCCTCAGTTTTTTTTCCAGCCCACCTGGGCCTTAAAAGAAACACAATTTTTTTTAAAGGAGTCATCCGCTCCTTAGGGTTCCCATCTCCTTTTTCATTTCAGCGCCGCCTGCCCCATCGGGGTTTGCTTTGTTTTGCCGCCGCCATCACCCAACTGCTGGAGAGGCGAGCAAGGGCCGTGGAGGAGCCCCTCTGGGAATCGCTCCGACTGGAGCTTGCTGCTGGCGCCGTTGCCCGATGGCTGCCGCCCTTCGAAGCCTCGTGGAGACGCGCCTGGACACGCTGCTTGCTACAGGGATCTTGATTCAGATGTGCGGCTAGGGCTGCCGCTAATGCCGGGGCTTGCTGCTTGCACGCACGCGGTTGATGGGATTCTCTGGTTGGGACAACGCAGCCTGTTGCGCCTGGGGCTTGCTGGCAATCGACATCGCCATGTAGCGTGACTGCTGGATGGGGCACCTCGCGCGGGGATCGCCTGCTGGATGGGGGGTCACGCGCCGCCGTGCGCCTGCACCTGCGTGATGTTCTCGTCTTGGCTAGGATAGAAGGATCGATGGCGAGACTTGGAGGCTTCATCTGTTGGGCATGGTATTTGGAGGCTTTGCCTGGAGTCGCAATGAGGGTGCCGCCTGCGGCTGCATCAAACGAGCACTGGAGCACAGGGGCTGCCTTGAAATCTGTTGGGCTACGCCGTGGAAGAGAACTGCATCCTGGAGATGGCTCGTGCGAAAACTCACGATTTAGGGTTTCAGGAGAAACACCCTAGAAGTCTTTAGACAGACATGAACAGAATCCTTGCGCAAAGGAGAAGGAGCGCGACTTCAAAGGGGAGGATTCCGCCTGAATCCTTGCGCTGCTAGTATCTCTGGAAGCCTGGCAGCGCAGATGTTGCTCGAACTAGATCATGAATGCATCTAGGGTTTCAGAAAACCCTAGAATAGAAATCCGTATACAATAATCTTCAAGGAATCTTTCAAGAACAAACATAGGGCTTCAACAATATTCATAGAATTGAATTCGAAACTCGAACACAAATAAACCCAATAAAATCCCCAAAGATCGACCCGCTCTGATACCATGTTAGAAAATCGGAAGTGGAAGCGTAAACATGAAAAAGATAAATAACAAGAAGAAGAAGAACGCGGGATTTACGTGGAACCCTACTTCGTGAGGAGCGGGATGAAACCACGGGAGAAGCCCTCAAAGGGGCGGATACTTTATTCCTTTTTCTCAATGAGTACAGGAGGTCTGGGGCTCCTTATATAGCCTTTACAGAGCCTCCAAGTCCCACCACTAGACGATGTGGGACTAAACATATGGATGGGGTAAATGGATCTTCTCCAGGATCCATTTACCCTGTTACAACTCAATGGGCGCACAACCAAATACTCTAACAGGCCTTATATAAAGAGCCTTTTTACATAAATAAATAAAAAAGAAGAAATAAATAAAGAAAAACAAATGTCCGATTAAAAGAAAACACCACATAATATCATGCTGCATCAAGGGGCTCAAAATGTTCCTGCTGGTCTTCCTCTTCAGATGGAGGTGCTCGTGATGTCTAGACCTCGTTGGGGAGAGGTTTGGGGGCCGTTCAGCTCCGGGGCACCTAAGACTTGGTCTTGGGTTCGATTGAGCTCCCAGATGGAGTCTCTGGCGCTTAGACCTGCAGGGATGGCTTTGCGGTTCAAGGACGAACGTCCTCGAGCAATTTATTAGTTGAAAAAGGGGCTGGTGAGGTGGAATGATGCGGTCTCCAGCAAGCGGCAGAGGTGAAGATCCGATGGACTCGATCTGAGCAAGATTAGGGTGAATAAAGTGATCTGGAGTGCGTAGAAGATGGAGGGAAAGGTGATGAAGGTGGGTGGTCGGAACATGGTGTTCAACACAGGGAACAAAGACTGGAGTCTAGAGCTCCGACGAACTTTGGTTTTTGGTAAATGCGCGAAATGAACGATATCAGACAAAATCAAGGCTAGATCTATGCTAAGGAATAACGTGCGAATTTAAAAATCTAAATTAGCAGCTCTTACCTAATCGGAGGACCTGGGAGCAGAGAACCTAGCGGAGGAGCTCCACCAGTGGTGGATCTCGTTCCTCCTTTTTTGCACCTCGAGTCCAAGTATCTCTCCTCCCGTCACTAGGAGTTTCCAGATGGTGATTAAGGGGTTACGGGTGAGTGGAAATGAATCAAACTCGATCTGGAGTGGATGGAAAAAACTTTAAAGAGGTGACGGAGGACGATTTTGGAATTGGGCTCTCTCGCAGATTGATGGTGGTAGGTGAATCCTAAGGGCTCGTTGGTTGCTGGGTTGGGATGGGTTGGGGTAACCTGATTGGAATAGTAGCTGTTTGGGATGGTTATGAGGGTTGGAGAGGGTTGGAATAAAGAATGTGATGTGATGTCACTATGATTTGTGATAGAATTCCATTCCATGAAAATAGGAGGGTAAACTAGATTACACCGGGGTAACTCGGGGGTAACCCGGTTACCAAACGGGCCCTAAGGATAGGGCATGGTGGTTCATGATTTGGTGAAGTTTTTTCATGAAGAAATCAAGGTGATCAGAGGCGTGAAGATGGAGTAAAAAATTGGAGAAGATGAGGGGCTCGACGCTTCTGACATGCACAAGAGACTAGGGCCGTGCGAAGCATGGTTCGAAAAAACAAAAGGCATTTTCCCTAGAAGCGAGGTGAGGCGTAGCCTCGAGGCGGTCGAGGCGTAAGCCTCAGTTTGTATAGGCAAATAATTGCAAAAAGTATAACAGATATATTTATTGACGAAATAATCTAATTTGATAGACATATAATATATAACATTGTAATATATGGTGAAATTATGGTGATAAGTACATGAAAAAAGGAAATGCCAAATCCATAAACCTTTATACTAAATTTCTACCCAATCAAAAAGGAAATCATTGGCCACTAAAATATGTATCAAAAAGGGGGTCATTGGCTATAGTTGTCATTAAAGATATATGAGATGTTAGTGTGAATCATATAATTTGAATCCTAACCGTATGTTATGTTGAACCAGTTGAGGAACGATCCGATGTCCCCCTATGCCACCATACCCTACCAATACGGGGATCTTGCTGCTTGATCAGTGAGTCTGGGGAGCTAGGGGGGCCTAGGTTGCCCCCCTGTGGGGGTTGCAGGGGGCAGCGTCCCCGTCCCAAAATTTTTTCTTATATGAGTATTCAAATTCGCATGCATCTGAAATTTGCGGACTCAGATATTTAAGGGTGTAATATTAAGAGTTCACTGAAATAATTGGATATTGTAACGATAATATGAATAAGAAAGAAGTCAAATTTAGGCATTCATCTTGTATAAATATATCCTCAACAACTAGACCTTTATAAACATCTGAAACAACCAATAGAACCAATTATTTCATTAAAAATACTTGATAGTTCCATAACACCTCAGGTATCACCTCGCCTCGATCACCTCAGTCATTCGAGGCGCTCTCCTCAGCCAGGGGTCCGAGGCGATCGCCTCGAGGCTCTTTCCTCCGTTCCGTTTCGCTTCGAGCACCTTTGCGCCTCAAGGTGAGTTTTTTCAAACAATGATGCGGATGAGGTGTTGACAGGGGGGGTCAACACTCCTCATGCTCCCATTGGGCCACGTAGGCCACAACATGACAAAATCGAAATAAAAGGAAAGATAACAAAAAATAAAATAGTAAACAATTTTATTTTTAAAACTTAAAGCATGAAATTGTTTCTTATTTCATAAACTATTTAGGGTGATTTTTATTTATTTTTACAACCTTATTTAATATAATCATTATTTTACACTATTATATATAAGTATGTATATGTATATTATGTATTTCTATTTTATTTTGTATTTTATTCATAATATCATATTTACATATTTTATATATTTACACCATTATCTAATAGAGATAAATGGGGCTGTCCCCCAGGGGGAGCTAACTTAGCTCCCCCGCCTCATTTTCTCTATTTTTTTATTTTTTTCGAAAATTTCTTCCGTGAATATTCATGACTATGTCCCTATATTATGTCATTCAAATTTCGTGTGAAACAGAGACTCCTACGACCTCCATCCAGACAATCATTTTTTTAAAGGTCACAGGATTTTTTAAATCAACCCCGTCTGAATGGAGGTCGTAGGAGTCTCTGTTTCGCATGAAATTTGAATGACATAATATAGGGATATAATAATGAATTTACACGATTTTTATTTAAAAAAATAAAAATATATATGAAAAATGAGGCGGGGTGAGCTAAGTTAGCTCCCCATAGGGGGCATACACATTTTACCCTTTCTAATATGCATTTACATATTTTTATAATATTTTAGTAATTTTGGTTATGTGTGTGTGTAAATAGGTATATGAACATCATAGCTATATTCTATATGTGTATTTAAATGTATTAAATCTTTTTAGTGTTTTTAAATGCTTTTAATTTGCATTTATATTATTTATAGATATTATATAGTATTTACAATTATTTAAAAATATAAAAAGGTAAAAAATGTAAGAATAAAATAATTGGTTGTATGTACAAATGCCCAAGTATAATAATATCCTGAAAAGTCGGTTTTTGCATCTTAGCTCCAATTCCAATGAAATCACTTTCATTTGATAGATAATTTAATTTTAAATACAATGGAGGTGAGTTTGGTTCAATATGAGTTCATATGGAGTAGATATTGATCACTGAAGTTTGTTTGCAGTTTTTTCAACTGAGTGTATCAAGTGTACCGTGCTTGATTTATTTTGGCTAATATTTTTCTTATTTGCGATACATTATTATGTACAAGTTTTATGTTGAATACTTTATTGTTTGAATTGTATATAATGATAAATAAAATAGAAGAAGCTTGGGCTATTTTCACAATATATTGCACTTAAAAGGTATCCTTCTACGACATGCTGTTGTCGTCGCCATATATAATATATCAGTTAGTCATATCTGCTTCGCAGCGGGTCAGCGCCTCCGAAAGAAAGGGAGAATTATGGTTTCTTTGATATTTTTGTATAGTATTCCACCTTATCTCCCCCCACTTTATTCCCGGTCGACGTAATCAATATTTGACTTGGTCTCGAGGTTCATGGTCAGTCAGTATCAAGAATATTTCCTTTATTTTTCTTTTCTTTTTTATTCTTTTATTTTAGGTTTAAATGCATGTATTAATATACTAATTACATATTAATGTTAAGTGTTAATTCATGCAAGTTAGTGGTATTTACATGTATTTTACTTGGGATTTAAAGCCAGAACAAATGAATAAAGGTGAATGAATGGCTATTCATCAGTAACCCTTGTAGAATCTCCCACGAACAACTAGTTTAATCGTAACCGTATGGTCATCAATCTCTCAAACTAAAAGAAGAGGAGCAAACATGCACCTATCTCCGATCCTCCTTTATTGCTAGACGAAACCACCCTCATGCATCCCGTTCACCTGAACTGAGCATAATGCCATTGTAATGCATGTCTTCTATGCAATCCATATTATTGGGGAAACCCCTTCTGCTGGAGAGAGACCGCGGTGAACTTCCAATCAACACAAACATAGGCTTTGGAGAAATCTACCTTCCTAAGCATCACCTTGATCTTATTTCTTTTCCAATTAGCCATAATCTCCGTTGCCATGGCCACACTGTTAAGTATTCAGTTGGCTACTGGTTATAGAAGGATAATTCTCGTACAAGATACTAGAATCCATAACCTTTATTAGTCAATTCGCCATCAAATTGGCCACTAGGTAAATTGTGTTTGACAACGTGATTAGCGTGAAGTCCTCAACCCTCGGGGCTACATCCTTCATGTGCAGTAGAATACTCATGGACTTGTTGAGCTTTTCGAAGCCTAGATTCCCATAACCCATAGACAAGTTGAAGCCTCCGGAGTCCCGATCCTCCATACCGAAGGTCATAAAAGTGATTTTTTATTCATTGACTCTCAAGTTCGACAGTTCGGGGAAAACTATCATCAATTCCTCGACCCACCAATCTTGCAACTATTGGCACATAGAAAACTATCAGAGAATCTAAATTGCACATGGCGTCCGACACCCCCATGCTGGAACCATAGAACAAACCCCTGCTTCACTCTCGAGATATTATTGGTGGCAACACATTAACTGCCAAAACAAACAATATGGACGGCAATGGGCATCCTTCTTTTACCTCTTTCTAGGTTGAATCTATCCATCTTTGATTAATAGTTCACAAGGATGGAAAAGGTACCGTTGTGACACATGTTTTCACTTACGCAAACCACAACAATGGGAAGGCCTTCCTTAATACGCTCCAAAAGAAATGCCAATCTAGGGTGTTATAGCTATCATAAAATCAACCTTTCAGATGAATTCCCTTCATCCCTTTCTCTATCCCACCATTAAGACACCATTTTCATTGTCGTTACAAAATTGTCTATAAGGCGAATTGAAGTGGATTCACTAGATGCTCAAGTGTCCTTGTAATTTTTGAGACAAGGTCTTCACGATGATTAGGTAAATATCATTGGATAAAAACATTGGTTGATAGTCTTCCAAATATTTTAGATGAGTTTTGCTTGGAAACAAGAAGATGATTTATAGAGCGTATTGAATCGTAGAATCCCCTTTAGGATCTCGAATCTCGAAGGGAAAGTAGGTTAACCTTGTTCTTACTGGGAATATAATAAACAAGCTTGACTTCAACCTCTCAGCCCTCAGTTTTTCCTCCTCTTACCCTTCGAGTCCCATGCTCGCTAATGGCGGATTTTATTCTCGTTCTTCTCTCTTCTCATGCCTCTTTTCTAACTCCACAAACATACGAAGGACATTTAGCTCAAACGTGCCGGAACTCGTTATAGAAGAAATCAAACCATCCTAATATGATGAACCCTAGTGCTTCAAGGTTGCCAGAGCCACCTTAACATCATTATCAACATGTCTCACGAGCCCTCACATTGCTCTTTATGCAACCTATTATCCTACTCACATCTCTACCATAGTAAGCCCTATCGTGATATATCGACAATATATCAATATCGACAGGTGATCGATATATCGCCGATATGGTCGATATTTGCCCTTCCAAGGTTGTTTTCTTCACAAAATCGGTCCGATATCGGCGATATGGCATCGATATATTGTCGATATATTGACGATATAACGTATCGACACGATACCGTTACCGATATCGATATTACCTACACTGATCTCCACATCCAAGCATCCCTTGATCATTTCATCATTAACTCTCAAAATTCACGAGCTGAAGTTGTCCCGACCCCCCCCCCCCCCACGCTTAGCTTCTTAATGCCATTTTGTCTTTGCCTCTCGAATGCGGTTAAGTGGATGAATCTCTTAGTAACTTATCCTTAAGTTACCTAGAGTTGTCGAGATCTCTGCCTCTGTTGAATCTCGCTATTCTCATGTTCCTCCCTAATTACTTCAAGGTGACCTCTCCACCAATCTACCTCCTATGCAAACATTGTCTTCTTGTCCTCCATTATGTCAAGCACCTCAACCCCTTATAAAGTTTCTCGCCACCTCTCCATGGCATCACTTAATGATCTCTTGTATTCGCCTAGGAACAACTAGAGTGACCTTTTTTTTGCAAATATCCTCATCGTGGTGTCCATAACCCACACACCATGCTCGTGCTCCTCAAACTACTACGTGAACCTGTGTTCTCACACCCATCTTGCTCGAACTTGAAGTATGGTTTGTGCCTCACATCTTCACCAAATGACCACGTCAGAGGCGAATGATCATAGAATGGTATCGTTTTGGACACAATGATTGCTGTCTAAAAGGCCTTTTCAAATTCCGCGTAATTCCCGGAATCTAAGAGCCTATCAGTCTTTGACTGAGTGATCGAGGTTCTCCATGTTAGTGTGTAATATCTTATTGGATAGTCAAACATGCCTAACTCACCAACCACCATACTAAAGCCATCCGTCACAATATCGCCTCTGAACTTCCTTCTAGGATGTTATCCAACGGAAGTGTTAGATGAAATCTCCAGATACTAGGAAGTGGTTGCCTTTAGTCTCGTGACTCGTCTCGTTCGTCACCCTTAGATCATAACAGAATTCATGTTCTCTGCCACCATTAGTTGGGCCATAAATTCCTACCATATTGAATACCAACCCATCATACCTCCTCAAGAGTACGAAAAATTTTAAATTCCCCTCCCACGAGTTATTCATCAGGAAGTCGCCTAAACCACCACACCAATCTACGTTAACCTCTATATGTGACTTCTACAAAAGGATAATGCATGCTTCCCACTCCAAGAGGCATCTCCACAAACCCCTCCACCCTCAACCCTCTCACATTCCAAGTGAGTCTTCGTATATACAACTTATTGCCCCCCTCATCCATCGCCTTGTACACGGGTCATTATGCTTCTAGCATTACCGCCCCTCCAAAAATTGATCGTCTCTCCCATTCCTCAACAGCAACCGACTTCTCACCCCTACACCTACTCCTTCCTATCCTTCAATATCTGCTTCACCTATACCACTACACTTTCGCCTTGAGAAGTACCGCCCTACTGGTGGCACCAACTACATACCTCGAGACCTTCAACCATCACCCATCTTGACCCATCTCTCTCTTACTTTTGCACTTTTTACAGATCACGTATTCCATTTGATAGCCCAACCCTAACATATTTCTTCCCCTCCCCCCTACCCAATACTTCCATCTTTTACCGCTCCATCATTGTCTTATGCTCGAACCCTGGGACCCCTTCCCATCTCCAATCCACCACCATACGACTACTAGGAGCAATGCTCCTTGCCCATCCTGAGATTGCCATCATACATATACAGAGCTCCATAGGCTCTAGTTGAAAACCCTTTTACCTAATGCACCTCAGATAAGATCCATATGACCTTCTCAAAAGGGCCCTCCACCAACATCCTTCAGGATCCTTGCCTGCCTCGAAAGAGCCCCACCCCCTTTTTCTCCACAAAGGACACCCACCAAAATGGCCTAAAACGACCAACAAGCTTCTTTTCTACCCTCCCCCATTCCTCAGAGCCAACAAGCACTCCCAACCTTAGGTACACCACACTATAATCAACCCACATTAAACCCTTGTCCCCTTTCAATCCCATAGCCACATTGCCTCCTGCTCTAGTCGAGCATCATTGATCACCTCCATTGTCGTGTCCGGGCAATGTCGCCTCTGCCAATCAGCACCACATGCCATATTTATCTCCACAAGCTCTTTACCTTAAAATTGTCTCGGGGAGTTGAGGATGGTAGCTTTGAAAATGTTGGAGTGGAAATTTGGATTTTCCTATTCGAGTAGGTGGTTATCAAACCTACACAAGTAGGGAAAATAGGATTTGTAGAAAAGGGCTAGGAATTCATAGGTTGACTTGGATGATTGAATCTATATTGATGATTCTAACATAAGAAATATGGTGTCCAACCTTTCCCTCGTGCCACCTCCGCTCCTAGGTCCTCATCCCTTCACCACATAGATCCTTTCCTCCACTCTCGATTTCCCTAGCATCCACTGCTACTCGAACACGATCTCGAACTTCGCCAAGATCATCGTTGGTATCAACCTCCTGTCCGATTCTTCGACTATTAATTTGATCACTGAAGTGTCATCGCTAAATAGACTCAATAGGATCACCACACAAATTTACATATGATCTAACAATCAATTCAAAAGCCTCCTAAAACCTAACTCCACGGACATGCCCAACACGTCTATGACGATCTGAATGGTTCATCTGAGTGCAACCTTGTTGACATGATGTGTGGATGCCTTCACCATAGTCGGCCTCCCACCTGAATAACAAAGGCCCGCTCTCTTGGGCTCAGCCTCTGCAGAAGCAACATAGAGCAAATGTATATTTACAAGTCTAAAAACAAAATGCGATAGAGGAGTTGTATATTGCATTGAGCACTGTATGCATGTATATATATGCATGCATGTATGTGTGTGTATATGCATGCATGTAGGTGTGCATGGGTGTGTGAGTACATGTGTGCAACATTGAGAGGGACACTTGAGAACACTTATCACAAATGAGGGGAGGAGAACAAAGGAGATGTCGACATGCATACCATCCTAGAGAAAATGTTTGCATGTATATGTATCGCCTAAAAAAGTATGTATATATGCACATGTATGCATGCATGCAACGACCACCAAAGAGAGACACACTTGAGGACACATGCCACCGAGTAGGGGGTTAACATAAGGATGTCAACAGAAGGACATAAGGATAATTGACCCTCACAAATTTTTGGGGTTGATCCCAAATTGGACCCCTTGATCACAACCCAGAATGATTAAGCCGTACTTGTTTAGTAGTAGTCCCCACTATTTATAACCCACTATCACACCTTGTAACTAATCAGATGTGGAACTATGTTTTTATGTTACAATAATACAATTTCCCTCACCCCAATTTGAACCTTTGACCACATAACCCAAAATGCTTAAGCCTAAATTGTTTAGTAGGCAGTCCCTACTAATTATAGCTCACTATCACACTTTGTGAATACCAGATGTAAGGCTATGTTTTGGATGTTACAAGAAAACGTCATCAAAGTCAAGGGGCAGGGGAGGGGAGGGGCAATGTCAAGTGGGGGACGGACCCCGTGCTGCAGATTTTGTGGGGTTGAGATTTGGGGGGTGTCAATCCTAAAATGTAGGGGGTCCAGCACACCCCCTATCAAATGGGACACCCCCATTTTTGTGGGGTAAATGGCAAAGCAAACTAGTCCTCGGGGATTTGAAATAGAAGGGACGTGTTCAACCTATTTTGACTAAGCTAATCTTCCATGCAGTCAGTCCAGGCCGTTGCATCACCTGCCACACCGCAGAACATGGTTAAACTTCTAGGTTAAACTTCTGCCACTTGACATCACACCACATATTGTGGTATGAGAGGCTATCATTTTTCATCTGGGGAACTCTACATGGACTGTGACACATTATGCTCGAGTACTTCAAGTTCTTGCCATATGCGGAGGAAACTGATATGCTTTACTTGCTATAGACCATGGAAATAGCTGAAGTTTTTGATTTTGCTTTGTCTTGAAGAATTTGTATACCATCTTTCACAAGAATTGTTTGTAGGATACATGCTCGATTCATTTAAAAAGCTAAAAGTAATATACTTGTGCTGCATTATGCACACACCTCAACTTAGTAAACCAGCATAGATTTCGTGCAGTTGCCCTCCGAGGCAGCAACATTAAGATGGGACACATTATTATATAATTAAGACGGAACACATTTATCTTTGTTTTTTTCCTTCTAAAATACAAGTACAAGTCATCTGGGTTTTGTTTGCTACAGGGTTACGGAACTCTCTTGATGGAGGAAGCGGAAAGAATAGCTAGAAGAGAGCACAGATCGACAAAGATCGCTGTCATATCCGGCGTGGGCACTCGTCATTATTACCGGAAGTTGGGTTATGAGCTTGAAGGCCCTTATATGGTGAAATACCTGAACAAATAGTTGATAAATGTTGATCTAGAAGTTGAACTTGTGTATTTTATTCGTATCGACTTCAGATAGGCCAATGCTCCAGGCCTCCAGAGTTGTAGAAATTCTGTAAGTGTACGGAATTTATATTTTTTTTGAAAATTTCTAGTATGTAACAAGTCTTTCCCTACAAATTTGCCAGCTTTCTTGTGGCATGGAAGAGAAAATTGGGATGGATGGAATAGGGTTTGTAAGGGCCGCACAAAATTTCTTTGATTACGTGGTCCTCTTTTTCATAAAAATGTAATGTGACGAAACAAATTTTATACTCACGGGGATTTAAAGGAATAAATATCAGAGTCTACTAGATATGAAGAATGCTTAACTTTACAACTCCAGTATAACACGAGAAATAATAGAGGTTGGTTCTAAAAATTACCAGATATTGTGTACAAAATTGATCTAAGTTGATCCATGTCGGATCACTGTATCTTTGAATCAAATAACCTGTAACCAATCTAAAATATATTAATATAATATTTAGAGCTTCTGGAACCAAGCTCCAGGGCTTTGCTTAAGGTCATAGATCGTCTTATGAAGTCTACACACCTGTGAACACTCCCCCTCAACAACAAATCCAGGTGGTTGTTGCATGTAGACTTCCTCTTGAAGATCACCATACAGAAATGCATTCTTCACATCTAACTGAAACAATGGCCAATCTTGAATCACGGACAACTATAGAGTAGAATCCGTAAGGTGGAATGATGAGCAACTTGTGAGAATGATCAAGATAATCCACCCCAGATGTCTCAGTAAACCCTCGTGCAACCAGGCGTGCCTTGTATCTGTCGATGCTACCATCTGCATTTTGCTTAATCGTAAACATCCATTTACAACTTACTGTAGACACTCCAGTAGGAGCTGGGACGAGGCTCTAAGTGCCTCTCGACTGAAGAGCAACCATCTCTTCTTCCATAGCCAAATGCCATCGACTGTCCTTCAGAGCCTCTTGATAATTCCGTGGAATGGCCACGACTGATAATGCAACTGCAAAATTCCTGAAATAGCCGGTCAAGTGATCAAAGGAGACCATGGATGCTATAGGATATGATGCACAACTACGCTTCTGCTTCCAAAGCGCAATAGGTAGGTCCAAATCTACAGCCTCTACATCCGTCCCCTGTAAAGAATCCTGCTCAGGTAGACCATTAGACCCATCATTAGAAATTGTGTTATCAGAACATACCTCACACGTGCTAGATGATGAGTGATGACCATGAGCAGAGATAGGCCATCGGGTATAGTGGTGTGGCAATGGTAGAAGTGAGACCGCTATAGTAAGTGGAGGTGACGTAGGTAGTGGTGATGGTGGTGGTAAAGGAGGTGGTGGTGGTGGAGATGTGGGAGGTAATGGTGGTGGTGGTGGCATGTATATGCCATCATCAATATCTGAAGATGTCAACCGATCACCTGTAGGAGAAAAGTACATCACAGACTCGAAAAAGGTGACATCGGCACTAACGTAATACTTCCTGCGCTTTGGATCATTACACCTGTAACCTTTCTGTGTCCTAGAGTACCCAACAAAGACACATTTGATAGCTCTAGCAGAGAGCTTGTCAATACGTGGAGACAACTGGTGGACGAATGCGACTGAGCCAAACCCACTAGGAGTGAGTGAGAACAATTCCTTTTCAGGAAAGGCAAGAGAGAGGAATTTTCTCATCCAAGACTGACGAGGGCATGTGATTAAAGATAACATGCCATTAGAACAACATCGCCCCAAAAAGAATGAGGAGCACGACTCTGAATAAGAAGCGTCCTAGTGACATAAAGCAAATGGCGATGTTTCCTTTCTGCAACACTATTTTGTTGGTAAGTATAGACACATGATGTTTGATGAATAATTCCCAGGGTTGAAAAATAATTGGAGAGAGCATTAGTACAAAATTCTTCGGCATTATCAGTTCTTACAATTTTCACAGAAGCAAAAAAGACATTTTGTACTTCGGTTAAGAAATTTTTGATAAGATCTCCATCTTCAGATTTATTCTTTAATAAAAAGACCCAAGACAGACGAGTGAAATCATCAACAACAACTAGATAAAACCTGTGTCCATGGTGATCAGGAACACGATCGGGTCCCCAAATATCTACATGAAACAACTCAAAAATGGAGCTACTGCTCCGACTCTGACGTCTGGGAAAGGCAGAGCGATGATGCTTTCCCAACTGACATGCCTCACATTGAAAAGACGTGTGAGGCGAGATCTGAGGCAGAACGCACCACAATTTCTGGAGCGGAAGATGACCAAAGCGTAGGTGCCACATAAATTGTGAGACAGGTCCAACAGATAGGGAGGAGATTCCGTTATAGGGAGTCCGAACTAGGCGATAGAAACCACCCTGCTTACGGCCACACCCAATCACTTTGCCCATAAGGATGTCCTGAAAAACAAAAAAGGATGGGTCAAAAATGGCTCGACAATGTAAATCCTTCGTAATCTGGCTAATGGACAACAAATTCATAGAGAAATCAAGTGCATGCAACACGTTCTGTAGATGCATAGAGGGTGTCAAGCTAATCTCCCCCTGTCCAGTAATTGGAGATTGGGTCCCATCTGCAATAACAACAGTTCGTCCTGGAGGAACCTGTCTGTAGGCTGTAAGTTGACTCATGTCTCCACACAAATGATGTGTAGCACCGGAGTCCATAATCCATTCTATAACATCAGGTCCACTACTACTAGTGAGTGCATAAGTACTACCTGAGGTACTGGAGGAGGCTGAAGCATCTACATCTGAATGACTCCCAGGGGCCGACGAAGACGTCACAGAACCAGAAGGAGGTATAATGCCCCTCAATCGTGCTACAAGATCCTCAAAACGTTGATCCAAAGAGGAAGCAGCTGGGGGCTCAATCTATTCAGCCACTCGAGAGAGACAGGGAATCCATGCTTGGAGTAGCATGTATCCTCTGTATGTCCAGGACGATGGCAGAAAATACTTGGCTGACGAACACGACATTTTCTGCCCCTAGGTCCGCGACCACGAAACTGAGGAGATCCTCCTTGATGCAGCGTGGGACCCAACTATAGGGCCAAATATTTATCTATTTCTAATTGTCAATTTTATTTACGTTTTTAAGTTGTCGTAGTTGTCTAATTAAATAATTGAGATCGCATGTGATCTCAACGTTTACTCGTAGATTTAATTTTGGTCAATTAATTAATTAGAGTCCAATTAGGGTAATTAGAGATCAATTTGAATTTTAAAGTTGTCAGGGTCAAATTAGAATAAGTTTGTTGTCCAATTTAAATTGATTTCTATTTTTGTAACCCCATCTCTCCTATATAAAGAGATGGTAGTCCAATGTATTAGGCAGTCAAGTATTATTAAAAAAATTGAGTTTATCTCATTATCTCCCTATCTCTCCCTCTCCCTCCACGCGATCTCCGCGGTTCTCCTCCTTCAACCTCTCGTATTCCAGACGAGTTCTTCTTCTCAACCCTTCTATTTCTTCTACCAAAAATCCATCAAAAAAATTTGTTATTTTCGACTTCGCGCAATTTCCATTTGCATCATTTGGTATCAGAGCATGGCCTACAGATCGTCCTCACGATCTGACGATCCGTATCGACATGTGCGCCGACACGCGCTGACACACCTTCGTTCATCCGAACGAACACGACGAGCCATCGCCACCATTGACACCTGCTTCAAAGAGACGGGGCACATGATACGTGATTTGCAGACCAACGTCGACTCCCTGTTTCGAGATCTAATGACCAACGTTGAGGCCTTCCGCAACGCCCAATCGAGGCCTCCACCTGGCGAAGCCGCTGTCGTGAGTTTTGATGAGGAAAACCTCGCCGTCAACGACGAAACGACCGCTGTCCAGGCCGTTTTAGCAGAAAAAAACGAAGAAACAGTGGCTGTCCCGGAGGTTCCAGGTCAAGCCCCATCACCGCCAGCCTCCCCGATGGCAGTCCCGACCCCTCCAGCGGTTTCCCAAACTATCCATCCCCTCGCCGCACCGGCGGCGACCCTCCCCGCCCCGCCGTTCCCCTACGACCCCCTGCCCTCCACTCCCAAACCCTCCCTCCGAATTCCCCCGCCATACTCTTTTCCTCCCCCCACCAGCGCATCTCCCTCCCGAATCCCCTCACCCCGCCGACCCTTTCTCCCCTTCACCCTTCCTCCCCATGACCCTGCAATCGACCCCGCGCTTCCCCTCCCTTCCTCCTCCCAGCACCCTACCAGCACCGCCCCCTTTCCCCCGTCACGATGGTGCGCCGCCAACCATCACGGCCCCCCGATCCCCATCGCCCCACCCCCGCACACCAGGCTCCGCCCTTCCGCCTCCCTATTCCGGCCGCTCCCGCGACCTCTTCGGCTCCCCGCGTCACCGCTTGCCCTGGCCGCGGCCCCCTTCAGCACCCCGCAGCGCCGCACCAGCCCTCGCGGAGCCGGCCTCTCGATCCGCGCGTGATGCGCCCGACGCTCTGGCAAGCCCTAACCAAAGGGCCGAAAGTTACGGGATACCAATCCCACGGATTGTGGGGATAGAGATTAAGTGGGAAAATTGCAAAGAAAAATCCCCTGAACCTTCTAATTGCAGCAAGTCCAAAAGTGATAAAATATTAAGGAACATTGAAGGGGTACGAAAATTGCAGGGACACCCTCCAATTAGAAAGAACTACAAACGTAACCTTGAAAAGGATCTAATTGAAGACATTTGAAGCTACAGTTCAAGGATGAATTCTCCAGCACACACCTACATCAAGCAATTCGTCGGGAGACGAATTTTTAAAAGCGGAGGAGAGTCGATGCAGCGTGGGACCCAACTATAGGGCCAAATATTTATCTATTTCTAATTGTCAATTTTATTTACGTTTTTAAGTTGTCGTAGTTGTCTAATTAAATAATTGAGATCGAATGTGATCTCAACGTTTATTCGTAGATTTAATTTTGGTCAATTAATTAATTAGAGTCCAATTAGGGTAATTAGAGGTCAATTTGAATATTAAAGTTGTCAGGGTCAAATTAGGATAAGTTTGTTGTCCAATTTAAATTGATTCTATTTTTGTAACCCCATCTCTCCTATATAAAGAGATGGTAGTCCAATGTATTAGGCAGTCAAGTATTATTAAAAAAATTGAGTTTATCTCATTATCTCCTATCTCTCCCTCTCCCTCCACGCGATCTCCGCGGTTCTCCTCCTTCAACCTCTCGTATTCCAGACGAGTTCTTCTTCTCAACCCTTATATTTCTTCTACTAAAAATCCACCAAAAAATTTGTTATTTTCGACTTCGTGCAATTTCCGTTTGCATCACTCCTCGACCTCGGGTAGCCACTATCGCTGAGGACGTCTGACTGGCAGTAGAAGATGGAAAAGTGATCCGACTGAATCCGCGGAAGGTTTCCTCCATGTGAGGAATAGTAGAGTCTGCCATAATATGAGAATGAGCCGCCTCTTATTCATGGTCTAGTGCTGCGAGGAAGACACCAACCATAGTAGCATTCCTATATGTCTTTTGCTGCTCAGGAGTAGATGTGAGGGGCATGAAACTGTGCAACTTCTCAAACATCCCACGCATGGACGTGTATAGAGAATGGAGGGGCCGTCCAATTCTGCTTGATGGTGAATATATCATGTTGTAGCAGCATTATCTTGGTCTCATTCCTCTCTTGAGAATAGGTTGCGACGAGGATACCCCACTTCGCCTTGGCAGTGGACTGATGTAACACATCATTGGCAATCTCAATTGCCAATGTACCAGACAACCAGACCTTGGCATATGCATGATCTGCCTCCCATGAGGCATTGATCCCTGTTTTCTCAATCGGCTCCTCTTCGGTAAGAATATGCTTTTTACCCGTGGATTTCATGAGGCTCATGAACTGCATAGCCCAGAGCTTGTAGTTCGTCCCGTCCATTTTGACAATCGACGCTGGACCTCTAGAAGTGCCTGTCTAAGAACATCGACCTTACTCTCTGACATAATGCCGGTTGAAGAAAAAACTAGGGTTGATAGACCAATAGAAGAATCGTCTACACAAACATATAAGGATTTGATCGCATGTGTAGACTCTAGCGACCAAATCCATCACCACAATGGGCCGCCACGAGGAAGAGAATCGACATTTTGGGAAAGCCAACTCCTATATACTTTCGTTCATGGAGAATGAGCTATGCGAATCTTCTACTAGCTATGTTCATTATCGCAGCCTTGGAGTATACGATAAAACCACATTTTAAATACCATTAACATTTATATGATACACAAAGTTCATAAAACCAAATAATTTTTGCTGATCTGTTCAATATGAGAAGAAAAACTCTATTGATCATTTACCAATAAAATACTTATGCAAGGGCATGTATTACCGTCAATAGGATCGACCATGACTTATGTGCATGAAAGCGTAGTCATTTAAGTGACTTCCAAAAGGTCAAAATATTTGGATTTTTTTTTTAAATCTAACAGAACTGATTTCCATTATTGAAATATTTAAGCAACATCACACTCCCATCACGATCAATGCAACAGTGATCTCTCTCTCTCTCTAACTCTAACTCATCTCATACTTCATATAATGAGATCATAATTGATAAGCATGTTTTGAAAGTTCCCGTCTCTTTTGGCGATCCTTCCACGTGGGTCACCATTATTCCGAAAGCAGAGGAATATCAAGCATCGAGGCAGCTGCCTTGTCCAAGAACCAAACCAATTTTCCCTCAGCAGGCCGAACCATCCGAGCAGGCAAAATATCATCAACATAACCATCATTGATGGCCAGGCGAACTGCCTTGGCTTTTGCCTCTCCTGTGACAATCACGGCTACATTGGATGTGGAGTTGATTACCGGCAGTGTGAAGGTGATCCTTTCGGCGGGGACTTTGGGGAGTCTGTAACGTAGGTGATCCAATCAGAATTCTGCTCCAGGGCTGGATGGCTGGGGAATAGAGAAGCTACATGGCCATCAGGGCCCATGCCCAGTAGAACGAGGTCGAATCTGGGGCGGTCACTGCTCTGGGACACATCCACCATGCGTGTTCTCTTCACCAGTTGGCGTAAGATGAACTCGTACTCAGTAGAGGCATCCTCTGCTGGTAGGCTGTCATTGATGGAGTGGACATGGCTTGGAAGCACCGGTATCTGGAGATTCCACTCCAAATATGTCAGCAATATCCCGAGAGGAGTATTCAGAAACTTTAAAAATAAGACAGAAATACTGCAAAAGAATAGTAGAGAAACAACCATATCAAGATGCGGTTAACATTATGAACATACGTTGTTTCTTTGCAGATAAATTATAAACTTCAAAATATATTGTGGCATGGGTAAGTGTAGATCAGGGAACATAGGCACATTCCATGACTTAAAAGTGGGGCCACTAAGTACATATAAACTTAGTTTCCATTAGGGTCTATTTTCATTCATAAACTTTGTAGATGCTTCAATAAGGCATATCAGTTCAGTCATTTCAAGGGAAGGGAGGGAAACCCCTAGGCGGTGTAACAAAACAACTAATTTCATTATATACTGTACAAACTTATTTTGCGCTATACCATAAATAAGCCTCCGCCTCTCTCTTCATTCTTTTAAATAAAATTTTCCATAAGATGCGGCCTTGCTTATTCACTAAAGCTGCCTGTGCACGAGGTGGTTCAATGATGGTTTACTTTAAGTATGGTATGGAGCAAAAGAAATGGTACCATACATAAGAAATTAACTAACTTTTACAACAACTAGCAAATTTCCTCCATTTCAAGGATTGTCATTTTAGGGCCTCTTGCAAATTTGTTCACCTAACACAACAGAGTTGCTGGAAATGATAGAATTGATGAAATCGAATCTTCATTTTCTGTCCTAATCAAATTTCCAGAGTGAAGCAGCAAGAGCTTACCGGCTTATATGTTTGTTACCTTCCTCTAGGAGAGAGGGTGTCATGCTATGAATGCCAACTGATATGGATTATCCTATCTGCCTAATTTTAATAAGAAGTGGATAGGAGAATACATGCCTAAACAGAATAGATACTGTTTCCACATATAATCCATCTTAGATTACACGTAGATCTATTATTGCATTCACCATTAATGTTTTTTGTAATTTTGATGTTGTCTGGATATACTTATTGTGTATATCACATGTTTACCAATCCATCTAACAAGAAGATCTAATTAAGGCTCTTTCGTATATCATCCTTGCTGCAACAACATCCATAAATATATTTTTCATATCCATAAATATCAATATGTTAGACTGTAGATTGGATAAGGACATTCTTATGTGCTAAAACTAATTTTCATCTCCATCCCAACATTGATGGAAAACACCATTTAAAAGGCAAATAATATCTTTTTTGTTTCTAATTATTTTATTTGGAGTCTAACCAGGTTTTCTTACATCCCCTTGCTGATTAAAACAGAGGTTTTGCCCAACTTTAGAGCAGATATATCATTTTCACAAATAAATTCGTAGTGAGCATAATTGGAACAACTACATCCCTTGAACTAAATGAAATTTCAAGTTCATTAGTTCCCACTACATGCCATCATCAACAGTGATAAATGATTTTATTATTTTTAGGTCAAAACATAAAAAGCCTTTATTGTTTATGTAGTATTTTATTGTGATATTTATTTATTTTTACAAATTAATTTATTAGGATTAATTCATACATGTATAATTATAAGTATATTTACCTATATATGATGTATTTTATTTTTATTTTGTATTTCATATTTATTTTTTATTTACATACTTTTTATATTGATAACTTATTAAATACACATTTACATATTTTTATTTTATTTTTATGAAGTTGTTTATTTACTTAAATAATTAGATATATATTATGTAAGTATAATATAAGTATCTTATACCTATACATTCTATAGCTTTATTTTTTATGCATTTTCATGGTTTTATTTTATTTCATTATGTAAATTTATTTTTAATAATATTTGCAATTATATAAAAATATAATAAAGTGAAAAGTATAAAGAAAAAATGTATTGAATTTTATATACAAGTATATTGCACAATGAGGGTCTGAAAGTCAACTTTTGCATCTTAACTCCAAATTAAATGAAACCACTTCATTAAAGAAATAATTTAATTTTATGAACAATAAATGTAAGTTTGGTGAATTTTGAGTTTGTATGGAGAAGATACATGCCTGTAAAGTTTTCTTTGTGGCTTTTTATTCTGTGTGTCCTGGGCACATTGTACATTATTTTTAAATGAAATTTTGTATTTTTTTGTATTTTTAAGTAAAAGTTTCATGTTCAAAATTTATTGATTTGAGGTATAAAGTCAGGAAAATAAAATATGTCCTAAAAGGCCTATTATTGAGTTATAAAATTAGGGTTTTCATAAGGTTATTGACCTTTATCTCCTCATACTTTATTCCTTGTCGACCAAGTCAATTCTTGACTTAGTCTTGGGGTTTAGGATCATTTAATACCTTTAGTATTTTATATCTTTTTCTTTTCTTTATTTTATTCTTTTATTTTTATATTAAATATAGTATTCTATACTATATAAATGAATCAATAAAGGAATGTTATTTTGCACAAATTAATGCTATTTACATGCATTTAGCTAAGGATTTAAGGCTAAATGAGATAATAAAGGTGATGAAATGGAGATTCATCACCCCCTTTACTTGCCTTTACCAGTCCTTAGCAAACACTTATGCCTATAAGGTAGAAAAAAGAAAATAAAGAAAAGAAAAAAGAAATAAATTGGATTAATTTTAACTTTTAAACTTATCTTCATAAAATCAAAGTATGTAGCTCAATCGGACCTTTGGATTTTAGGTTCGGTTTGAACCTTATTGGGAAGTGGACTTGAAACTCAACAACCTCTAAGAACCATAAAACTTTGCTCAAGTCTCCTCAAAAGTAAGGTCTGAACAAATCGATGTCATACATTTTCCCTTATGACTATGAGTCTATCTTGTACAATGTAAGTGATATGTAGCTCCTCTCGGCTGAAGCAGTAAAGAGATAGTCTTCTCCAACATGGTGACCGTAATTCCCCAATCCATCAACTATTTCCTCGAGAAGTGGGGTATATCCCTTCTAAGTTCAAGTGCAGTCGGTTCAAGAAGAGGATGTGGAGAATAGAATGGACGACAGCCAGTGTAGCTACCTATCCTAAGATGCTTGACCAGTGTAGCCAAGTCATCCAGCTACAGGCTCGCATGAATACACTGACTTTGAGCACAAGCTTGCTTATTTCATATACATACTACGGATGGAATTGATTTTTCTTTGATTTTTCCCTTCTAATTTTTTAATTTTATTTACACCCGCATTTACATAAGGACTTTTTACCTCTAGAAAGTTTGAACTTCAACTTGATTTTTAAATACTAAATAACAATTATAAAACTCGAGGGGGTATGCCTGCAAAATGTCCCCTCATATGGGGGTCCACGTGAGGTGACCTGACACTAGACTTAAACGCAATATTAAAAAGTTAACGGGGCATACATGAAAAAGACAACAAAGTTTTGTACTTAATTTAGTATTTACAGGGTCGTTTATAAATATCGAAAAGGCGGAGGCATTACTTGCAAGTTTCACCACTTAATCCCGCTGGATCTGGCCATCGTCTTCGCGTCACATGTCTGATCGTTCAGCTATCATCACTCACCATTTCAATAATAATGAATGACCCATATTAGATCCGGGTCATGTCTTGATCTGATAGCGAGCATGTCGTCTGCAAGAACGGATGAAGAACACTGCCAGGGTTTGCGATCCTAACCCTTTCTGCAAGAACCTCTTCCCTCCGTAGAGATGTGCCAAATGGGTTCTAACTCTTGGTCTTAGTCGAAGGCATCGCTTACTCGATGTTGTTCGGTAACGTCATCGATTGCATGCATTCATCATTGTCTCGACAACAAATATTGGAAATTCAGTTTTCCTGTAGTTGCGTATAGTTCACTGATCACTTTCGTTGTTCAGAGGAATTACTCTCACAATTCACTAATAACTTTTGGTGTTCCGAGGAATCACGCTCACAGTTCACTAATCACTTTTGTCGTTCAGAGGAATCACGATCACCCTACCTATGGACATGCAATCAGAGGAGATTCTTCATCTGGGTTGATACGTGCAAAGGATAACTTCACCTTCGCACCCAGTGGATCAAATCAAGGGAGAGGCTATCAACATCCATGATTGGTAAGAAGAATGCAAAAATTCAAATATGCAGAAATAAAAAAAACCAATTTCTATAAATTGTTGCGTACTTTTTTCCCGTTTGTTCTTCAACTTTTGATGAAGAAAAACGAACTTTACCTGTAGATACTTGTCCAATATGACTAAGATTTTGATTTACTGAAAATATGATTGTATTATATGCATTAGCTCGACTTCATTTTTGCTGTAATCCAAAAGATCATCCACTAGATCTAACGTTGGCAACATGAACAGGAGCCGCCTCTCGCTCACTTCAAACCCGGAGGAAGTCGGTGCATGGTTTACTTGAACTAACTTTTTCTTATCAATCTACAATTTGATTCATCATATTTTTATCAAATTCGTAAATATATGTTTTTATAATGCAATCATCAGAAATCTACGAACATGGATCCAAACCTATCCTATATACTGCATGATAACGTTAATGTTCCATCTGCAGTCGAAATGGTTCGAACCTATGGACATCATCCAGACACAACTGGGAAAATAAACAAGTTATGTTTCGATCTTCTCCTGATCGAAAATCATGAATTGGTAGAAAAGTTTTCCATTATAACTAAAATTATAAATAACTTTATTTCAACTCAAACTCAATGATCTAAGTGTTTTACATCCCACATTATAGATTAGTGCGAATGTGAATGCAGTTCGATATGTCCCTAAGCAATGTGAGCGCATGGTGCCTTCCCTTGCGCGCAACACAATCCTACCAGTTCCCTAATTGCAAACATGATTAATGTGTACTATTTTAGTGAAAGATTTTATGCAAAATCTAAAGATACAAACCATTGTTTACTCGTGACAGTTAACAAGTTAATATCTACAGACTCTACCGCTGCATCGGTGAATTCAATCACGTATCGGCTCTCTCCTCACGATCATCTCGATCTATATGGAAGTTAAGTCAACCACCTTATGTAATCTCAGTATAGTATAGAATTTCATGTGTTAATGATCAAATCGGGTTTTCCACCTCTCTTTCTTTTAGATTATCAAGGTTAGTTCAACGTCTACTAAACACACGATTTTCTCAGCAATATGCCTTGCCGTGGACTCCTAAAAAGAGAAGATGTTACTATGATCGAGACAATGGCGATTTTGGCAAGGGATTGAAGCTATTAACACTTGCATGAAACCTTTTGGCAAGGGATTGAAGCTATTAACACTTGCATGAAACCTCGATTGTGGCTTGCAGGATCCTCAATACCGAAAGTCGTGATCTTGTGTGATGGATATTCACCAATAAAAGCTGAATCCCCTATTCAAATTACCCTCCTATCAAAAGTTTTGATTTCAGGAGATGAGTAATAGTCGTCTTCAACAATCACATTGTCCTCATCATCAAAACCCATGATCTTTTGCAGCTAATGCAATCGAGAACATATAGATGCAATCTTAACTTAAAGATACACATCGTATATCGTCTTAATTACCACAACACAAAGAACAATAGCATTGTTAGCTAAAGGCCTTCTATTCGGAAGGAAGTTGTGAAGCAATTGTTCCCATACACGTCTTGCATGTTTGTCATTCTCTTTTGATTCATCTACTTTATCCTTCTTTTCATTGATGCTACGCAACAACATGGTATCAGCTATTCCATTCGGTACACACATTCGAGCAATCTAAATTTGTCCAAGCACAGTAGCATCTGTTCTGCAATTACGTTGAAATATAACATTATTGATTTATCAAATTCAATATCAATGGATTTCATGTCAGTCTTCTACTTTTACCAGAGGATTTTCACATCTTCATGGACAATATTATCACCAATTACAGAGGAGATGTTTACCTGATTTAATCTTTTCCAAGGCTTTAAACCATCAAAAAATTGAAAGATGTCAAATATATTATAATTAATCATATAATACAAACATGAAAAATTCCTATTATTTGAAATCACTAGATCCAAATCCTTTAGAATTTAAACAACAAAAAATGGCTATCTCTTACTCTTATACTCTTATCAGCATTACATTAATTGCTTCTTTCTTTTAAAGCTGCAATAAAATCCCATAAAAAGGCAAATTCGAGCTTTCGTTGTAGTAGTTTTGATTTTAAAATAAAAATATCAGAAGATAATAATCACAATATGTATCATTAGCAACAAATATGGTATCTGTTATCAATGCCAACGATTAAAGATAGTTTTTGCATCGAATAATTATGAATGCTATATACTTAATAAGAAATAAAATAAACTCAATTTTAAAGTCGTAATTACATCGCCATTTTATAAATACAAGTGCATGTAACAATTGTATTAAATAATATCACGATGATCATTTTATATACAATCCGGTATGACATTTCAACCCGTGCAAAGCACGGGCAATCACTAGAATATATAATATTCTTCTCTCAAATAAACACTAAGACCTATATTCATTAATATATAAAGTGTTCTAGGTTTATGTGTATTTAAATTATATGAATACACAATTTCTCGATCTCTATTTACTTGTAATGGTAATTCAGAAATATACGAGTCCTCCCTATTTTCATAATGTATATATTTATGTAATAAAAGATCATAACTACAGTGTCTATTAAATTTTTCTTTTTAACCACTCATCGATCTCTTATTACATGAGACTTTGTCTATGAGATCACATATGTGAGAAATGCTGATTACCTTTTCCTTCCAAAAGAATGTCTCATTGAGTGTAACCATGTGAACGATACGATTAAAATAAGATTTGATCCTCTTCCAATTACCATATTTTATTATATTTTAGTTTTTAAGTACATTAAATAATTGTATTTTCCTATACATGGTTATCTTCGATGCTTGCCCGTGCAACGTATGGGACTAGCAGTACATTAAATAATTGTATTTTCCTATACATGGTTATCTTCGATGCTTGCCTGTGCAACGTACGGGACTAGCACTTGTTAATTTTATGATATATATGCCACATGGTAAATTATTATTTTAAATATTTTTTCCATCAGACAAATTTTAATAACCAATCATGAAGACATCTAAAACCACAAATCTTAAACCGAGATAAGTAAGAACCATGGTAGATTCATTTAGAGACAAGAAATTCATGTAGATAATATCGCTGTCAATGTTATTAACCAATCGCTCTATACTAAGAATTAGATTTCTAAGCAGTATTATTCGACATTTTAACATAAATATCCATATAAACGTGGAATATTACATTAAGTTCACACCCTTGTATATTCTGTAAGCTTCTTGATTTTACAAAGATGCCCTTTGTTTCGTGTGCTCTCAAGGGTGTTTTTGTTGAATCCAGAAATTTTTACAGAGATATTTTTTGTATGTAAAGGAAACTTTTGTAAAATAGAGAGATTTATAGTGGTATTTTTGTTAAATTTGAGATTTACAAGGGTATTCATGTATTACTTATATACGAGACGAATGAGACGGAGAAGAGAGGAGGGCGCGAAATATGATGCAAGAAGGAGGAGAAGCAAAGAAGAAGTGCTTTGCTTTGCAATTAGGGAATAGGAAAGTGGTGGCGGGGTCCTTAATTAACACTAATTAATGCCAATGAGTATATGCCTTAAGCACTCTATGATTAGTGGGATAGATTGAGAAAAGGAACAAAACCACAGCTCATGGAGAGGTAGGGACAAAAGGAAACATGCCATTGAGAGAATGTGCATCACCTCCATAATGGAAGGCCCCATCCCTTCCCATTTTCATACAGAGGAAACCCCTTTATTGATATTAAATAAAATCCTTGGTGTGAGATACCTAATCCTTGTATATGGGTTAGATCAGAGTGCTGTTTTTTTTTAAATTTCTTAATAAGAACTCAAGAAGTGACCAGGTGGTAGTGTAGTGTGCCTACACTTTAAAGGACCAATATTCAAATGCCAAAGAGGACACTCTGGACCCTCGAAATCACCAGGCCTACTATTAAAAGAATATGATTTTAATAATTTATATAAACCTCTTCCATTAAACTTACTCCCAAGGACTTGCTCGAATCCCCTTAGGTTTCAACAGGGAGTCCCACACCTATCTTATTATCATCATTACGAGTTCTAGATGTGGAACTATGTTTCGAATGTTTTATAAATAATCCTTAAATTGGAATTAACTCCAAAGAGATAAATGTGGATTATATCTGGACTATAAATTTCAGCATTACATTACATTAAATCCATGAAAGTAATCTCACTTTGTTAGACTAGTTTTTGTATAGAGAACTTATTAAAATAACAACTCATTCCACTATAAATTAAAGATAATAATCCAACACATCAGGAAATAATCACATAAAGTACTCATATAAAATTTAGATAGAAAACTTAACAATTGAAGTCATGAAAGGAACCCGAATTATTCTGTCCTTTTACAGAATATAAATTCCAACTATTTAGCATTCGAGTACTATTCTAACTCAGAGGTGATTGGAAGCAATAGAAATACTCATTTTAGTATTATTCTCTTTCACAATGAATACCATTCATACATGCCAATCTGTTTTACTTGCTATATGTTGTGTAATA
The DNA here is from genome assembly GCA_037367405.1 of Ottelia alismoides. NCBI lineage: Eukaryota > Viridiplantae > Streptophyta > Magnoliopsida > Alismatales > Hydrocharitaceae > Ottelia > Ottelia alismoides. Next base: position 574,954 of record JAZKJV010007902.1, on the reverse strand, counting down.
GACACAAGAGTACTAGGGTAAATGTACATCTGAACTTTGTGGGTCAATAATTCGCGGGATTCATTGGCATGCATGGGCTTCCAAAGCGAAAAATAACCGCATAATAAGTCGGCCAAACCGGACCCGATTGTAAATGACATGGGTTAACCTTCGGCTTTAAGTCCATCTGAAGTAGTAAATTGATTGGAATTCGAATGTTCTGTTAACGTGCTAAAAATGATGTTAAATAATATCTAATTTCGAATAAACCGTAGACATATTAATTAGACTATGTCTTTGATTTGCTATTCAATTCAACTGATCTAAATCGATTACTTGCCTAAAGGAAAGTATTTCTTCCGAGTATGATGAATCAGACTGATATAGTTGCATGCTTCATCTGAAAGCGGTGCCGAGATGTTCATTATTCATAATTGATGCAAATTTGATGTTTGAAATCGAAGATGAATCCAAATTTGATAGATGGAATTATTTCATGTTTATTGTTGATATGATGTACACACTTGCAAGTTCCAATTCTCAAATAGTTGAGAAAATTGATTATCGTAGGAGCAACTCTATTGGAGTAATTTGAAGGAGGAGTGATCCTTCTTCTTAGCTTGATCCTCTATGTTTCCTCCTACCTTGACATCTGACAATACCCATAATCATGAACCATAGTCGAGCGAGCCAAGAGCAGGAGGCTCTCAGCCCCAACCCTAGCCATCATTGACTTCAACCGATCTAAATTAAATTTCATCACTCACTGGTTCCATTACCGTCACATGTAGTGGTGACTCGAAGTTCTTACTAACTAGAGCACAATGAGACTTGAGCCTAAATCATCTTAACCGATAGCCTCTCACCATCAGGAGTTGTTGTGCTTCTGTTTGGATCAGCCGTCGGATTATAGTGTTGAATTGTGGACCACGTACGCCCTAATTCATGAGGTTATAGGTATGATCAAGATGCCTAACATGAAAGTTGTTTCTGAGTATTATTTATAAGTGAGGATATTTAAAGCTTCCATCTCTCTCTCTTTATATATATATATATATATATATATATATATATATATATATATAATATTAGAGGAGTGATCATGTGAGAGCAAAAAACCGTGAGAGCATGAGAGCAGTGATTCTAGGTCACTAGATTCTGTCTTCTCTCACAGAATCTAGTGACCTAGTATCACTAGATTCTGTCTACTCTCTCCTGGTTGAATCTAGTGATCCAGAATCACTACTCTCATGCTCTCACAGGTTTTGGCTCTCACAGGATCAACCCTCTCTCTGTAACGTCCTGAGCTTAGGTCCCCTGTTTATTATCGAGGAAAACTGACCCGGACAATTTGTTGGGTTCGAGCCCAGATGGACCCATTGGCAACTAAACCCAAAATGCTTAAGCCCAAGTTGTCAATTAGTAATCCCCACCACTTATAAACCACACCCACACTTCTGAGTTTTAGATGTGGTATTATGTTTGGAGGTACGGGTGTTACACACACTCTCTATTCATGTGTTAAATGTGTGTCTGTGTGTCCTCCCTATTCATGTGTTAAATGTCCTTTGATATTTGTCTTGGGGTTATTTGAATAAATTAATTTATGAATACACCATTATCTTAAGACTGTACATGTATGGAAATAAAAGCTTATGATTGCAGCGTTTATTTAAATAATGCACACTACAATTATTCCATTATGTCGTGAAGCGTGGGCTCTTACATAATTCATATAATATGTAGCATGCCGTGCATGTTGAGTAGATGAAATGCATGAGTGTTGGCTAAGGATACTAGCAAACTAAAGGACTAATATTGAAATTAATTACACGTTATATATGTATCAAGTCTACATTTGCTATTAATAATCTTGAAATTATGCAATTTTGTTATAATTGTATGATTGCATGATTCGTCGCATATTAAGTATTACTACCTAACTATGCATTGCTATCATGTATGTATACATGTACTTGTGACCATATGTAACCTTATTTGTGCTACATTAAAAAAAGTCATATCGTGGAGAAGCACCTGGAATTCGGCTCCAACCCTTCCACGTCAAGATCATGACCTCCCCTTCCCCTCAAAACCGACCTCCACCTAGACCCCAACCCCCTCCGTCTCCGCTTGCCCAGGCCTCCTCCCTGACCTCCCCTACCCCTCTCATCGACCTCCACCCAGATACCCCCTCACCCCTCATCCCCTCTGCCTTCGCCCGCCCAGGCCTCCCCTCCAATCTCCTCTATGACCTCCCCTCCCCCTCCCACCAACCTCCGCCCAGATCTCCCCTTGCCCCTCATCCTCCATGACCTCCCCTCCCATGGCGGCGGCGCACGTGCGAGGACTTGATGGCTACAACTTTTTTCTATTTTTCGTTTAGTTTGGATTTTATTTTTTTATTTTTTCTGATAGGAAATAAAAAAGTAGGAATGAAGAGGTGCTTATGATGATAACAAAGATGTGGTGTTGATGATGTAGAACAACAACAAAAAAAAATAGATAAAAAAATAAGGAAAAGGAGAAGGATAATTTACATGTGTGGTTTGCTGGATTGCGGAGCAGCTACGCTGAACTATAATTGTGGCCTCGAGCAGCGTGACAGAGGCATCGTTAAGCTGGGCGAGCTTAATGGGATACTAGCTACGCGGGGACAGTGGTCGCCGCTGATCTCACCTGAAGGAGGTTGTCGCTTGAGGACGATGTTAGGATGCTGTCACCGACAAAACACTCCAAGCTCTCTCCTTTTTCTCTAAGAGTAGCAGATGGAGCGGAAAGGGGACGATGGCACAGATTTTATAGGCGGTTGGCGATGAAGATGAAGATCGTGGAGATAGAGTGGGGTGTGGGTCGCGTGGTCAAGGGGTCCGGACCACGCAAGGGCCAGGTCCTATGAGGGTGGTTGCAGGAGAGAGAGGGAATGAAGGGCGCTGCTGCGGGAGTTCGCGGTGATTGCAAGATGTTGCGAAAGGCAGAGAGATGGGAGGAGGGAGTGAGGTCATGAGAGAGAGGTGGAGTGCGTGGGTCATGCGCATGGGCTGCGGGAGAGAGCGAAAGCAAGATGTGGGGTGGCTGATTGTAGAGAGAGATAGAGAGAAACGAGGGGGAGAGAGAATGCAAGAGAGGGAAAGAGATGGGCCAAGTGGCACACCCTAGGGTTGCCACATGGCGATGAAATTAAATTAAAATTTAAATAAAATTTCAAAATAAATTAAAGAGTCATAAATTAATAATTAAAAATTAAAATAAATAACTAAGTAAAAATAAATAATGAATACATAAAAATAATAACAAAAATAAATAAATAAATAAAATAATAAATAAGTAAATAAATAAAAAGGAAAAATGGGGCTGCCCCTTGCGGGCAGCCAACATGGTTGCCCCGCCCCATTTTTTCCGTATTTTTTTTATTTTTTTTGAAAAATTTCACCATGTATATTCATCTATATATCCCTCCAATACGACATTCGAATTTCGTCAGAAACAACGACTCGTATACCCTCTATCTAGAATAGGTAATTTTAACGGTCTAAAGATTGCTGTAATCCACCTGTTCTAGATGGAAGGCATAGGAGTCTCTATTTTCGACGAATTTCGAATGGCATATTGGAGGAATATATAGATGAATATACATGGTGAAATTTTTCATAAAAATTAAAAAATTTGTGGAAAAATGGGGCAGGGCAGCCCCATCAAACCCAATAAATAAATAGATAATAATTAAAATAATAAAATAAATAAAATAAAGATGATTAAAATAAGTAAAATAGAATAGAATAGAATAGAATAAAATAAAATAGGAATGGGGTGACACATGGCGGCTCCAGGAGCTCCCACCTGTCATGCCCAGAACAATAAAAAATTAAATGTAAACAAAAATAAAAAAGAAATAACAAAAGTAGTCAAATCAAAAAGTGATCAACATGAAAGTTACTCTTCTCGACCAGATATACAATGTCTGTGAAGGATCGAAAATCAAAATAAATTATATGTACAAAAAGTATTTTTGGGGTATCTTATAAGTATAAAATACAACATTTTTATCTTTTACATTTTTTGTTATTTTTTAAGAATAAGATAAAAATCAAATAAAATTAAAGAAAATATGAAATAAATATTTACAACTTAATCTAATTGTTTGGATTTTTAATACTTCAAAAGATAAAATAAAATAAAATACATGGACATATACAATATACAGAGGGGCCCAAAACCCAAGTTTCACACACAGACTCTGATTCTTTTGAATTTGATCTTGTTTTGAAGGTAATTGAATATACATTGATTCAAAAATGAATAAGGGTCCATAGGAGACTGCATGAGAGAGATATCGAGTAGAAGAAAATCTTGATTTCAAATTAGTTATGGATACATTGTATCATATAATATCAAACATACGGAAAAAAATAATTCCGAGGATAACGATTCTATTCTATTTTAAATGAAATCTAGAGAAAGAAAATGTGGACTTCTTTCCCTTCCTTCCGGCAATCATAAGAAATGAACATGTTTCTTAGTAAAAATTCCATTCATAATGTGAAACAAATAACAAAATGAATAAGAAGCTCATTCCTTTCCATCCAGATATATGTGGTGTAAGGGTAGTAAGTTTAGGATTGTGGTATAATTGCAAAGATTATATATGTTATGGTGTAAATGTAATTGGACAAGATTTAGAGATCTCTAAAAAATAAACATTGTCCATTGTCGTCGAGCATCAATCACGAATAATTACAATTAGATATTTGATTCATCAGCCAGAATGTACAAAATGCTATGATAAATTCCTCTCTTCCAAAACTTATCGAAACCACATGCAAGCTTGCAGTCTTAACTAACATATACAAACATTGAGCTAGCTCTCAATCTCCAGGACAAATTTAGCACTCATTAGGGCACCAATTAGGAGTTGGGATCTCTTGTTGTGATTTGGAACATGGCTGCTGTAAGTATCACAATTGTCGATCAAAGATCCAAGTGATAGTGATTTGGGATAATGAACCACTCTCTTAAGTCTTAAGAAAGAGTTTTCTCTAGTAAAGATACTTGGATGACATGATATTTTTAATGGTCGCAAAATGTACAAATTCGACAAAAGCTTGTTCTTATCGCTTGTTAACTTGATATATTAAAGTTGGTAAGAATAATTATCAAACGGTAGTGTTATGCATCCAAAGGTAATTAAAATGATACATATCATGGTAACACTTGAAACTACTCGATACATCGACCCCCAACAACATCTTCCCTTAATCTTCAATTGAGAGTTCGTTGCTTATATCATATGCTTACAACAGAAGATCCGAACCCATCTTATGGCAACATTACCACGCTAAGAAAAATAATGACATATATCATTTTCTTTCTCCTTCTTATTTTTTTTCCAAAAAAAATGGAAATAGAATTAAGAAAATATCTCAAAATTTAGCCCTATCTAACACAAATGGGGCCCATCTCTTCCTTCTAACCGTTGGATAGTGAAAAACCTTATTATAAAAACCGCCATTGAAGAATCGCCCGTTTGAATCCATAACCGTTGCCTCCTCTCGAGTCTCAACTCCTCTCCATCCCTCCACTCCAACACCTCCAAATCGCAATCCGGAAGATACCCATCTGCCCAAATATCCAAGGATGGCCTCCAGAACTCTGTCCAAGGACATCATCACCCTTAAGGGCTCCGCCGCAATTGTCAGCCAGTTCTTCGGTAGCCTATTGCTTCTTTAATTTATGGATTTTTTATGATTTGGTGGTTGGTGCTGATTCTTGTTGTTGGAATTCGATTTTGGTGGACAGGTTACGCTGCAAACATGTATCTGTTGGGGACTTGTTTCCCTCCAAGTGTTTGCGGTTATTCCTGTGAGAGAGCTTGTGGTTGAGAAGTGTATGTGTGTGTGATTTCTAAATTGACAGCATTTTGTATGATCGAGGAGTGTATCCTGAGGAGAGCTTTGCAAATGTGAAGAAGTACGGATTGCCGATGCTGCTGACGCAAGGTGAAGGTGTTAAGGCGTTCATTTCCATTTTAACCTCTCAGTTGTCTGGTGAGTTTCCTGAACTTGTTGAGGGGATAGAACGTGTTCTTGCTTATTTGCATTTGGGTTTACTGAGTAGCTTAATTTAGGAATTATATCGGTTAAGTATACTCGTTTTATCCAGGAACATTTTTAGTACATTATTGGGCTTATGAGAATCTTCACTTGTTAATATACTTTCTTTGATTCATGTGCAATATAATGTGCACTTGTTATGCATAGACTGTCGTTGTGTATCTATCATTAAGATTAATTGCATTACTTAATATAAATCTAGATAGGCCTTAGGTCATTATTGGACCGATGGAGAATTATATGAGATGCTATCCTCAATTTATATGGGCATAATATGCAGAAAAGATTGCTTGACTTCTCCCGAATAAATTTCTTAGTCAACTGTAATGCTTAGCCTAATGAGGGGTATCTTGCTTCCTCTTAGGAAGCTATGATTGTCAATACTGGCTTAAATTTAATGGGTTTAACATGAAGTTTTATTAATTTGTATAAACAATCTTTATGCCATGAGAATGGTTAGAAGCTGGAAGCTGCAGAGAGTTGTTCAACATTGAGACGGACATGGAGGTTGTCGAGAAGGGGTAAAACCAGATAAATCCATCTTCCCTAGCATAGCAACATTTCAATATTATTCGACTTCATCATGTTAGTTAAAAGCGGTTCACATGATTTCAGCATCGCTAAGGAGAAGAATGACAAGGAGATCATGAGAGAGATACAAGCAATCATGAGACAGATTGCTCCCTGCATTACCTACTTGTCATGCTTCGATGAAACATGCAGTTTTTTTTCTATATTCTACTGAACGTCATCTGTCTATTAGTAACCTAGAATTCTCTCTTTCAATCGTAGGTATCTTTGATGTATTGGCATTTACTTATACCGATGTTGCTGTTCCATTCACTTGGATTGAAAGCAATGCAAAACTGATCAAGAATCCGCAGCATTCTTCGCATTTGCTCGAGGGTGTGAGCAAATAGGAAGAAGACCGAGGGCTGCTCCCTTAGATGTCCACCTCACGTGTGTAGATCATGTGGGGTGAAAACGAAACTGGGGCTTCAAGGAGGGAGGAGAGGAGGAGGTCGGCAGCGGGGTGGTGGTCGACGAGGAAGAGGGGGAGGAGATGGTTGGTGACGAGGAGGAGGACAGGAGGAGGAGGTAAGGGGTTATGGGTATAAGAGTTAAGAATATTGAAGGTTCTGGATGTAATTCACGATTATACAGGGTTATGATTGTTATTAGAGAATTACTCAAAGTTATGGGTGTAAAAATCCCTTTAATCAAAAGCACAAAAAAGTCAACATAGAAAAACTAGCACAACTAACATGTCTGATGGTGTCAACATGTTCGTATAGGCAAATCTTAGAACAAATTAGAGTACATGAAAACCTGTAGTCAAAACACAAAAGAGAGGCCAAGATAGCTTCAACAATGGAAGGGCCTCTTGATAGAGGTAAAGCCTAGAGAAGAAGAGGGGCAAAAAAGGGAAACACTCCGCATCCCCTTTGCGCCTCCTCCGCGAGGGACCGGAGGTCTCGACATCTCCTCTGCAAGTCCTCCGCGACGGATGGGTGGAACTCCTTGTTGTGCAAAACATTGCTCGACTTTATGTCGCAGAATATAATGCATAATGGGAACTAGTGGATTGATCATTGTAGTCTAATATAAAGATCTTGATTTCATTAGATTATCATGCCTGGATAGGTCATATTCTATTATGATCTACTTCTCACACGTCAACCACACAAACTGACAATGCTAAGTGTTTGGACTTTGCATCTCCTTCTCAATTCAAGTTTACTTCATCTTAAGACCAATCCCAACTTCCTAAGGCCACCTTCAATGGCTTCATTTGCTATTCGGAGACACGGGATACAACCACCTTTCTCATCTCATTTTCTAGCAATAAAATGCAAAACATAAACCAGATGCTGATAGTTTCGCTCTCTATTTCAAGTTTTTCCCAGTTGTGTGCTACCTTTCAGTTACATTATTTTCGATCGAAAATCAATAATATAATATTTTTTATATTTCTTTTATAAAGTATTTGTAATTATTGTAGCCGAATAATTGGGTTAAATCTATTGTAGTAAACACTTTTTGTATGTCAATTCAACATTAAAAACGTAATCCAAATGTTAAGTGCTACTAACATTAGGAGAAACCAGAAGGGGGGGGGGTATATATAAGTATAAAAAAATCCGATCAAATCTGATCCAATCCGTAATCCAGTGGATCGGATTGGTTTGGAGTTGAATATTTAATGGATTGGATCGAGAAAAGTTATAATCCGATTAGATTGATTTGGACATGACTTAAGGTAAAATCTGATCCAATCCGATCAATGTGCATCCATAATTTTATTACATGAACCTTGGATACAAATCATGAGAATCGGTGGTTTTCCTAAATGTAGCATTGAAAGGGAAGAAAAAGATTAGATCCTTACTAGTGTTTTTTTGGGGTCCAATATGGGTACCTCTCATAACCCTCCCTGGGCCAGTCCAAAAGTTTAAAATGGTGAAATCTATGACATACATATACGTGCAGAAGGTTTTAAGTAATACAAAAACAATATCCGGATATATGCCAAAAATAAAAAATGTAGCCAAAAGATTTGTAACAACTTAACACCAAACTGCATACTAAATCCTCAATTGGATACAGAAGGTCCCATGTAATGGGCATTGTGTATTAAAATGATAAAAGATTCAAGGATCTCACTACTGATCTTTGCCCTAAATCAAAGGTTCTGTAATGTGCTCATCATTTTATTGAAACAGTTCATCATGATCCGATATTAGGGACCATTTAGGGGAGAAAAAGAAATTTGGACCCATTAACCATGTTTCCATGATTGGCAATGTTTTTTAGCAAAAAAATATTGGCCATGGTCTCAAATTTGGGGGACTGTTCTTGTAGCTTCCCCTTTTATTTGTAACAAAAGAACAGCTGTATAGCTTCTCCTATTTTCTATTAACCACCACCACTATCCAAACAAGGAAATTGTTGTTGTAAATAAATCAGGACAAGAATAGCTCATACCACAGCTTGTCATAATCTACCTGTTATAAACATGATTATCAAGACATGGTTTAAACAATAATTACACGAATACAAATGAATTAAAAGAAAAGAATTTCAGATTAACAACATTATAATCATGTATTTCTCATCCATTATCCGATAATATAATACGGATTATATTAGAAGTCACCAAAGCGTCCATGTAATGGATTGCCTTTAGAGAGGATTTTGCCCCCACAATAATGATGCGAAGGGTACTAGCGATCCGCTCCCAGGATACGAAGGCACACGATCTTCGTCTGCGCACACCGACGAGATCGACCTCGAATGTACTTCAGAGAACTGCAGCCGATAGAGGAAGAACGAGAATAGAGCCAAAACGACATGATAGGAGTCTTCTTGCGAGTGAAGAAAATGACGTCGGGGGTGAGGTTCGCGTGCCCTAGCGCGCGATACCTTTTGATTTCCGAAAATTCCCCTCAACGGACACTACAAAAAAAGACGGGATTGACGTGCACATGATGGCTCGTAATGTGCACGCCCGACTGCTGGGCGAGCACATGTGCTCGTTCAGGGCGTGCTCGCTTATATGAGAGTCGCTCCGGCAGGTGGGCGAGCACATTGGGATTCTATGTGCTCACCCGCTTGTTGGCATGCACATATGTGCTCGCCGAAATGATCGCCCCTATAAAAAAGGGCGATCACTTACGGAGCCCCCGACGAGCACAAGTGCTCGCCCAAACCGATATGCAGAAAAAAAGTTATACAGGTTCGGCGGGGTTTTGACACCCCGTCGAACCTGTATAGCCTGTGAATAAACCACTGCATGTGCTTATTAGAGCTCGCTAAGCGTATATATAGTATATCTGTTGGTCAACTAAATTAACTAGCATTGACAAGTTGAACTCACACAATATACATGAATTTAGAAATAAAATATTCAAATTTAACATCTAAATACTACAAATATATGTTTGAGGCAGCAATGAGAAGTTAAATTACATCAAATTATACTATCAAATTCGTATAAATTAAAAGACGTGGTAAAAGTTTAATAACAACACAAGCCAATAGCAACAACAAATCACTTCTTCTTTGATCTAAAAATTTTAGATATTAAACTCTACTTTGATTTCTTTTTTCCTTCTCATTCTCTTTGAACCTAGCATACAAGCGTGCCTCTTATTCAGGGTCGTTCTCCTCCTCCTCTTCGTCATCCGATTCAATCTCCTCAGGTTGAGATGCACACCCTTGTGACCTATATTATATATGGAAGATATATATCTGTTACTTACATTTTGTAGATATAGAAAAATAAAATTATTACTCATTCTAAGTAGAATACTTACATGTACGCCGTGAAATCTTCTCGGAACTTCATCACCTGCTCCACCATCATCGTCATTTGCGAGTCCATTGGCAATGATGATTGGGACGAATGTGGTTGTGTATACGATGACTATGAGTATGCAGAATAGGAATGGCGATGTTCCTCCATGAAGACCATCAAGCATCTGCTTCCTGTTCGCCACAACGCCCTCTCCTCCAACTCCTTATAAGATTTTCATTGTTTAATATGAAATTATATATAAAAAATAAATATAGTAAGATAATATTTATCTTTACCTGCTTCCAGATTGTTTTATCAAATGGTGGTTGCTCTCCAGTTGGATCACCACCCTATTTTTCTGCAGATAGTGCCAAATAACGATCTTGAAATACAAAATGAAATATTTAAAAATGAATTAAAAAATATCTTTCAATTACAAATAAATTGATAGACTTACCAACAATTCTCCTGCTTCAGGAGTGGACCATTGCGACTCTCCTTCTTTCCCACTCATGTGGGACCTCGACCACTCCTGAAAAGAGGGTTCTCTTTCCAACCTAGATGCCTGAAAAATAATTTTAAAATGTGATAACAACATTGCATTATATTAAAGTAGATTTGAAAAATTAAATTTTATATTGTAATACCATCTCCGCTCTAATCTGATTGTGGTTTTTAGAGCCACTTGTCGATTTAATCCTTTGTTTTTGGCGGTTTGTCCTTCCCGCCGTGGATCTCCTTCCAAACTCCGCATCCGCAACGAATGCATCACAGAAACCCGCCCATCTGGAAGGAATATGTTATGAATATTGATTACTTTAAAAAGAATATTATAAATTATTTCTTAAATACAATACCTATTCTCTGTACACCATGCTGGCGGGAACCTCTTCATCTCCTCAAAATTCATCTCCTCGCATCTCGTCTTCGCATGCGAGTCTTTCCTTGCCTTGAAAATGTATCGCTCATTCTCTTCTTCGCCAAACGAATAAAGGCTCGACGATAAGCCTCCTTCCCCAGACCCGAAACAAGGTGATACCTACTCTGAAAATTACAGCAAAATATTAGAAGAAAACTTGACAAAAAATTTCTATATCACTTCTTAGAAATGTTCTTACCAGAAACATTTCAAAAAGTCTCTCCTGTTCTGTAGCAGGGATGCGACACCATCTAAATTGCATGCAAGTCAAGTGTGTCTTGATTATGTTGGTTACATCCTTTGCCACCCTGTTGCTATTCAAAAAATCTCTTCATTTGGTAAAGTTTGTAAACATGATACAATTTATAAATATTTGGAAAATTTAAAATGAAAAAATTTATTAAAATCTTACCTCCATAAATCCGCCGTATCCCCCAACAAAGGGTGGGATGCCGAAGTCTGTCCAACTGCTGTAGGTAAAGGCAATGGGGTGCTCGGACGTCCAAAAGAAGGAGAATCAGAACCCATTGATATCCGTGCAGGTATGGGGACCGGGATCGGGAATCCAGTAGGAGTGACTGAGGTAGATGGCTCTCCATGGACGCATATATAAAAGGGCGGAGGAGGATAACCAAGAAATTCGTAGTAGGCTATGACCCGCCGGACCTCGTCGGGCTGTGAATCTAAAATAACATCCGGGGTTGGATGCCTGCTAGACGAAGGTGTGTCTGAGGAAGATGGACGATTTGATCGATGTGATCCATGAGCCCCGCCACATCCAAAACCTTCCATGACTGTAATGATGATGTAATAGTTAATTACATAGTTATTACTAAAGATTTTAGCTAATTCGATTATAATTGTGCAATAAAACTTACAACTAATCTTCATCATTTATTTCAGTGGGATTAAAGGATATTTCTTCGTTTTCTTTATTTTCCGAGTTTTCTGAATCATTGTTTGTGGAGTCGGTATCATCTTGTAGGTCAACACATAACACCTCATTATCAGCCAATCGAATCGATTCGATGATTTTTGACTTCTTCTGTTACATTTATTCGTTCATGTGTTGGTGTGAATGCTTCATCTATGTTATCTTCATGATGACTGTAGTCATTAGAAATATAGCATCGAGAATTTATCTTTACAACAGTTAAAGTTTCAACGCTCTTTCTCTTCTTTGACACTTGTAGGAGATAAACATACTTGATCTGCTTGAGAAGTTAAAATGAAGGGTTCAAATCTGCGTATAAATTTTCTTGGTACCATGTTAACAATGTTATTTCTCTTATCGAGTATTACACCTCCATTGGTTCAATACCAATCACACAAGAAGAGAACTACTTTATTCAAGCCTGGAATACTATATTCTACTTTTAGCATCTCCTTTAAAATTCCATAATAATTCATATGATCTTCCTAATAACAAGATCCACGAACCATCACTCCGTGATTCTGAGTTGTTAAATATCTACCGGAATTGAATGTATGAAAACGATAATCATTGGTGCAACAAGAGTTGTAAGACCGGATCTTATAAACAGGTCCTCGTCCAAAATATTTTAAAATATGAGAATAAAAATCACCACCGTCCAACTGTTTTGAGCGATCTTTAAACCAAGTTGGAAATTGATTCCTATAGATGCTCAGAACTTTGTCATCTGAATACATAGGATTTTCCTCGATAATTTTCTTCCTAGATTCCCTAAAATTAGTAAGAGAAATATCAGAATTACTTGAAATTGAATTTGTATATATACATAAAGTAATACAAATACTTACTGAATATATGGTGTTATTTCCTCGCAATTGTCTAATACGTATAACTCTGTAGCATCCTTCTCCTGTTTCGATAAGAAACGTTCAGTTGCCTTTCCTATGAGCTGAGTGGATTGATGAAAGATACTGATACAAGATTCTTCCTCCGAGTAAATTGTCTCATTCCTCCTAAATCTGTTGTGGATTGTCTCCACATCTTTTGGAAGATACCTAGCGCAGAATGTTGCGACTTCCTCATATATATATTGCAAACTTATTGATCCTTCAACTTTACTTTTGTTTCGGACCTTTCTTTTAAGAAATAACATAAACCTATATGGAAATAGATTAACATTTTATTTAAATAGTAAAGCATGCAAGAAGATTATGGAATTTGTAAAATGGATACGTCCAAAAGGAGAATCAGAACCCATTGATATCCGTGCAGGTATGGGGACCGGGATCGGGAATCCAGTAGGAGTGACTGAGGTAGATGGCTCTCCATGGACGCATATATAAAAGGGCGGAGGAGGATAACCAAGAAATTCGTAGTAGGCTATGACCCGCCGGACCTCGTCGGGCTGTGAATCTAAAATAACATCCGGGGTTGGATGCCTGCTAGACGAAGGTGTGTCTGAGGAAGATGGACGATTTGATCGATGTGATCCATGAGCCCCGCCACATCCAAAACCTTCCATGACTGTAATGATGATGTAATAGTTAATTACATAGTTATTACTAAAGATTTTAGCTAATTCGATTATAATTGTGCAATAAAACTTACAACTAATCTTCATCATTTATTTCAGTGGGATTAAAGGATATTTCTTCGTTTTCTTTATTTTCCGAGTTTTCTGAATCATTGTTTGTGGAGTCGGTATCATCTTGTAGGTCAACACATAACACCTCATTATCAGCCAATCGAATCGATTCGATGATTTTGACTTCTTCTGTTACATTTATTCGTTCATGTGTTGGTGTGAATGCTTCATCTATGTTATCTTCATGATGACTGTAGTCATTAGAAATATAGCATCGAGAATTTATCTTTACAACAGTTAAAGTTTCAACGCTCTTTCTCTTCTTTGACACTTGTAGGAGATAAACATACTTGATCTGCTTGAGAAGTTAAAATGAAGGGTTCAAATCTGCGTACAAATTTTCTTGGTACCATGTTAACAATGTTATTTCTCTTATCGAGTATTACACCTCCATTGGTTCAATACCAATCACACAAGAAGAGAACTACTTTATTCAAGCCTGGAATACTATATTCTACTTTTAGTATCTCCTTTAAAATTCCATAATAATTCATATGATCTTCCTAATAACAAGATCCACGAACCATCACTCCGTGATTCTGAGTTGTTAAATATCTACCGGAATTGAATGTATGAAAACGATAATCATTGGTGCAACAAGAGTTGTAAGACCGGATCTTATAAACAGGTCCTCGTCCAAAATATTTTAAAATATGAGAATAAAAATCACCACCGTCCAACTGTTTTGAGCGATCTTTAAACCAAGTTGGAAATTGATTCCTATAGATGCTCAGAACTTTGTCATCTGAATACATAGGATTTTCCTCGATAATTTTCTTCCTAGATTCCCTAAAATTAGTAAGAGAAATATCAGAATTACTTGAAATTGAATTTGTATATATACATAAAGTAATACAAATACTTACTGAATATATGGTGTTATTTCCTCGCAATTGTCTAATACGTATAACTCTGTAGCATCCTTCTCCTGTTTCGATAAGAAACGTTCAGTTGCCTTTCCTATGAGCTGAGTGGATTGATGAAAGATACTGATACAAGATTCTTCCTCCGAGTAAATTGTCTCATTCCTCCTAAATCTGTTGTGGATTGTCTCCACATCTTTTAGAAGATACCTAGCGCAGAATGTTGCGACTTCCTCATATATATATTGCAAACTTATTGATCCTTCAACTTTACTTTTGTTTCGGACCTTTCTTTTAAGAAATAACATAAACCTATATGGAAATAGATTAACATTTTATTTAAATAGTAAAGCATGCAAGAAGATTATGGAATTTGTAAAATGGATACATCTAACGATATTTTACCAGCCCTCCTACTTTTGCTTCATATGGAATATGAATCATTAGATGCTCCATTAAATCAAAAAATGACTGCAGAAATATCTTCTCCAAGTTACACATAATCATTGGAATATTTTTTATGAAGATAGTCCATCTCCATGCGGTGTATGCGTGACGAGCATAAAACCTGGAAAAATATGCTAACATCTAAAAGAACATCGGCAACATTTTTGGTAATAATCATCTGAACAATATCAGTAGAAATCTTTCCATAAAAACATTACAGTCATGACTTTTCATTCCCTTAAATGAAAACTTCTTTAAATCGATCAAATTGGAAAAATTTGATGCATATCCGTTTGGAAACTTCAATTTCTTTGTCCATTCGCAGACAAGCTTAACTTGATTTCTGTCTAAGGTATACTTCGCTTTAGGAAATTCAACCCTTCCGTTATCATGTTCCTTTAGATGCAATTCTGGCCGATTGCATATGATTTGTAAATCACTTCGAGACTTTATTGTATCTTTTGATCGACCGGTTACATTCATAATAGTATAGAAGATGTTATCAAATACATTTTTCTCTATATGCATAACATCTAAGTTGTGTCGTATCAGTAACTTACTCCAATATGGTAATTCTCAAAATATCCTTTCTTAATCCAATTATGACTGTCACCAAAACCAGGAAGATTTTTTTTATTTTATTTCCATTCTCTAAGGCTGATTTCTCCAATTCTTCCAAGCTTGATAATATTATATCGCCTGTCTTGAATGGTGGGGGATCTGAAAGATCAATTTATTCTTTTTAAATGACTACTTCTATCTTCGATATGAATGAGAAGAAAACGTATGTGACAATAAAAAAACATGGTTTCTGACCGTGTTGAAGTTGGAATGATTTAGGATTCTCCATACAATATGGACAACTTTTACGTCCATGCGTACTCCATTCAGATAACATTCCATATACTGGGAAGTCATTTATCATCCAAAGCAAAGCTACTTTCATGTTAAATGTTTGACATTTATTTGCATCATATGTATCAACTCCATCGACCCATAATATTTTCAACTCATCTATAAGAGGACGCAAATAAACGTCGATGTATTTTCTCGGATGTGTAGGTCCTGGAACCAACAACGAAAGAAACATAAACTGTCGCTTATTACATAACTCTGGGGGTAGATTGTATGGTGTTGTCATTACTGGCCAACAAGAGTAATCTTTACTTCTTCCATGAGGATTAAACTCGTCTGTACATAAACCTATAACACAATTCCTCTTTTCTTAGTAAAATGTAGGAAAAGCTGACATCAATATTTTCCAACAATCAGACTCGGGTAGATGCTCCACGTACTCATCGACTTTATGTCCCGCGTGCCATGTCATACGCTTCACCGTTTCTTTGCAATAATATAACCGTTTCAATCTCGGAGTCAATGGGAAATAACGTAAAATCTTTCTCGAGATTTTTGTCCCACTCCTACTATCTTCCTGATATCTTGGCTCGTCACATTCAGGACACCGTTGTAAATGCTGGTGTTCCCCGTAATATAAAATATGGTGATTTATGCAAGAGTCTATTTTAACTTCCGCTAAACCCATCTTTCGCATCGTCTTTTTCGTTTTGTAATAATTATCAGGTAATTCTGCATCTTCTGGTAATATTTTCTTGATAATCTTAAGCATAGCATCAAAATTACGATCGGTCTCCATCTTCATCGATAGAAGATCCGAATCGTAGAGAGTTTTGAATATGTCTTGCAACCCAACCACAATGGCTCCTCTGCTTTTTTCAACAGCTCGTAGAATTCTGCGGACTCTCCATATAGTTCCTCATCATCTAAAAAAGTAGCATTAAAATCTGGACTCGTAACGTCCATAACCATATCTACAAAAGAATTACTATTGTCCGCTTCTTCCGCATCATTCATCCTATCCTCATAATCCTCACCATGCCTCCACAAAATCTTATATCCTCCCATGAAACCAATCTTATAAAGATGTAACTGAGTTTCATCCTTGGATCTCTTCTTCATTAAACGATATTTTTGAAACGGGCACAAGACCCATCTGAATCCACAACACGGGAACCTTTTGCGTAAGAAAATTATATAAATTCCCGAACACCTCTTTGAAAGGTATCTGCTACACGTTCATCTACTACACGGTTGTACATCCACGCTCTATTAGTCATATTGATCAATCTGAGTGAAATAATTTATAATGTCAAATGCAGGAAAATATGTAAGGAATACCTAAACCTAACCCATTATTGAGATAAAAGATGAGAAGAGAAGTGTCTTAATATGTTATCACTTGAGCCCGCCCATAAGGATTCAAACTTACTAAAAGATGGTCGTTGTCACAAGCTTGTTTATTTCTGACGAAAATTCGACAGCATAACCCTGCACCTCTCCCGTATATATCATAAATCAATCGCAATCAACTTTCAAAATAATCATATTAGTGATTATTTCGATAGTAAACTATGATTAATTTGTATACCGAAGAGGAAGGGGTTACGAAACGAATTTCCATCAGAAATAAAGAGCTTGTGACAACGATCACCTTTTAGTAAGTTTAAATCCTTACGGACTCCCTTAGTCCGGGATCTCCGAAATAAGGAAAGCTAACATAAATGTAATACTTTAAGATCACTTTACGTCATACATTTGTACGTGCTACAAATGTGACTATAAAATAATTTTGAAATATTTATTCATTTATGTTAGCCGGGCAATTACGTAAATTTGGTTGATTAATGATGGGGATAAGGATAAGTGTGATTCTAATTTAGTGCCTAATACAATGCTTGGCTCACTAATATTTGATGGGTATCTGCAAAAAAACGAATTTTGAACCTGCAAACATCAAAATCCACGACCATTGGTTTGGGATAAACATCCCAAAGTGAGTCCAATAGTGCTGTGAAACAAAAAAAATATAACACAGTTAGAGGTGATCAAATCCTCCAATGTGTTGCACACGCCTCCTGATATGCAGGGCCACACACCACCCGGTGTGGATGGACGCACTTTGTGTGAATGATTTTGTGCGATTTTATAATAATTAATGGTTAGTGTTTAGACTTATTATTTAGCCTAACTATAAGTTAATGTGATATACTTGATCACATTAACTAGAATTTAATGTGATAATAAAATATCACAGAAGAAATATTTCTGTTTATAGTCATTATCACGCACCAACGATTTTAACTTAAATAAATGACTAATTTGACATCCATTATATAGTTATTAAATTCAAAGTCTTTGTATCTCCCATCCCCTCTTTCAATGAACCTAGTGTTATGAAACTAGTGTTATGGCACTTTTCTATATCAACATTCTCTAGTGTTATTAAACTAGTGTTATGGCACTTCTCAATGAACCTAATGTTATGAACCTAGTGTTATGAAACTAATGTATCTCTCATCATCAATATTCACCTACTTCTCTATTTAAGCACTTTTCTTGTTGTGTCATTTAATCAAACACTTGACATACCTATAATATTTCATCTATATCAGACAAATATATACTCAAATTTAACAACTACATATTAAACAACTATATGAGCATAAGCAACATGATTAACAACTAGTGATATTAAATTTAAGAACAAAACAATCAATAACATCAAAACCCTAAACCTCTAAAACAAGTATGAAATCGAATGAAATACGCAAAAAAGAGAGAAAGGATGATAAGATATACCTAAAGAGGGATGTGTGTGTGATTGAATAGTCAAACGGAGGTCGCTCGGTACGGTAATGGCCGAGCACGGATCGCCAGAGGGGATGGAGGAACAAGGGACTCATGCATGAATGAGGAAAGGGGGCACCCGGCATTATGTTTATGGGCTCGGACGAGCACACTTATGTGCTCGCTCAGTGCTCTTTAGGTGCTCGCCCAGAATTTGACACGTGCCGATCCAGCCGTGCCTTGAATTTCAACTGGGCGAGCACAGCGGGGCGAGCACTTGTGCTATTCAAGTGCTCGCCCATCTACGAAAATATAACCGCATCTCCAGATTCAAAAGGGCGATCAGGCTGGCGAGCACATGTGCAACCTAAGGGCTCGCTAGGCTGTGAGCGAGCACATGTGCTCGCCAAGTGCACACCATCGTGTGCACGCCAATCGTGCTTTTTTTAGTAGTGGGGCGTGTCCATTCAGATTTCGAAACCGCGGCTAAAACGAGCCTTTTTAGGTCGAGTCAGATTCCCATTGCGATCGAATCCAAAGTAATCCGTCTGATTAATTTAATTGACTAATCAAATGAAACACGCAACAAAAGTATCGAGATCCGAATTGACTCTCCCAAACCTGAGCCGGTGCCAGAGACTGAGCATGCGCATGCGCGTGTGTGGTCCTCCAATCCTCCTCTCTACTATTTCTACAAGATCTCTACTATTTCTACAAGAGCTTGGGATGTGAACTCGTATATAAGCCCACCAAAAATTTAGAAATATTAGATGTGGTACTAAACCTCCTCCCAAGTTTTTTCATATTTCAAATTTGAGAATTCCCAACTTTTCCCTCCAAGCCATTTGATTTCTCAATTAAAACCAAATTGACTCTTATAGTAATTGCATAGGTTTTCCAATTAAAACCTAAATTACTCACTTTAAATACAACACTACCTACATGATTCCCAAGGCAAAAGCACCTGCAAATAATGGGGGAAGTAAGAACTTATTTCTCAGGCGGTAGCAGGAAGCAGCCCCAACAGAGTCAGAGAGCCAGTTAGTTAGCATTCAAGATCCCATGTATTGTATTGGTTGCACTAACATATAATAACTATGTACTTTGCACCTGGAAAGAATGGATATAAATGTCTAGAATTTAAAAGGTATTGAGCTGTCCTGACAAAATAATATTGTAACAATTGTTGAGATTCATGTTATGGACTATTTCAAAGAAAACTACGAGATTCATGTTATGGACTATTTCAAAGAAAACTATCAACATTCTCTAAGTTTAGTCTCTGTGTTGAGAAAGATCTGTTGGCACACATCACCTTTAAGAATCAGAAGAAAGAGTTCCTTCCGCTTTTGTAAAAGTCAGCCGAGTAGTCGAGTTAGGGATAACCGATCCGACAATGCCAAAACAGGCTATAGTTAGTTCGTCATGATTACGCGGGAGAATAATCGGCTGACTTTTGCATACAATTTTCGAACAAAAAAAAGGGATCCAAATATCCGACGGGTGAGAGATTTGGGGTTATTGTCGAACAAGTACCCCCAATCCCTCAAAACCCTTGCACAAACATGTCTGCAAGCCCCCGACTCCCGAGCTCCGCCACATCGCAGCCCCCTCCTTCGCATCACCGACAAAGATTCAACGAGTCCTCTTGGCACCGATCCTCTGTCACCCCCTCCACCACGTCATAACTCCATCTTCTCCACCTCCTTCCGTCAAGAACATGTTAGGTTGAATGATTGAACTTAGATATTATTGCATAGATATTCTTACTGATTGGAATGTTGGTTAACTTGCTAGATTTTTTCGAGGAGTAAAAACTTAGATATTTTGTTGATATGCATGTTGGTTAGCTTATATAAAGTTAGCATTATGTTTATTATACTCTAAATGTTGGTTAACTTAGATATTTCTTGCTGATTTGCATGTAGGTTAGCTTATTTATCTTTTGTGGATGTTGATTACCTTTGTGTTTGTTGATTAGTACCATGTGAGTTTGTTGATTAGTAACTTCAACTCGTGAGTTTGGTTAGCATTGTGTTTGTTTATTAGTAACTTATAAGTTTGTGACTATGTGGATGGCTACAGCTCCGGTGAATGTCGCTTCTAGTAGTGACTCGTCTTTTTATGTGCCTGATGAATCTACGTTTCATCATCTTTATTATATCATTTTGGCCTTAAAAATCCTAGTAAATGCGTGTAAATAGCATTAGTTCATGCATTTTATCATCCATGCATCATTGTGTAAATGGTGTATAAAACATTATTTTTAATGCTAAAATTATAGAATAAAGAAAAGAAAAGAAAAGAATAAAATATTGTAAATATTTTATGACCCGAAACCCCGAGACCTAGGCATCTCGATGATTAGGTCGATAAGGAATAAAGTAGGGGGAGATAAGAGCCAAAATACAATAAAAATACCTTTTATTTCATTCATTCTTTATTCATTTTGGGACCTATTTTTGGTTCTACTTTTTATACCTCAAATAAAGAGACTTTGTACATGAAAGTTGTGGATAATTAAATAAAGAAAAATACATAATTGATTTCACTAAAAAATATTATACAGATAAAAAGTTATGATCTGAATAAAAATCCAGAATCCCAACTTCCCAGACCTGTATCTCTCAAATAAAAACTCGAAATGTATCCAACTCACCTTTAATTGTATATAATTTAAATAAGCTATTTAATGAAGGTGGTTTTGCATTTAGTAAAGCTACGGTTTGAAAGTTGAGTTTTGGACCCCTATTGTATACTTGTACAGATTAAAATATTTATTTTATTTTTTTTTATTATTTTTATAATTTTATATTTTTATAATTTTGTAAATATTATTTATAATATATGAGTATATTAAAATCAGAATAAAAATCTCAAGAAAATACAAAATAAAATACATGTATCTAGGACATAGGTATAATACCAATACACATACCTATATAGAATATACTTTTATTTTATTAAGTATACAAAATACCTTAGAAAAATAAAATAAAAATATAATTAAGTGTATAAAAATATTTTATAAATATATAAAATAATAAACCAAAATAAATAAATTAAATACATAAAATAAAAATAAAATAATAAAATATATAGATATATGTACCTATATAGGTCTAAAAAGGCAACTTGTAATTATAAACCTCATAAAAATAAATAAAAATCACCATAAAATAATTTATAAAATAATAAACATTTTTTATTTAATAATAAAAAAATTAATAAATTAATTTACTAATTTAAATTGAATTAATAAAACATTTTTTGTGGGATTTTCCTGGTTGGTCCACGTGGACTAACCAGGTGGCTCTGACAGTTGACCCGAGTTCAACTGTCTGAACCTTCTCCTGTTCATGTCAGAACCATGTTTTGTCCCATCTTCTTGGATTTTTCAAGGCCAACTCTTTCTTCAAATCGTCGAGTTGTCTTCATGACTTTTGTTGCTCGACTATCCATGATACATGCCCAGATGTTTTCTTGGGCTGTGGAGCATCGCCGCACCTGTTGGACCTCATTCTTCTCGCCCACTTTGCCACTCTTTCAATTCACCTCTCCTCTTCCCATCCTCTTTTGAACCCTTTTTGCCCCTGCCAAGCCTCTCCATCCTGCAGGTCCTGGATCGAGGAGGTGACAGGTCCTCTTCGACCTCCTTACGGAGGCGGTTGGCAGGGTAAATCGACCGTTCCACCCCTCATCTTCGGCCAACGGCCGTGAGGTCCTATCTCCTCAGCCACGGCCGAGCCGAGGTCGTTTTTGTTCATTTTTCTTGCTGTTTAGTTAGACATTAGTGTGAGCTTTTATTCCATGCAGTTATTTCGTGATTTCATTGAACCAATAGTGTAGACCCCGCTCTCGAACACCTCGCCGGAGCTCTTGAGCTCCGGCACCCACCTTCAACTCCGGACGAGGACTAGGTCTGGGCCATCTATGAGGAGATGGAAGAGAATTATACAGTGGTGTCCCAGACCCGAGTTTACACTCAGGAGAAGCCCCTCCCATAGGCCGTTTCCTATCAGAGGATTGCATGTTTCAATGCTGGTCCTTCTACTTCATCGTTAGCAGCAACACTCACCAAGTCTTCAGCTGTCGACATGGTCATCATAATTAAGAAGTTGGATTGAATAGAGATCATAGAGAAGAAGCAGTACAAGGGCCTGAACCCGATTGATCAGTTGGCACAGACATTGAGTGACCTGAATACTCGGATCATGTGTCTCTAGGAGGCATAGATGGATTCTCAGCCCCGTCTTAGGTCACGGGCCGATGCAGGGAGTAGCTCTATTCAGCCATCTGCCTCATACCGCCAGGTTCACTACATCCAGGCAGAGTTCCGTAGTCCCATCACTACCAGCATCCACCACCATCTCCAGATACTCAGATGGTGGTCTACCAGTCGGATCAGCTTTTCGCAGCTCTTCCCCCTCCACACCTTGAGTAGGAGTCGTTGATGGAAGTCAATGTGGATTTGATACTCCCACTATCAACCTCAGCCAGGGATTCATCGTGACCATCATGGCTTTCGATGGTTCACTGGAGGCACCTCTTCCCAGCAATAGTGTCCAGCTCAGGCAGGGCAGAGCCGCCAGCAGCAGCAGCCCCATCACTCCCAACAGTACTACCAGCAACAGGATCCTCGTCCCTACCACTAGGGAAAGCAGCGGAGGCAACCATAGCAGCCTCATCAGTATTCCCAGCCTCCTCCTCCTCACTACCAGCAGCAGTAGTCTCAGCCTCATTTCCAGCGAGGCAATCTGTCTGGTTCTCATGCACCTATTTATGAGAACCCAACCCTTGATGACCTTACCTGCTTACCCATTGACCAGCAGACATCCTTCTGGCGAGAGATGGATGAGTTCCGGTAGGAAATGAGGGATATTATCAAGGGCAAAGCCGCCATACCTGCTCAGATTGAACCAAACCCAAACAATCTGAAGATAAAATCTGAGCAGGTATAGATTACAGAGACCACCACTCCTAGTGATATTTTGGATGATATTTCTTCTTATATATTTGATGTTGATTTTGTGACACTTAGGAGTGGTAGGATGCCAACTGATGGCACCTTGTCTGAGCGACGACCCCATGCAGATTCCAGAGCACCAATGAGGATGGAAGCGGTGTTGATGCCGTTGATCATGATGATGGTGGTGGTGGCACTGAAGCCACCAAGGATGTTGATTCAACCGACGGTACTGAGGCTGTCGTGATTCCAGCTACAAAAGGTGGTGCTGATGCCACCATTACTCCAGATGCTCGGCTAGAGTGGGTGCTGATGCCGCGAGTTCATATGTTGTGGTGGTGCTGATGCCACCATATTTCCTTCTGTTATGCTACCTCATTTTGTACCTGAGGACATTTTTGAAAAAAAACAAAAAATGGAAAAAATGAAAACTAAATATATGAATAAATGAAAGGTTTCTGTATCCCCTGTGAGTCCATATGTGTTGCATGATGATCTCGGTATGGATTCTAGTCTACTACATGATCAGGAACCTATTCCTGACCCTCATCTCTCTAAAGAGGGTCCATATATCCCCTTCCCTCAAGCACTCTACTTAGAAAAGGGGACCGAAAATGAAAATCCCCAAAAGCGACACTAGCTAGAGTTCAACGAGCAGATGATTGATCGATTCTAGATACATTTGACTCTACAGGAGGCACTAGAGCACGTACCCCTCTTTTAGAAGAACTTGAGAGAGAAGACCACCATCCGCAGGAAGAGGAGGATTCACGATATAGAGATCTATGTGCTTACTCGTACCACTTTCTTCGCCATTCAGAATCGGTTGCCAGCCAAGAGACTCGATGCATGAGCTCCATATGTCAGATGCCACATTCATGAGCAACGATTTGATCGTACTCTATTAGATAGCTGCTCTTCAATTAACCTCCTTCTGGCTTCCTTACTCGATCGATTCGAGTTCGTCCCTCTTAGATAGAGCAGGACAGTCCTTCAGTTTGCTGATAGATCTGTCAAGAGGCTGAAGAGGTTACTCCAGGATGCAGTCATCACAATTCAACGCCTGAAATCCCCCATGGACTTTGTTATATTGGACATGGAGATCCTTGAGTCTAAGACCAATACCCCCATCATCCTTGGATGCCCATTCTTGGCCACAACCAAGGCGGTATCTGATCATAATAGTGGGAAGGTATGCTTTTGCGTCGAGGGTGAGAGTGTACAAATAGAGACGACTGAGGAGACCAGAGCCCGAGATTCAGCTTGCTCAGAGCAAACGAGTGACTCAGAGTAGATGACAGATACAGAGCGAGACATCTGACTTTGTGATCACAGACGATGAAGAAGTATAGGCAGACTCAGCAGCACGAGCTCTTATCACCACTTCAGATACTATAGAGTTTTAGACAACGGTTGATGGGAGTTCAGAGAGCGCACTCATGGCACATGACACTTTTGAGGCTCATGACCGTGGTCAGGATAGCGAGGCAAATTTTGTTTCATGTGCTTCAGATTTAGATCCCTCAGATACAGGCACCGACTTTGATTGGCAAGAGTTCGATGACTATCTACCGTATCTTGTGTCTACGGAGATGATAGCTAGGATGGAGACTGAGCCAGCACAGATTACAGATATACCAGTAGAGTCATCTTCGTCAGATTTACAGTTTCAATGAGAGTTCTCTCACGCAGATCTGGTAGCCTTCACTTAAACATTTTAGAAGCCAGATTTGCCAGCTCCCACTTGCCTAGAACTGAAGACCTTACCACAGAGCATGAAGTACAGATTCCTTGCGAGCGAGTCACATATTTTCCCAGTCATTATCTCAGTGGATTTGACTGGAGATCAAGAATCTCTTTTGATGTAGGTTCTTGAAAGAAACTACAAGGCGATTGGATGGAGTGTAGTTGATCTCCAGGGGATAAGTTCGGCTCTATGCTCCTACACATTTATCTCGAAGAGGACGCCAAGCTACCGTGCGAGTTCCAGTGATGGCTGAACTTAATCTTCGAGATGTGGTCATGAATGAGATATCCAAGTGGTGAAGCACCGATTTTATTTACCCCATCTCTGACTCAAAGTGGGTTAGTCTATTGCTTGTGTTATCCAACAAGACAGTATTACCACAGTTTTGAGCGAGTTTGGAGAGGAGATAGCTACCCGAGTACTCACTTCTTGGAGGGTCTGTGTGGACTACAACGATTGAATCAGGACACTAAGAAGGATCACTTCCCACTGCCATTTATTGATCAGATTATCGATAGGCTAGCTGGGGAGAGTCATTATTCTTTCCGTGATGGGTACTCGGAGTACAATCAGGTGGCCATAGCGCCCGAAGGCTAGGAGAAAACGATATTCACCTGTCCGTTTGGTACATATGCCTTTAGATGGATGCCCTTTAATTTATGTAATGACTCGACTACATTCCAAAGGTGCATGTTTTCCATCTTTTCAAACATAGTGGGTGACTGTTTAGAGGTCTTCATGGATGACTTTTTGGTCTATGGCGATGGGTTCAATGCTTTTCTTGACTGCCTAGACTGTGTACTTCAGCGCTGCATAGAGGTCCATCTTGTATTATCATGGGAGAAGAGTCATTTTATGATGACTTAGGCGACGATGCTTGGCCATATCATCTCCAACAGAGGCATGGAGGATGATCCAACCAAGGTGGATATCATCAAGAAACTCAATCCACCGTCCAATTTACATCAGTTGCGGTCTTTTCTGAGGCATGTCAGTTTGTACCAATGGTCAGTCGCATTGTCCGACCTCTTATTGATTTTCTGACCAAAGACACCAAGTTCATTGTAGATGATAAGTGTCTTGCGTCATTTGTGACTCTCAAGGGATTAGCTGTCAAGGCTCCTATCCTTCAGCCACCTGATTGGTCTCTTCCATTCGAGATCATGACGAACACTTCTGATTTTGCCATAAGGGCTGTGCTAGGATAGAGGAGGGATGGATTGTCTTTTTCCATTCACTACGCTAGACGGACTTTGGATGCCGCTCAGCGGAATTATACCGTGACTGAGAAAGAGATGCTAGCCGTAGTCTTTGCTTTATATAAGTTCAGATCTTACATTCTTGGATCTAGAGTGACCATATTTACATATCACACCACCTTCCGATACCTCTGGCAAAGAAGGATGCCAAAGCTAGATTGACCAGATGGATCCTTCTACTCCATGGGTTTGATATAGAGATTAAGGATAAGCCTGGAGTCAAGAATGTGGTGGCGGATTACCTCTCTTATTTAGAGAACCTTGAGGATTCTGATCAGATCGCACCTATTACAGAGACCTTCCCAGACAAGGTGATTCATGCTATCACCTCGCTTCCATGGTACACTGACATTATGAACTATCTTGTTTCCAAGAAAGTTCCACAAGGTGGCCCAGACAACGACTTGAGACCTTCCTTACGAAGGCCAAGTCATACCATTAGGAGAATTCCACCCTTTATCATAAAAGGGGGGATAGTGTCTGACATCGGTGCATTCCTCAGGAGGAGCACCACAACATCCTCACTTACTGCCATAAGCTTGAGGCAGGAGGACATCATTCTGAAAGACGAACAACACAGAAAGTTCTCCAATCCAGCCTTTGATGGCCTATCCTCTTCAAGGATTCTGATGAATCATGAAGAGGTGTACTGACTGTCAGAGGATGGGCACTTGTGGACAACGTGATATGATGCTGATGCAGCCCATTCACTTCTGTGAGGTTTTTCACACATATGGCATCGATTTCATGGGTCCATTTCCTAAGAGTCAAGGATTTGAGTACATTCTGCTTGGTATAGATTATGTGAGTCATTGGTTTGAGGCCATCCTCGCCCGAGCCACAGATGCTAAGACCGTACGCAGATTTTTGAGGAAAAAATATCATTTCACGGTTCAGGGTACCTAGAGTTTTGATACCTGAAAGGGGGGACTCACTTTATCAATGACAAGGTAAGGGCCCTTGCTAACGAATTCAACATTGACCACCGTGTTTCCACTCCATATCACCCTCAGACCAATGGTCTTGCTGAAGTATCAAACATGGAGATTAAGATGATATTGTAGAAGGCTGTACCCCCAGATCGAAAGGATTGGTCACAGATTTTGGACTCGGTCTTGTGGGCCTATAGGACTTCCTACAAGACACATTTGGGCACATCTCCCTTTTATATCATTTATGGAAAGCCATGCCATTTACCTATGGAGATCAAGCATAAGTCACTATGGGAAGTCACTGAGTTATTATTTGATCCGAAGAGTGTAGGAGATTAGAGAAAAGTAGAATGGGCAGCCCTAGAGGAGTTGAGAAATATAGCTTTGTTGAGTATCCTGCAATACAAGGATAGAGTGAAGATATGGCATGATTCTCACATTAGCCATAAAACAGTTTGAGCCGAATCAGAGAGTGGCTATTTGATGCTATGATGAGATTATTTCCAGGGAAATTACAAAGCAAATGGAAGGGACCGTACTTGGTCAGAAAGGTGCACGATAATGGAAGCATTGATATATCTGAGTTGTCATCTGGTTCCACCTTTTGAGTTAACGGTCAGTGCCTGAAACCATATCTTAATCATGATCGATTGATTATTGACATCTCGCCCCTATTCATTTTGCATGAGATGTGGTCTTTGACTCACATCATTTGCGCCTCATGCCCGATTTTCACTTCTCTTTCGCAGCTGTATAGATCCAGTTATCCATATCATTCATTCTTTTTGTCTGACACCCCATCTTCATCTTATGATCATGCTATACTTAGGGTGTGCTTTACCCTAAGTATGGGAGGTATCAGACCTATGATTATTTATTTTTTATTTCTATTACCTCGGTTTTGCTGCCTATACTTAGGGATATTTTACCCTAATTATAGGGGGTGGTACCTGTACATCCTAACCTTCAGTTTTCCCCTTATGTACATACTTCTGTACTTAGGATTACTTGATCCTAAGTATAGGGGGATCACCGACCTCTATTCATTACATCATTTCATTCGTCGTTTCAGTATAGCCTCCTTTTCACTTCCCAATACTCAGCACGAGTTATGTCTTCTTTTCATCGCTCTTTGATCACCCTGAGGACATCATTCGAGCTAAGTATAGGGAGTGTCATATATGTTGTGTGTATATATATATACTTTAGCAATAACTCGTACTTTGTGTGAGTGTGTTAATAAAATAAAATGGCTAAAAATCACAATACTAAAAATCATAAAATTTTTCCTATACATAAATGTTTGTAAAAACCTTTTGTAAAAAAAAAACTATTTTTGTACAAACTTTTGTAAAAATGTTTTGATTGTAAATATTTTTGTATAAAAATAATGTACATAGTACAAAAGTTTTGGGAAAATGTTTGGGAAATAAAGTTTGCAAAAAAAATTATTTGTAAATGTTTGTAAAAGTTTGTAAAAATATTTTGCAAAACTTTTCCTTCTTCATTGCATTAAAAAAATTTCATAAAATTTGCATATTTTGAAAAAATTTGCATAAAAAGAGTTTGGAAATATTTGCTGTACATTCTTCTGAATCATAGTTGACATTTAAACTAGTCTGGAATTAAATTGAAAAATGGAGCTTGGTTAAGACCTTAATCCACTTAACGTCAGAGGAACCTTATAGGATTTGGGGTTAAGACTTTTCAGGTCCATAATGACTTAATTCTTTGAGTCCACTGGGCTATGTTCACATGTAATCTTGATGAGCCTAAGTAGAACACTTAGCAACACACACATGACTCTCAAAGACAATGGCTTGACTTGGACACACACCTTACACGTAGCTCAACATGGTTGAGGTGGTGAGGAGGCATAATTCTTTGACTTGGAGTAGCATATGAGGGTAGTACAGTTGGCCAGAACCTCTCGTCTTCCTCTAGGGAGGGATGCACATCTCAACCTGGTCTAGTGGCATTGAGGTCTAAAGACAGGAGTCTGTGGGTTGCAATAATGCTTCAAAAGAGGGATAGTCTACTGGCTGAAGAGGAAAAACTCCTTATGTACATGCTGCACCATGTAAATATGTTGTATATATGCACATCGAAAAATAATGTGTGCAAAATCAAGAAAAACTCCAAAAAGTGGACAGGCCTGATTGAAAAATAAAATTCCCGCCGGAGTGTATATAGTGAATAAGCAAAGCTTATGTATTCCATCTTCTCATCTCATGGAATCTTGCAGCTGGAGACTTAGCTACACTAGCTTTGCTCCAAGGGATATGTGGCTACACTGGTCACGGTCCATTATCTTCTTTTCCCTCTTCTTGAACTGGTTGAACTTGAACTTAGAAGGGAACACTCCGCTCCTCGAGGAAAGAGCTGCTATATTGGGGAATTAGAGTTACCTTGTTGAGGCGGGCTGTTTCTTTATTATTTCTAAGTGGGGAGCTATATATCACTTGCACAGTACAAGGAAAGATGCATAGTCATTAGAGTTTGCGTATGTAGACTTGTTCTGAACTGGTTATCAAGGAGTCTTGACCATAGAATTATAGAA
This sequence comes from Ottelia alismoides, assembly GCA_037367405.1. Classification (NCBI taxonomy): domain Eukaryota; kingdom Viridiplantae; phylum Streptophyta; class Magnoliopsida; order Alismatales; family Hydrocharitaceae; genus Ottelia; species Ottelia alismoides. Next base: position 544,651 of record JAZKJV010007902.1, on the reverse strand, counting down.
CTTAGAGGCTGTTGAGTCTTAAACCTATGTCCTAATAAGATTCCGCCAAATTAATATTCCAAAGGTCTGACGGAGCACCATACTCCAATTTAATGAAGATAAGTTTAATAATCAACCTTGATTCTTTTTCTTTTCTTTTCTTTTTTCACTTCTTTTTCAAATAAGTGTTTTCTAAGGAACTAGCAAAGGTAAAGTATAGGGGGTGATGAATCTACGATTCTCACTCTTTATTCTTTTATTTTAGCTCCTCTTTTTGGCAAAACTACTTGTAAATACCAGTAACTACAATGACTTAGCATTGTACATGCCTTTGTTAATAATGAATAATCAATGTTTATTTTGCAAAAATAAAAGAATAAAGGGAAAAGAAAAAGACTGATGTATTCAGAATAAATACAGAATGACCCAACCCCAAGAGAAGGTCAAGTCTTGACCAGATCGCAAAAAGAATAAGTAGAGAGAGATAAGGGTTCACTATGCATTGCACATATCACCTATACTTGTACATATTATTTATTTATTTATTTGACAAAATAAAAATATTTATTTTTTATACCCTTGTATATAGTATTAGAAATAATATAAAAATAAAATAAAAATAAAAAAATAAAAATAAAAATAAAAATCAAATCATCAAACCTTTGTACAAAATACACATACACATACTACATTCACTATTTATTTTACACCCTTAAATAATTTATAAAAATAAAATAAACATTATTTTATACTCTTAAAATCATGTTGTAAATAAATAAAATATAAAATAAAAGTATTTATATAAAAAAATAAAATAAAAATAAATGTACATAATACATAGGTATATTATACCTATATATAATACTATATATTGCATATACATTATTTTGTTTTTCATAAAAATAATTAAAAATCAAAGAAAAATACCTTATAAAATAATAAACATGTTTTATTTTATACGCCTTTTATTTTTCAATTAACTTACTATTTTTATTGAATTTTTGTTTATTTTTCTAAATCTTGTTTTCTCATTGGTCCACCTCAGACCGTTGACCTCAATCAACGGTCTCTTCCAGCCGGGTCGGGTTGTCCCCTGTCTCCTCGATGCTCTTACTCCGAATTTCTACGCCCGAACCCGACCACCTCTTGACTCGTTTCTTGCACCCGGTTGCAGCCTCGACATCCATGATCCTTGCGGATCCCTAGGCGCAGCCGGATCTGCCTAGGGTTCTACATTATGCTCTGATCTTTTGAGACCCTCGAGCGGAACAACACTGCGACTGAGAAGGAGATGCTAGTCATAGTATTTGCTCTGGATAAGTTTCAATCTTACATTTTCGGATCTAGAGTGACTATCTATATAGATCACACCGCCATCCGGTACCTGACTCTACTCTAGGAGTTTGATATTGAGATTAGAGATAAACCTGGAGTCAAGAATATGGTGGTGGATCACCTCTCCCGATTAGAGCATCTTTAGGATTCTGGTATGATCACACATCACTGAGACATTCCCATACGAGGCGATTCTTGCTATCACCTTGCTCTCTTGGTATGCTGACAATATGAGCTATTTTGTTGTTGAGAAAGTTCCACAAGGTAGGCAGCAACTTGAGACTTTCCTTATGAAGGTCGAGTCGTATCACTGGGAGAATCCCACCCTTTACCATGAGGGGGGATAGTGTCTGGCATCGGTGTTTTCCTCAGGAGGAGCACCATAGCATCCTTACTTATTTCCACAAGCTTGAGGCGGGAGGACATTACTCTGGGAGACGAATATCGCAAAAGGTTCTCCAATCCGGCCTTTGGTGGCCTACCCTCTTCAAGGATTGAGATGAATTTGTGAAGAAATGTACTGAATATCAGAGGATGGGCACTTGTGTACAGAGAGATATGATGCTGATGCAGCCCATTCATTTCTGAGGTTTTTGATGCATGCGACATCGATTTCATGGGTCCATTCCCTAAGAGTCAGAGATTCGAGTACATTTTGTTGGCTGTGGATTATGTGAGTCATTGGGTTGAGGCCATCCTTGCCCGAGCCGCAGATGCAAAGACTGTTTGTAAATTTTTGAGGAAGAATATCATATCACGGTTCGGGGTAACCTAGAGTCTTGATTTCTGAACGGGGGACTCATTTATCAAAAGACAAGGTAAGGGCCCTTGCTAACGAGTTCAACATAGACCATAGAGTTGACACGCCATATCATTCACAGATGAATGACCTTGCCGAGGTTTCAAATAGGGAGATTAAGACTATTTTGTAGAAGGTTGTCTGCCCTGACCGAAAGGATTGGTCTCAGCTTTTGGACTCGGTCTTGTGGGTCTATAGAACCTCCTTCAAGATACCTTTGGGTACATCTCCTTTCCGACTCGTTTATGGCAAGCCATGCCACTTACCTGTGGAGATCAAGCATAAGTCACATTGATAAGTTACTGAGATTTATTGGATCCTAAGATTGTAGGAGATCAAAGGAGAACAGAATTGGTATCCCTGGACGAGTTGAGAGATGCAGCCTTCTCAATAGCCTACAATATAGGGATAGAGTGAAGACTTTGCCTAAATCTTACACTAACCATAAGCATTTTGAGCCCAACAAGAGAGTATGGTTATTTGATGTAAGGTTAGGATATTTCCAGAGAAATTATAGAGTAAATGGAAGGGACCATACTTGGTCAGAAAGGTGCACGACAACGTTTGCATTGATATATCCAAGTTGTCTTCTGAGTCCACCTTTCGAGTCAGCGGTCAATGCCTTAAGCTATATCTTGATTATGATCCAGTGACCGTTGATGTTGCCCCTATTCATTTTGTATGAGATGTGTTCCTTGACTCACATCATCTTCATCACATACCTGATTTTCACTTCCACTCCGCCTCTGTATAGATCCATCTTGCCTATATCATTCATTCATTTTGTTTAATACCCCAGATCCATCTTATGATTTTGCTATACTTAGGATGCACTTTATCCTAAGTATAGGGGGGTGTTAGACCTATGATTATTTCTTTGTCCATTACCTCTATTTTTGATGCCTATACTTATGGATATCTTACCCTAATTATAGGGGAGGTAATATCTATACATTCTATTCCTTGATTTTCCCCTTTATGTATTGTCTTCTACACTTAGGATTACTTGATCCTACGTATGGGGGGGGGGGGGATCACCGACTTCTATTGATTTTATTCATTCATTTAAGTCATTGTAGTATAGGATTCTTTTCACTTCTCTATACTCAGCACGAGTTATGTCTTCCTTCATCGCTCTCTGATCACTCTGAGGACATCGTTCGAGCTAAGTATAGGGGTTTCGTATATATATTGTTTATATACTTTAGCCATAACACATACTTTATGTGCATTAATAGCATGGTTATTATTAATAAAATAGGAATAAAAATGTTTTGAAAAATGTTTTGTGAAAATTGTTTGAAAAAAACCTTTGAAAAGTTATTTTTGTACGAATTTAGTAAAAAAAATTTGTTTGTAAAAGATTTGTAAATTATTTTATTTATCAAAATTAGGTATACTGTACAATTTTTTTTATAATTGTGTGAAAATAAAATAATTTCAAAAATAGTTTGTAAATGTTTGTAAAAAAATAGTTTTGAAAATCTTTTGAAAAATATTTTGAAAATGTTTGCAAAACCGTTTTGTCACATGGGAAATAACTTATGGTGTATGAAAACTACTTGTATATATATACATTAAAAACCATAACCTACCCCTAATTTCCTTGAATATAAATAAAGCCGGTACAAGATCCTATAAATAAAATCCATTTGTATATAAAAATTGTAGCATAAACTCTATGTAAATATGTATATATTTAGGCAAAAATCTTTCCTTTCTCCATATTTATCAAAATACCTAAAAGGTTGAAAAATTAAAATTCCATAAAAAATCCATAGTTTGAAAAAATCCTACCAAAAAGAGTTTTTGTTAATACTTGCATGTGCATTCTTCATAATCATGGTTGACATTTAAACTAGTCAGGAATAAAATTGAAGAATGGAGCTTGGTTAAGACCTTAATCCACTTAACTTTAGAGGAACCTTATAGGATTTGGGGTTAAGACTTTTCAGGTCCATAGTGACTTAATTCTTTGAGTCCACTAGGCTATGTTCGCATGTCATCTTGATTAGCCTAAGTATAGCACTTAACAACGCACGCATGACTCTCAGAGAAATTGGCTTGACTTGGACACACACTTTACACGTAGCTCAATACGGATGAGGTGCCGAGGAGGAGGAATCCTTTGGATTGGAGTAGCATACAAGTGTAGTACATCAAGCAGGAACCACCCATCCTCTTCTAGTGAGAGATGTGCACCTCAACCTTGTATAGTAGCATTGAGGTCTAAAGACAGGATGTTGTGGGTTGTAATAGAGCCTCAAAAGAGGGATATTCTACTGGCTCAAGAAGGAAAGATCCTTATGTACATATTGCACCTTGTAGATATGTTGTATATATGTTTTGAAAAAAAAAGAAAAAAATATGCAAAAATACAAAAACTCCAAAAAAAGAACAAGCCTGCTGATGAATCTGCGATTCGTCATCTTTATCCATTTATTTTAACTTAAAATCCCTTATTAAACACATGTATATAACACTAACTCCATATTCTTACTAACTTGCATCTATGTGTAAATATTGTATATTTGTATATATTAACCCAAAATAAATAAAGAAAGAAAGAAAGAAAAAATAAAGAAAATAAAAAAAAGAAAGACTGTATATATACAATAGATACAGGCTGACCCGAACCCCGAGAGAAGGTCAAGACTTGACCTGATCGACCGGGAATAAAGTAGGGGGAGATAGAGTCTTTATTCAGAAAATCCGAAAAAATTGTATGCTGTGTATATTTGTATACTTTACTATTTTATTTGTACATAAATTGACCTCAAATAAAATATTTTTCAAAACAAAAGTTGTAAATGAAAATATGTCCTAAATAATAAAATAATTGCACAACCAAATCATGTACATAATAAAAGCAACCACACTTGGAAAAAGCCAGTAAGCGATAATTGAAATATCAATTTCGGTTCCATATGAACTCAAATTGAACCAAACTCTCTTCCATTGTATTCCAAATTAAATTATCTTTAAAATGGTTGTGATTTCATAATTTTTGGAGTTACGGGTGAAAAGTTGATTTTTTGGGGTGGTTTGTGCAATTTTCCAATGTATTTATACATACTGTATTTTGTAAATATTTTTACTAATTATTTAAAATAAAATAAAATATAAAAAAATTTTAAAACAAAAAAACTAATTTGCTTATTTAACCTTGTATATAATGTCATATATGTATATAACATATGTATATAGTTAATTTCTTAACTAACTATCACAAAAAAATAAAAAAATTAACATTTAATTTTCCAATAAATAAAGTGACGAAAATGCAAAAATTAGTTAATTTTTATAAATATTTATCTTTCTACTTTATCTCATTTCAATTGCTCTTCTCTCTTATCTCTTATCTTCATCCAAAAATTCAAAAAAATCAAATGTCAATCCCATTCTATCTATTAATAAGGCTCCTTCTCCATCTTTTCAACTTGATCAATCTTTAGTGAGAGGAGCCCGATCTCCGAGAGTCTTCTTGTCGTAGAAGTGCCTAGCCTCTGAGACGTCCGGTCACAGCGAGTCGGCCTTCGTCGAGGTGATCAAGGTCTTTTCCGATTCTAAGGTGAGATCCACATTTTCTCTTATTTTTATCCTCGATTAATCGTAGTTTTATTTTCTCGCATTTATTCTTCGTTGTCATTTTTTTATTTAGATCTTAAAATCCATCACGATTTGATCCACCACCGACTCGATTTTTATTCCACATCTCGATCTCTACGCGTTCTTTTCTACCTATCAAGACCTCTCAACTTTAGCCACACACGGTGGCCGGAGACTTGGATCCATTCCTCATTTTTCACATGATCCCTATTTACGTCTTCCATTTTGATTTTGGGACCGAGCCGTCTTGCTCGTATCTTCATTTGTTTGTAAATAAAAAACAAAACAAAAAATATTCTTTCTCTCTAACTTTTGTTTTGCAAGATCATCTTTAAAAAATAAAAAAAACACATTTTCTATTTTCTATTTTTAATTTCTCTATTTTAGATTTACAAAAAAAATTAAAAAAAGGATTTTTTCGTGATTACTGTTTACAATAGAAAATAAAAAAAAATAAAAAAAATAAAAAAGAGGGGCCAACCATCCCACCGCGGGTAGCCTAGGCCCGCCGCACCGCCCGCGGAAGCCGCTCAGCCGACCGCTGCGGGCAGCCCAGGCTCGCCGTACCGCCTGCGAAAGCTGCTTAGCTGACCGCCGCGGGCAGCCCAGGCCCGCCGCACTGCCTGCAGAAGCCGCTCAGCTGATCGCCTGGACACGCGGCCATCGCCCACCGTCATTCAGGAACCTCCAACATCCGCGCCCCCACCCAAAGATCTTCCAGGATCACCGTCCTAACCGCCCGTTGCTCCTCCGCATGAGGCACACCGCTAGCACCGTAAGACGCCATTCATCGACAACAGAACCACCATAACAGAGCCTCTGACGTCATCTCCAGCGCTGCGTCAACCTCCACTGTTCCTCATCGAGCTTATTGCCTCCGCCATCAAGCCGCGCTCCAGCGCCGATCTTCACCCGCACGCGTCAACGTGCGTCCCCCAGCTCTCGATCCGCTGCGCCGCCATATGGGTGCAAAGCAAGCCTGCACGAAGCCAAGAATCACGACCCTCCAACCGCAGCGCATGCCCTCCATCACCTTCACGACCGTTGCACGAACCTCCTACCGTATGACTGACCACCGTCGGCCATCCAGCACCGTTCGTCGCGCGCGTGATCGTGCGTGGAGAGGAAGGAATGGCGACGGTGTGCACTCCCCACCTTGGCACCATCTTTTGAAGAAATGAGACTCCAAAGAACCCTAGTGCTATTGAATTGAATATTGGAAAATTTGCAACTTTGTCCCTGAAAGTCCTGCATATTGCAAAGAAGACCCTCGAAGCCTAATTTGGGGGATATAACATCTGAGCCCCTGGAAGTTTTCATATTTACAAAGAAGCCCCTACTAGAGCCCTATCACGTGCGCGACACACCTCTCTTGGGTAAATTATCGATTTCCTCCTACAAATTTATTTCTATTATATATTGATGAACAAACATTGAATATTTGCAGCTTAGTCCATGAATTACAGACCTTTATTTTACTTGATTTTTTATTGAAATAAATATTTTCTTAGGTCAATAAAATTCCCAAAAATCATGCTATGCTCCTAATGTGATTATCTTTTTAGCATAAATTTTTCACTATATTTTATCATCATTTAATTTTATTAAAAAATCAAAAACAGTTTTTTTCTCTTCATGACATTCAAAAAATCATAAAAAATTAAATATTGCTCCAAAAATTACAAAAAATTTAGAGTAGTTTTATTCATTATCTTTTAATTTCTATTCATTTTTATGCATTAATTCATCTTAAAACCCTAAAAAATTGAAAAATACTAAAAATCTTATAAAAATGATAAACAAATTCTACAAAAATCCAAAAATCATGATTTCAGTTCCTGTTTGTAGATATTTGCATATATTTTACCATAAAAATAATTTTCAGGAGTTTTGGATACTTAAAATATTTTTACATTGCAAATTACTCCAGGTTGTGTACTGTTTCTCATTTTTGCCACTATTTGATTTTTAGAAAAATACAAAAAATCTGAAACTTCTACAAAAAATTCCAAAAATATTTAAAAGCTGTAAAACCCAAAAATATTTTCTCTGGATTTTTCTGATCTTTTTTAATATAATTGAAAAATACAAAAAGAGTTTGGTGTGCGTAGTTCTTATCCTGTGCATATTGTTCTTTGTTTGAAATTTAAAAAAATTGCAAAATTAAAATCACAAAAAATTTGAAAGTTAGAAAATAAAAATAATAATAATTAAGAAAATAATAAAAAATAAAAAGATAAGAAATCCACACAAACCAAGGATAGTTAGCCTTTAAGATTCCTGCTTTTCTTTTAATTGATTTTTTTAATTGAATAACCCTCGGGAATTATAACCTCCCTGAGTTCGATCCTGCTCGCTATACAAGTAAATAAGTAGCAAAAATATTTCTCTTACTTCATTATTCACTTTTAGTTAATTTTGCAGCCTGAGAAGAAAAAAAATAAAAAAGTGTTTGTTTGTCGCGGGATTTTTTGGGGATAACGACGACTCATTATCATTAATAACCGATCCTCGAGATATCCTATGGTCAACAAAATGGCACCGTTGCTGGGGAGGCACAATGCGGTAGTTAGGTTTCTCCTTTGACCTGCTCTTCTTGGTTGCATATATTTGTGTATATTTTTACACATTCACTTCATATTCACTGTTTCATTTCATTTTTTTCTCTTATTTGATAATTATGTTTCTTACACATTCTCTCTTTTCTTTTTCTTGCAAGGGCTCGTGGTGCGAAGGAGGCGATCCTAGGAGAGCCAAAGCACCCAAGCGACACGGGGGCAGCTTGATTCTTCATCGCGCCGCATGATAGCGTGAGAAGAAGAGAAGAAGAATTGAAGGAAGCCCAAAAGAGAGAGAGATATTTGTTTTATTTATTTTTATCATTTGAACCATTGTAAACGGACATTCATTTATTGCAGGGTCTGTTTCGTCAAGTGCCGGTGCATTTGGGGGACCTCACCGGTTATGTTTTCATCGCCTTATTTTTCTTTGTTTCACACGTATTTTGTGAGTTGCCTATTGATTGCTTTAATTAATTTACCCCAGGTAATTAATTAGGTCCAAACACCGTAAACAAGAATTTCTGTACCTATAGAGTAGAGCATGATTTGGACTTAGTCAAATTAACTTGTTCTTGCCCGTTAATAGAAGCTATCATCTAGGACAGTTCACTTGCATCATATAGGTTAGTTTATTTTTCTGTATTTCAATTCTGTGCGGATCACTTGCATGTAGAGTGTTGGCGACAAGGTACACATCTCTAACCCCTGCATGCATCATTGTTTTTAATCACACATTGGCATTTCCGATCTCCTTCCTTGTTTTCACTCACATAAATTAAAAAGGAAATTGGACATTCAGTAGGCGATTCTTTGAAAATATTTAAACCAAGTGACAACTACCAAAAATACAAGACTGCTAAAGAAAACTCGACCCTAAAATAAACACAAGGAAAAATCATTATTTTGGGGAGAGTAACCCCCTCATTGTTTGGTTTATATGTAGTGACAGAGCGACCCTCACTCTAGGATAGAACCACGCTCGAACTCTTTTTAGACTACTATATTGGGTTAGTCGTTCTCCGGTGAGGATCTCTCCGGTAGCCGGTAAAGCGGTCCGTGATGTTCTTGACAAATTGAATTGATCGGGTAGCGGGTAAATGATCCGCAATTCATACTGGCTGGGAAAGATGTAACTTTGGGATTAGTCCAGTCTTCTGGGAGCATTGGGTTCCTAATAGCTCGCTTTAACCGCTCCGATAGTTGTATTCTCACCAAACTCTAAAATTGACAAGATAATTGACCGAACCTTCACGGTCTTCACAGTGAGTTGAGTTGGTGAACTAGGGGTTTGTATTGTGTTTGATTGCTAGTGATAGAGATCATTCTGTGCATTTACACCTTTTTCTTCACATCTTTTTACTTGACCATCGTGCTCTCCTAATCATTTTCTCTTGTTTCGGAGATGGCCGACTGGAGTTATTTTAATCCGATCTTCGTGGATCCCTCGTACCCTCCAACCGATCCACCTTCCTTTTTCCAGGAGGATTTTCCTCGTGATTTTTGTGCATATCCACCTAATCTGTTATTTCAGGAATGGGACGATGATTTTCACCCACCCTCATTCCACTCACCCGATCTTGGGATTTTGGAGTCACCTTTCATGATGTCCACACTTGAGACACTGAACCATATGATGGAGCACATGAATTCAAGAATTACCAATCTATTTAACATAAATACGAGCCAGAACGCCGCTCCACTGTTTGAGTATATGGATTCACTTGAGGATATTCATGAGAGCTTACAATCGTCCAAAATACAAAAAAATGAGAAAATTTTAAAAATACAACAGGAATTCGGGAGACACATTGTTGATTCATTTTGTGAGGAGAGGGCACCCATGCCAAAATATTTTCCCACATAGCCATGTCCCAACCTTGACCCTTAGGATGCCACTGTACAGATAGCTCTTGGTAATCCTTGTGTATATGCTGATTCCAATCTCCTCCCTTGTATGGAGGAGGTCCAAAAATTCAAAAAATATTGTCTGAACTCGAAGTGGTGGCCACTATTCATGAGATCATTAAAGACCCACTTCAATAGGCCATGACAGATTTATCTACTCCTCAACACAAGAAGAGAAAGCGAAGGAGAAGATTTGAGCGCCACAACTTGACCATGGCCATTGCCTACGCCATCTCTCACCGTCCACATTTTAAGAAAGGGAACACTACCATGCCTCTTGTGAGATGCTCCATCTCTGAACATTCTTGTGATAACACTCTCCTTGACGACGATTCTTCAATCAATATAATACCCTTCTTTATGGTACAATCTCTTCATCTTGCGCCTCTTAAAAAACCAGGATGATAGTTCAGTTTGCTGATGGATCTATTAAGAGGCCAAAGGGTATTATAGAAAATGCTGTCATTCTTATTAAGGGCTTGAAATTCACTTCTGATTTTGTCGTATTGCCCATGGAGACATCCACCTCTATGGAGAACCCTCCAATCTTCCTAGGATGACATTTCCTCGCATCTGCGGAAGCCGTTATTGATTATGGATCAGGAGAGATTCGCTTCCGTTCTGATGCAGGGAGCGATGTGTTGATCACTACACCCACTACTGACCAGAGACCTGCATCCCATGAGAGCCCACCCGTTTTAGCCTACCCCAAGGAATTTGACCTCGATGATATTATTAGAGATTCTTGTTATATGTTGGATGATAATGAAACCCAGGAATTCCTCATCAAGATGGAAGACTCGGAAAACATAAACGTTAGAGTCCCACTTCTGGTATATGGAGATGCATTGATGACATCCACCGGATTTACAAGATAGACACCCTAGAGCGAGAGGCAGACTCTGAGACTAGACAGGATGGACATGATTTGACTACTTTCATTGATAAGCCCGTTCCTATTGACCCTGAGTTAGACGAGACCGATCAGGCCAAATTTGATTTGATTGCTTTTATAAAGGAATTTGGGCCTTTTGATAAAGATGATGATCCAGTAGAGGCTCGCTAGGGTGAAATTGATCCTACTTTTTCGGATAATGAATTCGAGCCTTTTTACTATGATATTTTTGAGACTTCCCAGGCCGGACATGATCATACTACTTCCACTAATCAGTTTTGGCCTGCACAATCTGAAACCGCTGAGGATACGTTCTTGGTCGATCATACTCAATTTATGTCTAATGATGACCCTAATATCGACCTACACCTTGTTAGATCCATTCCTCAACGATCCCGCAAGAACGTTTTCGACCTTCTTGACCTCTGTACATCCACTCCTCTTGTATATCCTTTCGTTTCACTCTTTCTTCTTCCGTTTTATCATTCACCCCTTTTTCGTGTGTGTGTATATATGCTATACTTAGGATGTGCTTTATCCTAAGTATAGGGGGGTGAATGATTTGTGTTGTTCATATTCGTCTTGTTCATCACTCTTGTTGTTGCCTATACTTAGGGATACTCTATCCTAAGTATAGGGGGTGATATTGTTCATATCATTTTTATTATTTTTGAGTCTGTACATTCTCTGCATCGGTTTTCCCCTTTTGTACAATCTATTATACTTAGGATTACTTGATCCTAAGTATAGGGGGGATCACCAATTTCTCTTCTTTTTATCTTTTCTTTGAGTCGTTGTAGCATAAGAGTCTTTTCACTTTTCTATACTTAGCACGAGTCATGTCTTCCTTTGTCGCTCTCTGATCACTATGAGGACATAGTTCGAGCTAGGTATAGGGGGGTGTTGTATATATTGTATATACATACTTTAGGCATAACTCGTACTTTTTAAGATAATTATTTTGGGGGGATATGTATATAATTTTGTAAAATCCACATGTGTAAAAAAATCCAAAAAAACAAAACAAAACAAGAAAATAAAAAAAACAAAACAAACAAAACAAACAAAAACAATAAAAATCTTGTATATACTTCTATATATTTTACGAACCCTTTTTCCTTTTTGGAAAAAAACAAAAAACCAGAAATCTATAAAAGCTTGCATAATTAAAAAAAACCTTTCTTTTACATCTGCAATTTTCTCCAAAAATCCATAAAATGTTCAAAATTAGAAAATTGTTTTTTAAAAAATGTTTTTTCACATGTGCATCATTTTTTCAAAAAAATAAAAAAGCTTTCTTTGCATTGTTCATATTTTCTTGCATTTGAATGTGCATTTTTCATGATAGTATTGACATTTAAACTAAGTTTGGAATAAAATTGAAGAATGGAGCTTAGTTGGGCCTTAATCTACTTAATTTCAGAAGAACCTTATAAGAAATGGATAAGACTTTTCAGGTCCTAGTGACTTAATTCTTTGAGTCCATAAGACTATGATCACATGTCATCTTGATTAGTCTAAGTAGAACATTTAACAAAACATGCATGATTCTTTCATACAATGGCTTATCTTGGACAAGCACTCTACATGTAGCTTCATGGATGAGGTAGTGGGCATGCGGAATCTTTTGGCTTGGGGTAGCATACGAGGGTAGTACATCTAGGCATAACCTCTCGTCTTCCTCTAGGGAAGGAAGTGCGTCTCAACCTGGTCTAGCAATGTTGAGATCTAAAGACAGGATGCTGTGGGGTTGCAATAATGCTTCAAAAGAGGGTTAGTCTACTGGCTCAAGAGGAAAAACTCCTTATGTACATGCTGCACCTTATTTATACTTAAAAAAGTATGGAAAAATGCAGAATCTCCAAAAGTGGACCAGCCTGATTGAAAAGTAAAATGCCTGTCGAAGTGTATACAAGGATAAAAAAATTACAATAAGAGCTTTAAAGACAAATTTTTGTAAGCTTGCAGCGGATGACTTGGCTACACTGGTCATGCATCCAAGGATAGGTAGCTACACTGGTTACCGTCCATTCTTTTCTCCATCCCCTCTTATTGAGCTAGTTGTACTTGAACTTAGAAGGGAATATCTCCACTCCTCGAGGAAAGAGTTGCAAGACCGAGGAACTAGAGTTACCTTGTTGAGGAAGGTTGTTTCTTTGCTACTTTTGAGATGGGGAGCTATATCTCACTTACACCGTACAAATAAAAATTCATAGTCACAATAATTTATGTATGTAGACTTGTTCTGACCTGACTATTAAGGTGCCTGAATAGGAGTCACGAGGTACTTAGAGACTGTTAGGTTTTAAATCCATCTCCCATTAAGGTTCCTACACACTAATAATCCAAAGGTATGACAGAGTTCCAAACTACAATTTTATGAAAAAAAGTTTAATACTCAACAGTGTCCTAATTTCTTTATTTTCCCTTCCTTTTTTCTTCTATTCACTTATTCTTTCAAATAAGTGTTTGCTAAGGGACTAGAAAAGGTAAAGCATAGGGGGATGATGAATCTACGATTCATCATCTTTATTCAATTGTTTTAGCTTAAAATCCCTTATAAAACACATGTATATACACTACTCCATATTCTTACTAACTTGCATCTGTGTGTAAGTATTGTATATTTGTATATTTTAACCTAAAATAAATAAATAAATAAAAGGAAAAATAAAGAAAAGAAAATAAAAAAGGAAGATTACATATATATATATATATAATAGTTACAAACTGACCCGAACCCTGAGAGAAGGTCAAGACTTGATCTGATCGACCAGGAATAAAGTAGGGGAGATAGGGTCTTTATTCAGAAAATCCAAAAAAAATATGTGCTGTGTATATTTGTATACTTCAATGTTTTATTTGTATATAAATTGACCTCAAACAAAATAATTTTCAAAACAAAAGTTGTAAATAAAAATGTGTTCTAAATAATAAAAGTAATTGCACAACCAAATCATGTACAAAATAAAAGCAACCACACTTGGAAAAAGCCACTAAGCGATAATTGAAATATCAATTCGGGCTCCATATGAACTCAAATTGAACCAAACTCACTTCCATTTTATTCTAAATTAAATTATCTTTAAAATGGCTGTGATTTCATAATTTTTGAAGTTACGGGTGAAAAGTTGGTTTTCTAGGGTGGTTTGTGCAATTTTCCCATGTATTTGTACATATTATATTTTGTAAATATTTTTACTAATTATTTAAAATAAAAATAAAAAAAATAATAAAAGAAAACAAGAAAAAACTAATTTTCTTATTTATCCTTGTATATAATGTCATATATGTATATAGCATATGTATATAGTTAATTTTCTTAACTTATTATCACAAAAATACAAAAATAACATTTAATTTACCAATAAATAAAGTGATGAAAATACAAAAAAATTGGTTAATTTTTGTAAATATTTATCTTTCTACTTTATCTCATTTCAATTGCTCTTCTCCCTTATCTCTAATCTTCATCCAAAAATTCAAAAATTTAAATGTCAAACCCATTCTATTTATTAATAAGGCTCCTTCTCCATCTTTTCAACTTGATCAATCTTTGGTGAGAGGATCCCGATCTCTGAGAGTCTTCTTGTCGAAGAAGGGTGCCTAGCCTCCGAGCCGTTCGATGACAACGAGTCGGCCTTCGTCGAGGTGATCAAGGTCTTTTCCGCTCCTAAGGTCTGATCCACATTTTCTCTTATTTTTATCCTAGATTAATTGTAGTTTTATTTTCTCGCATTTGTTCTTCATTGTGATTTTTTATTTAGATCTGAAAATCCATCACGATTTGATCTGCCATTGACTCGATTTTTCATTCCACATCTCGATCTCTACGCATTCTTTTCTACCTATCACGACCTCTCAACTTTGGCCACGCACGGTGGCCGGAGACTTGGATCCATTCTCATTTTTCACCGAATCCCCACTCACATCTTCCATTTTGATTTTGGGACTGAGCCGTCGTGCTCGTATCCTCATTTGTTTATAAATAAAAAAACAAAACAAAAAATATATTTGTTTTCTTTCTCTCTAACATTTGTTTTGCAGGATCATCTTAAAAAAATAAAAAATAAACGAAACACATTTTCTATTTTCTGTTTTTAATTTCTCTATTTTGGATTTAAAAACAATTTAAAAAAAAAGATTTTTTCCTGATTACTGTTTACAATTGAAAATAAAATAATAAAATAATAAAAGAGGGGCCAGCTGTCCCGCTGCGGGCAGCATAGGCCCATCGCACCGCCTGTAGAAGCCGCTCAGCCGACCGCTGCGGGTAGCCCATGCCCGCCGCACTGTCTGCGGAAGCTGCTCAGCCGACCGCCGCAAGCAGCCCAGGCCCTCTACACTGCCTCCGGAAGCTGCTCAGTCGATTGCCAGGACATGCGACCACTGCCTACCGTCATCCAGGACCTTCCAAGATCGGCGTCCTGGCCGCCCGTTGCTCCTCTGCACGAGGCACACCGCTAGTGCCGTGAGATACCATTCGTCAACAACAAAACCACCATAGCAGAGCCTCCGACGTCATCTCCAGCGATGCGTCAACCTCCACCGACCCTCATCAAGCTTATTGCCTCCGACGTCAAGCCGTGCTCCAGTGTCGATCTTCGCCCGCACGCGTCAACGTGCGCCCTACAGCCATCGGTCGGTTGTGCCGCCATCTGGGCGCACAACAAGCCTGCGCAAAGCCAAGAGTCGCGGCCCTCCAACCGTAGAGCACGCCCTCCATCGCCTTTGCGACCGTTGCACGAACCTCCTGTCGCACGACCGACCACCGTCAGCCAGCCAGCACCGTCCGCCGCGTGCGTGATCCGCGTGGAGATGAAGGAACGGCAGCGACAAGCGCTCCCCACCTTGGCCCCATCTTTTGAATAAACGAAGACTCCAAAGAACCCAAGTGTTACTGAATTGAATATTGGAAAATTTGCAACTTTGTGCCAGGAAGTTCTACATATTGCAAAGAAGACCCCTGAAGCCTAATTTGGGGGAAATTACATCTGAGTCCCTAGAAGTTTTCATATTTACAAAGAAGCCACATCTAGAGCCCTATCACATGCACCATACGCCTCTCTTGGGTAAATTGTCAATTTTCTCCTGCAAATTTATTTCGGTTATATATTGATGAATAAACATTGAATATTTGCAGTTTAGTCTCTGAATTCTAGACCTTTATTTTGCTTGCTTTTCTTATTGAAATAAATGTTTTCTTTAGTCAATAAAATTCCCAAAAATCATGTTATGCTCCTGATGTGATTATCTTTTTAGCATAAATATTTCATTGCATTTTATCATCATTTAATATTCTTAAACAATCAAAAATACTTTTTTTCTCTTTCTGAAATTCAAAAATTCATAAAAATTTGAATATTGGTCCAAAAAATTCCTAAAAAATAGAGTAGTTTTATTTCACTATCTTTTAATTTCTATCCAATTTCACGCATTAATTCCTTTCAAAACTCAAAAAATTGAAAAATACTAAAAAACTTATAAAAATCATAAAAAATTATACAAAAATAAAAAAATCGTAATTCCAGTTCCTATTTGTAGATAGTTGCATATATTTCATCATAAAAATAATTGTTAGGAGTTTTGGGCATTAAAATATTTTTAAGTTGCAAATTACTCCAGGTTGTGCACTGTTTCTTATTTTCGCCACTATTTGATTTTTAGAAAAATATAAAAACATCTGAAAATTATACAAAAAATTCCAAAAAACATTTCAAAGTCCGAAAAAACCAAAAATATTTTCTTTGGATTTTTCTGATCTTTTTTGATATAATTGAAAAATAAAAAAATATTTGTTGTGCATAGTTCTTATCTTGTGCATATTGTTCTTTATTTGAAATTAAAAAATTACAAAATTAAAATCACTAAAAATTTGAAAACCAGAAAATAAAAAATAATAAAAATTAAAAAATAATAAATAAATAAAAAGATAAAAAATCCACAAAAACCAAGGATAGTTTCCTTTGAGATTCCTGCTTTTTCTTTTAATTGATTTTTGATTAATTGAATAACCCTCGAGAATTGTAGCCTCCCTGAGTTCGATCATGTCTGCTATACAGGTAAATAAGTAGCAAAAACATTTCTCTTGCTTTATTATTCGCTTTTATTTAATTTTGCAGCTTGAGAAGAAAAAAAAATAAAAATTGTTTGTTTGTCGTGGGATTTTTTGGGGATAACAACGACTCATTATCGTTAATAACCGATCCTCGAGATATCCCGTGCTCAACACCTGATTGAAAATAAAATGCCTGCTGGAGTGTATAAAATTGAATAAGCAAAGCTCATGTATTCCACCATCTCATCTGAGGGGTGCTTGCAGCTGGAGACTTAGCTACACTGGTTAAGCTCTAGGGATACGTGGCTACACTGGTCACGATCCATTCTCTCCGTTTTACCCTCTTCTTGAGCTAGTTCTACATGAACTTAGAAGGGAATACCCTGCTCCTAGAGGAAAGAGCTGCTAGACTGGGGGATTAGAGTTACCTTGTTGAGGGAGGCTGTTTCTTTGCCATTTTTGAGGTGGGGAGCTACATATCACTTACACAGTACAAGGAAAGATTCATAGTCATTAGAGTATGCGTATGTAGGCTTGTTCTAGCTAGGTTGTTAAGGAGATCTGACCATAGAATTGTGGAACTTGAAGGCTATTAAGTCTTAAACCCGTTTCCCAATAAGGTTCTGCCAAATGAATAATCCAAAGGTCTGACTAGCTCCATACTCCAATTTTGTGAAGATAGTTTAATGATCAACTTTGATTCTTACTTTTTCTTTTCTTTTCTTTTTGTTTCACTTCTTTTTCAAATAAGTGTTTGCTAAGGGACTAGCAATGGTAAAGTATAGGGGGATGATTCTCATTCTTTATTCTTTTATTTTAGCCATATCTTTTAGCAAAAACACCTGTGAATATGTGTAAATCCAATAAATTATCATTGTACATACTATTGTTAATAATGTATAATTAACACTTTTTTCCAAAATAAAAGAATAAACAGGAAAAGAAAAAGAGAAGAATGATGTAATTATGTAGTAAGTACAGACTAACCTAAACCCCGAGAGAAGGTTAATCATTGACCTGATCAACAAAGAATAAAGTAGGGGGGATAAGATGCTTGTAGAATTCATCACTATGCATTCTATGTATATATCATTCCTATATTTTATTCATCAATAAAAAAACTGAAACAAATTATTTACTCAATAAAAGTTGTACATAATTTTTTTTAAATAATAAAAATATTTGTAAAATATTTCGTTGTACATATTTTAAATAATACCACTCATAAAAAGCCTCAAAATAAAAACTTAGCATATCAATTCTGGATCCATATGAACTTAAATTCTTCCAAATTTACCTTTACTGGACTCTAAGTTAAATTATCTTTTAAACAAGGGTAGTTTCATAAAATTTGGAGTGGTGAGGTAAAAAGTGGCTTTTTAGGTGCATTGTATAGTCACATAGTAGCTATACTTGTAAATATCTATATTTAATTTTTTTGATTCATACGTTGTGCATATTTTATTTTAAACACTTGTACATACTCCAAATAATAAAAGAAAAACAGAATAACAATTATAAAACACATAATTCCACTGTTTACCAGCCACACTTGTATATATTGTATATAATACCTATTTATTTAATACCTTTATTTAATTTGTAAAAATCAAGTAAAAATTCTCTTATACATTTTAAATTATATTGTAAATATATATAATATAAAACACATGAAATATGTGTAAAAATAACAAAATAAGAATAAAAGAATAAAATACATAAGCATACTATACATTTATATAACCATATTGTATATATTGTATATGTGATTTAATAAAACATAATTAAAAATCATAGAAAATAAGTTTGAAAAATAATAAATATTTTTCGTTTTAATCATTTTTATTTTAAATTCATTTACCATTTTCTATTAAATATTCTTTGATTTTTAAATCCAAATTTCCTGATTGGTCAACCCGGATCCATTGACCTATGTCAACCTACCCTCTTCCATACCCGACCCGAGTCTCTCATCATCGGACATGGTTTCTAGCCATTTTCCAGCTTGGATCTATCCATCTTTTCCCCCGATTCTTGCGCCTGATCCTTCTCCTAGGATTTGTGATCCTTGCGGATCCCTAGGAAGAGCCGGATCCTCCTAGGGTTGCATGCATTCTCTCGATTCTTCTAGACCTTATGGATAACCTATAAGTATTCTCCTCTGCCTCCCTTGCCCAGTAGCTAGACCGTCGCACCTCCTCTCTTCCATTTTAGTGCCTAGGTAGTGACAGCATGCTTTGGCCCTCGTTTGGAGTCTGGTTAGTAGCTTGATCGATGTAGCTCACCTCAAGGTCAGAGCACTCCGTCACGACCAGCCTCTTCCCCTTTACGCCGCAGAATCGAGGCTGCGACCTCACCTCCACCGTACTTCACTGTTTATTGTAGGCTACTCAGGTAACCTCCAGACTCTCCCATCTCCATTCTCCGCATTGATTTTTAGTCCAGTGCCACCACCCAGTTCTCTAGCTCTGACCTATCGGGTTGGAGATCCATCGACCATCCTAGTCGCACTGATCGATTTCCTGACTCGCCTTCACCCTTCGTATGCACCCTGACCCCCTGGATCCTGCTCATCGGAGCAGGATTTGGAAAGATCTCCTCATCCATTTCCTCCGGAGATCACCATAGTGCCCTACTTTTGATTCTCTCATTTACATCTACTAATAATCACGGTCGATGGTACGTCTTCGAGCTGAGATCGCTTTTACAGGTACATGCATGCGTGATAGGCTCAAACTGAGCTTCATCTGAGGTGGCAGCGCACTTCCATGTGCCCAACCTTCTCCATGCCGATCCGACCGTCCACCATCTCATCTGAGCCACCCATTTAACGTGGAGCACCATCACAAAGGTGTTGGATCCACAAGCCGATCAACCTAGTGGATATCCAGATCTTCTCGATTGAAGCTCGTTTGGCTTCAGTTCTTATAGCACCCTCCAGCGTCGTCTGATCAGTCTGAGCCGTCTATCCACGTTTTTATTCTCAGCGTCAGATCTGATCTCTGGCTAAATCTGAACACATGTCAACACCCTTTCCAAGACCGTCAGATCTGGTCAGTAACGGTTATCCAGACCGTGCGCCTGCTCCACACCCATCATCTGTCAGATCCTCTTCAGAGCAGGATCAAAGCTGTTCGCCTCTGCCTCCACGAGCGTCTGCCACGTATACCCAGCTAAGGATATATTTCACTCAGACCCGCACCTTTTATTTTATTTCATTTTAGTTAAATAAATGTAATATTTAGTTAAAAACTTTTTGTATCCAGGACCGTATATTTTCTTTATTTGCACTTTAGTCCAGTCGAGTTGCAGTCACGTGTAGCTTCACATGTTATTTGGTGTGTTTCCATATTTTACCTTGTGCTTTGAATTGGTTATTAAAAGAATGAAAGGTTTTGATTAATTGCAAATATACCCTTATGGGCCTGGTCATGTGAGCATGCACGTATTTGCTGGGCTTTTTGCATGATATGCCCTTGAGATTGTATTGTTTATTATTATTTGGACCTAAAACTTAAAGTAATTACACATAGGTCCCTACTTGACAGTTTTTAACTATTGTCTTTTATTAATTGCAATAATTAGCCAATAACTCCAAAAGTTGCCTAAAAATTACCTCTGATTCTTGCTTAACTATTTTATTTTTGTAATTTTTTTGTTAAATTTCTTTTATTTCATATTATTAAAAATTTAAAACAGTTGATAAATTTCTTATTTGTCTTAGAAAATTTATAAAAAATTGTACAAATTCCATAAAAATTTCTTTAGTTGTCTTTTAGCATATTTTAGCTTCTATATAAATTTTGTTGGAAAATACCTTATAAAAAACTAAAAATTTGCAAAACACTCAAAAACTTATAAAAATCATATAAAATCAATAAAAATCCAAAAATTACATTTTAAGTTCCTGTTTGTAGATATGTCTTTATAGTTCCCATAAAAATGATTTCCAAGAGTTTTGGACATTTTATCTATTTTTAATTTGGAGCATACCCCTGTTTATGCATTGTTTGTTTATTTATCATTGTTTGATTTTTAGAAAATCACAAAAACATATTAAAATTCCCCCAAAAATTCTCAAGAACACTATAAAATATATAAAACCCAAAAATATTTTTACTTTATTTTTCTAAGTATTTTTGACGTATTTGAACAATACAAAGGAAGACTTGTGCATTTTTGTTTTATTCTCCTTATTTGAAAAATTACAAATTTGCAAAATTGGAAACCACTAGAAAGACAAAAAAATCTTTTGATTTTTGAATAATCTACTTAGATCCTAATTGCGCTCCTTGAGTTCAACCCTAGTCACTATACCATGTTAATAAAAGTAGCAAAACCACTCATTTTCACTGCTTGATTTATTAGTGGTTTGAATAATTTTCTCAATTGATCGACTTGGTCGATTTGGGGAAACGACACTTGCTTAATCAAATCCACTTGAATTATCTAAAGTGTGGTCATCTGAGTTTATTTAAAGGTTGCACGAAAAAGGAAGTTGCAACGGGGATCTTGATCGATATGATGAAGATTA
This sequence comes from Ottelia alismoides, assembly GCA_037367405.1. Lineage (NCBI taxonomy): Eukaryota > Viridiplantae > Streptophyta > Magnoliopsida > Alismatales > Hydrocharitaceae > Ottelia > Ottelia alismoides. Next base: position 522,976 of record JAZKJV010007902.1, on the reverse strand, counting down.
GGCACACCTAAAGATCTGGCAAGAATCATGGAGGTCAGGGCCTCATAGGTTGTTCAAGGTACGAGGTGATTCGATCATTAGGATCCTTGGTAAAATGCGAGAAGTTGGTAACTCGAGGCATCTGATAGGTCAGGCGAGGCGGAGGGGGTAGGTTACCTTGGGTCAACACCCGAAAGAATCTAGTAGGTCTACATGCAACCAGATAATTCCAAGGAAAAATACCTTGTAAAATCAATATTAATTAATAAATTAATTAATTGAATTTTTGTTGAAAACATAAATTTTTATTAATTTAATGTATTATTTTTGCCTGTTTTTATTTATTTTTCTGAGGCTATTTGTTATAAGTTAATATTTACAAGTATAAATATAGGTAAATATACATGTATTTTTGTATTTTATTTTTAGATTGTTTATCTATTATTATATGTATGTATTTTATATATTTTTAGTTATTTAAATACATATTTAGGTATTTTTATTGCATTTTTATAAATTTATTTGTATGCTTAATTCATTATGTACATATATATTATATGTATATTATGGTATACTTTACCTATGTACTGAACTATATTTTTTTATTTTCTTTTGAATGATTCTATTTTATTTTAATATGGACATGTGTTTTGAATAATATTTACAATCTTATAAAAATAAAACGAAGTTAAAAATATAAAGAATAAATATATTGAATATAATATACATGTATAGTGCACAATGGGGGCCCAAAACCTAACTTTTGCATCTTAACTCCATATTGAATGAAACCACCTTCATTAAATAACTTATTTAATTTATGAACATAAAGGTGAGTTTGGTCAATCTTGATACAGTATGGACAAGATGCATGTCTGCAAAGCTTTCTTTGCAGCTTTTTATTTTCTATGTCCTGGACACACTGTGCATTAATTTTTAGTGAAATTACTTTCGTATTCTTCTTTATATTTTTATCTACAATATTTATATTAAGGGTTTTTTATTTGAGGTTAAAAATAATGGAATAAAAATAGGTCCCAAAATGCAATTTTCTGGGCAAATGAAATTAGGGTTTTATGTATATTTTTCGTATAGTTTTTTATACAATTCTTCTGTTGAATCTCCCCCAACTTTATTCCTTGTCAACCAAGTCATCATGATGATTGTGTCTTGAGGTCTAGGGACATTCAATACCTTTGGTATTTCATTTCTTTTTCTTTTTTCCTTTATTCTTTTGTTTTGAAATAAAATTAATTAATTATATAGTACTTTATACAATATTTTGTACAATTTATAGAGTATTTATTTTCACCAATTAATGATATATACATGCATTTAGCTAGGGATTTAAGGCCAAAATGAAAGAAAATAAAGATTAAATGAGGATTCATCACCCCCAATACTTGCCTTTGCTAGTCCCTAGCGAACACTTATGCCTATAAGTGCAAAAATAAAAAATAAAGAAAAGAAAAAGAAATAACTTGGAACAATTTCGACTTTTAAATTGTTTTGATAAAGTCAAAGTTTGGATCTCAGAGAATACCTTTGGATTATTTGTGTGTTTTGAACTATATTATGGCTAGGAAGTGTGGCACAACAACCCTTAGGTCCCATAATCATATTATCCAGTTCTATTCGTAGTCTGGTCAGAACCATCCTCTCAGTCACTTACTTTCACTACCTTGAAGTGATATAACTATGTGTATGAATTTTTCAGCTCTTCCCAGACAAACCATTGAACCAAAAAGGAGTCTACTCTTCTGATAATTCATCCTCGTAGAGATAGATACTCCCTTCTAATGATAGGTGTTGCCGGTCTTTAGAATCGAATGGGATAAGAAGATAGAAGAATGAGAAGATAAGTGGGAATGGACAAGTGTAGTCTTCATTCCCTTGTGAAGTCCGATCACTGTAACCGAGTCTTCACTAGGAAGCATGCTTTTTCTGAAGCTCATTTTTTTGGTGGAATATTTGGTGTAGGCTTCTTTTTAGAATTTTTCTTTAACTTTGCACATCTTCTGCTCTCTTGTTTGTACCCTGGAGGATATAACACATTTTGTTCCACCCATTTTTTAGGGTCTTGGAAAAATTTACGCTGGCAGACCATTCCTTATCTAAAGTATTGTCTCAATCTATCTGCAGTCTTTAGATATCATTGTTACCAAAAGGAATGAGTTAGAGTACTGGTTTTGACAATCCCCAAGAATGGTTCTTGAAACATCCTTGACGAAGCATCCTAGCATCATCTCAACGTAGACTCCAAGATTTTTCAACGATCTATCTGGGTCGAGCAAAGTATTAAATGAGAGGTTTCCAGTCAAGCCACTATCTAAAGAGTCTTACAGATGATATGAAGGGTTCTTTTTAGACATATTGAATTGACTCATGAGCATAGTCTCATGGAACTTAAAGAATTAAGTCAAGGATACATGAAGTATCTCTAATTCCAGTCCTCAATGGGTTCCTCTGAAATTAAGTCTATTAAGGTCTAGTCCAAGCTCCAATCTTAAGACTTTACTTTAGACTTGTCAATTGTCAAGATTAATCCGAAAAATACAGATGCTATGTACAATGTAGGAAAATATTTTTGTGAAGTAATTTTATAAACTTTTTATGATTTTTGAAAAAGTTTTGAAATTTTTATGCATTTTTTAAAAACATTGTGCATTTTTTATGGATTTTTGATTTTGCAAATTTTTTGAGATTTTTTAAAAATAAAACCATTAGTCAAATGATTCTATGCAGATATTTACAAGGGAGTGCTTCTTGTTATTTACAAGAATTAGGTGAAGAATGTATACTAAGTTTTTACATAAGTTAGGTTAGTCATTATTTACATATTTCTATATACAGAGTTTGAAAAGAATCTTTATTGGCTTAGATTATGTACATAGTGATGAATCTACGTTTAATCATCTTTATTCTATCATTTTGGCCTTAAAAACCCTAGTAAATGTGTGTAAATAGGCTTAATTTAGGCATTTTAGCATTCATGCATCATTGTGTAAATATTGTATAAATTGCGGTTTTTAAAGCCAAAATTATAGAATAAAGAAAAGAAAAGAAAAAGAATAAAATATTGTAAATATTTTATGACCCGAAACCCTGAGACCTAGGCATCTTGATGACTAGGTCGACCAGGAATAAAGTAGGGGGGAGATAAGGGCCAAAAATACCAATAAAATTCCTTTTATTTAATTCATTCTTTATTCATTTTGGGACCTATTTTTGGTTCCACTTTTTATACATCAAATAAAGAAACTTTGTACATGAAAGTTGTAGATAATTAAATAAAGAAAAATACAAAATTGATTTCACTGAAAAATAATGTACAAATAAAAAGTTATGGTCTGAATAAAAATCCAGAATCCCAACTTCCCAGACCCGTATCTCACAAATGAAAACTCCAAATGCATCAAACTCACCTTTAATTGTATATAATTCAAAAAAAGCTATTTAATGGTGGTGGTTTCGCATTTGGCGGAGCTACGGTTTGAAAGTTGACTTTTGGACCCTCATTGTATAGTTGTACTGATTAGAATATTCAATTTATTCTTTATTCATTATTTTTGTATTTTTATATTTTTATAATATTGCAAATATTACTTATAATAATCATGTGCATTAAAATTAGAATAAAAACCTAAATAAAATACAAAATGAAAATACATGTAAATAATATACATAGGTATAACACATATTTCTATACCTATAGAATTCATATTTATATTTTATTTAACATACAAAACACATCAATAAATAAAATAAAAATATAATTATGTGTATAAAAGTATGTTATAATTATATAAATTAATAATCAAAAATAAATAAATTAAATACATACAATAAAAATAAAAGAATACAATATATAGAATAATATACCTATAAGGGGTATCAATGGTAACTTGTAATTATACACCCCATAAAAATAATTAAAAATCACCATAAATTAATTCATAAAATAATAAACATTTTTTATTTTATAACTAAAAATTAATAAAATCATCTCCTATTTTAAATCAAATTAACAAATCATTTTTTCCAAGGTTTTTCTGGTTGGTCCACGTGGACCAACCAGATTTCTTCCTTGGTTGACCTCGGTCAACTCTCTGACCGAGGTCTGGCTATTGTCAGAAATGAGTTTTTCAAGGTTTTTGCCCTTTTTTGGAGGGCGCACCTTGCATCCTTTGTTGTTGAGATCTGAATGACTTTTCTTCCTCAATATACCATCTTGCACGCCCATCAATTATCTCGGGGATTGGACCACTGACGCACCTCGTGCGCCTCGTTGAAGGAGCCCTCTCGGCCATGTTTCAAAAACCGACCCCATTCTTCCATTTCACCTTGAACCCGTCTTTGACCCGTTTGAATCCTCCTCGACCTTGCTCCGGACGGTTGGTGGTGACAACCCAACCTCCAGCTGCTTGGGGAAGCCTCCGACGAGACGAAGACGTCGTTCCATCACCTCCGGTGGTTCGCCGCCGTCGAGGTCCATCTTGCCACTTTTCGGCTTGAGGTTCTTCTATTTTCTGTGTTATTCGTGCACTCTTTTATTTCCCTTAATCTTAGGATCAAGTTTTCGCACTTCAGCCCACACTAATCTCGCCGTTTCACTCCGCCTCCACCTCGCCGGAGCAAGCTCCAGCGAGTCCCTCTTTGTGCCACTTGCGTGTCGAGCCATACCCAGGAGGGGCGTGGCACTTTGCCCTCGCCCCCTTAGCAAATTTTGCAGGTATCAAGGGTCCCCCGCTCGCCTGGAGGGCGATTTTGCCCGCGCCGGAGGCACCTGGCATCCTCATATCGTCTCCGACACAATGAGGAAAACCAGGAGCAACCCGCACATTTTTGACGCCCCCAGACGTCGGAGGACCGCCGTAGGACCTTAGGGGACTCTCCCCGTGCTTCCCAGGTGGCCGGAGGCGGTCAGGAGGGCAGTTCGAAGCTCGGATTTTCCGAGTTCTTGGGCTGTTCTTCCAGCCCTTCTCCACGCTGTCGATCTTGGCCTGTTCCCCCCGCATAGCAGCCGCCGTCGTATATTTTGCGTTCCAGCCGTTCGATCACTCAGGCACCTTCTAATCTGGATCGTCAATGCCGAAGGGGCATCGGCCTGCAGATTCGCGCCACGTGTATTAGTGGCAGTCCATCCACCGTCCTCCAGCGCCCCCTGCCAGCCGTTGATCGCCCCGTCCTTCGTCTAATCTGAGCCGTGCAAGCGAAACGGTATCTGGGCATCTGGTAGCGCCACATGGCGTTAGTGGACGCGCATCCACCGTCTGATCCGCGCAAGCTGAGGGTATTTTGCTGATACACCCTCAGCATTTTTGCATTTCACATTAATTGCTGAAACTTTCATCTGCTTTTATAATGTTTTGCAAACTTTGCATGTAAGCCCTTGAATATTTGTTTAATTGCGGATAAACCCCTGCCAGGTGCACGTGCATATGCACGTGGGTCTGGAGATTTTGCAAGCATAACCTCGTAATTCTTGCTATTGATATTTAGTCCAACACATATTTAAATGCAGTATATATTTTTGTGGACATTTTGCATTCTAGCCCCCAGACTTTCCTAATATTACCAAAATACCCCTGCAGGCATGCACTTTTCTTATGTTTCTAGCAATTTTTGCACGCATCTATAAAAACCAAAAAAAATCCTCAAAAATCAGTTTAGATCTCTGTTTCATAGTAGAATCTCGCCTTATTTTTATTTTCCATAATTCTTGCATTTTAATATTTATTAAAGATCAAAAATGTCCATTTTGTGCACTGTCTAGCTTATAAAATCCATAAAAAATATAAAAGCACTCCAGAAAAATCCAAAAAAAATATATTTTGTCTACTTTAGTTTGTTTCAACTCCCAGCCAAAAATCATTAAAAATTATAAAAGAAAACTCCAAAAATCACAAAACTCCAAAAACATCTATAAAATATTAAAAATTCCACAAAAATCCTAAAAATACAAACTTTGTCTCTGAGTTTTCGTTGTTTCATTATCTTTAAGTGAAAACTATTTTGGAGAATTTTTGCTACTGTTTTCTATTTTATTTCTCCATTTTAGTTTTAGCCTTGTCTTTTCTCCACTGTTTTAAGTATTTCCGACTTTAAAAATACCAAAAACATTCTTAAAAACTCCCAAAAATCACAAAAACAGTAAAAAAGTATAAAAAGACCAAAAAGACTTTATTTGCTAATTTTTGAATATTTTTATCTATTTTTATAAATATCTCTTTCTCCCTTTTATTTCATAGTTCATATTTTCAATATTGAAGAAGAAAAAAATATAAAATATTAAAAAGAAAATATAAAATCAGTAAATTAAAAATCAAAATACAAAAATATAAAATATAAAATTAAAAAAAAAAAATATAAAATTAAAAACCCAAAAAAATATCATAGTAGACACTTGATCACATTCACACACTTGTGCATTTTGCCCCGTTCTACCTGTCTGCTCCCTGTGTTCGACCTCTACACATACTTGCACTATACACATCTTTGTTGTAGAGTTATAATAAATTTTAACTCCACACACTTTCACTACTTTACTTGATTGTCGTGGGTTAATTGTTGTTTGAATCGGGATTTTCGAGCGGTCACCGCATCGACTGCGGTTTCGCCTTGTGAAACCGTACGACCCCCGGATTTCCCTGTTCAACACATAGTTCTCAAAATAATTTGAAAACATTTTAATAATTATTTTAAAAACTTTATTTTGAAATTAATTTGACAAATAATTTCACAAATAGTTACAAAAATTTGAAAATCATTGTGTAAGGATTTTTCAAAAGTATGTATAGATTTTTGAAACTATTTTTACAACTATTTTTAAAGTCATTTGTAACTATTGTCCTCATAGATCAGAGAGAAACATATGACATAACTTGCACTAAGTATAGGGAAGTATATACTACAATGACTGGATAAAGAATGAGAAGCTGACCATCCTCCTATACTTACGTTCAATTAATCCTAAGTATAACAGACTGTGTATAAAGCAGGGAGGGTCAAGGGTGGGAACGAATACAATTATCGGCTTGGCCTGTCTCCTCCTATACATAGGGTAAAATATCCCTAAATATAGACAGAATATCAAGAGATGAGGAGACAGACGGGTAAAGAAAGAATGAACACCCGAATACGCTCATCCCCATTATATGTCGCATAAAGCATACCCTAACTTTAGCAATGATGAATGGGATGAGTGCAACTTTCAGAAGAATGAAAGAATTGATATCAAAAAGAAGGAAAGAAGAAAACGATTACTAAGCAAAAATGTTTTTGGGTACCCTGTCTGAATCTATTAATGCTGCGACATGAAGTTCTTCATCATAGACCACATGTGTAGAATCAACCACGGACATGAATGCGTCATGCTCGAAGTATAGATTAGTAGTTGTCTATTGGTCACAAAGGGTTGTATTTCAGTTGACAAACCAAATATCATGTTGCTTCCATTATCACGTACATGCTTCATAACAAACGACCCAATCTACTTGCTCTTCAACTTCCCTGGGAATAATTTCTACTTTGCATCGAACGACAAAACCTTCTAACTAAGCTCGAAAGTCTTTCGACGGATATGCTTGTCACACCACTTCTTGACTTCCTCCTTGTACACTAGGTTGTTATCATATACATAGTCACGGAATTAAAGCGGTCTGTTCAGTTCGATCTTTCAGTTCTTATCAGCCTTCTTGGAATCTAAATTACATAAATTAATTGCCCATAAAGATTTGTGAATTAATTCAATGGGCAAATGACATGACTTGCGACAGATTAGGCGGTAGGGAGGCATTCCCAAAGGTGACTTGTACAGAGTCCGATAGGCCCAAAGAATCAAGTCGAGCAGTTGAGAATAGTTCTTCATGTCATGTCACATAAGCTTCTGAATAATTATCTTAATCTCCCTATTTGAATATTCTGCCAAGAAATTGGACTACGGGTGGTATGTAAAAGCAACACAATGTTCAATGCAATATTCCTAGATCAGCTTCTTCACTTATTTGTTGATGAAATGGCTACCACCATCTAATATCAGAATCTTTGGAATCCCGAACCTTGATTTGATGTGTTCTTTCAAGAATTGCCATACAGTACGACCGTCGACGGCTCAGGTTGGTGATGAATCCCTGATCATCACTCTTTATTCTTTTATTTTAGCTATTTATCTTGGGAACGCATCATGTAAATAGATGTAAATATAATAAGTTAGCATTATGCATGCATGTGTTAATATTACATAATTAGCATGTATTTGTGCAAAAATAAAAGAATAAAGAAAAAGAAAAAGGAAGGAGGTACTTAGAATAAATACAGAGTGATCCGACCCTAAGAGAAGGGCAAGCATTTGCCTGATCGCCAAAGCAACACAATGTTCAATGCAATATTCCTAGATCAGCTTCTTCACTTATTTGTTGATGAAATGGCTACCACCATCTAATATCAGAATCTTTGGAATCCCGAACCTTGATTTGATGTGTTCTTTCAAGAATTGCCATACAGTACGACCGTCGACGGCTCAGGTTGGTGATGAATCCCTGATCATCACTCTTTATTCTATTATTTTAGCTATTTATCTTGGGAAAGCATCATGTAAATAGATGTAAATATAATAAGTTAGCATTATGCATGCATGTGTTAATATTACATAATTAGCATGTATTTGTGCAAAAATAAAAGAATAAAGAAAAAGAAAAAGGAAGGAGGTACTTAGAATAAATACAGAGTGATCCGACCCTAAGAGAAGGGCAAGCATTTGCCTGATCGCCAAATAAAACAAGTAGAGAGAGATAGGGCCCACTCTATATTGTACATATCATTGGTGTAAATAAATAAATTATTTTTGAAAAATAAAAATAAAATATTCGTTTTACCTCCTTGTATATATTTCTAAAAATAAAAACAAAAATTAGAAAATAAAATAAAAATAGAAAAAATCTCTCTACTTTGTACATAATACATGTATATATATTTTCTTCTTTATTTGTTATGTACCTATAAATAAATAATAAAAATACAATAAAAATTATTTTGTACTCCAAAAACAATGTTGTAAATAAAAAAATGTAAAATTGGGGTATTTATGTAAAAATAACAAAAATAAAAATAATCGTACAAAATACAAGTATACCTGTATATAATACATTATACTATATATAGACTAATTTATTTTTCAAAAAAATAAATAAAAATAAAAAAAAATAGTTTGAAAAATAACAAACATTTTTTAATTTATACACTTTTTGATTTAAAGTCATTTACTGTTTTTTATTTAATTTGTATGTATTTTTGTAAATCTTATTTCCTGATTGGCCCATGTCAGGTCGTTGATCCCGGTCAACCCCCTCTTCCCGGACTTGACCCGACCCTACCTCTTCACCGGACTATTTTCTTCGATTTTTCTCGGGTGGATCATGCAACCCCTAGCCTCGATTTTTCTCCCGTGGACCCTCCTAGGATCCAGAACCCTCGCGGATCCCTAAGAAGGCGTAGATCTCCCCCGGTTCGCGTATCCTTTCCGGATTCCTCCAGCCTCCTGGGAAGCTATAAAGCTTCTCATCCGCCTCCCAGGAGAAGCAGCTCGTGCCTCACTCCCTTCTCGAGCCCTAGCCACCTCCAGCTGCTCGGAGCTTCGCTCGACGCTCGATTCGGAGCAGTAGAGCCGACGCTCAACCTTCGTGGTCGGACCTCCGCTGCGAGTTGCCTCCCCTGCCTTCCGCATCGAGGTAGAGGCCATCACCCCAACATTCATCCTTGCCTGGAGCTCATGAGCACATCCCAACCTTCAGGTATCCCTTTTATCCTTCCCATTTTCCCATTCGATCGAATCTTTCCATTTAGCGCTGCCGGGTTCACCTGCTCCGACCACCCGGTCGGAGCCCCGTTACCCACTTCCAGCCGCTTTGATCGACCTGCACGCTCACCTCCCATCTTGCTTCGCAACCTGATCACCCTTAGCCTCGACCATCTGGTCGAGATTAGGATCTAGATCTCCCCTACCACCTTCGCCAGAGATCGATTCCTGCCTCCCTTTGCTTCTTTGGCTTTGAGGTCCAATAACCCGGACCGGAGCACAGCACCGAGCCCCAGCTTCCCCTTGCATGCATTTGCGCGCACCTGGACCCCCTATCACACCCATCTGAGGTTCGTCAGAGCAGCTCCAGGCCCCATTCATCGCCACGCTCATCCGGCTGGTGGAGTCTCCATCTGACCTGCTCAATTGATACGGAAGTCTCCCACGATCACAACAGTGCCTTCCGATCGATCATCGGAACTGAGGATCACCTCCTTGTCTCCGGTGAAGTTTGCCCGACGTTGTTCTTCCAGACGTGCTCCGCACCGTTGGATCGACCGGCTCTCTCCAAATCTCATCCACGCCACCGACACCGCCGGCTTTTCAGACCGTTGGATGCCAGATCTGTGCCCCACATCCCTGACCATATCAGAAGCGTCAGATCTGACACCTGCAGTGATCAGAGCCTCATGTTCGTACCTCCATCAACGGCCTCCACGTGTCCCACGCGCCTCTCACGTGCTGCAAGGGTATATTGCTCTTTACCCCGTACTTTGTATGCTTTATGTTTTAGTCCATAAATAAAAGTTGTAGTTGGAACTATTTGTACTTTAGTCCCTAGAGTTTCTGGTATTTGCATTTTAGTCCTCCTTGTCTAGAGACAAGTGCTCGGTCACGTGAACAGTGGTGTTTTTGCATGTTTGGCCCTGGATATTTCTATGTTATTGTTTGAATGAGAAGTTTTCTGAATTTGCACTTATGCCCCTGTGAATGTTGTATTACACATGTGCCGGAATTGATTGGAAATTTTAGAGACACCCCTGGACTTTTTGCGCCCGTTATTATTTAGTCCTAAAACTTAAATATTTGCATTTAGGTCTCTATAACTTGTGTGTGTTGTTTTGATTAAATAAATATCAAATCTACTCTAAACATTTCCCAAAAAATACCACTAGCTCCTGCTACTGTGTAATATTTTTAGTAATTTTTGTGAAGCAATTTGATTTTATTTACTATTTTCGAAAATTCAAAAACCCTAAAAATTGAGTCTTTCTGTTTTAGAAAATCCATAAAAATATAAAAATCACTTTAAAAATTTTTAAAAAATCATGAGCGTGTGTTTTGTTTGTTTTAATTTCTATGGCATTTTTGTTTCATTATCTTTTATAAAACCCATAAAAATCTTAAAAGACCTAAAATCTTATAAAAATCAGTAAAAATTATATAAGAATAAAAAAATGTGTTTTCAATTTCTATAGTTAGCCCTTTTTATTTATTTACACATAAAATTGCAACAAGGAGATTTCATATATTTAAATATTTTAAAGTTACCTTTTTATCCAGGCTGCACACTGTTTTGTTGTTTTATCTTTGTTTCATTTTTTAAAAATTATGCAAAAATTTGAAAAATTTCATAAAATACCCAAAACACTTGTATATTCTAAAAATATAAAAATATTTTTATTTTGAATTTTTGAGTACTTTTGACCTTAATAAAAATTGTTATAGTGAGATTGCTTTTATTTTCTTATTAAAAAATTTACAAATTAAAAACAACAAAAAATATGTCTTTTCATTTCTGATTTCTTGACTACTTTGTAGGCTTAGCCCGTGCTCCTTGTGTTCGACCCTGTTGGTTTAAATAAATAGCGAGACCGCTTATTTTGATTTTCGTGCTTTATTGCTTTTATTGGTGGTCTGATTTTTCTTGATTGACCGTGCCTTGCGATTCGGGTCGCAACGACTTTAGATATTAGTTAACCCGAGTTGCCTGGGACCATCATCAGTTGGGATAGCCTCCACCCAATGACTTACATAATTGACAACAAGCAGAATATACTCAGAACCCTGACTGTTGGGAAATTGGCCCATGAAGTCAATGCAACACACATCGAATACATCTGAATCAGAATGTACTTCAGAGGCATTGCATCTCTCTTCAAATAATGCCACTAATTTTCTTACAGGCAATGCAATACTTCACAATGTATTCTACATCTTTAAATAGAGTTTGCCTTCATAGGCTGCATTGGAGAACTTTCACTACTGTTCATTTCCTAGACTAGTGTCCTCCAGATTCTCGAGCATGGCAATGTTCGAGGAAACTGTGAATTTCCTCCTAAGGAATGTACCTCCTCTAGATAAAGTTTGCCCCTTGATGGCACGAAAAACCGAGCGACTAAGGTAATCAGGTATCTCTACGATGGTCGTCGCGGCCTCAGTCACTCGATCGTGTCGATCAAGAAAAATAGACCACCAATGAAATGAAAATCAACTCGAAAGCACGAAAGCGGTCTTGCTATTAATTTAACCTGGTAAAGCGACCAGGGTCGAACACAAGGAGCACGGGTTGGCCTCGCGGCCTACGAAGTAGTCAAAAAGAAAATAAAAGAAAAGACAAATGTATTTTTGGTAGTTTTTTAAATATTTTATATTTTTTTGGATTTTTAATGTATTAAGAAAATAAAGAAAACAAGAAAACAAGAAAACATCACACTTCAACAATTTATTTAATGCAACAAAAATCAACCAAAAAATTTAACAAAAATATTTTTATGTGTTTTATAATTTTTAGTGTTTTTGGTGAATTTTTGGGATTTTTCTGATATTTATTTAATTTTCTAAAAATCAAACAAGGACTGAAACTATAGGTACTGTCCAACTGAGCTAAAAGGACCTAGATAAAATATCTAGAAACCCCAAAGTAGCGGGGAGGTATTTTTCCTGTATAGAGAATAAAACAAGGAAAATTTAGGCACCTAGTTTATTATTTTTGGATTTTTAATTTATTTATTAGAATTTTTATAAGATTTTAAGTGTTTTGCAATTTTTAGGTGTTTTAAGCAGTGAAAAATAGTCAAAATTGGCTAGAAAATCAAGCAAGTAGACAAACAGTAGACAATATTTTTTTAATTTTTAGATATGATTTAATATTTTTTTGTGGTTTTTAAAGTCTGACAGTGAAGAAAATAGATGTTTTTGAATTTTTAAAAATATCATATCAAATCAAAAATGTCTCCAAAAATCCTCAAAAATCTTACACTATGGCAGGAGCCATGTTTCCAATTTTCGTTGGATTTGGAGTATATTTGCTATTTTAATCAAAAATCAAAAGGGGGCACTGTGCACAGGGACCAAAGTGCAAATACCCGAAGTTCTGGGGGGTCTGGTGCAATTAACCCAGGTAAACATGTGCGTAGCACGCGCCTGAGGCACTCAGGGACCCAAATGTAAGGAAAGTAAGTTCCAAGGACTATTTGGTAACAGGTACCAAAAGCCCAGGGACTTATCTGCAAAATACCCAAATATATCCGCACATGCTCAATTAAAATACGTACATGGGTATAAATGCAATATTCCAAAAACTTTCATTCATTCATTAACATTCAGAACTACAGGGGCATAAGATGCAAATAAGCCAAAAAGCCACGTGACGAAGCACGTGTCACACAACGTACAGGGGCATATCAGCAAATAAAACCAAGCACGAGGGTCTCTATGCAAATTTACCAAAAACTAACAACTATACTAACTAATTACAGGACTAACTACGAAATAAAATAGACAGGAGGGCCTAAGGGTAAATTACCCTTTATTAATGGAGCCGATGGATGCGCGCCACGTGGAGCATTTGACGGTGTAGGACGACGGGCGGTCCAAGGCTGACTCCTGGGACGAATCCAACGGCGAAGGCGTAGCCACGTGTCAGATCTAGCGGTCGAGGACGTCAGTGGCTAAACCTCTCACTGGACCAACGGCTGGGATCAGTCCTCCAAAGATCGGGCGGTGGCTGCTGCTCCGGGAATGAACGACCCAGATGGAAACTGGAGCGGGGGGGACTGATCGGACGGAGGATGAGGATCCTCAAAGAACAGATGGCCGGCGAAGTTCGCCGGCCCGGTGGGCTTACTCCGAGGCTCCTCTGCTGCGCCTAAAGATCGGAGAAGCTCCGCGACGATGTTCCGCAGCTGCTGGTGGACTCCGATGATCCAACCGAGCTCTGGAGAGCTCCGGCGAGGTCGGCGGAGGTCCGTCTCCTGGCTCGAATGGGAGAACCTCAGATGGTCCTCGTAAGACCTGCAAAATAAGCCCAGAAGACTCGCAGGTCGAGGGCAAACTGCCTCAACCCGGTTAGGCGGGTGAAGGTGGTCTGTGGTGTGGTATGGGCGAGCTCCGGCGAGGGGGGTAGACGGAGGAGCTCGAACCCCAGCTCCTGTGCGAGCTGGGTTGAATGGGTATGCGGAGAAGATGCGCGGGAGGAAGGCGATGGCTATGGCGAAGCCCGATGATCGATTGGGGGTCGGACGTGGACGGAATCGACGACGAACGACGGAGAAACGAAAAGGGGGTAATCAGAAATTAACGAAAAAGAAGAGACTACAGGGCTACCTGGGTGGCTGATGAGACTGGGGGTGAGCTAACGGTGCTCTGGGTCGTCGCCTCGAGGAGCGTCTCCCTCCGAGTCTCGAGCTCCGGCTCTGGGCGGAGCAAGGCCGCGATACACGCCGGATCAGTGGTCTCGCACTCCTCTCCTCGCTTCAACAGCATGGGACGCGAGCTGTCACTCTCACGCACACGCTGGAGCTCACTGGGGGTGGAATCGAATGGCCAAAGATGCGAATGGAGGTGGCGGAGCTCGGCTTAAGTATGCTGGAGGGTCCGGGAAGAAGGGCGCGGGTAGGGCGTGCTGGGGCGCGGATCCCGATGCGGTAGCTCCGGTGAGGATCTCGGATATGTCAGGAAGGAATCGGACCCGGGGCTTAAGTGATAGGGAATCGGGTTTAGGCGCGGAATTAGGGAGAAATCGGGTCGGGCGCCTAAGCCCGTGGGAAGTGGTCCTGGGGGGGGGGTAGTTGACCGGGCGGTCAACATCCCCAGGGCCAATAGGAGGCGGCCACGTGGAATAACTTGGAAATGAAATTAAAAATAGAAAATGGACGAATTAAAGGAAAGTCAAAACATGAAATATTTTTGTTTTATTTTTTTCTATTTTTTTGTGATTTTTAATTAATTTTTCGAAATAAAAATAAGGTATGTACATTATATAGCTATATATAGGTATATATACAATGTAAAGGATTTTAATTTTTGATTTTTAATTTCTTATTTTTATACAATTTTATTCCCATTTTATATTGTATTTATTTATATTATAAAATGAGGAATAAAAAGACATTTTTATTTTATTTTTATTATTTATATACATAGGTGAAATAAATACATATGTACATTTATATACATGGTATATTTACAATGTAATTTTATGTTTTTAATTTTGTTATTTTTATTTTGTTTTTGTTTTAATTGTTTTTATTTTATTTATTTACACTATATAATGTAGAATATTTACAAAACTTTTTGGAAATTAATTTTATTTATTTATAAGGCTAAATAAATATAAAGGTGGGTGGTCTATATACACATGGTGATGTTTTTGTCTTCTTTTTTGATTTTTGTATTTTTATCTTGTTTTTATATTTAGAAGTATATACAAATATTTACAAGCATATTTTAAGCTATTTTTGTGAGGAAAATACTTTTATTTATTTATATATATATTTACACACATGAGCCCCTATCTCCCTCTACTTTGGCTTTTATGCGGTCAGGCCCATGCTGAGCCCTCCCTTGGGTTAGGTTGCTCAATATTCATTCTAAATATTTCCCTCTTTTTCTTTTTAATCTTTATTCTTTTATTTTTGCACAAAAACATGCTAATTATAGGTTTTTACACAATGCATGCTTTTGGTAATTATTTCTATTTACAACTATATACATGCATTTGCAAAGGTTTTTGTAGCTAAAATATAAGAATAAAGAGTGATGAATGAGTATTCATCACCCCCTATACTTAACTTTGCTAGTCCCTTAGCAAACACTTATTTGAAAAAGAAGTGAAAAAGAAATAAAGAAAAAGAAAAAGAGAATGTACATGGATCAAGGTTGTTTATTAAACTTGCCTTCATTAAATTAAGGTATGGAGCTCGATCAGATCTTTGGATTATTAATGCGTCGGAACCTTATTTGGACTTAAGTCTAAAACTCAACAGCCTCTAAGTTCCACTATTCTATAACCAAGACTCCTCAATGCTCCAGATCAGAACAAGTCATCAATCACAAACCCTGAAGACCATGAATCTTTTCTTGTCCTGTGAATGTGAGGTCTAAGCTCTCCACCTCAGAAATGGCAACTTGACAACCCTCCCCAACAAGGTAACTCTATGACCTCAATCTGGCCACTCTTTCCTCGAGGAGCGGGGTATTCCCTTCTAAGTTCAAGTTCAACCGGCTCAAGAAGAGGAGGAAGAAGAGAATGGGTCAAGGCCAGTGTAGCCAAGTACCCTTGGAAGCTTGACCAGTGTAGCCAAGTCTCCCTGCTGCAAGCTACATTAGGTAGATCATGAAACCAAGCTTTGCTTATTGCACTCTATATACATACTCCGGTGGGATTATCATTTTCTCTCAGACCCACCACTTTTTTGGAGTTATTTTCTTTTTGCATTTTTTTTCAAGTGCATCTATACAACATATACATGTGCAGCATATACACAAGGAGTTTTTCCTCTTGAGCCAGTAGACTATCCCTCTTTTGAAGCTTTATTGCAACCCACAACTCCCGTCGTTAGACCTCATGGCAACCAGACCAAGTTGAGACGCACTTCCTTCACTATAAGAAGAAGAGAGGTTCCGCCTAGAAGTACTACCCTCATATGCTACCCCAAGTCAAGGAAGACTGCCTCCTCACCATCTCATCCGTAGAGAGCTCGGTGCATAGTGCTGGTGTCCAAGTAAAGCCATAATCTATATGAGTCATGTGTTGTTGTTAAATGCTCTACTTAGGCTCATTGAGATGACATGTGATCATAGCCTAGTGGACTCAAAGAATTAAGTCACCATGGACCTGAAAAGCCTTAAACCTAAGCACTATAAGGTTCCTCTTAGAAGTTAGGTGGATTAAGATCTTAATCAAGCTCCATTTCTCAATTTGATTCCAGGCTAGTTTAAATGTCAACTATCATCCAGAAAAACTATATACATATATACAAAAGATGCTATTTACACAAATTTTACAAACATGCAAAATTTTTTAAAAATGTTTTGAAATCATGAATGTATGATGCATGAAGTGCAAGTTTTGCAAAAAGATATTTACACAAATTTACACAAGATTTTTGCAAACTTTTGATTTTCAAAACATTTTGGAAAAATTTTGTACTATATACATAATTTTGATAAGAAAATATTTATACAAGCTTTACATAAAAGATTTTTGAAATCATTTTTACAAAAATAGTTTGTACACTAGCTATTTATGTGCAAATAAAAGAAGTTTATGTACATGAAAATTTTTTAATTTTTGTGATTTTTAAGGTTTTTAGCCATTTTATTTATTAACACACTCACACAAAGTACAAGTTATGGCTAAAGTATATATGAAATATATACACCCCCCTATACTTAGCTCGAACGATGTCCTCAGAGTCAAGAGCGATGAAGTGGACATAACTCGTGCTAGGTATAGGGAAGTGAAAAGGAAGGCTATATACAAAGACGAATAAATGAAATAGAAAGGTCAAGAGGGTCTCGGGTCTCCCCCTATACTTAGGATCAAGTAATCCTAAGTATAGCAGGCTGTATACTAAGGGAAAACCGAGTGGAGAATGTACAGGGTCTACCCCCCCTATACTTAGGGTGAAATATCCCTAAGTATAGGCAACAAAAACAGGGGTAGACAGAAACAAAAGAAATACCCAAAGGTCTCACATCCCCCCTATACTTAGGGTAAAGTGCACCCTAAGTATAGCATAATCAATAGATGAAGAAAGGGATGTGGGACTAAAGAATGTAATGATATAGACATTTGGATCTATACAAGGCGGAGGATCAGTGAAACTCAGGCGTGAGATGCATTAGATGTGAGTCAAAGACCACATCTCACGCAAAATGAATAGGGGCAAGATCAACGACCCGCGGCTCATGATCTAGAAATGGCTTGAGCCGCTGGCCGTTCACACGAAAGGTACTCTCAGAAGACAACTCGGATATATCAATGCTACCATTGTCGTGTACCTTTCTGACCAAGTAGGGTCCCTTCCACTTGCTCTGTAGCTTCCCTGGAAACAAACGAAGCCTCGCATCAAACAACCATACTCTCTGTCCAATCTCAAAATGCTTGTGGCTGATGTGAGAATCATGCCACTCCTTCACTCTCTCCTTATACTGTAGGCTGTTTGAGAAAGCAATATCTCTCAACTCCTCCAGGGCTGCTAACTCTGCCCTCCTCTGGTCTCCTACACCATCTGGATCCATAAGAATATCTGTAACTGCCCAAAGTGACCTGTGCCTCAACTCAACAGGCAAATGGCACGACTTGCCATATACGAGGCGAAAGGGAGATGTGCCCAATGGTGTCTTGAAAGACGTCCTATATGCCCACAAGACCGAGTCCAAAAGTTGTGACCAATCCTTTCGGTCAGGGCGGACGACTTTCTGCAATATAGTCTTGATCTCCCTATTCGACACCTCGGCTAGACCATTCGTCTGTGGATGGTAAGGTGTAGCAACACGATGGTCTATAACGAACTCGCTAGCAAGGGCCTTCACCTGGTCGTTGATGAAATGAGACCCCCCATCAGAAATCAAAACTCGTGGAACCCCGAACCGCGTGATGATGTGCTTCCTCAAAAATCTGCAAACTGTCCTCGCATCAGCGGCTCGGGCGGGGATAGCCTCAACCCAACAACTAACATAATCTACGGCCAACAGAATGTACTCAAATCCTTGACTCTTAGGGAATGGACCCATGAAATCGATGCCCCATGCGTCAAAAACCTCACAGAAGTGAATGGGCTGCATCGGCATCATATCACGCTGTCCACAAGTGCCCATCCTCTGACAGTCAGTACACCTCTTCACGAACTCATCAGAGACCTTGAAGAGGGTAGGCCACCACAAGCCGGATTGGAGCACTTTCTGTGCCGTTCTCTTCCAAGAATGATGTCCTCCTGCCTCAAGCTTGTGGCAGTAAGTGAGGACGCTATGGTGTTCCTCCTGAGGAATGCACCGACGCCAGACGCTATCCCCTCCTTCGTGGTAAAGGATGGGATCCTCCCAGTGGTAGGACTTGGCCTTCGCAAGGAATGTCTCAAGCCTCTGCCTGGGCCAATCTTGTGGGACTTTCCCAACAACGAGAAAGTTCACAATATCGGCGTACCACGGGAGTGAGGCGATAGCAAGGATCGCCTCATATGGGAAGGTCTCACGAATGGGATCAATCTGCTCAGACTCCTCAGGCTGCTCTAAACGGGAGAGGTGATCCGCCACCACATTCTTGACTCCAGGCTTATCCTTGATCTCAATGTCGAACTCCTGGAGTAGAAGGATCAATCTAGTCAATCTGGCCTTGGCATCCTTCTTTGCCATGAGGTACCTGATGGCGGTGTGATCTGTGTACAGGGTCACTCTAGATCCAATGATATAAGATCGAAACTTATCTAGGGCGAACACTACGGCTAGCATCTCCTTCTCTGTGACCGTGTAATTCCGCTGGGCAGAATCCAATGTGCGGCTAGCGTAGTGGATAGCAAATGGAACTCCATCCCTCCTCTGTCCCAGCACTGCCCCTACGGCAAAATCAGAGGCATCCGTCATGATCTCGAATGGGAGAGACCAATCAGGCGGCTGGAGAACAGGAGCCTCAATCACACACTGCTGGAGAGTCGTAAAGGACGAAAGACACTTGTCATCGACAAGGAACTCGGTGTCTTTCGTCAAGAGGTCAGTCAACGGCCGGGCAATCCTGCTGAAATCATGAATAAATCTCCGATAGAACCCAACGTGCCCTAGGAAGGACCGTAGCTGCCTCAATTTGGACGACGGTGCGAGTTTTCTAATGACATCAACCTTGGCCGGATCAACCTCCATGCCCCTGTCGGAGATGATATGGCCAAGCACCGTCCCTTGAGTCACCATGAAGTGACTCTTCTCCCAAGATAGAACCAAATGGAACTCAATACATCGTTGGAGTACCCGGTCTAGGCAGTCAAGACAGGAGTCGAATCCGTCGCCGTAGACCGAGAAATCATCTATGAAGACCTCCAAACACTCCCCTACCATGTCCGAAAAGAATCGACAACATGCATCTCTGAAAAGTCGCAGGGGCATTGCATAGCCCAAATGGCATGCGTCGAAAGGCATATGTACCGAAGGGACAGGTAAAGGTGGTCTTCTCCTGATCCTCAAGAGCGATGGCCACCTGGTTCTAGCCCGAGTACCCATCCAGGAAGCAATAATGGCTCTTCCCTGCCAGTCTCTCAATGATCTGGTCAATAAAAGACAGGGGGAAATGGTCCTTCTTGGTGGCCTGGTTGAGTCTCCTGTAGTCAACACAGACCCTCCAAGAGGTGGGTACTCGTGTAGCAATCTCCTCTTCCGACTCACTGATCACAGTCGTGATGCCCGTCTTCTTGGGCACCACATGCAAGGGGCTGACCCACTTGGAGTCGGAGATGGGATAAATAAAATCTGCACTCCACCATTTTGATATTTCCTTCATCACGACCTCTCTCAGGTTGGGGTTCAGTCGCCGCTGGAACTCACGCGACGGCTTCGCTCCCTCCTCGAGATAGATATGGTGGGAGCACACTGATGGACTAATCCCATGGAGATCTGCTACGCTCCATCCGATTGCCTTGCGGTTCTTTTCAAGAACCCCCATCAAACGGGATTCCTGCTCTCCAGTCAGATCGGCGGAGATGATGACTGGGTACATCTCAGGTTCGCCCGCAAGGAATCTATACTTCAGCGAAGTAGGGAGCGGCTTCACCTCTGGACAGCTGGGTGCTGGCAAATCTGACTTCAGAAGAAGATGTGTGAATGCTGCTAAATCTGCCAAATCTGCCTGGGAGAAATAAGACGAGCTCTCGCAAACTGGATCTGGAGAAGGCTGCTCAACTGTGCTGTCTCTGATCTGCTCTGCATCTACCTCCTCCTCATCTGTAGGCTCTGGTGGACTCAGGTCTGGCATCTGATCATCACAATCTGCCCAATTAGACTCTGAATCCGAGGGATCTGCGTCAAACAAGGTGGCATCAATACCACCATCACACAAGGTGGTCTCAGTGCCACCATCACTAGAAACCGTGTCGCGATCGGGAACCGGCTCTGCTGCCACTGAAATATCCTGGACCAGGGCTATGCTCTCCAAGCTCTCCTCTGCTATCATCTCGGCATCAGCGGTGTCTGGAAATGAGAGAATGGCCTGTGCTGAAGGGTCTGCCCATACCGCCTCATCATCTGTGATCATAAAATCACAGTCCTGGTGGATGTCTAGCCCGGCATCTGTCAGCTGCTCTGTATCTGTGCTGGTCTCTGAGCATGCTCTCTTTCTGGCTCTGTAGTCCTCGACCGTCTCTATTTGTACACTTTCACCCTCGACGTGAAAGTATACCTTCCCGCTATCATGATCAGTCACTGCCTTGGCTGTGGCCAAGAACGGACGACCGAGGATGATTGGGGTATCGGTCACTGAATCAGGGATCTCCATGTCCAACACTACGAAGTCCACGGGGAATTGCAGGCCCTGAATAGTGACGATTACGTCTCGCAACAACCCCTTCGGCCTCTTGACAGATCGATCAGCAAACTGAAGGACTGTCCTGCTCTGTCTAAGAGTGCCCAACTCAAAGCGGTCGAGTAGGGCTGCCGGAAGGAGGTTGATAGACGATCTGCTATCCAATAGAGTCCGGTCGAACCTCTGCTCACTAATCTGACATCTGACATACGTGGCTCCTGAATCTGGCCTCTTGGTCGGCTGACGGTTTTGGATCGCGAAGCACGTGGCTTTGGTCAGCACATGTATCTCTGAATGATGGTTCCTCCTCCTCCTCCTGACTGTGGTCCTATCTCTCAACGATCGCTGAAGAAGGGGGATGTGCTGCAAAGCCTCCTGAAGGGTCAGCTATATGTGAAATCTGTCGATCATGCTCTGGCTGAACTCCTCCTGCTCTCTCTTTTTTGGGTCTTTTTCTCTTTTCTTCCCCTTCCCCATCAGAAGGGCTCTAGGGAAGGGGATCACAGGGTCCTTCTCAGATGAAGGACTAGGAATAGGTCTAGACGGCTCGATGGCTGGATCCGCACATACATCAATCACCACAGTGGGACCAGAAGAAACTAAACCTTTTCCTTTATTCACAACAATGTTCTGAGATACATCAACAGAAGGAAAAACAAGATCTCTCTCAAAATGAACACCGGTGGCCTCAGTACCACCACGGGCTGGCTCTGCTAGACGTCTCGCGGCCTCAGTACCGTGTGCTGGCTCGGCTACTCTGCTGGCGTCAGTACCACCTCCTCGAACTGGTGAAGTGGCGGCCTCAGTACCGCCGGTGGGATCAGCATCCTTGGTGGCGTCAGTACCACCATCATCGTCATGAGCGGCCTCAGTAGCGCTCTCCTCCTCCTCATCTGGCGCCCCGGATGTGTCCTCGTGGTGTAGCTCAGACGAGGCACCGCCGCCTGCTGGTGTCCTACCGCTCCTAAGCGTAACAAAATCAGCATCAAAAAGATCCGAAGATGTATCAATAAATGGATCACTAGGAGTGGCGTGCTCAGTGTAAGCTACCTGCTCAGATTTCCGCTTCAGGCTGTTGGGATTCGGCTCAATCTGGGCAAGAATGGCGGCCTTCCCTCTCACGATGTCCCGCATCTCCTGGCGGAACTCGTCCATCTACCGTCTGAAGTTAGCCTGCTGATCCGTGAGGAGGCAGGCTATGTCATCCAAAGCGGGGCTCTCATAAGATGGACCATGAGAGCCCGACGGGTAGCCTCTCTGGTGCTGAGGCTGCTGGAACTGGTGCTGCTGGTGAGAGGGGTAAGAAGGAGGGTGCTGCTGCTGGTGTGGCTGGTGAGCCTGCTGCTCACGTCTCCAAGACTGTCCCTGCTGCTGATAGGGACGAGGAACGAAGGATGACTGCGGCTGTGGCTGGTAAACTGGAGGCTGCTGCTGCTGGTGATCTCTCTGCTGGCTATACTGGCCTCCCTGGCCAGATGGCTGCTGCTGGGACTGGGTAGCTCCACTCCCCTACCTGAATCCAGGATGGTCTCGTCGGATCCCAGGCTGAGGACGGTCATACCAAATCCCGTTGACATCCATCAACGGCTCTGCGTCGTACTGGGCTGGCGGGAGTACGGCCAGAGGCTGATCCGGCTGGTATACCACCATCTGCAGGTCTGGAGATGGTGGTGACTGGTAGGTGGGCTGATGCTGCTAGTACGGCTCCGCCTGTACAAGATGGACCTGTCTAGGCTGCTGAAAGGAGCTGGAGCGCTGGGACGAGCTGCTGCTGCCGCCGGTATCGCCTCGCGACTGAAGACGGGGCTGTGAAGCCGTCTGTGCCTCCTGGAGACACATGAGCTGGGTCTTCATGTCGCTCAGAGTCTGTGCCATCTGCTCCATCTGAGTGATGCCCTGGCACTGCTTCTTCTCAATCAGCTCCATCCGGTCCAACTTCTCGCTGATGATACCCATATCCACAGCGGATGATTCTGCCTGTGCTGCTGCTACTGCGGATGAACTGGATGGACCGGCGTCGACCCGTGCTATCCTCTGGTATTGCACGGGTCCTGGCTGCTGTTGGGGTCTGCCCTGAGTATACAACCGGGTCTGGGACATCACCATGTAGTTCTCGACCATCTCCTCGTAGATGGCCCAGACCTGGTCGTGATCCTTGGCGAAATAGGACCCGCCACAAGAAGCATTCACCAAGCCCTGGAGCTCTGGTGTCAGCCCGCTGAAGAAGCTCTGCACAAGGTTCGGCTTCGAGATATCATGGTGCGGGCATCGGTCAGTAAGCTCACGAAACCTCTCCCATGCCTCATGGAATTGCTCGTTGGGGAGCATGGAGAAGTGATAAGGGTAAAAAGAATCGAGTTTCGCGGCCTTCACTTTTTAAAAGAGAACAAGAGTGAAGTGTCGGTTGTAGCGGAAAGCCGCGAAATAGAAAAGTGTTTCGACCTTTGAACCTATCAAACAAATTTACGGTTTTCTGTCGAAAAACCGTTCACTAATTATTTAACCAGGAAAGTGTTCCTGGGTCGAACTCAAGGAGGCAGAATATATTCCCTAATTTTTCTTCTCGTGATTTTATTTTAATTCTTCTCTAAGTCAGAATGCCTTTTTTAGTGGTTTTTATTTTTGTAATTTTTATTTGATTTTATTTTTTTTCAAATTTTTATTTAATTTTCAAAAAGGGATATTTTTCAAAAGATTTATTTATTATATAATAGCTGGATAGAAGATAGATGATACTATATAGGATAGGTGATCGAGGTTCGAGCCGCGTACTCGAACTACACAAGAAACCAAAACAAAATGAGGCGGTTTTCGAGAAAATCAAAACACGTTGAAAACTCGTCGAAAAGCCGCGAAAACTTTATACTATGTGGCTGGGGTAGTTGTGTAACTACCCTCCAAGAATCGTCGAAATCCGAGGTCAAATGGACAAGATACCGCCCCTACAGCCCAGGGGCATAAGCGTAAGAAAATTCTAATTAAAATGTCTTCAAAAAGGTCCACAAGGACTGTTCTGGAAGAAAACTAAACAAAGTATTACATTTAGGTCCCTGCGGAGGGACCTAATTGTAATTAATGGAAACTTGGGCGGCGGAATGAAATTCTAAGGACTTGGCTGGGTTTATGAAGCAATTTTTTCACCGTTTCGCAATCATCGGCCGAGATTAGAATGTCCAGGTGCTGATCAAGCGGTTCTCGCGATGCCACGTGGCGCCAAACTGTGCGCCCGCTGTTCTTGAGTTCGTTGAGCTCCTGGCGGCGATGACGTCTTCTCCGATTTATGGCGGCTGCACTCCGGCGATTCTGAAGCTCCGGCGGGGCCAGAGGGGTGGCTCCTCCACCCCTCGAGCTCGCCCGCGGTAGGGTTGGTGGAGGTGGCGCTCCGAGCAGCGGCGGAAGCTCGAAGAAGAAGGTGGTTCGGCACGGATGGCTGGATGGCGGTTCTGGAGGTCCAACTTCAAGGACGAAGATCGGCGATGTAGTAGGCCCAAAAACCGATGCAATCACCTCGCGAGCTACCTGGATCTGCAACGAATGTATGACTATGCTCGATTCTTATTGAATCGGCCGAGATGTTAAGATATAAAGCCTCAAAGTTTAAGGAAAAACATATATGTCTAGCCAAGTAACAGAAAATATGAAAACGATGATGGTTTAGGGATTGATTTTAATCAAATTGAAATCGAATCGAGAGGGACTTTTGAATATGCGGATTAAATGAATGATTAGTCTACCTAAAACAGTGATTAGCCACGCTAATCGTGGCACGGATATCGAGAAACAAATTCGAAAAACAATGGAGGAAATAGGTCTGGGATTTCCAGATGTATTACCTGGAAGTACTGCTCGACGGTCGACCTTCCCGGAGCTTCACGCTGCACACGGCGGCGATGCAAGGCGGCGCAGCACCTTGGAACTCTTCTCCGATGAACCCTCTTCCTCGCGAGCCCTTCCCGTGGCGCTGTCACCGCTCGAATGGGTTGGAATCAGGTGGGGAAGTTAGGTAGTCGGTGCACTGGAGCTGGATAGCTTGGAGGCTGGAAGAAGTTGTTTGTTAATGGCGTCTTGGGGGCTTTATATAGATGGTTGGCGTGGGCTCCAAGGTTAATCGAAGGGTCGGCGAGCTTGGTGGTTGTTAGAAGAAGAGAACGGAGGGTTTGGATGGATCAGAAGCTTCAAGAGGCGTGCGGGAAAATTGGTGGAAGTTGGGTGGTTGAGCAGCTGGGCGCAACAGCTTCTTGGAGAAGAAGCTCCAGGTGCTGACACGTGTCAGCACCTGGTTGGTCTAGACTTTATAATTCTTTATAAATTAAATATAAATTAGTAAATGACGTTATTTTAGATAGGTATAAATACAGGAAAGTTAAATAAATTTATTTTCTAAATTATGGTATAATTACTTTTAATAAATAATAAATATTATTTAAAATATAAATATTTTATTAATAAATATGTATTAATAAATAGGTTTTGAATTTTTAATTTAATAAATAATTAAGTAAAAATTAATTTTATATTTTCTTAATTATTAGGGCATTAAATAAGACTTATACACATTTTTATAGATTTTTATGAATTAATTTACATATTTTAATAAATAGAGGAAGTGGCTATATAGGTCAATTATACCTATATTTTGGGGTATTTGATTTTATAAAAATAATAAATAGTCTCCAAAAATTATGAAATAATTTATGGTGAATCTATAAGATCATGAAATAATTTAAAAATTATAAAATTAAGAAAATAATAAATAAGGTGTGTTACATAAAATAAATAGCCCAGAAACCCCTTTGTCTTTTGGTCCCAAAACCGACTTTTTGCAAACGGACTCCGAATTCAGTGAAATCACCTTTATTAATTAGATAATATTATTTTATGAACTTTAAAGGTGAGTAGAGTGAAATTGGAGTTCGTATGAGGAAGTTATGATGTTCGGAAGTTGAGATTTTGACAATTTGTAAGCTGGATTTCTTGGTATATTTAGAGGGTAATATTTTTAACTTATTTTTATATTTTTATTTACATTTTTATGAATAATTAGGAGAAAGATTTGATGAAGAATAAGTTAAGATGAAATAATTAAAATTCTTTGAAGTTTGGTATTTATTTAATAAATAGTGAAGAGTGTATATACATGTGATAGATTATTTTTATTGGGTTTTCTTTCCTTATCTCCCCCTACTTATTGGTTTGTCGACCAATCCATGCTGACTTGGTCTCGGGGGTTAGGCTATAAATATATCTTACAGTTATATTTATAGTTTAAGTCATATTACATATATATACATATATTCCATATGCCTTTATTTTTCTTTTTCTGATTCTTTATTTATTCACATGAATTTAGTGGTTAAAAGTGAATATTTACACATGAATGGGGTTTTGTTAAAATATGAGAATTAGTGAGTATTTACATGTATTTGTTAAGGGTTTTATGACAAAATGCGACAGAAAAGTTAATGAATCATGGATTCATCAACCCCCTATACTTAAACTTTGCTAGTCCCCTAGCAAACACTTATTTTGAAAAAGTAAGTGAAAAAGAAAGAAAGTTAGAATGAATTTGTTTTCCTAAACCAATTCATGAGAACAGACAAAGGACAGAGCTCGATCGGGCCTGAAACAAGCATTTTGTCGGAACCTTAACTAGGATTAGGATTTCATCCTCAACAGTCTTCAAGTTCCATAATCCTTACTCAAGATCACTTCATCGGCTAGTTCAGACTCACTTATTCATATCGCAAACTCTATCATCCTTGAAGTCAACTTGTACAATGTGTGAATTGATTTAGCTCTTCCTGCTTAGAGAACCGAAGAAACCGTCAATCCCGGCTATACACTCCTATGGCTTCCTCATCCCGCTACTCTTTCCTCGGGGAGGGAGGTATTCCCTTCTGAGTTCAGTTCTGCTATGTCCACAATCGAATATAGGGAGAAGTTAGAAGAATGAGAAAAGAAGTGGAGTGCGACCAGTGTAGACGCATCTCCTTGTGAAGCCCAACCGGTGTAGCTGAGTCTCCACTAAGATGTGCAGGCATATTTGGTGGAAGCTTTGACCAGTTTGGTCTATTTGGTGGCTTCTGCTTTGTGTTGACTTTGTAATTTGCTTGCACTGCATTCATCTTTTGTGCCTCGACGGTTATAGAATCTTTTTAATCCGTCCATTTTTTGAGGTCTTAGAAAAATTGTGTCAGCAGATCCTTCCCTCATCCGAAGCAACTATCGCAACCCCAATCTCTCCCGTCTTTAGACGTCAATGCCGCAAAGATAAGGATAGGAATGCACTACCAAGGTGTACTGTCCTTCGAAACTCCATGCGAGTTGAGCTAAGTGCAGAGTGCATGTGTTCAAGGTTGGTTCACTGATGAAGAGTTGTACGGATGACTCCAAATGGTCTACTTAAGCTCAAATGACTTGATTTCCCGAATATGGTCTTACAGAACCCAAAGATTTTAAGTCACCAGACCTGAAGAGTCTAAATTCCAGTTCCTAATCAGGCTCCTTACAATGAGAGTTAAAGGCTGTAATCAAGCTCCATCCTTCAGACTAGACTCAATCCTTAGTTTCGGAAATCAAACTTATTCTGAAAAATGCGAATGCAAATGCAACCATGTTTTTGTGAAGTCTATTTTCTGGATTTTACTCATTTTTATGAATTTTAAGAATTTTGTAATTTTTACAAATTTTAGGACTTTGTATTTTTTATGGATTTTATGATTTTTATAACAAGGTTTTATTTACAATTTTTACAAGATAAATTTTATTTAAGTTAAGTGTCTAATGTATTTTACAAATTTTATCTACAAAGTATTTTACAAGGGTTGAATGGCTTTTATACAAATTTTAATAAATAGGATTTTAAATAAGTAATATACATATTTAAGTACAAATTTTTAATTACAAATTTTACTTACAAGTTTTAAGCATATTTTATTTATTTACCAGGATTTTATAAATAAGATAGTGGATTTTAAATTAACCCGTACCCACTTTTTATGGATTTTATAGATATAGAAAATACATAAAGTACGAGTTATGGCCGAAAGTATATATACAATATATACGCACCCCCCTATACTTAGCTTGAGCTATGTCCTCATAGCGTCAAAAGAGAAAAAGGAGGGCATAACTCGTGCTAAGTAAAAGTGGGTGAAAAAGGGATATCGATGTGAAGTCAGTCAACCCCCCCTATACTTACGATCTGGTGATCGTAAGTATTATGAGAGAGCAAAAACGGGATGACTGAATGAAAAGGATAAATAACGAAGAAATCAAAAGGAAGAATACGAAATCATCGAAATCACTTGGTCCCCCCTATACTTAGGATAAGGCATCCTAAGTATAAAAAGAATGTAGCCAAAAATTGGGGATCAGTGATTCGTGAAAAAGAATGGCTATACAAAAGAATTAGTACAAAAATAAAACGTAAATCAGCGGACAATCGGTTCCCCCTATACTTAGGATCTGGTATCCTAAGCATAGAAGACGAGCAAAAACGGGGACGATTGTGGTCTATGAAGAATATACAAGTGTTGTGAATCTCCCGAATGGCTCAAAAGGATTTATACAGGAAGGAGTAAAAGAATGATCATGATTCCTGTACAAAATAGATCACTTCAATACGGGCCAGATGATCAGTAGTCTCTACGAAATGCTTCAGCATCTGCCCGTTAACCACGAACGGTTATCTGATTACTCAACCAGGATCATACTGAATTTTCTGCTTCTCGGGTGTATACTGATCGCTAGCTGTAACAATAGAGCCTTTTCTGTAAGTGAACTCTGTACATGGTATAGCTCTCTTTTCTGAAATATGCGTCGCTGGAGTCGGACTACAGAAGGTGTCTATATGTGTCAGCATTACACCATCCGACTCTCTACGCTGAATGGACTGTATGATCTGTGTAATGTATTCGATGGACTCTTGTGCTGTAATATGTGTTCTTTCAATCTGCAGCACAGAGATATCTACTGCAGGTGACTGCTCATCTGAATCTGATATGAAATCTGTCTCTGTTTGTGAACAATCATCTGAAGAACTAGGTACCAAGTGATCTACCCTATCCTCGTGTAGGATATCTTGGGTATCAAAATAAACACTCTCAAGATCAGGAGACTGTGTCTCATCTATGTTCTGACAATCTTCCGCAAGACTAGTGTCCTCTGAAGTGAATGATAATACTGATCTAGGACTGCTACATTCTCTCTCCATCTCAATGTGTATCTCTCCGTTGTCTATGCGGAATGATACTCTCCCAACATCATAGTCAAAGAGTGCTCTTGCTGTCTGCAAAAAGGGTCTCCCGAGAATGATTGGAGCAAGGTGTAACTGAGTAGGGCATGTCATGTCTAGGACTGTAAAGTCCACGGGAAACTGCGAGCCTTGAACAGTCACGATAATGTTCCTTAACACACCTCTAGGTCTCTTTATAGATCGATCTGCAAACTGAAGAATCGCCCGTGATTTATAAAGAGGACCTAGCTTGAGCTTATCAAGCAAAGAGGATGGAAGTAAATTGATCGAGGAACCATTATCTAAGAGAGTTCGATGGAATGTAGTGTCTTCAATCTGACAGTTGACATAGTGAGCTCCCAAATCTCTCTTCTTCTTCGGTACCTTGTTCCGAATTGCACATGAAGTTGCCTTGGTCAATATATGCTTCTCAACTCTTGATCTCTTTTTCCTACGAGTAATACATCTGTTCCTCAACTGATTCTTGAGTGTAGGAAAATGATCCAAGGCATCGTGTAGTGGAATCTTCAGAAAAATGTGATCTTTGAGCAACTTTTCAATCTGTGGAGATTCAGGATTATTTTTGGTCTTTTTCTTTCCTTTTCCAAACAAAGCATCGGGAAAAGGAATAAAGTCAGGAGTCAGAAAATCAGAATTTTTATTCAACTCATTGGAATCAGCTTGTACATCGAGAGTCTCAGAATTATTTGCAAAACTCTCTAAGACAGGGGAAGAAATGTTTTTTTCTGGGGATTCTGCCTGATCTGGCGTGATATCGTCATCTGAGTCGCCAGTATCCATATCTGAACTGTTGGCATTGCTCCCGTCTCTTGATTCTACGTCCTCATCCTCTTGCGATTTCTCCTCCTCGGCATTCGGATCATGCTCGTGCTCCTATGGTTCCCTCTCCTCTCCAGTAGGTGTTTGCGGTGATCTACCGCTCCTGAGACGAATGAAGTTAGACAATAATTCAGGAAACGAGATCTTACCTGTAGTATCTACCTGATCTGGATGCCTCCTCTTGTTGTTCGGATTCATCTGAGGCTGGGCTGGGAGAGTG
Organism: Ottelia alismoides; assembly: GCA_037367405.1. Taxonomy (NCBI): domain Eukaryota; kingdom Viridiplantae; phylum Streptophyta; class Magnoliopsida; order Alismatales; family Hydrocharitaceae; genus Ottelia; species Ottelia alismoides. Next base: position 492,114 of record JAZKJV010007902.1, on the reverse strand, counting down.
GTCTTCGGCACGGTTAACTCGTCCAGACGACGGTTAACCTGCTCCATCTCTGTCTTGTGTGCAATCTGGAGCGTGCTGAGCATGTCCATGATCTGGTTGAGCGCCTGGGCCTGTGAAGACATCTCTGGTTCGGTATGGGGGCCCTGGCTTGCTCCTCTCTCCTGCTTTGGTGTGAAGTGCTGAGAGGTGGACGACCTGTAAGTAGCGCTGTGGTGTAGAGGAAGATTGCTGCGGCTGCTGAAAAGAATAGTTCGGTGAAAACTGAGCAGGGTGTTGATAAGTAGGCTGCGGTCTCTGATGGTAGACGTTCGGATGAGACTGCGGCGGCGTAAAATTCTGGCGGTGCTGGAATTGCGGACGTCCATGCTGCGGATGACCGTACGGCTGCTGCTGTTGATGATTCGGTATACTCGGCTGCTGAACTGGAGTATACCAAATCCCATTTATCTCGAAAGTGGCTTGCGGCTCCACCTCCATCTCTGTAGCGCTGATGACCTGGCCGACATTGGCATGAGACTGATCCTCATGCCAATCAATCTGCGGAATCTCGGGCTCGCTCTGAACATATTGTATCTGACGGGTGGGTGGAGTGGGTGCGATCCTCCGTGCTGGCTGTGAAGAAGTCTGACTCTGCTGGTACTGAAGTTGAAGATCAGAGACCTTCTTCGAAAGATCACTCAGCTGCTGAGGTAGAGATGAGAGTTTCTCCAACTCTCGTAGCGGCTGCAGGTCTTGGACTTGCTTATGAATCACATCCACCAATGTTAATTTCTCACCAATGAAGCTCATGTTGGTGTTGGATTCAGAGTCTGCTATATTCGCCACCTTGTGATGCTCTCGGTGATGTGGTGGCTGCGGGGCTTTCTGATATGCCCGAGTAGAGTCTACAACTCTTGAGTTCTCGGCCATCCCTTCGAAGATGGTCCAAACTGACTCGGCATCTTTGTTCAAGTAACTGCCGCCACATGCGGCACTAACTAGCCCCTGAATTTCCGGCTGGAGTCCTCCGAAAAAATTCTGTACTAGCACCTTCATTGGTATCTCATGATGAGGACATCTCTCTGTCAGGTCCTTGAATCGATCCCATGCCTCATGGAATGATTCGTTCGGTAATTGCGTAAAATTGGAGATCTGACTCCTCATCATGTTCGTCCTTCCTAGAGGAAAATACTTGCGCAGGAAGGTGGACTTCAGGTCGTCCCAAGTGGAGATTTCTCTCCCTAGATGGCTTAGCCAATAAAGGGCTTTATCGGCTAAGGCAAAAGGAAAAGCCTTTAGGCGCACGGCTTCCTGTGTCACTCCTGGATAGCAGGCCGTTCCGCAGATCATCTCAAACTGCTGTAAAAACATGAACGGCTCCTCTGCGGCATTCCCATAGTACTTGGGAAGCAAAGAGATGAAGGACGGTCGGAGTTCGTATGGCCCTTGATTCGGCGGTAGCCGAATCCAATGATGGAGCGTTCGAGCGCCCGGGTCATACTCGTCCCGTAAAGTAGCGGGAACCGCAGGAGGTAACTGGTTCCCGGCCCCTACTCTGATTGCGGCTAATTCAGCCTGCAGCTCGGTCTGAACTCTAAACTGTTCTCGAATCTGTAGATTCATCTGCTGAAGTGTGTCGAGAATACCTGTCGTGACATCTCCGTTCGGATCTGCTCTTTCCTCCGGATGATCCTCAGCTGCTGGCCTCTCATCTGCTGCCGGTGCTTTCCCACGAGCCATCTGATCGTCTGTAAAATGGAAACTCTCGTAAGAACTCATCGAGAAATACTCAGGAGATTTGGATTCTGTATTGAGGCGAAGGTCTGCCTCAATGATCTGGCCAGGAGGCGAGGGAGTCTGGGTCTGACTCGACTCGAGATCGGATGGGACCAGCTCGGGAAGAGGGTCATCCCGAGCCTGTGAAGGCATACGCTCGACGGTGGACAGTTGAAAGCTCACAGAGTCTGAGCCGAAAAGCCGTCGAGACGTCATCTTCGATGTCAAGAGAAGATTGGGAGAGCACGTGTACGATTCAAGAGAAGAAGGAATGCGAAAGCCGCGGAAAACTCACGCCCCGCAAACAAACACAAGGCAAACCCCGTTTTCACCAACTCAACCCTGATGAAGATCGTAAGAGTTCGGTCTTTTTATCTTTTCGGTTTTAGGGTTGTGATTATCAATCGTTGCGGTTATGCGGGCTGAGCAAGCCAATAGGAGCCCGATAGTTTCTCCAAGACACTGGCCCGAATCCTTACGCGAGACCACTCGCACTCAGCCAGTATGGGAGTAAGTACGGACCGTTTCCGGCTACCCGTGTTACTTGAGGACGGAGCCTTGCGCAGTGTCCTCTAAACCTCCCACTCTGCTAAGTAAACCCGGACCGTTTCCGGCTACCCGAGCTTACCCACTGAGGAACAGTGATCAGGTGTATGGACCCAGTAGTATCCCGCAAGAAATACGGGGTTTTGTCTCTATCCTTAAGTGTCGGCTCTCAACTCGCGCACTCTGAGAAATGTGCGGGGGTTACTCTCCCCAAATCAATTGAATCGATTTTACGGTTTTTGATCAGATATTTTTAGCAGTCCCAATTTTAGTTTTACAATTTTTATGGATTTTCAAACAACGTCTATTTTTTGTCTTTTTGTTGAAACCCTAGAGCAAGCACCTAAGTTGCAAGTTCTAAAACTAGCTACGAGGCACAAGCATATAGAGCGAAAAACCTAAGCAAGCATCTAGAAAACCGCGGAAAACCGATAAGCGATGAAAAAGCCGCGGTGGGTGCCCTGATTCACCAGATACACAGTATCCGATGAATGAAGCCCCTAAAAAAAATGAAAGTTTTATTAAGCTAAGTACAACTCTCTCCCTTTCTCTCTCAAATAAAAGGATACTAAATCTCTGCTCCTCTGCAGTCGACTCGTGAAGAAGAAGCCGACCTCTGCCCTTTCAACTGACTCGGCTTCCGAAGAAACCGGTTGATCCTGCAGGCCCTGCAAAGATGATTAGCACAAAAGAATATCGAGAAAGCCGAGAAAGCCGTAAAGAAAACAAGAAAGGAAAACTCAGAAAACAAAACACGAAAAAGCCGTACGAAAAACCGTACGAAAAACAAAGAGAAGAAAAATAATAAAATCATGAAAAACGAAAAATCAAAGGAATCTAACGCCTCCCCGGCAACGGCGCCATTTTGATAAGGGTAAAAAGAATCGAGTTTCGCGGCCTTCACTTTTTAAAAGAGAACAAGAGTGAAGTGTCGGTTGTAGCGGAAAGCCGCGAAACAGAAAAGTGTTTCGACCTTTGAACCTATCAAACAAATTTACGGTTTTCTGTCGGAAAACCGTTCACTAATTATTTAACCAGGCAAGTGTTCCTGGATCGAACTCAAGGAGGCAGAATATATTCCCTAATTTTTCTTCTCGTGATTTTATTTTAATTCTTCTCTAAGTCAGAATGCCTTTTTTAGTGGTTTTTATTTTTGTAATTTTTATTTGATTTTATTTTTTTTTCAAATTTTTATTTAATTTTCAAAAAGGGATATTTTTCAAAAGATTTATTTATTATATAATAGGTGGATAGAAGATAGATGATACTATATAGGATAGGTGATCGAGGTTCGAGCCGCGTACTCGAACTACACAAGAAACCAAAACAAAACGAGGCGGTTTTCGAGAAAATCAAAACACGTTGAAAACTCGTCGAAAAGCCGCGAAAACTTTATACTATGTGGCTGGGGTAGTTGTGTAACTACCCTCCAAGAATCATCGAAATCCGAGGTCAAATGGACAAGATACAGCCCCTACAGCCCAGGGGCATAAGCGTAAGAAAATTCTAATTAAAATGTCTTCAAAAAGGTCCACAAGGACTGTTCTGGAAGAAAACTAAACAAAGTATTACATTTAAGTCCCTGCGGAGGGACCTAATTGTAATTAATGGAAACTTGGGCGGCGGAATGAAATTCTAAGGACTTGGCTGGGTTTATGAAGCAATTTTTTCACCGTTTCGCAATCATCGGCCGAGATTAGAATGTCCAGGTGCTGATCAAGCGGTTCTCGCGATGCCACGTGGCGCCAAACTGTGCGCCCGCTGTTCTTGAGTTCGTTGAGCTCCTGGCGGCGATGACGTCTTCTCCGATTTATGGCGGCTGCACTCCGGCGATTCTGAAGCTCCGACGGGGCCAGAGGGGTGGCTCCTCCACCCCTCGAGCTCGCCCGCGGTAGGGTTGGCGGAGGTGGCGCTCCGAGCGGCGGCGGAAGCTCGAAGAAGAAGGTGGTTCGGCACGGATGGCTGGATGGCGGTTCTAGAGGTCCAACTTCAAGGACGAAGATCGGCGATGTAGTAGGCCCAAAAACCGATGCAATCACCTCGCGAGCTACCTGGATCTGCAACGAATGTATGACTATGCTCGATTCTTATTGAATCGGCCGAGATGTTAAGATATAAAGCCTCAAAGTTTAAGGAAAAACATATATGTCCAGCCAAGTAACAGAAAATATGAAAACGATGATGGTTTAGGGATTGATTTTAATCAAATTGAAATCGAATCGAGAGGGACTTTTGAATATACGGATTAAATGAATGATTAGTCTACCTAAAACAGTGATTAGCCACGCTAATCGTGGCACGGATATCGAGAAACAAATTCGCAAAACAATGGAGGAAATAGGTCTGGGATTTCCAGATGTATTACCTGGAAGTACTGCTCGACGGTCGACCTTCCCGGAGCTTCACGCTGCACACGGCGGCGATGCAAGGTGGCGCAGCACCTTGGAACTCTTCTCCGATGAACCCTCTTCCTCACGAGCCCTTCTCGTGGCGCTGTCACCGCTCGAATGGGTTGGAATCAGGTGGGGAAGTTAGGTAGTCGGTGCACTGGAGCTAGATAGCTTGGAGGCTGGAAGAAGTTGTTTGTTAATGGCATCTTGGGGGCCTTATATAGATGGTTGGCGTGGGCTCCAAGGTTAATCGAAGGGTCGGCGAGCTTGGTGGTTGTTAGAAGAAGAGAACGGAGGGTCTGGATGGATCAGAAGCTTCAAGAGGCGCGCGGGAAAATTGGTGGAAGTTGGGTGGTTGAGCAGCTGGGCGCAACAGCTTCTTGGAGAAGAAGCTCCAGGTGCTGACACGTGTCAGCACCTGGTTGGTCCAGACTTTATAATTCTTTATAAATTAAATATAAATTAGTAAATGACGTTATTTTAGATAGGTATAAATACAAGAAAGTTAAATAAATTTATTTTCTAAATTATGGTATAATTACTTTTAATAAATAATAAATATTATTTAAAATATAAATATTTTATTAATAAATATGTATTAATAAATAGGTTTTGAATTTTTAATTTAATAAATAATTAAGTAAAAATTAATTTTATATTTTCTTAATTATTAGGGCATTAAATAAGACTTATACACATTTTTATAGATTTTTATGAATTAATTTACATATTTTAATAAATAGAGGAAGTGGCTATATAGGTCAATTATACCTATATTTTGGGGTATTTGATTTTATAAAAATAATAAATAGTCTCCAAAAATTATGAAATAATTTATGGTGAATCTATAAGATCATGAAATAATTTAAAAATTATAAAATTAAGAAAATAATAAATAAGGTGTGTTACATAAAATAAATAGCCCAGAAACCCCTTTGTCTTTTGGTCCCAAAACTGACTTTTTGCAAACGGACTCCGAATTCAGTGAAATCACCTTTATTAATTAGATAATATTATTTTATGAACTTTAAAGGTGAGTAGAGTGAAATTGGAGTTCGTATGAGGAAGTTATGATGTTCGGAAGTTGAGATTTTGACAATTTGTAAGCTGGATTTCTTGGTATATTTAGAGGGTAATATTTTTAACTTATTTTTATATTTTTATTTACATTTTTATGAATAATTAGGAGAAAGATTTGATGAAGAATAAGTTAAGATGAAATAATTAAAATTCTTTGAAGTTTGGTATTTATTTAATAAATAGTGAAGAGTGTATATACATGTGATAGATTATTTTTATTGGGTTTTCTTTCCTTATCTCCCCCTACTTATTGGTTTGTCGACCAATCCATGCTGACTTGGTCTCGGGGGTTAGGCTATAAATATATCTTACAGTTATATTTATAGTTTAAGTCATATTACATATATATACATATATTCCATATGCCTTTATTTTTCTTTTTCTGATTCTTTATTTATTCACATGAATTTAGTGGTTAAAAGTGAATATTTACACATGAATGGGGTTTTGTTAAAATATGAGAATTAGTGAGTATTTACATGTATTTGTTAAGGGTTTTAAGACAAAATGCGACAGAAAAGTTAATGAATCATGGATTCATCAAGAAGTTGCTGATCAGGGCCCTCACTGCATTGGTCCGCCCGAGTGGATAGTACTTGTTCAAGTACTCGGTGCAGAGCTACTCCCAGGTGTAAACAAACCTCCCCAAGTGCTTCAGCCAGGTGGCTGCTCTGTCTGCTAGGGAAAAGGGGAAGGCGATCATCCTGATCGTGTCCTGGTCCACCTGACGGTCGTGGACAGTGCTACAAATCATCAGGAACTCCTAGAGGTGAAGATGGGGCTCCTCTGTCGCGAGTCCGTGGAAGCGGGGGAGTAGCTGCAAAGTGTTCGGGGGGAACTTGAAGTCCCCCACGATGGCTGGAAGTACTACCCAGTGGTGCGTCAGCATCGATCCGGGATTGTGCAACTCCCGCATCGGTCTCGGTGCTCCTCCTGCGGCGGCTGCGGCGGCTGCGGCTGCTGCATCAGCATCCTCTGTGATCCTCGGTCCCTCTCTCCTCTGCTCTCGCTCTGCTCTCTCTGCTCGCATCTGCTCCATCTCTCTCCTCATGTCGAGCATGAATGCTCCCTGATCCCTCAACTGCTGCTGGACGGTCTCTAACGAGGCGATCAGGGTGGAGTTGATCGCTCCCTGGTCCAATACGAAGTGCTCAGGCTGACGGGAGCGATCCTCAGAACTGCCGGCCATGGCGTCTGCAAAATCAAATGAGCCAAACTCAGGTGCTGTCAAATATGCTATTCTCTCCTCTGGCTCATATCTCTCAGAACCGAAAGAAAGGGGGTCGAGGGGGAACAGGGCGGAATCATACTCGGGCTCGGAGAACTGGTCTCGGCTCTCGCAGGCCAACCTAGATGATTGGGTAGACGTGTCCGAAAGCGGTGCAGCCAGAGGCTGCCTAAGAGAGCGTCTACCCATCATCGTGATCTGGTCGAGTAGTGCGGATGGGATCTGGAGAAACTATGATCAAAATGCAAACCCCTCTGTTCACCAACGCAACACGAGCTGAAGACCGTAAAGGCTCGGTCAAATTATCTTGTCCAATTTTATTAGGTGAACAATCAATCTATCAGAGCGCTTACGTGACCTGTTGGGATACCCGATACTACTCCAACCGACTGGCCTGCACGGAAGAGTCGGTAGTCAGCTGGAAATAGCACCGGAGGGCTCTACCTAGGGTGCGGGTCACTCTCTCGCGCAATCAAATCAAACAATGAGGGGGTTGCTCTCCCCAAGACAAATTTTTAAGGTGAATGTCTTTTAGGGTCAATAGTTTTAGCAGTCCCAATTTTATGGTTTTTCTTTTTAATTTTTTCAATAAAAACAAAGGCCTAACGAATTTTTCGGTTCTCCTGGTTATTTAATCCAAAACAAGGGGGAGAAGATGAAAAAGCCGATGCGCGATGAAATCAATGATGCATGCTGAGATAGAAATGCGTACCTTGCCTCCAGCACTCTACATGCAAGTGATCTGCGCAGAAATGTAAAGACTGAAAATAAACTACCTAAATGATGCAACGATGAAAACTGAGTCCTAGATGAGCAAGTCTACTCGTAGAACCGTCTAACCGATCACCGACCTCCAAGCCAAAGGGTCCGGTCTTGTCCTACCCCTCCTCTGCCCGACAAATCGGGGGTAGGAGAAAGCGCTTTACGGGGTAGGGTGCGGCACGTAGGCTACGAAGGAGATGAGTCAGTTATTTTTATTAATCAATTATTAGTAGGTCCAATTAAGCGCACTATGGGAATAGGTAGATAATTAAGTGTGGGGATCCTACTAATTACGGCACAAGCAAGCAGAAAATCCTAAGTCTAGGGGCTCGATGAAAAACCGCGTAAACACCGGAAAAGGCAGTAAAAAGAAAAGAAAACAAAACCACGAAAAAGCCGCGAAAATCCTAAGGGTCCTCCACACCGGTGCTCGGCGAAACAGACCCGCTAAGAGTTTCCACAAGAGTGTCTCTGAGTACCTGTATTATTACAATAATAATCAAATAAAAATAAAAATAAAACCTCTCCCACTCAACTCTCTCTCGCTCTCTCCTGCGGCTCCGTAAAGAAAGGAGCCGCCTCTGAGTCTCGCGGTTGCGTCGGCTTCTCGAAATCGGCCGCCTCGGTCCTCAGGCCCTCGCAAGAAAGACTAGAGTGGTCAGACCAATAAAAATAACCAAATAATAATAAGAAAAAGAAATGAAAATAAAATGAGGGTATATAACAAACAAAAATCAAATAAAAACAAAAATAAAAGAAAATAAAATAAAACAAAATAAAACAAAAATAAAATATAAACAAAAAGCCACGAGCTCTGAAACAGCCGTGAAAAGCCGCGGAAACAAAAATAAAGTAAAAATAAAAACTACTAAGCCGTGCTCCCCGGCAACGGCGCCATTCTGATGGCACGAAAAACCGAGCGACTAAGGTAATCAGGTATCTCTATGATGGTCGTCGTGACCTCGGTCACTCGATCGTGTCGATCAAGAAAAATAGACCACCAATGAAATGAAAATCAACTCGAAAGCATGAAAGCGGTCTTGCTATTAATTTAACCTGGTATAGCGACCAGGGTCGAACACAAGGAGCACGGGTTGGCCTCGCGGCCTACGAAGTAGTCAAAAAGAAAATAAAAGAAAAGACAAATGTATTTTTGGTGGTTTTTTAAATATTTTATATTTTTTTATTTTTAATGTATTAAGAAAATAAAGAAAACAAGAAAACAACACACTTCAACAATTTATTTAATGCAACAAAAATCAACCAAAAATTTTTAAAAAATATTTTTATGTGTTTTATAATTTTTAGTGTTTTTGGTGAATTTTTAGGATTTTTCTGATATTTATTTAATTTTCTAAAAATCAAACAAGGACTGAAACTATAGGTACTGTCCAGCCGAGCTAAAAGGACCTAGATAAAATATCTAGAAACCCCAAAGTAGCTAAGAGGTATTTTTCCTGTATAGAGAATAAAACAAGGAAAATTTAGGCACCTAGTTTATTATTTTTGGATTTTTAATTTATTTATTAGAATTTTTATAAGATTTTAAGTGTTTTGCAATTTTTAGGTGTTTTAAGCAGTGAAAAATAGTCAAAATTGGCTAGAAAATCAAGCAACTATAGATAAATAGTAGACAATTTTTTTTTAATTTTTGGATATGATTTAATATTTTTTTCTAGTTTTTAAAGTTAGAAAGTGAAGAAAATAGATGTTTTTGAATTTTTAAAAATATCAAATCAAATCAGAAATGTCTCCAAAAATCCTCAAAAATCTTACACTATGGCAGGAGCCATGTTTCCAATTTTCGTTGAATTTGGAGTATATTTGCTATTTTAATCAAAAATCAAAAGGGGGCACTGTGCACAGGGACCAAAGTGCAAATGCCCGAAGTTCTGGGGGGTCTGGTGCAATTAACCCAGGTAAACAGGTGCGTATCACGCGCCTGAGGCACTCAGGGACCCAAATGTAAGGAAAGTAAGTTCCAAGGACTATTTGGTAACATGTACCAAAAGCCCAGGGACTTATCTGCAAAATACCCAAATATATCCGCACATGCTCAATTAAAATACGTACAGGGGTATAAATGCAATATTCCAAAAACTTTCATTCATTCATTAACATTCAGAACTACAGGGGCATAAGATGCAAATAAGCCAAAAAGCCACGTGACGAAGCACGTGTCACACAACGTACAGGGGCATATCAGCAAATAAAACCAAGCACGAGGGTCTCTATGCAAATTTACCAAAAACTAACAACTATACTAACTAATTACAGGACTAACTACGAAATAAAATAGACAGGAGGGCCTAAGGGTAAATTACCCTCTATTAATGGAGCCGATGGATGCGCGCCACGTGGAGCATCTGACGGTGTAGGACGACGGGCGGTCCAAGGCTGAGCTCCTAGGACGAATCCAACGGCGAAGGCGTAGCCACGTGTCAGATCTAGCGATCGAGGACGTCAGTGGCTAAACCTCTCACTGGACCAACAGCTGGGATCAGTCCTCCAAAGATCGAGCGGTGGCTGCTGCTCCGGGAATGAACGGCCCAGATGGAAACTGGAGCGGAGGGGACTGATCGGACGGAGGATGAGGATCCTCGAAGAACAGATGGCCGGCAAAGTTCGCCGGCCCGGTGGGCTCGCTCCGAGGCTCCTCTGCTGCGCCTAAAGATCGGAGAAGCTCTACGACGATGTTCCGCAGCTGCTGGTGGACTCCGATGATCCAACCGAGCTCTGGAGAGCTCCGGCGAGGTCGGCGGAGGTCCGTCTCCTGACTCGAATGGAAGAACCTCAGATGGTCCTCGTAAGACCTGCAAAATAAGCCCAGAAGACTCGCAGGTCGAGGGCAAACTACCTCGACCCGGTTAGGCGGGTGAAGGTGGTCTGTGGTGTGGTATGGGCGAGCTCCGGCGAGGGGGGTAGACGGAGGAGCTCGAACCTCAGCTCCTGTGCGAGCTGGGTTGAATGGGTATGCGGAGAAGATGCGCGGGAGGAAGGCGATGGCTATGGCGAAGCCCGATGATCGATTGGGGGTCGGACGTGGACGGATTCGACGGCGAACGGCGGAGAAGCGAAAAGGGGGTAATCGGAAATTAACGAAAAAGAAGAGACTACGGGGCTACCTGGGTGGCTGATGAGACTGGGGGTGAGCTAACGGTGCTCTGGGTCGTCGCCTCGAGGAGCGTCTCCCTCCGAGACTCGAGCTCCGGCTCTGGGCGGAGCAAGGCGGCTATACACGCCGGATCAGTGGTCTCGCACTCCTCTCCTCGCTTCAACAGCACGGGACGCGAGCTGTCACTCTCACGCACACGCTGGAGCTCAATGGGGGTGGAATCGAATGGCCAAAGATGCGAATGGAGGTGGCGGAGCTCGGCTTAAGTATGCTGGAGGGTCCGGGAAGAAGGGCGCGGGTAGGGCATGTTGGGGCGCGGATCCCGATGCGGTAGCTCCGGCGAGGATCTCGGATATGTCAGGAAGGAATCGGACTCGGGGCTTAAGTGATAGGGAGTCGGGTTTAGGCGCGGAATTAGGGAGAAATCGGGCCGGACGCCTAAGCCCGTGGGAAGTGGTCCTGGGGGGGGGTAGTTGACCGGGCGGTCAACATCCCCAGGGCCAATAGGAGGCGGCCACGTGGAAATAACTTGGAAATGAAATTAAAAATAGAAAATAGCCGAATTAAAGGAAAGTCAAAACATGAAATATTTTTGTTTTATTGTTTTTCTATTTTTTTGTGATTTTTAATTAATTTTTCGAAATAAAAATAAGGTATGTACATTATATAGCTATATATAGGTATATATACAATGTAAAGGATTTTAATTTTTGATTTTTAATTTCTTATTTTTATACAATTTTATTCCCATTTTATATTTTATTTATTTATATTATAAAATGAGGAATAAAAAGACATTTTTATTTTATTTTTATTATTTATATACATAGGTGAAATAAATACATATGTACATTTATATACATGGTATATTTACAATGTAATTTTATGTTTTTAATTTTGTTATTTTTATTTTGTTTTTGTTTTAATTGTTTTTATTTTATTTATTTACACTATATAATGTAGAATATTTATAAAACTTTTTGGAAATTAATTTTATTTATTTATAAGGCTAAATAAATATAAAGGTGGGTGGTCTATATACACATGGTGATGTTTTTGTCTTCTTTTTTGATTTTTGTATTTTTATCTTGTTTTTATATTTAGAAATATATACAAATATTTACAAGCATATTTTAAGCTATTTTTGTGAGGAAAATACTTTTATTTATTTATATATATATTTACACACATGAGCCCCATCTCCCTCTACTTTGGCTTTTATGCGGTTAGGCCCATGCTGAGCCCTCCCTTGGGTTAGGTTGCTCAATATTCATTCTAAATATTTCCCTCTTTTTCTTTTTAATCTTTATTCTTTTATTTTTGCACAAAAACATGCTAATTATAGGTTTTTACACAATGCATGCTTTTGGTAATTATTTCTATTTACAACTATATACATGCATTTGCAAAGGTTTTTGTAGCTAAAATATAAGAATAAAGAGGGATGAATGAGTATTCATCACCCCTCATGAAAGAGATAAGGATCCTCCCACTGATAGAAATGAATATCTGACAAAAACTTGTCAACTTCTACTTCGGCCAATCTTGTAAAGTTCCTTGAAAACAAGATAGTTCACAATATCAACGAACCAAGGGAGCGAGGTGACTGACAAAATTGCTACATCTAGAAATATTTCTGTAATTGGTATCAGGATTTACTCAGGAGTGTCTGACTCTGGTAGTCTTAAAAGATGATCCGCCACCACGTTTTTAATTTCAGGCTTGTTTCGGATTTTGAGGACAAATTCTTGCAGTAGAAGGATCCATTTGACGAGTCTCAATTTGGCATCCTTCTTGCTTTGCAAGTATTTGATGGTAGAATGGTTTGTGTATACTATAACTTTGGATCCCAACTAGTGCGATCTGAACTTCTCTAGGGCGAAAACGACTGCTAGCAGCTCTTTTTAAGAGACTGTGTGATTCTTTTGAGCTTGATCTAGTTTCCTGCTAGCATAGTGAATAACAAATAGTAAACCACCTCTCCTATGATCTAATACCACTCCAATGACATAATTTTAATCATATGTCATGATCTCAAGGGGGGGCTAATCTAGCAATTGAAGTACAATAGCATGAGTGATTAATTCCTTCAACTAATTAACAGCTTGGCGGACTCTGGCATCTACAATGAAATCTGCCTCCTTTCCCAGAAGCTCAGTGAACGGTCGAGCAATTTTGCTGAAGTCTTTGATGAATCTTCGATAAAATCCTACATGCCCCATGAATGGAAAGACTTGCTTCAAATTTGTAGGTGGCTCATTTTGGAATGACTTCCACCTTTGCGGGCACCATTTAAAATACTGCCAAGTCAGAGGAGGTCGTGTGCGCTCACAGGGCAAGGTACACAGTCACTGAGGTGACCACGCTTGACCAACGATAATCTCATCAATTAACCCACAATCAATAGAATCAAGCAATGCAATCAAAGTGGATAAAAATTTATTATAAACCCTATGAATAAATGTGTATAATGTAAGTATGTGTAGGGTGTCGAACTCTGGGAACAATAGGGTGTAGCAATAATATTATTTATCTTTAAAGAATATATGTGTATGTATATATAGATGCACAATATTTACTCAATGTCTTTGTGGGTTTTAATAATTTAATTTTTCAATTTTAATTTATAATTTAAATAATGTTTAAATTTTTAATATTAAATTTTTTATTTTATTTTTTATTTTCTAATTTTTAATTTCTTTTTTTCTTTTTATAATATAAAAGTGAATATATATATGTGTGTGTATAATATAATGTAGCATGTATAATATAAGAGATATATATAATATATATAATAAATATATAAAATCAGGAAATACAAGCAAAAACAATCCTTTTTATTTTTTAAAGGCTTTAAAATATTTTAGTTTATTTATAATAATTAATAATAATAATAATAAGTATATATAGTAATATATGTAGATATAAGCTATATAGGGAATTCTATTTATAAATATAGCTATATAGAGTCAAAAATTATAAATAATTAGTATTTTCAAATATTCTTCTATTTTCGTGAATTTTTTGGGAAATTTTTACTATTTTTTGTATTGTTAAAATCATAAATAGTCCAAAACAAGAAATAATTAAATAGGCTAGATTTTTTCGAGATTTAAAAAAAATAAAATGGGTCCGAAATTTCTCAATATAATTTTAATATAGTAATAGGTATACATAAAAATATGGGACAAAAACTACTTTTTTGGGATTTTTGAAAATATTTAATAAATGTTTTAGGGTTAGGAATGGTTTGCAATTTTTATGTTTTTCTTTTGATTTTTTTGTGATTTTTGGTCTATAGTGATGAAATACACTAATAAACAATAGGTAATTTTTTAGAATTTTTAAGAAGGGTTTTATAATTTATGGATTTTTTAAAGGAATATAGGGAATAAAAAGTGCTCTTTTGATTTTTAATAAATAACCAATGCAAGAAAATTGCTAAATAAAAAACACAGCGTGAACAAGCATTATCTCAGGCAAATACTTCTATTTTTGCAAAATATTTGGAACACAAGAACTATTTATAGAAAACAGAGAAATAAACTACAAATACAAGAACTAGCATGGATATTTTTTCAATTAAAATAAACTTCAAGGGGTTACATGCAAAAATACCAGAACTTATAAACTTAAATGCACAAAATAGCTACTTAAACAAAATAAGGGAACCCAAAGTGGGCCCCTTACAAAATTTCCCAGCCGACCTAGCGTTGGACTAATACGCAATATTCAAGACACGTGAGGGTTCAAAGCAAATATTACATAAAATATAATGCCAAATTAAAATATTACAGGAGCATCTAATAAATACAAAAATAAGGAGGATGTCGGTGTAAATTACCATACTGATTGGCAGAGATGGACAACACACAATGCGCCAAGTGTATCCACTTAAGCTCGATCCAACGATGCGAAGGGGCATCAATTCGCTTCGCCTTGGACAACCTAGATTAGATCTGGGTTGCTCTTGTCGATCCGACGACATCTAGCAATGATGGAAGAACACTAAGAACATCGTACCTCCATTGCTTCGATCTTCGACTACTCCGTCTTCTGGCCTTCAATCTCGTCGTCGATGAGTCCCACGGCTTCCTGGTGACTCCCCGCACATGTAGATGCCCTCAAATGTTCTCCAGATCCCAGTGATGGGGATCTGGAAGGGCTTCGTTCTCACGTAACCTGGAGGCTTAAACATGCTTTGAATCTCCTCTTCAGGTGTACGTGGTAGGTCCTAACCTACACAAAAGCATTATGAGGCTTGAGACGATTCGTCTTGACCCAAAAATGAAGCTGATCAGAGCATGGAAAGGTCAGGAGACTGAGCTCCGACGGGCTGTGATTGGTGGAGCTCGATAACCCTCGATTCGAGCAGAATCAAGGGGGGGAATAATGGAGCGAGGCAGAGAAAATCATAGTGAATGAGATTGGGGGAAATCAGACAGATATATGGTGGAGTGAAGCTGGATTTTGGCTTGGAGCTCGAGCTCCAAGTGTACGGAGATTTTAGGATTAATCATGAAATAACTAAAAAATGAAATTAAATCCAAGAAGCGAATTGACGAATCCCTATTCATCACTCTTTATTCTTTTATTTTAGCTAATTATCTTGACAAAGCATCATGTAAATAGGTGTAAATACAATAATTTAGCTATAGGCATGCATGTGTTAATATCTCATAATTAGCATGTATTTGTGCAAAAATAAAAGAATAAAGAATAAAGAGAAAAAGAAGGAAATATTTAGAATAAATACTGAGTGACCCGAACCCCAAGAGAGGGCCAAGCATTGGCCTGATCGCCAAATAAAATAAGTAGAGAGATATATGGCCACTATAGCTTGTATTTATATCTCATTTGCGTACATAAATTATTTTTGCCAACATTAAAATAAAAATGTGTTTTTACTTCCTTCTATATATTTCTAAAAATAAAATAAAAACCAGAAAAAAAATAGAATAAAATTCTCTCTCTCACTTGTACATAATACATGTATATTTGTTCTCTTCCCTATTTATTTTATACTTGTAAATACATAATAAAAATAAAAAAATTGTTTTATACTTCAAAAATTATTTTGTAAATAATTAAAATATAAAATTGGGGTATTTTTTATAAAAATAATAAAATTAAAATAATTGTACAAAATACTCAGGTATTTTATACCTGTATATAATACATTATACTATATATATACAATAATTTATTTTTCATAAAAATAAAAAAAAATTATAGAAAAATAGTTTGAAAGATAACAAAAAATTCATTTTATACACTTTTTAATTTAAAATCATTTATTATTTTTTTATTGAATTTGTAAATATTTTTGTAAATCCAATTTTTGATTGGTCCACGACGGATCGTTGACTCGGGTCAACCCCCTCTTCCAGGGCTTGACCTGACCCGATCCCTCTGCCGGACCTCTTTCTCGACATTCTCTAGGTCGGATCATGCGCCCGTTTTCCCTGAAATTCTGCCCGTGCCTTCGCCATGGATCCAAGATCCTCACGGATCTTTAGGGAAGTGCGGATCCTTCTCGGATTGCGTGCCCTGGCCTGATCTATCCAGCTACCTAGGACTGTTATAAATGCCTTCATCCGCCTCCCTAGGTCTGCAGCTCGCACCTCAACCCTCTGAATACCCTAAACCCTTCAGCGTGGTGACAGCCGTCTGAGGAGCCCTTCGGTGGTCGATTTGGTGTTGTGTAGCTAACGCTCCCTCTTCGTGGCCGGAGGTCTGCCGCGACAAGCCTCCTTCGCTTGCTACCGCTTGGTCGAGGCCATAACCATGCAGATCATCTTTTCCTGGAGCTAAGGAATGCATCTGGACCTTTAGGTAACCTCTTAGTCTTTCTTAGCTCCGCTTTTTATCCAATCTTTCCATTGTCCGCCGCCTGTGCTCTGCCAGCTCCGACCGACCGGTCGGAGCTCTGTCACCCGCACCCATTCGTTCAAATACCTTCGCACGCTCACCCTCCATCATCTTACGCAACCTGATCACATTGATCTTATCCTGCACCGCCATGATTAGGTCCACGATCTCCCTCTATCGCGACCACCGAAGATCGAGCCCCATTCCCGTCGCTTCTT
The DNA here is from genome assembly GCA_037367405.1 of Ottelia alismoides. Taxonomy (NCBI): domain Eukaryota; kingdom Viridiplantae; phylum Streptophyta; class Magnoliopsida; order Alismatales; family Hydrocharitaceae; genus Ottelia; species Ottelia alismoides. The sequence continues at coordinate 475,149 of JAZKJV010007902.1, read as the reverse complement.
TGGTGTTCATCCCTAATAACCTAGACCAGAGTTTACCTCCGAGTCAGAGCAACTCATTGTAGGTCTTGTCGCTTGCAGAGAGCCCCCAGATCACCCTCGCCCAACCTCACCGGAGCAGCTCCATGTCCCCTACACCGTCTCGCTGATCAGACCATTGGAGCGTCCATCCGAGCTGGTCACCTGACGCAGAATCGACCCACGATTTCACCAATGCCTCCTAACCTTTCATCGGAGCCAAGGATCGCATCCTTGGGTCCGGCGAAGTTCGTCCAGGCATAGTTCTTCCAGACGCCTCCTCCACCATTGGATCAACACCACCTACTAGATTCCATCTTGACTGCTAATCCATCTGAGGTGTCAGACCGTTAGATGTCAGATCTAATGGTCTCATACGTGCCACGTCCCCGACCAGCCGACACCGTCAGATCTGACATCTGACGCCTGCAGAGCCGCACGATCATGCCCCCACCAGCGGTCGACACATGGCCCTCCCACGCACGACTCACGTGCCTTTGAGGGTATATTGCTCTTTTTACCCTGTGTTTCTTTCAGTTGATGTTTTAGTCTGTAAAATAAAAGTGATAGTTGGACCTTTCTGCATATTAGTCCTTGTAGTTTTTTATATTTGCAGTTTAGTCCTTCCTGTTTGGAGACACGTGCCTGATCACGTGTGTAGTAAGTTATTTGCAATATATGTCCTGAACTTTTCATGTGTTAATGATTGAATGAATGTTTTTCAAATTTGCATATATGTCCCTGTGAACGCGGATTTAGAGCATGTGCGTATTTTCTTGGACAAATTGCATATTGACCCTATGATTTTATTGCCTGTTATTATTTATTTCCAAAACTTAAAAAATTGCATTTAGGTCCCTATTGTCCGTGTGTCTTGTTTCTAATCAAATAAATATCAAAATTACTCCAAAAATTCCAAATTTTTTACACATAGCTCCTGCTACTATGTAGGATTTTTGATAATTTTTGTGATACGTTTTGGTTTCATTTTTTATTTTCTAAAATTCAAAAACCCTAAAAAGTATCTCTATCAGTTTTGAAAAATTAACTAAAAATATATAAATAGCTTCAAAAATTCCAAAAAATATGATTGCTTGTTTTATCTTGCTTTAGTTTCAATGTGATTTTTATTTCATTCCCTCTTATAAAACCTCTAAAAATTAAAAAAGATTAAAAAATTATAAAACTTATTAAAAATTCATAAAAATAAAAAAAACGTGTTTTCAGTTTCTGTAGGTAGATTTTATTTTATATTTTCACAAAAATTATTGCTAAGATTTTATAGGCATTTTAGATATTTTTAAAGTGCCTTCCAATCTCGGCTGCACACTATTTGCATTTTTCTTCTTTCTTTTATTTTTATAAACTTAAAAAAAATAAGAAAAACATCATAAAATCCCCAAAAACACCTGAATACTTTAAAAACATAAAAATATTTTTGTTTTGAATTTTTGAGTTCTTTTGGACCTTTAAATAATTGCTTGAGTGTGATTTTTGGCTTTTTCTTCATTTCTTTTCTTAATAGAAAATCATTTAAAAAATTAAAAATTAAAAACCACCAAAAATTCCTTTATTTCCTTGATTCCTGACTACTTCGTAGGTTTCATTCCATGCTCTTTGTGTTCGACCCTAGTAGCTATACCAGGTTAAATAACTAGCAACTCTGCTTGCCTTGGTTTTTGCCTTTGATTGATTTCGTTGGTGGTCTGCTTTTTCTCGTTGCGCCCGGTTCGAGTGGTTGAGGTCACAACGACCTTTGATATCACTTAACCTTAGTCGCTCAGGTAGCTCATCAGAATGACACCATTGCCAGGGAGCACGACTTAGTAGTCGGTTTTCTATTTTTGATTTCATTTTTCTTTTCTTTTCTTTTATTTTTTGTTGTTATTTTTGTTTTTATTTCTTTTTCTTCTCATTCATTTTATTTTATTCTATTTTTTATTTTTTATTTTTCTATTTTTTATTTTTATTTGATCTGACCATTTTCTGTTCTTTCTCTCTTGCGAGGGCTCGACGAGCGAGGTCGGCTTTCTTAAGAGTGCCGAGGCACCTGAGCGAAGCGGAGGCGGCTCGTTTCTGCATCGAGCCACATGAGAGCGTAGGAGAGGAGGAGAAGGACCCTTGGAGGGATTACAGTCTTTGTTTTTCATTTTTATTCCATTGTTATTGTAATAATACAGGACTCAAACACTTGGACTTGGCCTATTATCGGGGTTTGTTTCGCTGAGCACCGGTGTGCTCGGGGGACCTTACCACGGTTTTTACGCCGGTTTTGAGTTTTTCGACTTTTCTTTTTATTTGATTCTTGAAGATTTTGGCCCCTAGACTTAGGATATTATATTGACTTTGACGTAATTAGTTAAGGCCCCGGCTCTAATTATTTTCCTGCACCTATAAATCGCTAAGTTGACCTAATTAATTAAATCACAAAGAAAAAGCTAATTTGTTTACCTGAGAGGTCATGTGCCGCTAGAGGCCATCTACAACTCTAGCAGGATCCGTTGTGGCAGACACCGATCGGCATCAGAGACTGGACCCCGACCTCTCTTGTTGACCTATTAGCTATTGTTCTTCTCGAGTAGAATTTTTTTTCTAAGGCCGATTTCTTCTTCCATCATATAGGTAGTTTTAATTCTGTCTTTATTTTATGCACGGATCACCCTGCATGTAGAGTGCTTGCGTCAGGTACGCATTTCTGACTTTGCATGCATCATAGTGTTTGATCGCGCATCGGCTTTTTCGACTTCTCCCCCCTATTTTTGGACTTCAAATAATCAGGAGAATTGGAAAATTCATTAGGCATTGTTTGCTTGAAAAATATTTAAAAAAATAAAAAACATAAAATTGGGATTGCTAAATACACTTGACCCTAAAAGACACCTCATTGAAAAATTTGTCTTGGGAGAGCAATTCCCTCATTGTTTGGCTTGGATGAGCGAGAGAGTGACCCGCACACTAGGCTAGAGCCATATCCGACCTCTTTTCAAACTACTGGTTTCAGGTTAGTCGTTCTCCAGTGAGGATCGCTCCGATTTTCGGTAAAGCGGTCCGCGATATCCTTAACAGAGCGAGTTGATCGGGTAGCCGGTAAATGGTATGCAACTTGTATTGGCTGGGAAAGATCTAGCCTTGGGATCGGGACAGTCTCCTGAGAGCATTGGATTCTTAACAGCTCGCTTAATCGCTCTGATAGACTGATTGATCTCGTAAATAAAATTGACAAGATAAAAGACCGAACCTTTACGGTCATCAGCTCAACGTGAGTAGGTGAATTGGGGGTTTGCTTTGCCTGATATTGTGTGTTTCCAGATCTCATCTGCCTTCACTCTCCACATCACGATGATGGGCCAGAGGTCCCTTAAGCAGCCTTTGGCTGCATCGCTTTCGAGCACTCCGCCCCACTCATCTAGGTTGGTTCGCGAGAGCCCAGACCCGCTCTCTGAACCTGAGTTTGACTCCGCCCTGTTCCCCCCGACCACCCTTCTACCAGTCCTGAGGTGCTCGAGAAGAGACCGCAACAGATGTTTGTTCATTTGATGGCACCTGAGTTCGGGTCTTTTGCCTTTGTAGAGACCATGGCCAGTAGCTAGGAGCACACTAATGGACCCGGCCAGACCCACACCTACGTACTTGATCAGGGTGCCATCAAAAACAACCTGTTAGCCTCCCTGGAGACCTGCAACGTCAGATTAGAGACCAGGGAGCTTTCATGGCCGATATGCGCAGGGAGATGGCGCATATGCGAGCGGACAGAGAGGAGCAGAACAGAGACAGTGCAAGAGGAAATATTCCTGAGGGAGGAGATCTAGACGAGCCAGTGCAGCCAGCAGCACCCGCACGCCCGATGAGAGAGTTGCACAACCCTGGTGCGACTCTGACACACAGATGGATCCAGCTGCCAGCTATTCTGGGGGACTTCAAGCTCCCCCCTCAGACCATCCATCTATTGCCCAGATTTCATGGGCTAGCCACCGAGGAGCCGCACCTCCATCTCTAGGAATTTGAGATGATTTGCAGCACGGTCCATGATCGACTCGTGGATGAGGATACCATCAAGATGATGGCCTTTTCGTTCTCCCTCATCGACAGAGTAGCCTATTGACTGAAGCACCTAGGGAGATACGTCACATCATGGGAACAACTCCGGAACGAGTACTTGAATAAGCACTATCGACTCGGCTGGACGAATGCAGGTTGAGCCCTCATCAACAATTTATCCATGCTTCCCAATGAGCAATTTCATGAGGTATGGGATAGATTCAGAGAGCTCATCGACCGGTGTCATCATCACGACATATCCAAGCCCAACCTTGTTCAGAGTTTCTTCTGCAGGCTGACACTGGAGTTGTAGGGGCTTGTAGGGGCTAGTGAACGCATCTTGCGGGGGTTCCTACTTTGCCAAGGATGAGCAACAGGTCTGGGCCATCTACGAGGAGATGGCAGAGAATTATACAGTCATGTCTCAGACCCGCATTTACACACATGGGAAGCTTACACCACAGGTCGTGTCCTATCAGAGAATAACACGGGTTGATGCAGGTCCTTCCACATCATCAGCAGTCGCCGCATAGGCAGAGTCATCGGCCGCTGATATAGGTATTATCAGCGAGAAGCTGGACCGCATCGAGTTCATTGAGAAGAAGCACTGCCAGGGCATATCTCAGATAGATCAGATGGCACAGACGCTGAGTGACCTGAAGACCCAGATCATGTGTCTCCAGGAGGCACAGATGGCTTCTCAGCCCCGTCTCAGGTCACGAGCTGACCCCAGCAGTAGCAGCTCGACCTAGCCCTCTACCCACTATAAACAGGTTCACCACATTCAGGCGGAGCCGTTCCAACAGCAGCAACAATATGTCCAGCCACCACCATCTTCGTACACTCAGATGGTGGTATACCAGCAGATCAGCCTCTGCCAGTTCTTCCCCCACCCCCTTACGAGCAGGAGCCATTGATGGAAGTCAACGAGATTTGGTATGATCGACCTCAGCCTGGGATCCGTCGAGACCATCCCGGATTCCGATGGTCGACCAGAGGTTCCTCATCCTAGCAGCAGCCTCCAGTTCAGGGTGGCCAGTACAACCACCAGCAACAACAGCCCCAGTTCCCACAACCACAGCCATAATACCAGCAGGGTCCTCGTCCCTATTAGTAGGGACAACCGTGGAGGTAGTAGTAGCAGCCTCAGCAGTATTCTCACCAGTATCCCCCTCATTCGTCCCAACAACAGCAGCCTCACTTCCAGAGAGGCAACCCATGCGGTTCTCATGGGCCAGCCTATGAGAACCCATCACTTGATGATTTAGCCCGACTTGTCTCCGAGCAGCAAGCCACTTTTAGGCAGGAGATGGACAATATCCATCCGGAGATGAGGGAGATCGTGAAGGGCAAGGCTGCCATACCCACTCAGATTGAGACGAATCCGAACAACCTGAAGAGGAAGTCTAAGCAGGTAGAGTTTACAGAGGTTACCACTCCTAGTGACTCATTGGGTGATATTAATGCATATACTTTTTATGCTGACTTTGTTACACTTAGGAGGGGTAGGATACCAGCTGGCGGTGCCTCGTCTGAGCCACGACACCATGATGACTCAGGAGCACCAGATGAGGAGGAGAGCGGTGCTGATGCCGCTCATGATGATGTTGATAACGGTGGTGCTTATGCCACCAAGGATGTAGATCCAGCCGACATTAATGAGGCCGTCACTTCACCAGATGCAGGAGGTGGTGCTGATGCCACCAGACATGTTGATGCTGATCTAGAGTGCGGTGCTGATGCCGCAAGTCCAGATACCGCGGGTGGTATTGAGGCCACCCCTTCAATTCTTGTTGCATTTCCTTCTGTTTTTGTATCTCAGGACTACTCAGAAAAATCTAAAAAAATTAATAAAGGAAAGGGTTCTTTACTTGCGAGTCCATCTGCGATGCCTGGAGATGTTTGTATGGATTTTGTTTCGCCACAACAACAGGGACCCGATCCTAGCCCTCCATATGAGGAGGTCCCATCCATCCCCTTCCCTCAAGCACCCCGCTTGGCTAAGGGGAATAAAAAAGAAAATCCAAAAAAATCCCAAAAGTTAGAGTTCAGCCAACATATGATAGACAGATCTCAGATTCAGCTGACTCTACAGGAGGCCGTTGAGCACATCCCTCTCTTCCAGAGGAACCTTAGAGAGAAGATTACCATTCACAGGAAGAAGAGTAACCACCATGCAGAGATCCACATGCTCACTAGGGCCACCTGCTTCGCCATTCAGAACCGTTTGCCAGCCAAGAGGCTAGATGCAGGAGCTCCCTATGTCATATGTCATATCCATGAGCAGAGATTCGATCATACTCTATTAGACAGCGGTTCTTCCATCAACTTACTTCCGACAGCCTTACTCGATCGATTCGAATTTGGCCCTCTTCGACAGAGCAGAATAGTCCTTCAGTTTGCTAATAGATCTGTCAAGAGGCCAAAGGGGTTGTTGAAGGATGTGGTCGTCATAATTCAGGACCTGAAATTCCCTGTGGACTTCGTTGTGTTGGACATGGAGATCTGTGAGTCCGTGACCGATACCCCCATCATTCTAGGACGTTTGTTCTTTGCCACAGCCAAGGCAGTGTTTGATCATGATAGCGGGAAGGTATACTTTCACGTCAAGGGTGAGAGTATACAAATAGAGATAATCGATGAGACCAGAGCGCAAGATTCAGCCTGAGCAGCTCAACGATTCAGAGAAGATGACAGAGGCAGAGTGAGACGCCCATCAGGAGTGCAATTTTGTAATCACAGATGATGAAGCCGCTTGGTAATATCCCGTTTCACGAGCCATCCTCTCACACTCAGATACCACAGATTTCCAGATTCCAGCAGAGGAGAGCTTGGAGAGCACACTCTTGGCAGAGGACACATTCGAGGCAGCAGACCACATTCAAGATAGCGAGGCAGTTGATGTTTCTTTTAATGCAGATTCAGATCCCTCGGATTCAGGCATAGATTGGGCCGAGTTTGATGAATTGATACAGTGTCTGATTCCTACAAATCCAGTAGCTAGGGTGGAGACTGACCTGATACAGAGTGCAGATACACCAGCAGAGCAGTCTTCACCAGATTATCACGATCAACGAGAGTTCTCCCATGCAGATTTGGTTGCTTTCACTCAGACTTTTCAGAGGCCAGATTTGCCAGCTTCTAATTGGCCAGAGTTGAAGCCCTTGTCGCAGTCGCTGAAGTATAGATTCCTTGCAGGCGAGCATGAGATGCACCTAGTCATTATCTCAGCAGATTTGACTGGAGAGCAAGAATCTCATTTGATGGAGGTTCTTGAAAATAACCGCAAGGCAATAGGATGGAGTGTAGCTGATCTCCAGGGGATAAGTCCGGTCCTATGCTCCCACCATATCTATCTCGAATAGGATGCCAAGACATCGCGTGAGTTCTAACGGCGGCTGAATCCGAATCTTCGAGAGGTTGTCATGAAGGAAATCTCGAAATGGTGGAGCGTCGATTTTGCCTACCCCATATCCGACTCCAAGTGGATTAGTCTATTACATGGGTGCCCAAGAAGACGGGCATCACTACAGTTGTGAGCGAGTCCAGAGAGGAGATAGCTACCCGGGTACCCACTTCTTAGAGGGTCTGTGTGGACTACAGACGATTGAACCATACCACCAAGAAGGATCATTTCTCGCTGCCTTTTATTGATCAAATTATAGAGAGGCTAGCTGGGAAGAGTCACTACTGTTTCCTTGACGGGTACTCCGGATATAACCAGGTGGCCATTGCGCCCGAAGATCAGGACAAGACTACATTCACCTGTCCTTTTGGGACATATGCTTTCAGACGGATGCCCTTTGGTCTATGTAACGCCCCTGCGACATTCCAAAGGTGCACGTTGTCCATCTTCTCGGACATGGTGGGTGAGTGCTTGTAGGTCTTCATGGACTACTTTTCAGTCTATGGCGATGTGTTTGATGCTTGTCTTGACTGCCTAGACCGCGTCCTTCAGTGATGCATCAAGGTCCATCTTGTATTATCCTTGGAGAAGAGTCACTTCATGGTGACTCAAGGGACGGTGCTTGGCCACATCATCTCCAATAGGGGCATGGAGGTTGATCCGACCAAGGTGGATATCATCAGGAAACTCAATCCACCATCCAACCTACAACAGTTATGCTCTTTTCTGGGGCACGTTGGTTTCCATCGACGATTCATTCATGATTTCAGCAGGATTGCCCAACCGTTGACTGATTTGCTGACCAAAGACACCGAGTTCATTGTAGATGATAAGTGTCTTGTGTCATTTGAGACCCTCAAGAGTCTAGTTGTTGAGGCTCCTGTCCTTCAGCCACCTGATTATTCTCTCGCATTCAAGATCATTACGGATGCCTCCTATTTTGCCGTAGGGGCCGTGTTGGGATAGAGGAGGGATAGAGTGCCATTTTCCATTCACTACGCTAGCCGTGCATTGGATGCCGTGCAACAGAACTATACCGTCACTGAGAAGGAGATGCTAGCCGTAGTTTTTGCCTTGGATAAGTTTAGGTCATACATCATTGAATCAAAAGTGACTATCTTTACAGATCATACTGCCATCAGGTACCTGATGAGCCGCCCGAACAACTAAGGTAAAGTGTCTCAATGCGGTCGTTGTGACCTCAGTCACTCGAGACTTAAAGCTCAACAAGAAAAATTATTCGGACCACCAAATAAAGATAAAACACGAAAAAGCCAACTAGCAGTCTTAGCTATGGGATTGACCTGGTATAGCTCCCAGGGTCGAACTCAGAGAGCATGTGATGGCCTTGCGGCCTACGAAGTAGTCTAAAAAAATAAAGAAAATAAAAACAAAGGACTTTTGGTGGGTTTTTAATATTTTTATATTTTTTTGGAATTTTTAATTAAAAAGAAAATGTAAAAACAATAAAAATAAGCAAATATCAACAATTATTTCATTACTCTAAAATGCTCCAAAAAAATTAAACAAAAATATTTTTATGTTTTTTAAATTTTTTATGTTTTTGGTGAATTTTTGGTAATTTTCTAATTTTTATAGAATTTTATAAAAATGAAATAAGAAAGGGAAACAATGCTGCTGTCCACCCGGGCTTCAATGGCCAAAATAAAATACATAATGGCCTTTAAATAGACTGGAGGTATTTTTCCTATAAGATATAAACAAAAATGAAAATTTAAAAGCTGAGTTTATTATTTTTGGGTTTTTGTATTAATTACTAGAATTTGTATGAGATTTTCAATGTTTTTTAATTTTTATAAATTTTATAAGTCCAAAAATAACCAAAATTTGTCAGAAAATCAAACACACTAAATTAAACAAACTCTGATTTTTTTGTAATTTTTAAAGATGTTTTTATATTTTTTTGTGAATTTTATATCTGGACAGTAAGAAAAATGGGTTTTCTGAATTTTTAAAAATAACAAAAAGGCTCCAAAAATTTCCCAAAAATCAGTGAAAATTCTACACAGTGGCAGGGGCCACGTATCAAATTTTTACTTGATTTGGAGTAGATTTGATATTTTATTTAAAGCAAACACAAGCCCACAGTTACTAGGACCTGTCTGCAATAAAAATAACTTCTGGGGGCCTAAGACTAACAACACTAGAAATCCAGGGGGTCCAGGTGCAAAAATCCTAAGATCTCACGCACCACGCGTGTGATCTGGGCACTCAGAGACCTTTTTGTAATTAACTTAAGTCCCTGGACCTATTAGTAACACGTACTAAAAATCCAGGAGCAAAAGTATAAAAAGCCCAAGAAATTCGGCACATGCACAATTAAAACACTCACAGGGGCATATTTGCAAATATCTAAAAATATCTTTTCATTTCATAACAACCAGAAAGTACAGGCCCTTAGATGCAATTTACCACAACATACACGTGACGACGCACGTGTCCACAACGTACAGGGGTAGAAGTGCAATTAAAAGAAACGACACTGTCCTAAATCCAATTGTTCCAAACTAAAATAAACTACGAAAAGTATTTACATGACTAAATGCTAAAATAGAATAGAAAAGGGGCCTAAATGAAATTACCCCTTATTATAATCCAAGGGCTGAGATGGCGCCGCGTGGCGAATCTGACGCTGGTGGTGCGCTGCAGCTGAACAAAGACGCCCTGGCTCTGATCCAACGGTGGAGGATGCGCCACGTGGGGGAATCGATGGTCGAGAATAGCTGGCGCTAACCCTCGCTGGATGGGCGGTCCTCCAAGGGATCGGACGGTGGTGGCTGCTCCTCAAGTGAATGGCTGCGATCTAATCTGGAGCTGGAGGGATGGATGGACGACTCTGGAGGATCCACGAAGAACAGGTGGCCGACGAACTTCGCCGGCCCAGCACGCGCGCGATGGTCCTCCTCGGGGGGCTACTGATGATCGGAGAAGAAGCGCCAGAGCCTCCCGCGTCTGAAGAACCCCTCCGATGGCGTTGGGATGATCCGAAGAGCTCCAGCGATGATGACGGAGCTTAAGCTCCTGTGCTGAACTTTGGGGACCTCAGATGGTCCTCCTCAGACCTGCAAATCTACACAGAAGCACTCCTGGGTCGAGGGCAAAGTGCCTCGACCTGGTTAGAAGTGATGGGGGTGGTCGGTGCGTCGATATGGGGGAGCTCCGACGAAGCAACGACGGAGGAGCTCCAATCCCAATTCCTGTGCGAACTGGGTTGGATGAAGGGGTGTAGAATGTGCGTAGGAGTGAGACGAAGATGATGGTGTCGTCTGATGATCGAGAGGGGGTCGGAGATGGTCGGAATCGAAGGTAGACGACGAATGGGAGATTTGGGGGTAAACGGAAATTACAGAGCTACAGACGGAACTAAGGTTACCTGATGGTCGATGTCGACTGGGTACGAGCCGGTGAAGCTCTAGGTCCTAGCCTCGAGGGCTGTCAATGCTCGAGGCTCGAACACTACGTCTGGGCAGCGCACGACGACGCTAGGTCGCCGTATCGATGGTCCGATCACTCTCTCCTCGCTGCGACACTGCCAATCGCGAGCTGTCACTCAGGCAAAGGTGGTGGAGGTCCTGGGTAGGGAAATGGAGATCCAAAGTTGAGTGAAGGTGTGGGCGGAGCTGATGCTATATACAGCTAGGGGTCCGGCTAAAGGGAGTTCGGGCGAGCTGATCGGAGCGCGGATCCCCAAAACCCACCCCGGGCGTGAATCAGGGTTGATCAAGGTCGGATTAGGACCCGAGGTTAGCGGATTTGGATCTCAAATTGAGGTGCGATAATTAGGAGAAGTCGGGTCAAAAACTCGGATCCGGAGGACTGTGGTCCAGGGGGGGAGTTGACCGGGGGGTCAACATCCCCTGTGGACAAATGGGAAACAACCACGTCAGAAATGATTGGAAATTGAATTAAAAATAGAAAATGGCCGAATTAATAAAAACTCAAAACATGAAAAATATTTATTTATTTATAAACTATTTTTTGTGATTTTTATTTAATTTTTTGAAATAAAAATTAGGTACTTACAATATAGTATTATATACATAGGTATATACAATATTGGATTTTTAATTTTTTGATTTTTAATTATTTATTTTTGTAAATTTTTATCCCAATTTTATATTTTATTTATTTACAAGATAAAATTTGGAATATTTTGGTATTTTTATTTTATTTTTATTAGTTAATTACAAGGGTAAAATAAATAGTTATATACATTTATATACATGGTATATATACAATGTTTCTTTTGATTTTTGTTTTTGTTCTTTTTATTTTATTTTTGTTTTTATTTTATTTATTTACACCATGAAGTATAAAATATATATAAGTTTTATGAGATTTTAATTTATTTATTTATAGGGGTAAATAAATAGCTATGTGGTCTTATGTACATGATGAATATATAAGTGTTGAAGAGATTTTTATTTCTTTTTAATTTTCTTATTTTTATTTTGGTTTTATATTTACAAATATATACAAATATATATAAACCCATTTTTATTTTTATTTTTAGAGGAAAATATCTTTATTCTATTTACAGGTATATTTACACACATTAGTTTCCTTATCTCCCTCTACTTTGGTTTTTATGCGGTCAGGCCCATGCTGAGCCCTCCCTTGAGTTTAGGTCGCTCAATATTTATTCTAAATATCTCCCTCTTTTTCTTTTGTCTCTTTATTCTTTTATTTATACACAAAAACATGCTAATTATTTAATTTTATACAATGCATGCAATTTGGTAATCATTTATATTTACAAGAATATACATGTGTTTTGCAAAGGTTTTGTAGCTAAAATAAAAGAATAAAGAGTGATGAATGGGTATTCATCAGTACCTTATGCCAAAGAAGGATGCCAAAGCGAGATTGACTAGATGGATCCTTCTACTCTAGGAGTTTGATATTGAGATTAAGGATAAGCCTGGAGTCAAGAATGTGGTGGCAGATCATCTCTCCCGATTAGAGCATCCCATTTCTGAGACCTTCCTAGATGAGGCGATCCTAGCTATCACCTCAGTCCCATGGTACGCCGACGTTGTGAACTATCTTGTTGCCAAGAAAGTTCCACAAGGTTGGCCCAGGAGGCGACTTGAGACCTTCCTTGCGAAGGCCAAGTTCTACCATTGGGAGGATCCCATCCTTTACCATAAAGGAGGGGATAGCGTCTGGCGTCGGTTCATTCCTCAAGAGGAGCACAATAGCGTCCTCACATACTGCCACAAGCTTGAGGCAGGAGGACATCACTTTGGGAGGAGAACGGCACAGAAAGTGCTCCAATCCGGCCTATGATGGCCAACCCTCTTCAAGGATTCTGATGAATTCGTGAAGAGGTGTACTGACTGTCAGAGGATGGGCACTTGTGGACAGCGCGATATGATGTCGATGCAGCCGATTCACTTCTGTGAGGTTTTTGACGCATGAGGCATCGATTTCATGGGTCCATTCCCTAAGAGTTGAGTACATTCTATTGGCCATTGATTATGTTAGTCGTTGGGGTGAGGCCATCCCCACCCGAACCGCAGATGCTAAGACTATTTGCAGATTTTTGAGGAAGAATATCATTCCATGGTTCGAGGTGCCTAGGGTATTGATATCTGAAGAGGGGTCTCATTTCATCAACGACAAGGTAAAGGCCCTTGCTAGAGAGTTCAGCATTGACCATCGAGTAGCCACTTCATATCATCCTTAGACCAATGGTCTTGCTGAAGTATCGAACATGGAGATCAAGACTATATTGCAGAAGGTAGTCTGCCCTGACCGAAAAGATTGGTCACGGCTTTTGGACTCGGTCTTGTGGGCATATTGGACTTCCTTCAAGACTCCTTTGGGTACATCTCCCTCTCGCCTCGTTTATGGCAAGCCCTGCCATTTACCTGTTGAGATTAGGCATAAGTCACTTTGGACTATCACAGACATATTATTGGATCCAATGAGTGTAGGAGATCAGAGGAAGGCAGAATTGGCAGCCTTGGAGGAGCTTAGAGATTCACCCTTTTTGAGCAGCCTACAGTATAAGGAGATAGTAAAGGAGTGGCATGATTCTCATACTAGCCACAAGCAGTTTGAGCCAGATCAGAGAGTATGGTTGTTCGATGCTAGGCTTAGATTATTTCCAGGGAAGTTGCAGAGCAAGTGGAAGGGACCATACTTGGTCCGAAAGGTACATGATAATGGGAGCATTGACATATCCGAAATATCATCTGATTCTACCTTTCGTGTTAACAGGCAACGACTCAAACCATATCTAGATCATGAGCCACTGGTCGTTGACATCGCTCCTATTCATTTTGCATGAGATGTGGTCTTTGACTCACATCTATTACATCTCATGCATGATTATCACCGTCTTCCGCCTTGTATAGATCCACATGTCCATATCATACTATTCTTCAGTCAAACACCTCATTTGCATCTTATGATTATGCTATACTTAGGGTGTACTTTACCCTAAGTATAGGGGGTGTCGGACTTTTGATTTCTCTTTTGAATCTTTTTACCTCTGTTTTGCTGCCTATACTTAGGGATATTTTACCCTAAGTATAGGAGAGGTAGACCATGTACATTCTTCCACTCGGATTTCCCTTTGTATACAGTCTGTTATACTTAGGATTACTTGATCCTAAGTATAGGGGGAAACACCGAGGTCCTTCTATTCTATTCGTTTATTCGTCGTTGTAGTACAGTTTTTCTTTTCACTTCCCTATACTAAGCACGAGTTATGTCTTCTTCATCGCTCTTGATCTACTCTGAGGACATCGTTCGAGCTAAGTATAGTGGGTGTCGTATATATTTCATATATACTTTAGCCATAACTTGTACTTTGCGTGAGTGTGTGAATAAATAGAATTGCTAAAATCCTCTATCTAAAAACCATAAAAATTTAAAATTTTTTCTCGTACATAAAATTCTTTCTTGCACATACATAGCTATTTATAAAAATTATTTTTGTACAAATGTTTGGAAAAATATTTTGTGTGTAAAGAGTTTGTAAATATTTTGGTATCAAAATTATGTATATAGTACAAAATTTTTGTAAAATGTTTGAAAAACAAAAGTTTGCAAAAACACGCGTGTAAATGTGTGTAAATAGTTGCCAAAACTTTTGCATCCATGCATTCATTCATTCAAACATTTTTCAAAATTTTTGCACAATTTCAAAAATTTGCATAAAAAGTTTTTTGTATATACTTGTACATTTTTTCTGAATCACAGTTGATATTTAAAATAGACTGGAATTAAATTAGAAATTGGAGCTTGGTTAAGACCTTAATCCACCTAATTCTCAGAGGAACCTTACAGGGCTTAGGATTAAGACTTTTCAGGTCCATTAGTGACATAATTCTTTGAGTCCACTAGGCTATGATCACATGTCATCTTGATGAGCCTAAGTAGAACACTTAACAACGCACACATGACTCTCACAGACAATGGCTTTACTTGCACCAGCACCTTACACATAGCTCTCTACGGATGAGGTGATGAGGAGGCAGTCTTCTTTGGCTTGGGGTAGCATACGAGGGTAGTACTTCTAGGCAGAACCTGTCGTCTTCTTTTAGTGAAGGAAGTGCATCTCAACTTGGTCTGGCAGCACTGAGGTCTAAAGACAAGAGTTGTGGGTTGCAATAATGCTTCAAAAGAGGGATAGTCTATTGGCTCAAGAGAAAAAAACTCCTCATGTATATATGTTGCACCATGTAGATATGTTGTACATATGCACATTGAAAAAAATAAAAAAGAAAGAAAAACTCCAAAAAAAGTGGTGGGTCTGATAGAAAATGAAATACCCACCGGAATGTATATAGCCAAATAAAGCAAAGCTTATGTTACCCATTCGCATATCATGAAGCTTGCAGCAGGGAGACTTAGCTACACTGGTTGGGCTCCCAAGGATACATGGCTACACTGGTCATGGTCCATTCTCTTCCTCCTCTTCTTCTTGAGCCGGTTGCACTTGAACTTAGAAGGGAATACCCCACTCCTCGAGGAAAGAGCTACCCGACTAGGGCATTAGAGTTACCTTGTTGAGGGGGTTGTTACTTTACCATTTCTGAGGTGGGGTGCTACATATCACTTACACAATACAAGAAAAGATTCATGGTCATTAGAGTTTGTATATGTAGACTTGTTCTGATCTGGATTATTGAGGAGTCTGGACCATAGATTGGTGGAACTTAGAGGCTGTTGAGTTTTAAACCTAAGTCAAAATAAGGTTTCGACAAACTAATAATCAAAATGTCTGTCTGAGCTCCATACTTCAATTTAATGAATACAAGTTTAATAATCAATCTTGATTCTCCTTCTATTTTTCTTTTCCTTTCTCTTTTCACTTCTTTTTTTAAAATAAGTGTTTGCTAAGGGACTAGCAAAGGTAAAGTATAGGGGGGGTGATGAATCCCCATTCATCACTCTTTATTCTTTTATTTTAGCTAATTATCTTGGCAAAGCATCATGTAAATAGGTGTAAATACAATAATTTACCAATAGGCATGCATGTGTTAATAATTAGCATGTATTTATGCAAAACTAAAAGAATAAAGAATAAAGAGAAAAAGAAGGAAGTATTTAGAATAAATACTGAATGACCCGAACCCCAAGAGAGGGCCAAGCATTGGCCTGATCGGCAAATAAAATAAGTAGAGAGAGATAGGACCGCTATAGCTTGTATTTATATCTCATTTGTGTACATAAATTATTTTTTCCAAAATAAAAATAAAAATGTGTTTTTACTTCCTTTTATATATTTCTAAAAATAAAATAAAAATCAGAAAAATAAAATAAAAATAGAATAAAGTTCTCTCTCTCACTTGTACATAATACATGTATATTTGTTCTCTTCCCTATTTATTTTATACTTGTAAATACATAATAAAAATAAAATAAGAATTGTTTTATACTCCAAAATTTATTTTGTAAATAAATAAAATATAAAATTGGGGTATTTTTGTAAAAATAATAAAATAAAAATAATTGTACAAAATACATAGGTATTTTATACTTGTATATAATACTTTATACTGTATATACAATAATTTATTTTTCATAAAAATGAAAAAAATCATAAAAAATAGTTTGTAAAAATCTAACAATTTTCATTTTATATACTTTTTAATTTAAAATCATTTATTATTTTTTTTGAATTTGTAAATATTTTTGTAAATCCAATTTTTTGATTGGTCCATGCGGATCGTTGACTCGGGTCAACCCCCTCTTTCAGGGCTTGACCCGACCCAATCCCTCTGCCGGACCTCTTTCTCGACATTCTCTAGGCTGGATCATGCACCCGTTTGCCCTGAAATTCCGCCCATGCCTTCCCCATGGATCCAAGATCCTCGCGGATCCCTAGGGAAGTGCGGATCCTTCTCGGATTACATGCCCTGGCCTGATCTATCCAGCTACTTGGGACTGCTATAAATGCCTTCATCCGCCTCCCTAGGTCAGCATCTCGTGCCTCACCCCCTCTGGATACCCTAGAATCCTTCAACGTGGTGACATCCGTCTGAGGAGCCCTTCGGTGGTCGATTTTGTGTCGTGTAGCCGACGCTCCCTCTTCGTTGCTGGAGATCCGCTGCGAGAAGCCTCCCTCGCTTGTCACTGCTTGGTCGAGGCCATAACCCCGCCGATCATCTTTCCCTGGAGCTAAGGAACGCATCTGGACCTTCAGGTAACCTATCAGTCTTTCCTAGCACCGCTTTTTATCCAATCTTTCCATTGTCCGCCGCCTGTGCTCCGCCAGCTCCGGCCGACCGATTGGAGCTCCTTCACCCGCACCCATCCGTTCAGGCGGCGAAGGAGCTCCAAGAGTCGTGGTGATCTCGCAATCCAAGTAGTTGTCCAAGCAAGGGAACTCCTGATCTCGTCACACAAGATCGTGTCTTCTTCGCGAGCGAGAAGCACCAAAGAAGATGGAGTACCGAGAGTCGTCGAAGCACAACGCAAGGCGACGATGAGGGACTTCTTCCATCTAAGGAAGGGTGGACGACCACCCAAGAGAGAGGAGGAAGAGGGCACAAGAGAATGGGAGAGAGAGAGTAGAGAGACTTCGTCAAGTCACTATCTCTCCAAGAGCAAGGCATGCCTCTTCTTATATAGGGTTTTGGGAGTCCATGGATCCCAATCCATGAACAACACACAATCAACGTATGAGATTGATTTGTGTTCCTTTCAACGACTAGGATGTTGTTGGTAAAACACAACAATAAGTGATTTAATTTATATTAATTAATATTGATAAATCAATATAATTAATCTCAAATTAAATCGCATTTGACTAGAGATAGGATAATGAGAAGATCATGGTCCACTCCTAAATAAGGGGGGACGGCTACTCCTCTCCACATGGAGATTTGTAGCCATCCTCTCTTGTTAGATTGGACTTGGTCAATCTCCTAATATATCATGAGATCTCATTATCTCATGATATCTCCTATAACCCTTCTCGAAAATGTTTTTCAAAAAATAATTCCAAATTATCTTTTGGAAAATATCAATCAAGCCATTGAAAAATTGTGAATCTCATTCACAACCCAAAACTAAATGTAATTATATTTTCAATTAATTATTCAATGTGAATATCATTCACATTAACAATTAATTAACAAATATAAATCACACAAGTCTCTCTCTAATGTATATTAAAAATCGTATTTATAATATACATGGATAATTGGATAGTGATATCCACATTATCCATATCCACATTAATTAAATCACATTTAATCACATTGGATACTCATTCTCATGTATTCAGATAATGTGAATCGAATTCACATTATTCGTGATAATTAAATCACATTTAATTATCCATTTCTCAATGTTCAGATATAATTCAACCTTAGAATTATTCTTGAACTCTTTCAAGAATAATGCGTATTCTCCGTATGTACTTGGAGATAAGGACATGTCAATTGTATTGTTCCACGTATAGTGACTTGGATATTGAGATCACATCTCAAATCCAGATCTCACAGACCTCTCCTAGATGCTTGATTAAATCAAGTCCGTAAACCTAATCTTCTCATTGCATCTGAATCTCATTCAGATCAATGTCCAACACTTGGACTAAGATCAACTTACTTCTCTACTGAGAGGAGTCACTAAAATCCAAACCTGTTTCATCACTCCCTCAGAATGGAAGCGTCATGGTTATACAATTGTTTATGATCACATCACCCTTAGGTATTCCCAATACCTATACATCCTGCATACTGGAAGACCTTCTGATAAACCCGAAGTTATAGATCTCTTTTAGACTGTTACCTTCAAGGTTTTATCATTAAGGTTCTCATTTGATCAATGGGATTCTGTATCGATCATATGCTTTCCAAAAGTATATTTCATACCTACAAATTCTGTCAGGCTTCATAAGCGAGACGACCATGCATGGAATTTATCGATCCCAATATCTCATGAGTGAGCTCATGTCCTCCGGTTCAGAAGTGAACCTGTATGATCCCTTTGAGAGATCGTATTATTCATATGCCCTTATATGCACACTAGCTCGCCTGTGTATAGACCTTGGTTAGATCATCAACCTATGGGTCTACCAAATGTATAGTAACACATCTGTCTCCGGTCAAAGGATGTGTGCCTATATCGCGACAGCATACGACGTAGGACTTTGGTTATCTCGATCTCGTTAAGTAAACTCTTTGACCTAACTAATCTGACACCTCCGAATCTCTATTCCGATGCAGAGGACCTGCATCAAGCGGTTAGTCAGATATCAGTCAAATGAGAAAGGATTTCCATCTCCTACTCGGGTTGGAGATCATCTCTTAACATTCATTTGACGGTGCTTGATGAGTCCTCAATCTAACTCTTTAGATATTTATCCTAGCACCGGCCTCTATGATTCAATAATTGAATCAACAGCTGTATGATCAATAAGATGGCCATGGCACATAACCATAATTATACTAAGGGACGTATTATGCAAATTAATTATTCTTCATTTTAGATCAGGGAATGATATTCACAATAACATTTATTGCATAATGGCTCGCTGTGGGCTCGCATGTCCAACAATCTCCCACTAGCCCAAAGAGCCATTAATGGTCTAATCATTTAAACCCTCACTCATGTGACAATCATAGGCTATTTATAAAAATAGCTAGGTAAGCTGATCAGACACTCTGTTCCCGAGAGACTACGCTAAGTCCTTTTACGACATTCGCATATCCTCTTGTAACAATGCTCGCATCCAATGCGAATGTTGCATCTTATGCAACCAATACTCAATATTGTCAATTATAGCGTCCTTGACACTACATCTTAATAGTTATTATAACCACTATTTCCATAATTCTTATCAGAATACCCTTATTCCTGGAGATCTCCATCTCCTAAGGTATCCATAGTAAGACCTTTTAGATCACTATCTATAAAGTCTTAAGTTTTTGAAGATAAGAATTTTGAGATCACTATCTCAAAAATCTTTTCATCTTTGAAGATATTATTTTCACTACAATAAAGTGTTTTATCTCCTTAGTAGGATTAGTAACATTTACTACTCCCACAGTATGGCAGATATCTAACTTTTGTACACATCTAGCATACACTCAGCTTCTCGTAACTAATGCACAAGGGAAAGTAGTTCTAGCATTCACTTCCTCAACTCTTTGAGGTGTTATCCCTTTAGATAGGTCAGTACCATATCTTAAGGAAAGGAAGCCTTTCTTGGAATTTTCTAGAAAATGGAACATGTCCAAGGTGTACTACTAATGTGATGGTCCCAATACCCTCTTCTCTTTGTTTCTGAACATTCAGAACTAAGATCCAAGAGGTATCCTTGAGATCATATCTCAAGGTATGGAATGGCCAGTTTATAAAACACTTATTATTATCATTATATCATTCCAAATGATTAGGATATCATCTATATTTATCATGGTGAACAAAATGGCACTCCCACTAAGATTCACATGGTTCATCAAGATTCTATCTGAAATCATAACATTTATGATTTCATCAAAACTGATGTTTCAACTACAAGAAGCTCATTTGAGTCCACAGATGGAGTTATTCAGCTTGCACAGCTTGCTTTCCTCAACTATGAAGCCCTGGGGCTACACAAAGAGATATTCATGGGGGAATGCAATCTTGACTTCCATCTTGAAGATGTCAAAGTCAAGTTGTGTAGCTATAGTTAGCAATAATCTGATGGGTTTAAGCAAGGTTACTGAAGAGCAAGTTTCATTGCAAGAAATGTCTTCTCTTTGGTGTGTATCTTGTGGATACGAACTGTGCTTTGAAGGTCTCTACCTTTTCATCAGGTTCCTCTTTCTCTTGAAGATCCATTTACACCTTAACAGGTCTTACCCATATAGGTGGATCCTTAAGGGTCCATATACAAAATTTGTATATGAAGTCTACTTTAGACTCAATTGCTAAGTTCCATTTTTCCATGACATGATCCTCAGAAGCTTCATCATATGAAGTTCGATCATTGTCAGATTTCTCTGACATATGAAATTCATCCTCAAACTCATTTGAAGAGGTATTAGTGTTTCACCTTTAATTGCCCTTTTAGTTTCTGATTTCAGGAGCCTCATTATCTTCTCAAGATTCAATGAGTTCCTCCACTTCATTTTCATCTTGATTCTCAAGAGAGTCATTCTCTAAGAATCATATCCTTAGAGATGAGATCTTTTAAGAATCTCAAGGTCATAAAGTAGGTATCCAATACCATCTTTTATTTTCCTAATGAAGTAGCATTCTCTAGTGCTAGATTCCAGCTTACTAGCATGGAACCTTATAAGGATATATAATGTAGTCTCTACCACATATATGTACCTGGAAACTAAGTGATAATTATGCTAAGATTAATCATTGAGCAAATCATGTCACACATGATCAATTGTATCTCCATATAACTGTATTGAGTTTAGGTGCATTAGGAGGATCCATATCTCCATAAGGTATTCCTTTGAATTCATCTAATAGGTACAAGCTACCTAGGTTAGATCAAATTCATTTCATCTTCCTTCAAACTTTGGTTCTAAACCAACAATTGTGAAATCTTTGAACATTTCAAAGCTTTCTAAGGTGAAGGGAAGAAATCTCATATCACAAATAATCATTAAATGATATTACATATCATCAATGTTCATTATGATACAGATGATTCACATACATCAGTATGTATGAGATCTTTAATACCTTGGCATCTTACACCATTCCTAGGGATGAGCACATTGGACAATTTTACTTTGAATACAATATTCAAAAGTATGTAAGATTTGAGATTTTAGACATTCTAGAGTTCATCTCTTACTAGTCTATTGATCGCGTCAGCAGACTAATGTCCAAGGTCTGATGCCAGATCATTGTCAAATGTTCTTTATCCTCCTATTGATCTTATAAGGTTTAATTTTCAGTATTTAGAAATGTTAATGAACCATTCATTAATTTTCTAATTTAGTAGAGTCCTCCATATATCAAAATACTATCTGAAATATATCCATCATAACTCTTTATGATAGGTCTATTGCAGAATTTATTTTTATTTCCAATATTTAGAAATAAACAATGAGTGTATTGTAATATCCAGGTCATGGAGACATTATCTAAGACTAAGGGTTGTCCCACTGAAAATATGAAGTCTATTTATCCAATAGAGGTTCTTGCAACCATTGCATCAATATTCATGGATGTTATTAAACCTTAAGATCAAATTTCAGTCTTCTAATACATATGCAACTAATTGCAAGTGTTATTAGAAGAATGAGATACAATTATTAGACTTTGATCTTATCAAATAAGAAAGTCAATTTTTATGATTATATGTAGATGTAAATTATTTCGATGTACTATTCGAGTCCTTCTCCAAGGATTCTAGATAGATCTGATAGTCATACTATCAATACATCGACTCATTGCAGTATTGGCATTCATCCAACCCTTTGGATGTCATATGTGTGTGGAAACCATAGAAGTACAGTCAACTCTTTGACTTTTCTTCTAACTTGGGTCCGACCCATGCTTCCACTGCACTCCTTTCATCTCTAAACAACCATTGCTTAAGACAAAGGTTCTCTTATGTTGAATTCAAAATATTTCAATATAAGAGTATTTCGACATTTATATATGCTTCATTTAATTCATACAATATGAACATTACGAAGCTTCATGAATGACTAGAGTATAGATAGTAGGATCATGACACTCATCATATCTACGTACATCTTAACTCTTAAGGACTTGGGTTCAGGTAGGTATTCAAATATTTTGAATACATTATCTCTTATAGAGCTACCATTCTGTATGTTGCAGTGAACCATGTCATTCATGATTTAATGTCAAGAGCACATATGTCTGCTAGATCATCTTCTTAGATTTTATAAGGATTAATTGACAACCATGATCATCATCGGCATGTCACTTCCAAAGTACATTTGATGAGAGATCAAGACTATAGAGACATACAAATCCTAGGGTTGTAGTCCTATTATCTATTTAATTGTCATTCCTCATTATTGTGAGGAAAATTGCACATTGCAACTACATACATTATGTGTCCAACTGCAAGTACAATATCTTGATCATGGATCCAATCCATGATATTTTACTGGTTATTATTGAGTATAGTACTGAGTGGGTTTAATGAGGATTATCTGAAATAAGAGATTTGCATAAATATATATGAATATATATACACATTTTACTTTGATTTAAGAATTTTATATCAAAGTTGTCTTGTCTTGTCAACACTGAAAGTTCATTCCCTTAATCACTTTCAATGTAAGAGATATACTTACCAATATATCTCAAGCAAGATCTTGAATCTTCTTTCTTATCCTTGTTACATCCCAATAATATGAGAACTTGTAACTCGAATAAAAAGAAGCGGGAACATATTCCGCCTTGCAAGTCCAACTTGCATTCCCAATTCGGTCTTTAACACCCAGGCCCACCACCCCTAAGGTGATGTTGACCCGTTGTTAATTGAACCAACCGTCAACAGGATTAGCACTCGCTACGCGCAATCCAATATCGCCCCAATAATATGATGACTCGATATTGGGGTCACTGCGCATACGACCTTACTCTTTTGAGAAGCAAAGAGCCCGATCCAGATGCGCTTGTATGCAGGAGCTATCACTATGGATAGGCATCTCCTACATACAATCCCTGGTGACGGAAACCCTTCACCTTGACGGGAGACCATGGATGTCAATTATGTGATCCTCCACCTCTTATTCAAATTCAATTAATTATCATGAATCACATTCATGCAATTAATTCTTCCAAGGGAAATATACATCTATTCATAATAGAATGTTTCAATTCGATATAATTAATCTAATCCCATTAGATCAATTATCAATCAATTTCAATCATCAAACTTGATAGTTACTTGAATTAGTGGTATTATCTCAAAGTACGTATTATTCGAATTTTAATAATTAGAAAATACATCATGATCTCTCAGGCATCATTCGTTCCCTATCCGCTGTCATGTCCAGTACCGACGGGAGTGGGACAGACCACACACGATGCAACCTGCTACCCCAACGTTCCCCGACTAGACACCATATCCGCCTTGGCAAAAAATAATATCGAGTCAATCACTTTGTACTTGAGATGATCATCAGTCTTTCAATTGAAATTATACCATATAGTAATAATCAGAATCATTTTGATTATAAGGAAATTTACTAGACAAATTCTCAAAACATATTCAAGTAACAAGTTTGTTGAAAGTGTATCAAGTAACCAATTGGTGATCTAAATCTAATCTAATCATTCATTGGTTGAGGTAATGTCATTTAAGGGAACAATTATTGTTCTAATATTTCCCAAATATTATCCAAAATTATTACAGGAAATTAACCATTAATTTCACAATGACAATCACATGGTTTTAGATAACTATGCAATTTCCAACAGTGACCCTCACTAACTAAAAATAGCATATCTCATTCATTTTAAATCCAAATTAAGTAAACTCAATTTTCAGAAATTGATAATTTGATTTATAACAGAAACCATGTGATAAACACGTATTTCCAAGCATTTTAAAACAGTAATTAACATCTTAATTACGTCTCTAATCGTCATCCCCGAAACAGTGGACATATGGTCATTAAAATGATCATATCTTGAGCAAACGGACAAATTACGCAAACCCAAATTCCACATTTTCCTAACTTAATGGGGAACATTATCCAAGTGATAAATTCATGTTTAAACATTTTAAACAGGGTCGAAAAATCATCACAAGATAGGGCTGCGAAAATTGAAATGCTAAAATCTTCACGAATCCAAACGAGCCCAAATTTTCATAGGCTCATGGATCATATCCAAGACCTCTGTAAACCTGGCTCTGATATCACTTGAAGATACAGGAGGATCCTTAAGCGTATCATGGAAGCGTGATGATCGTATAATATACGATCAAGAGCGACTAGTCATACTAGTTGCTCGGTGCATCGGAATTTAAAAATTTTAAACGACAAAATCACATGATCCATAAACCATTTATGAATCGTTTCGTCTAACCACATAGTAGATATAGGAATACCTTTTGTAGCGTGGCTGCGATCGAGCTTCTAAGAGAAGAAGCCTCTTGTCTTAAGTCCGACCTTCGGAGAAGATGCTTGCGAGCGCGGGGATGAGTCGCGGTGATCTCGCAAAGTAGTTGTCCAAGCAAGGGAACTCCTGATCTCGTCACACGAGATCGTATGTCTTCTTCTCCAGCGAGAAGCACCAAAGAAGATGGAGTACCGAGAGTCATCGAGGTACAACGTAAGGTGACGGTGAGGGCCTTCTTCCTATTAGGGTAGGGTGGACGGCTACCCAAGAGAGAGGAGGAAGAGGGTACGAGAGAATGAGAGAGAGAAAGTAGAGAGACTTCGTCAAGTCGGTGTGTCTCCAAGAGAAAGGCATGCCTCTTCTTATATAGGATTTTGGGAGTTCATTGATCTCAATCCATGGGCAACACACAATCAACAGATGAGATTGATTTGTGTTCCTTTCAATGGCTAGGATGTTGTTGGTAAAACACAACAACAAGTGATTAAATTTAAATTAAATAATATTGATAAATCAATATAATTAATCTCAAATTAAATCACAATTGATTAGAGATAGGATAATGAGAAGACCATCGTCCACTCCTAAATAAGGGGGGACGGCTACTCCTCTCCACATGGAGAGTAGTAGCCGTCCTCTCTTGTTAGATAGGACTTGGTCAATCTCCTAATATATCATAAGATCTCATTATCTCATGATATCTCCTATAACCCTTGTCAAAAATGATTTTCAAACAATAATTCCAAATTATCTTTTGGAAAATATCAATCAAGCTATTGAAAAATTGTGAATCTCATTCACAACACAAAACTAAATGTAATTATATTTTCAATTAATTATTCAATGTGAATACATTCACAATAATAATTAATTAACAAATATAAATCACACAAGTCTCTCTCTAATGTATATTATAAATTATATTTATAACATACATGGATAATCGGATAGTGTTATCCACATTATCCATATCCATATTAATTAAATCACATTTAATTACATGGGATACTCATTCTCATGCATTCAGATAATATGAATCGAATTCACATTATTCATGATAATTAAATCACATTTAATTATCCATTTCTCAATGCTCAGTTATAATTCAACCTTGGAATTATTCTTGAACTCTTTCAAGAATAATGCGTATTCTCCGTAGGTACTTGGAGATAAGGACAGGGCAATTGTATTGTTCCATGTATAGTGACTTGGACATTGAGATCACATCTCAAATCCAGATCTCACGGACCTCCCCTAGATGCTTGATTAAATCAAGTCCGTAAACCTAATCTTCTCCTTGCATCTGAATTTCATTCAGATCAATGTCCAACACTTGGACTAAGATCATGTTACTTCTCTACTGAGAGGAGTCACTAAAATCCAAACCTGTTTCATCACTCCCTCAGAATGGAAGCGTCATGGTTATACAATTGTTTATGATCACATCACCCTTAGGTATTACCAATACCTGTACATCCTGCAAACTGGAAGACCTTCTGATAAATCCGAAGTTATAGATCTCTTTTAGACTGTCACCTTCAAGGTTTTATCATTAAGGTTCTCATTTGATCATTGGGATTTGGTATTGATCATATGCTTTCCAAAAGCATATATCATACCTACAAATTCTGTCAGGCTTCATAAGCGAGATGACCATGCATGGAATTTATCGATCCCAATATCTCATGAGTGAGCTCATGTCTTCCGGTTCAGAAGTGAACCTGTATGATCCCTTTTAGAGATCGTATTACTCATATGCCTTTATATGCACACCAGCTCGCCGGTGTATAGACCTTGGTTAGGTCATCAACTATTGGTCTACCAAATGTACATACTCAGACATATAATAACACATCTGTCTCCGATCAGAGGATGTGTGCCTATATCGCGACAGCATACGATGTAGGACTTTGGTTATCTCGATCTCGTTAAGTCAACTCTTTGACCTAACTAATCTGACACCTCCGAATCTCTATTCCCATGCAGAGAACCTGCATCAAGAGGTCAGTCAGATATCAACCAAATGAGAAAGGATTGCCATCTCCTACTCAAGCTGGAGATCATCTCTTAACAATCATTTGACGGTGCTTGATGAGTCCTCAATCTAACTCTTTAGATATTCATCCAAGCACCAGCCTATATGATTCAATAATTGAATCAACAGTTGTATGATCATTAAGATGGCCATGGTACATAGCCCTAATTGTACTAAGGGACTTATTATGCAAATTAGTTATTCTTCATTTTAGATCAGGGAATGATATTCACAATAATATTTATTGCATAATGGCTCGTCATGGGCTCGCATGTCCAACATACCCTCCATCATCCTACGCAGCGTGATCACCCTAATCTTAGCCCGTATCGCCAGGATTAGGTCCATGATCTCCCTCTATCCCGACCGTCGGAGATCGAGCCGCATTCCCCGTCGCTTCTTTGGTTTTCATTCCTAATAACCTAGACTGGAGTTTACCTCTGAGTCAGAGCAACTCATTGCAGGTCTTGTCGCGCGCGGAGAGCCCCTAGATCACCCTCGCTCAACCTCACTGGAGCAGCTCCATGTCCCCTACACCGTCTCGCTGATCAGACCGTTGGAGCATCCATCCGAGCCGGTCATCTGACGCGGAATCGACCCACGATTTCACCGGTGCCTCCTGACCTTTCATCGGAGCCAAGGATCGCATCCTTGGGTCCGGTGAAGTTCGTCCAGGCATAGTTCTTCCAGACGCCTCCTATGCCGTTGGATCGACACCACCTACCAGATTCCATCTCGACCGCTCATCCATCTGAGGTGTCAGACTGTTAGATGTCAGATCTAACAGTCCTGTACGTGCCATGTCCCCGACCAGCCAATACCGTCAGATCTGACATCTGACGCCTGGAGAGCCGCACGATCATGCCCCCACCATCGACTGACACGTGGCCCTCCCACACGCGACTCACGTGCCTTTGAGGGTATATTACTCTTTTTGCCCGGCGTTTCTTTTAGTTTATGTTTTAGTCTGTAAATAAAAGTGATAGTTGGACCTTTTTGCATATTAGTCCTTGTAGTTTTTGATATTTATAGTTTAGTCCTTTTTGTTCGGAGACACGTGCCTGATCACGTGCGTAGTGGGTTATTTGCAATATCTGTCCTGAACTTTTCATGTGTTAATGATTGAATGAATGTTTTTCAAATTTACACATATGCCCCTGTGAACGTGGATTTAGAGCATGTGCGTATTTTCTTAGAAAATTTTAGATTTGACCCTGTGCTTTTATTGCCTGTTATTATTTAGTCCCAAAACTTAAATAATTGCATTTAGGCCCCTGTTGTCTGTGTGTCTTGTTTCTAATCAAATAAATATCAAAATTACTCCAAAAATTCTAAATTTTTTACAGCTAGCTCCTGCTACTGTGTAGGATTTTTGGTAATTTTTGTGACGTGTTTTGGTTTTATTTTATATTTTTTAAAATTCAACAACCCTAAAAAGTGTATCTGACAATTTTGAAAAATCAACTAAAAATATAAAAATATCTTCAAAAATTCCAAAAATGTCGGATTGCATATTTTGTCTTGTTTTAGTTTCAACGTGATTTTTATTTCATCCCCTCTTATAAAACCCCTAACAATTAAAAAAGACTAAAAACCTTATAAAAATTATTAAAAATTCATAAAAATAAAAAAATTATTTCCAGTTTCTGTGGGTAGATTTTATTTTATATTTTCACATAAAATTGTTGCTCGAATTTTATAGGCATTTTAGATATTTTTAAAGTGCCTTCCAATCTCGGTTGCACACTATTTGCATTTTTCTTCTTTCTTTTATTTTTTAAAATTCCCAAAAACACCTGAATACTTTAAAAACATAAAATCATTTTTGTTTTGAATTTTTGAGTTATTTTGGCCCTTTAAATAATTATTTGAGTGTGATTTTTGGCCTTTTTCTTCATTTCTTTTCTTAATAGAAAATCATAAAAAAATAAAAGTAAAAACCACCAAAAATTTCTTTATTTCCTTGATTACCTGACTACTTCGTAGGTTTCATTCCGTGCTCCTTTTGTTCGACTCTGGTAGCTATACCAGGTTAAATAACTAGCAAGAACGCTTGCCTTGGTTTTTATGTTTGATTGATTTCGTTGGTGGTCTACTTTTTCTGTTGAGTCTGGTTCGAGTGGTTGAGGTCGCAACGACCTTTGATATCACTTAACCTTAGTTGCTCGGGTCGCTCACCACGAATCCTACATCTAAAACTAACCTAGAAATGTGGAAAACTGACCTTGATTTGGTTCAAGAACCAAAGAAGCTGAACCACCATGAGTCGCCTCCGGCAATAGTCGGCTCCTCCCTTCAGATGCTCCTCCTTACTGTAAACGGAGGGATTATGCTCCTGTCACTAGCAGCAATCCAATAGGGTTGATCTGAGGGGCTATGAAGTGTTAAAAGGAGATCAAACAGCAATCGAAGGTGGATGAAGTTTATTTAAAGGTTGCATGAGGATGTAAAACATATTTGAAGGCAACACGACTTTCCTCTACATAGAATACAACTCAATTCTTATTATGATTAGTAGTCTAATTCCTTGAGGATTCCCGACACCAGCATCATACTTCTAATCTAAGATGTTTGTTTCTAGGAAAAATGATAGCAAATGAGATGGAGAAGGCAAGGTATCTGATATGCAGTTAGGGATAAAGGAATCCGATGGGCTTTTAATTTGTTTTTGTTTCTAAGTGAACTATTGATATGCCTTGAATTCTAATGATATAACTTGCTGAACTCAATTGAAGAACCTTTTTTCTGCACCCTCCATAAAAAGGATGGACGAAGCCATTGTACCTAAAACAAAATTGTACAAACGGTTTTTTTCTTTTTGGATAAGTGGATATGTTTGTCTCTCCGATCCATTTGTGCTGGATATAAACTACAGGGTTAGGATTTTCAGTATCTTTTGTATTCTTAATTCTCCGCATATAGTGAGACTGATCATTGTTGCCGGAGGCCGCAGTGAACCTCATAAATCCGTGCACAGGTACGTTTATCTGTTTAGATTGTTCTTGTTTGCTCCTGCTACTCGCAACACGGACCATGGATAGTGGAGTTGTGGATGAATGCTCCTGGGTGCGTGGGTGGCAATGGACATTAATTTGCTTGGTTGCCTGGGTGGCAACATCTACAGATCCAAAGCAACTTCGATGTCCTATACCTGATAGGCAATGGATAAAGAACATGGGGTTGCAAGCATAACCCCGTCGCAGAGGATCTAATCTCGATATTGGGATCCAAGTCGCCGGCCCTCTGTATATAGAAATGAATCGCCAGGATCTGCTCTTAACCAGTTTTGGACCAATCACTTTCGTAGCAACCTCTTATATCTGTCCTTTTTACTCTGTCGAACTTAGCGGACATCTCGACAATAAGAACGATTAATTAAATTAGATTCCATCCTTAATCAAAGTAAGGATGATTGTTTATCGTGCGGATGCTCATCACGACAATGACGGGGACATGTTAATGAGCCGACATGAAGAAGAGGGATACAATCATACAAATGTTACTCGTGGTAAAAACGGAGAGATCACGTCACCTACAACATCATCCCAATTATTCTCCGGTAAAGAATACATATATTAAAAAAATATGTGGCTCTGCATGCATGGGCGTTTCTCTGAAAACCTAATGGGTTCCACAGACTGGAACTTGATTAAAACCCGCCAGTAGTCTTCTACTACTGAAGTAGAAGTGTCCGCTATATAAGGATGTGAGTAGCCGGTTGTTAAGAGTAGGAACGGGAAGAAGGCACGAAGCACTAATGTTGAGCTCGGAGATCTTGGAAGGAAGCAGCAAAGATGGCAATGGCGGCCTCAGGAAGGGGGCGTGGAGCTCCGAAGAGGACGTGCTGCTGAGGAAGTGCGTGGAGAAGTATGGCGAGGGCAGGTGGCATGAAGTTCCCAGTAGAGCTGGTAAGGATTTTTAATTTGCAGCAATTGATATATGTCTGAATAATATATACGATCTGTGTTATGTATATATATATATACAGACATTTTCTTTTTCTTTTTAATATAAAGAACGGAGTTATATTAGACCTTTGAATTGACTGAGACTATACATGCTCACTTATATTTTGTATGTACAAAAATTAGCTAGGATTTGGTTTTTAAATTTTTTGGTTTCATTATATTATCGCATTAAGATCGAAATAGATCCATATTTTAGAATGTGAATAGTATGGTAAGAGACCCACAAATAGATTCAAATTTGATGAACATAAGACAGATCTGATTATCAGGGACAGATCCAGAACGTCTCGTCAATGTGGCAATACTAAGAACAGATCTGATTATCAGGGACAGATCCAGAACGGATCTGATTATAGTACTACTGAGCACCATGTGCTTTGCACAAGATTGTGTCTTTCTTCTATATTCATTGCACTGGGAGAACTTTTAGCGTCTTCGATGCCCACGCACGCACGTAGAAATATACTTCAACTATATTAGTTGCAATAAATATCTGTATCAACTTTGAAAAAAGGATACAAATATGAATATATAATGAAATATCAGTTGCATCCTAATATATATATATATATATATATATATATATATATATATATATCGATTTCATAAATTCAACAAATATTTTTATGAACACATTGATATATATGCCTATACAATCTGCGCAGTCATTCATATAATATATATATATATATATATATATATATATATATATATATATATATATAGGAGAAACTTCAAATGAGGCGGGGCCTCACCATATATATGGTGAGCCACCCTCAATTTAGGCATCTTTTTAATATATTTTAAAATTTCTTGTTTCATACATATAATAATAAATATTAACACAACATGTATAGTGAAATAAAATTATGAAAATATTATTATAATGGATGGAAATATTGATTTGAATTTAGATGCTATATTTTACAAAATTCATTTTTTTACAATGTGCAGTGTATATTTTACAAAACTGTACAGAGTTTTTACTAAATTCGCAGTGGCTTTTACAATTTCACAAAAGCCCCCACCTCATTTGAAAGGTCCCCTATATATATATATATATATATATATATATATATATATATATATATATATATATATATATATATATATATAGGAGAAACTTCAAATGAGGCGGGGTCTCACCATATATATGGTGAGCCACCCTCAATTTAGGTATCTTTCTAATATATTTTACAATTTCTTATTTCATACATATAGTAATAAATATTAACACAACATGTATAGTGAAATAAAATTATGAAAATATTATTATAATGGATGGAAATATTGATTTGAATTTAGATGCTATATTTTACAAAATTCATTTTTTTACAATGTGCAGTTTATATTTTACAAAACTGTTACAGAGTTTTTACATAAATGAACCGTCTTAACATTTCTTAATCCACAAAAAGATGCATCTCTAATACACAACCAAGATCTTTCATTCCAGTGGGCACAATGATATCCTTCCTTAGACCTCGCACGAGTCTCTAACTGCCACTAAATTTCTTTTCCCATTGACCTGCAATAAAAACACAGAAATATATGGTATTATATGGTTTACTAAAGTCATTTTCTTCTCTTTGGGACAATCAATAATCTCCATGGCGGATTCTATCTCACTATTTGTTGGTCCTCTAATACTAATGTTATCTTCTAAAGATATGAAGGTCATGCTAAACTTTCGGTCTCCGTTTTTTTCTATACTAAAGGTCTTACGCTATCTATAATAGGATATCTCATGCCCAAAGGAACTACTGTTCTGATACCACCTGTAACAGCCCGGACCCTCGGTGACCAGCGGAAGCATATCAAATGCCACATCGAATCCGAGTGTTACTCCCGATCAACAATGATATCACAATAAACAGATATAAACCATCTTAACTCCCATTTATTCTTAAAAATATAAATCTCTAATACAACGCCAAGATCTTTCGTTCCAGTGAGCACAATGATATCCTTCTTTCAGGCCTTGCAACAAGTTTCCAACTGCCACTAAATTTATCCTTACATTGACCTTCAATAAAAACACAAAGATACATGGTATGAGCTTAACGCTCAGTATGTGTCGAGATAAGGTCAAACCGGCTAGCGAGAAATCAAGTCTTGACTAATCTACCTTAAACACTTCATTCATAACATAAATAATCTTAACCTGGCAACTTAATATTTATCTCATTTTCCCATTTATGATTGGTATTTACCTACATTGTCCACGAGTGCAATTAGCAATATTCACAATAAACTTAACTCAGTACATGGAAATGTAATTCGCAATCGTAAAATAATTTACTCATAATTAACATCATACATAAGGGTATTCATATTATACCACATGCCTTATTTCATGTATACATTTGCACATTCATCTTATTTACACATTTGTCACATAATCAATTTATACTTTCACCATTACCATGTTACACAAAAGCTTTGACTTGTAACATGCAATATGATCCAATAGATCCTTAATGAACTTAATTATGCATACTAAGGGTATTTTTTATATTCGTGCATTGCACACCATACTTCCATATATGCCCTTACGGTTAACCATAATTACAAAGATGCTCATAACAATAATGTAATTATACAAATTCCCATAACAATATCATAATTGCGTATATACACAAGCATTTCACTTAATTGAACCTATACATTTGGCATTTCACATATTTCGCATATACACTTGGCATTGCACATAATTTCACATATACACTTGGTATTTCATATAATTGCACATATGCACTTGGCATTTCATATAATTACGCGTATGCACTTGACATTTCACATGAATACACATATACTCTTAGCATTCACATAATTGCACATATGCACTTGGCTTTTCACATAAGCACTTAACTTCCTCATAAGCACTTAGCTTATTCATCACTGATTTATCTTATCTCATAATTGGTTGGGTGGCTTTGGTGGCTTTTACCGCCGGCACAAGTATATATATATATATATATATATATATATATATATATATATAGGGAAAAAGGAGCATACCTCAGTGGGTGCAGGTAACTCCTTACACCCGACCTAATTTTTCATTACTTTTTGATTTTTTTGAAAAGAAACCTTGGGGGATTTAGATCACCGTGTATCACCATGTTGTCATTCCAAATTCAACTTAATTCGAGACTTCTATCATCTCCATCAAGACTACCAAATTTTAACGGTATCAGAATTGCTGAAATCGACCCTGTCTAGATGAACTTGTTAGGAATGTTTATTTTGCATGAAACTTGAAACACATATTCCCCTTAACGTATTAAGTAAATCCCCCCAACTTTTATTTCAAAAAAATAAAATAAAAAAATAGTCGAAAAATGGGGTGGGTGCAGGGAGTTTCCTACACCTCAAGGTGCAGGCTCCCTGCCCCCATATATATATATACACACAAATACATATAGAAAATGTAAGTATGTCAGTATATGTATCGAAAAGAATGGAAACGACAACATATCGATGTTTATATGAGCAAAAAAAAACCATACATCCTTGTCCACCAAATCAAAAAGTATATTTATATATGCTTCTAATGAAAACGCTGTCAGGCGGATATCGATATATTGGTTGCATCCTACGGTAAATCCCTGGCATATATCTAGAAATAGATTTATACATATGTTGCTATGTCGATACAATATACATATATAAATTCAATAATACGAATATCCATATATGTATCCGTACAAAATGTAATCATGGTCATAATCATATATGCCAAAAAAATTAAAAGGATATCAACAACGATATTTGTATCTTCAAAAAAAAAACATGTAGCTTTATCTGTCAAAATTAAAAAGAGGAAAGGGAGCCTACATCATGCAGCAGGTAAGCTACCTCCTGCATGTCCATCCCCCCCTTCCCCCTCCTTTTGGGAAAAATACCACCGTGTATTTTCATCATTATATCTATCTAATATGTCATTCCAATTTCATTAGAAACAGAGATTCTTATGCCCTCCATCTGGAATAGATTGATTACAACAAATCTAAGACCGTTAAAATTACCTGTTATGGATGGAGGGCATAAGAATTTTCGTTTCTGACGAAATTAGAATGACATATTAAATGGATATAGTGATGAAAATACATGGTAGTATTTTTTCAAAAAATAAAAAAACGTGATAAAAAATGGGCATGCAATAAGAGCTTACCTACTGCATGAAGTACGCTCCCTTTCCTCAATTAAAAATATATATCCGTATCTATATAAAACAGATACGGTAACAAATGTCTATGAATATACGTATTACATCCGTGTCATACACTTAGTGCCTATACGATAGTCATATATATATATTCAATAATACAGATACCAAGATTTATGTCCACCAAAAGACTATATTCATATATATTAAAAAAATAAAAATATATTCCTACTTATAAAGACATAAAAACATATTTCATTATCCGTCAAAAATTAAAAATTCTAGCTTTTTAACAGTAGATATAGTTATATAGTTACACCCATACATTCAAATATTTTAAATAATTTGAATCACCTGAAATAAAAAATAAAAAAATTACATTTAAAACTAGATATAACATCCAATCTATTGAAGTCTTTGTTGCCATCGTATCATTAGTGGCATGTTAATAATGTAGGTAACAATTAGTAACGCAGGGAACAAACATTAACTTAAATTTTGTAAGCATTGTAGCTACAATGACTGCTACAATCCCTACAATACGGTGCTTAATATATTATTAAGATATTCATGACAAATAAATTAAATATTTAAATATTGAAGGATATAACATTGGTAATTCAAATTATTAATTAGCATAAGATAGGATAAATAATTTATTACTCATTTTAACGATTTTATTCTTCAACAAATGTTATTCATTATAAACTTATAATTGATTCTTCAAATCGCAAAGAAAATTGTATCCATTTCTATATTATTACCAATGAAATACATAACAATTATGATTAGTGTTTTTTTAGTTATTGAATTAACAACAATTAATTTAGATTTTAATGAAAAGATCAACAGATGATTGTAAATTTATTAACCTTTAGTAACAAATATGACATTCCAAGAGAATTACAAGAATAAAATATAATTTTACAATGAATAATATTCATTATCATAAACAAAATAGTGAAAGATATCCAATAATTATTCAAATTCCCCACTATCATAAGATATGACAAAATAATTTATTATTCATTTTAATGACTATTATTCAATTTAATGAATATTATTCATTATAAATTTATTTTCCATGGTTCAAATTCACAAACAAAATTGTTGTTTCTATATTTTTTGCAATGAAATATGTGGCAATGGTTATTTTGATTTTTCTAGTTGTTGGTGAATGAACAATAATAATTTAGATCTGAGTGAAAAGATCGACGTGTGATTGTCAATCTATTAACCTTTAGTAATAAATATGATATTTAATGCAAATTATAAGTATAAAATATAACTTTGCAACAAATAATATTCATTATTATAAAAAAAATATTGAAATATTTGACGACAGTTAGTCAAATTCTTCATTATCATAAACTTTATTCCAATGCAAACTCGAATCCAGGATTATAACCCACAAGATTCATTATAAGTCCACATCAATAAAATTGATCACTAAGTTTCATAAACTAATTTTATTCTATTGCAAACCCGAACTCATGTTTATAACATGCAAGATTTAAATTATAAATCAATAAAATTTGAGTGCATGGAATTTGAAGAAGAATGTGAATTTATCCTTAACTTTGCGACAAATAATATTCATTATTATAAATAAATTATTGAAATATATGACAAAAGTTATTCAAATTCTTCATTATAATAAACTAATTTTATTCCAATGCAAACTCGAATCCATGTTTATATCCCACAAGATTCAAATTATGTCCACATCAAGCTACTCGATCACTAAGTTTCATAAACTAATTTTATTCTATTGCAAATCTGAACTCATGTTTATAACTTGCAATGTTCAAATTATAAATCAAATAAATTTGAGGGCATGGAATTTGAAGAAGAATGCAAATTTATCCATATATTTCTTCACTACTCACATTGGATAGAAAATCGCAATTATAACATTTACCAAAAAAAGGAAGACTAACAATATACTCCATGCATTTTTCGAATAAGATATGACAAAATAATTTATTATTCATTTCAATGAATATTATTCAATTCAATTAATATTATTCATTATAGATTTATATTCGCTTCTTCATATTCACAAACAAAATTGTATTCGTTTCTATATTTTTAGAAATGAAATATGTGACACTGATTATTTTTATTTTTCTAGTTGTTGTTGAATTAACAATAATTGATTTAGATCTGAATGAAAAGATCAATAGATAATTATCAGTATATTAACCTTTAGTAATAAATATGATATTTGCTGCAAATTATAAGTACAGAACATAACTTTGCGATGAATAATATTGATTTTTATAAATAAATTATTGAAATATATGACGATGGGTATTCAAATTATTCACTATCATAAACTAATTTGATTCCAATGCATACTTGAATCCCGGTTTATAACCCGCAAGATTCAAATTATATGTCCACATCTACCAAATTGATTACTAAGCTTCATAAACTAATTTTATTCTATTGAAAATATGAACCCATGTTTATTACCTACAAGATTCAAATTATAAATCAATTAAATTTGAGTGCATGAAATTAGAAGAAAATGCATAGTTATCCATATATTTCTTTACTATTAACCATGGGCAGAAAATCGACATAATAATAATTACTTAAAAAGGAAGACTAATAATATACTCCGTGCATTTTTTAAATTATGAATAGACATAAATTAAAAATGATATTTTACATTCTACTAACAATATTCACTAAATTGCAACTTTTCTTTTAATTATTCAAATATAAATATAAGTAAAAAAGGAACTTTCATTTTATATAGATAAAATAAAAATAAATTATAAAATGAGTGAAAGGCGGATCCGAGCATTTTAAATAAACAAAGCATAATTACTTCGAGATTTGTTGTAGCTTCTGCTACACAGAGCAACTAACTACCAACCATCAAGCTATAATTACTTCAAAATTCATTGAGCTTAATGTAATATATATAGAGAGGACTTATCTAGAGGGCCTTGTGCCCATTAACGTTTCGGTAAGCATCAATTCTGGGCCATACACGTGTATTAGCAATAATTATATTTTTTATTATAGGCTAACACATATTTAACAATAACTATATATCCAATTATATATTATCCTTTAAAAAAGGGAAGACGGTTTTGGAAAGAAAAAATTGAAATAAATGTTGTACGAATGATTAAGATTTAAAGGACATGATAGTAATAAATATACTCCGGTCAAGTAAATGCTTGTTGTGAGATCGGTAATATCAAGATAATAGTCAGTAATTTACATTCAAATAGTTACCTTGTACAGAATTTAGTAATATATATGCAGTTGATAAGTAAATGTGTGTTGCGAGATCAGTAATATCATAACAAATGATTAGTAATACCACTGTGTATGTAATTGCATTGCATTCATTTCTGTAATATTTTTTCCCTTTTCATCAACGAAGCATTCCATTTATTTCACTAATTCGTTTTTTTATGTGCATATATTTAATAACTTCTTTTTCAAAGTACTATTTCCATATTAATCGTACAGATGAGAATGCATTAATGATTATATGTTACTTTCTTACTTGAGTAATGTCTGTGACTTACTAACCATTTATTTTATTATTACGGATCTCATAGTAGACATTACTTGAGAATTGTGTGTATATATATATATTACTGAACATGTGATATAAGACATAGATATGTACATTACTGAACACACAACAGAAATTTACTTGAGAACTGTATATATATTACTTGAGTATTGTGTAGACATTACTTGAGAATTGTATATACATGTGATATAAGACATAGATATATACATTACTGAACACACAACAAAAATTTACTTGAGAACTGTATATATATTACTTGAGTATTGTCTATAAATTACTGAATTCTGTTCAAAGTAATAATACATATAGAAATTACTTACCATTTGTTATGGTCTTACTGACTTCACAACAAGCACTTACTTGACCAGTGTATATATTACTGAATTCTGTACCATATAATAAAATGAATGTAAATTACTAACCATTGTTTGGATATTACCGATCTCGTAACAACCATTTATTTGACTATTGTATATATATTACAGACCTGATTATTTGGATCTCGATTTTATGCATGAAATCATTGATTCGAACGTTTTCTTTCCAAAATGATCTTCATTTTTTTAGGATATGATATAATTGGAATAACACTTATTGTTAAATCGCTTTGGATTTTAATATCCTACCAAAAATGACATCCTTCGAAATAGGTAACCACTTAATTGGTAATACACGTGTGTGGGCTACAAATGGTGCTCGCCGTGGACACATGGCTCATTGGATAAAAATCATATATATATATATATATGTATATATGGGAAAAAGGACCCTACACCAGCGGGTGCAGGAAATTCCCTACACCCGGCCTAATTTTTCATTATTTTTTGATTTTTTTGAAATGAAACTTTGGGGAATTTAGATCACCATGTATCACCATGTTGTCATTCCAAATTCAACTTAATTCGACACTTCTATCATCTCCATCAAGACTACCAAATTTTAACGGTCTTAGAATTGCTGAAATCGACCCCTTTTAGATGAACATGTTAGGAATGTTTATTTTACATGAAATTTGAAACACTTATTCCCCACAACATATTAAGTAAACCCTCCCAACTTTTAATTCAAAAAAGTAAAAAAATAATGCAAAAATGGGGTGGGTGCAGGGAGTTTCCTACACTACTGGGTGCAGGCTCCCTGCCCTATATATATATATACAGTAGACATTGTAGCTGACATTGCTGCTACAGTACCTACTCCACAGCTCTTAATATATAGTAAGACATGTTAAATAGTATTTTTTTATTCCAAAGAGGGTGACCTCCCAATTTGAGAGTCACCACTAAAGAGCTATATTATTGTTTAACACGAAAATCGGGAGGTCGTGTTAATTCACAAGGCGAATCAACAGTCGTTGAGTTGACCTCGCACGAAATCCGGATTAAAACAACAATTAACCCACAATAAAGATCAAACAATGAAAAGTGGTGTGGAGTTAAAATTTATTATAACTCTACAAAAGATATGTATAGTGAAAGTAGTGTAGAGGTTGAACACAGGGAGCAAGCAGGTAGATCGGGGCAATAAATGCACAAAAATTTGAAAGTGATGTATTTATCTATATGTGTTATTTTTTGTGGGATTTTAATTTTATATTTTTTATTTAATTTTTTATTTTTCTATTTTTATATTTTGATTTTTAATTTTCTGATTTTGTTTTTTCATATTTTATATTTTTATATTTTTTCATCTTTTAAATTATAAAATAAGACATATAGACAATAAAGAAAAGAGAGAGATAATGTATATATAAAAATAGGTAAAAATAAGCAAAATACAAGAAATAAATTGTTTTTATGATTTTTGTATTTTTCTATATTTAATATCTACAACTTTCATATACAAAGTTTCTTTATTTGAAGTATAAAAAGTGGAACTAAAAATAGGTCCCAAAATGAATAAATAATGAATTAAATGAATAGGGAATTTATTGGTTTTTGGCCCTTATCTCCCCCTACTTTATTCCTTGTTGACCTAGTCATCGAGATGCAAGTCTCGGGGTTTTGGGTCATAAAATATTTATAATATTTTATTCTTTTTCTTTTCTTTATTCTATAATTTTGGTATTAAAAACAATGTTTTATACACATTTTATACAATAATGCATGAATGATAAAATGCACAAATTAAGGGTATTTACACACATTTACTAGAGCTTTTAAGGCCAAAATAATAGAATAAAGATGATGAAATGGAGATCCATCATCATCCTATACTTGCCTTTGCTAGTCCCTAGCAAATACTTATGCAATAAGTGCAGAAAAAAAATAAAGAAAAGAAAAAGAAGAAAGATGGATTAAATTTAATTATCAAACTTGTCATCACAAAATCAAAGTTTGTAGCTTAAGTCAGACCTTTGAAATTTTAGTGTGGGAGGAACCTCAATGGTAACCGGATTTGAAATCCAATAGCCTTCGAGAATCCCAAAACTCTGCTCAAGTCTCCTTAATAGCCATGTCAGAATACTTCAACTTATAAGCAAACCCTTACGACTATGAATCTGACTTGTACAGTGTAAGTGATAGTGGCTCTCCCCAACTAGAATGACAAAGAGGCTGACTTCTCCAGTACGACAACCCAATGATTCCCCAATCCAATAACTCCTTCCTCGAAGAGTGAGTATTCCCTTCTAAGTTCAAGTAACAACCAACTCAAGAGGAGGAGGTGAAGAGAAGAATGGACGATAGCCAGTGCATCTCTATCCTAGGATGCAAGACCAGTGTAGTCAAGTCATCCAGTTGCAGGCTCACATGATTTGACTTTGAAGCTCAAGCTTGCTTATTTTTCCATACAACATATGTGCACTCCGGCATGCATTTTATTTTTATACATGCCTGCCAACTTTTTTGGAGTTTTTCTATTTTTTTGAAATACTATTTACAACAGCATATGCATAAAGAGTTTTTCCTCTTGAGCCAGTAGACTATTCCTCTTTTGAAGCTTTACTGCAACCCACACTCTCTTGTCTTTAGAATTCCTCATCACTGCACAGGTTGGGGTGCACTTCCCTCGCTAGAGGAGGACAAATATTTCCCACTTGTGTGCATCTCATACCGGTAAATCCAACCCCCACACCACTCCAACTAAGTTGAGCCAAGTGAAAGGTGTAGGTGTCCAAATTAGGTCATTATCAACAAGAGTCACGTGTGTGCTCGAAAATACTCTACTTAGGCAGTCAAGAATCCGTTGAACCAAGTCTCGCAATTCTCAAAGAATTAAGTCAACTAGACATGAAGTTCCTCAATTCTAGCTCCTATAAGGTTCCTATTATTTAGGTAGATTTTAATGTCCAATCAAACTCTAATCTTCGGATTTTACTTAGACGTGTTCAACTATCAAACTCATTCCGAAAAATGCTAATGCTATGCAAATGCTATGCAGAAAATGCAGAAAATATTTTTGTGATGCGATTTACAAAGATTTTGAACTTTTTATGGATTTTTGAAAAGATGATGCATATGCATTTTTTGTATTTTTCAAAAGGTTTTTTCAAATGTTTTTGGTATTTTTAATTTTGCCAATATTTTTCGGATTTTTGAAAACAAAAGATTTTGGCTAAAAACTAGGTTAAAAGTATTTACACCGGAATGTTTCTTATATTTACAAGGATTAGATTTTAAGAATTTACAAGGGGTAAGTGCTCAATTTTATAAGTAAATTTACACAATTTAATAAAGAATTTTAGTGTGATGTAATTATTCCTCAAACTTATTTGAAAAGGTTTTTCAAATAATTTTTGAAAATTATAGTCCAAAATAATTTTTACAAATAATTTTTACAAATATGTATGCACATTTGAAAATCATTTTGCAAAGCTTTTCAAACAGTATACATAGAATTTTCAAAATACTTTTCCAAGTATTTTCAAACCACTTGCAAGTAGTTTTTCAAACATTTTATTTAACATAAAGAAAATAAAATTTTTCAAAACAAAATAATTTTACAAAGGTTGAAAATATTGAACAAAATATTTTCCAAATAGTTTTCAAAATATTTTTCAAAAGGATTTTCAAGCTATTTTTCATTCAATTTTCAAAAAAACAATTCACATGATTTATTAATCAGTAAATACAAAAAAATTTCAGGAATAATAAACATCTATTATTAATGGTTTTTAGTGGATATGAATAGTATTATTACCCATAAGTATTAATAAAAATACGAAAGTACGAGTTATGGATAAAGTATATACGTAGTATATACGACCCCCTATACTTAGCATGAGCTATGTCCTCATAGATCAGAGAGAAAAGAGAACACATAACTCGTACCGAGTATAGGAAAATATAAAGAATAAATGAATAGAGAAATGAATGAGACGTCGACCGTCCTCCCTATACTTAGGATCAAATAATCCTAAGTATAGCAGACTGTACACAAAGCGGGGATAGTCAAGGGTGGGAATGAACAGATCGTACTCAGACTATCTCCCCCTATACTTAGGGTAAGATATCTCTAAGTATAGACAAGAAGAGGAGACAATGGAGAGGATCAAAGAATAGAAGAACTCTTGAGGTGCACACCCCCTATACTTAGGACAAAGTATGCCATAGAAGACTGACAACAAGGGGCAACACCTTTCTGGTAGAAAAAGAAGATAGAAAAGGAAAAGAAGAAAAGAGTGATGAACATGGAAGAAGAGATCAGAGAGAATGTACACACCACTCCCCTTATATTTAGGGTAAAAGAAGCCCTAAGTATATGCAACAACAGGAGTAATGAAACGGAACCCGGCTCATCCACCCCCTATACTTAGGACAAAGTACGTCCTAAGCAAGGCAAATACGAGAATGGGTGAATGAGCATAACGGGAGAGGCCGAAGAGCGAATATACAACAGAGATGGATGTACAGAGATCAAGAAGGTTGAAAGCGAACCTTCTTGCGGGATCGCTAAGGAATGTAACTGGCATGGTGCAGGTCTACATCGGGATCCTCAGATGACACTAACCGATCAGGGTCGATACGGTGAAGGTCCTTAGTGGTCGTAGGGTGTGAAGGCACAGACGGGTGAGTGGAAGAAGTACGATTAGGTCTGGCTTTAGGAGTCTCGCTGATGTCAAAGTGAAAAGGGACGAACTCATCATCATTGGAAGAAGTAAGGTCAGTGTCGTCCTACGAGGTCTCATCCAAGTCAAAACCAAAAGGAATGAACTCATCAATGGAAGTAGTCAAACTATGTTCATCCTCTACAATCTCAACCGGATCATCTTTGTCATCAAAGGGCCCAAATTTCTGAATGAA
Organism: Ottelia alismoides; assembly: GCA_037367405.1. Taxonomy (NCBI): domain Eukaryota; kingdom Viridiplantae; phylum Streptophyta; class Magnoliopsida; order Alismatales; family Hydrocharitaceae; genus Ottelia; species Ottelia alismoides. The sequence continues at coordinate 431,155 of JAZKJV010007902.1, read as the reverse complement.
AGAAACAAGATCAAATTCAGCCTTAGTCTCATCAATATCTACCCTCCACTCAATGTTATCGATCATGTAAATCCTGCGGATGTCATCAACACATCACCAATCACAGGAAGTGGAAACTCCAAAGTCTATGCTTTCTGAGTCTTCCTCCTTGGAGACGAATTCTTGGGTCTCATCATCGGTCATAAAGAAAGTCTCTCTGTTATCATCATAAAGGTCATAGACCTCAGGGTCAGTTAACACATGAACACTCTCATGGGATGCGGGTCTCTAGTCAGTAGTGGGTGTAGTGATCAACACTACGCTCCCGATATCAGAACGGAAGCGAATCTCTCCTGATCCGTAATCTATAAAAACCCTCGCAGAGGCGAGGAATGGTCGTCCCAAGATGATTGGAGAATGCTACCCTATGGAGGTCTTCATGGGCAACATGACAAAATCAACATGATAGCTCATGCCCTGAATCGAAATGACAGCGTTTTCAAGGATACCCTTCGACCTCTTGATTGATCCATAAGCAAACTGAATGATCATCATGGTTTTCCTTAGAGGCCCTGACGAGTCGCTAAATACGATATTTAATTTGGTCACGTTGTAATACGTGTACTTAGCGGTTCAGTCAGAATCAAGAGAAAATCTCCGTGAAGAGTGTCTCGGCTTAATTTTTATCCCGGGCAAGTCCGGGGTCGAACTCAGGGAGGCAAAGGAACAACTTCAGGTTAATTCGAAAACTTGAGTCTAGATTTCCAAGGCGTATTTTTTAGATTTTTTTAATTGCAAAAAAAAAGGTGCAATGCAAATGCAAGTGAATTACGATACTAAGAAAGCATACAAAAAGGCCAAATTAATTTTAATGTCAAAATAGTCCAACTTAGCTAAATTATATTTTTCTTAGAGTCCTAATCCAGAGATGAATGCAAGTACTTTTTTTGGAATTTTATGGGTTAAAATGCAATAACTAAAAAATGCACACTTTTTATGGTTTTTTTAGCAATTTATCATACAAACAGTAATAAAAAATCATGAAAAAATTATTGAAACGAAAACATGATGCAAGACAGCTACAATAATTTTTTTGGAATGTTTCGACAAGTTATGAATTTTTTATGGATTTTTTAGTGAAAACAGAGTGACAATGAGTAATTAATTCCTAATAAATCCATATTATCAAATTAATCAGAGTGCAAATTATCTCAGAAAGATATTTAGATAAGCAATCCAGGAGAGTTGAAATTTTGTGAACAGGATGTATGTGGATTTAATTAAAAATCAAATACTAAAAACACTCTACCATTTATTTCAGGCACAAGATAACTCCATTTTGGTTGAAATTTAGTCAGTAAATTAAACACTCTTCAAAGCATCTCTTATAATAATTTTTGTGGAATTTTTAAAGCAACCGTGTGTGAGATATAAATTTAATAGCACAAAATGGGTAAAATATAGAGATTTTCAGTTAACAATTTTAATTAATTACCCACAACTCACAAAAATACAAATAAATTTTCAGATGGTAAACAATAAGTTGCTCAACACAATAACATTTTTCCTTGAATAAAAAGATGCAAAACATGTATCCAAATTGCTAGTCAAACACAGGGGTCTTTATGTAAAAAGAGAAACTGAAATTACAATGCAAGTCATGAACATGGACTATTATGCAATTACAGAAACTATAAATAAAGAAAATGCAATTTTTACAAATAAAGAAATAGAAAATAAACCCACCCTTTCTTCTTCAGCGGCTGGAGATGAACCCAAAATTTAGGGTGGTCGGTGGCGGCCGCACGCAGTCGCGAGGAGGAGGCGGCGCCGCACGGAGGTCGGCGGAGGCGGTGTGCTTGCTAGGGTGGCCGCAGGAGGATGAGGGCGACGGACTTCACGGCTGGAGGAGGGCCGCGCACGGCGGCGCAGGTGTGGCGGCAGAGCCGCGCACAGCGGCTGCCGACGGCTGAGGAGTAGACGGGGGGAAGCGGCAGCGGAGCCGCTGGTGGCCCTTGCGACTTGAGAGGGTGGGAGGGGCGCCGCTGCCCGTTGAGGAAGGGAGGGCGGCGGCTGCCTGCTGCTGCTCCTTTCCTTTTTTTTATTTTTTTTGAATTTTTTATTGAATAATTTTGCTTCTATAATATTTTTTGTTTTAATTTTGTTTTAATTTTTTTTAATTTTCTTTAATCATGGAATGAAATGAATGTGGAGAAAGAAAGAAGAAGAGAACAAAATTGATGACGGTGGTGTATGATGAGGATAATGGAGATGAGTGTTGAAATAAAATTGTGGGGTGATGGTGATGTGGTAAAGAAAATGCAAATAAAAAATTACAAGATGAAAATAAAATTACCTAAGATGGACGGTCGCCTATGATGTGCTCACGAGAGCACGATCTTCGCTCGAATCGCAGGCGCGTGATGAGCTCAAGCAGCGCACGGTTGCGGCTGCGATGTTGGCCGAAAAGCCAACGGATCTCACCGGAGAGAGGGCTGTCGTTGCTCGACTGCGGTTGCATCGCTGTCACCGATTCAACTCTGGGAACTAGGCTCTCCTCACATAAAGATGGATCAAAAAAAATGAGGAGAATGAGATGTATATAAAGAGGAAAAAAATGGAAGTTAGAATTAAGATGGAGTGGGATGGAGGTTAATAAAATGGTGGAGTTGAATTAGAAGTTAGAAAATATGGTAGAGTAATGGAGTTGAATTGGTGGTTATTGTAGAGAATGTAAAATAAATAAATAAATGAAATAAAGTTGACTACTTTAATTACAATAGAATAAAAAAGAAGAAAATTAAATAGTGAAGAATTTACAAGAGAAGACAAACAACATGTACAATTTTTTATTTACTTTTCTAATTTGTATTTTTTTATCTTTTTAATAAGAGATATTTATAATAGAAAAATACAGTAAAATAGTATAATCAAAATACAACACAACCATAAATTTTTTTATATTTTTAATAATTAGAAAATATAAAATAAAAAATGAATAAAGAATGAATATATACATAATATACAATGTACATCGAGGTGCCATTTTTAATCTTACCACTTTAATAATTAGGAAATATAAAATAAAAAATGATGAATCCACGATTCATCGCCTTTATTCTTTTATTTTAGCTTCAATTTCTTAGTCAAACACCTGTAAATACCCATTAATTTCATAATCTTACCACTTTACATGCATTTGTTAAAATTGCATTTTTAACACTTTTTGTACATAAATAAAAGAATAAAGAAGAAAAGAAAAAGAAAAGAAAAATAAAGGATGTAGTTATGCAATAAATACAGACTGACCCAAACCCCGAGAGAAGGTCAAGACTTGACCTGATCGACCAGGAATAAAGTAGGGGGAGATAGGGTCGTTTGTCAGAAAAATCAAAAATATCTTGTAAATACTTTTCATGTATATTTGTACAAAACTTACATTATTTTATTTGTACATAATTTGACCTCAAACTAATTATTTTTGTAAATAAAAGTTGTGAATAAAATTGTGTTGTAAATAATAAAAATATTTATAAAATAAAAAAATGTATATATTGTAAATAATTACACCCAGAAAAAGTCGTAATGCAATAATTGAAACATCAATTCCGGCTCCATACGAGCTCAAATCGAACCAAACTCACTTCCATAATACTATAAATTAAATTATCTTTCAAATGGCTGTGGTTTTGTATTTTTTGGAGTTACGGTTAAAAAGTCGGTTTTCTGGGGTGTATTGTGCAGTTTACCCATGTATTTGTTGTATATAATTATTAATATTTAGTTTTACTTAATGTATATATTATAAATATCGTTTTCAATAAAAATAAAAATTAAAAAAAAATAAAATAAAAAAAATCTTGTATAAAAAATATTTCCTTATTTGTACCTATGTATATTGTATTATATGTGTATAATATATGTATACAATTAATTTCCCTAAATAAAAATGACCAAAAAAATTAATTGTCTCACATTAATTAATTTAATTTATTTAATTACGAAAATCATATGTAATTATTTAATTTATTTGATTTATTTGAATTTATTTGGTTTAATAACTTGCCTTGTATATATGATTTTATTCCACACCATATATGGCCACCATTAAGGTGGCTAATTGATTTTGAATTAATTTATTAATTTATTTAATTTATTTATTACGAAATTCGTTTTTAATTAATTAATTATTTTATTTATTTAATTATTTTATTAATCCATCCAATAAACACATTCCTTTTTTGTAAATATTTTCCTTTTTTGATTTTTTGCCTCTTTTTAATGGGCTCCTCCTCCCTCATTCACATTTGATCAATCTTTGGTGGAGAGGAGCCCAGTTTCCGAGAATTTTCTTGTTGAAGAGGGTCCTAGCCTCCGATCCAGTCGGTGACAGCGGCTTGAGCTTCGTCGAGGCGATCATGGCTCCCTTCTTCCCAGTGAACTCCAGAGGCATCGCGAGAGTGACAGCAAGCGATCGCCCTTGTTGCAGTGAGGCGAGGAGGTGTGTCCGATCCCCGAGGTGAGATCCACTTTTTCTTATCTTTTTCCTTAGGTAATCGTAGATTTAGATGTTAGCATAGGTGTAGTTTTTTTTAGAAGTTAGATCATTAAAAAAATCACAAAAATTTCCATCACTCTCTGATCCGCGTCCGGCATCGATTTTTCATCTCATTTTCGTATCCCTCCATCTTCACATTCTACCTCACGCAATCTTTCACCTCCAGTCACGCACGGTGATCGGAGCCTCAGATCCATCTCTCACATTTCCACCGGATCTCCATCCATATTTCCTAGTATTGTGCATAAATAAAAAAATAAAAAAAATAAAAAAATCATATAAGGATTCTCCCTGTTTATCTCACAGTTGTTTTTGCAGGAAGAAGTAAAAAAAAAATAATAAAATTTTTGTTCTTCTTTTTGTCTCTAACATTCTGTTTTGCAGGAGAATAATAAAAAAAATTAAAAAAAAATTTACATTTTTTTTTCTAACATTTCCTGCAGGCTGCATAAAAATAAAAATAGAAAAATAAAAAAAAAATAAAATAAAAAAAATTCCTCCAGGGACCGAGCCGCGCCTCCGCTACAGGCTGATCTATCACCTCCACAGGTGGTGGCGGCGCCGCCCCCGCGCCCAGCCCTCCAGGCGTAACCTCAAACGCCACCTCCGCAAGGCGGCACCACCACCAGATCCGCCAGGACCTGCGCGTCCCCTCAGCGGTCGGTAGCCTCGCCCGCATCCCCCAGCGCTGGGCGGCCCCGCCGCTCCTCCTCCTGTGCGCGACGCGACCACGCACCTCCAGGTAGCACGGCCCCGCGGCCTTCAACCACCGAGCCTCCCGCGGAGCCCTGCCCAGCGCCTCGCGCCTCGGCTGGTCCCTCCTCAGTCCGTGCCTCGCGGTAGCGCCGCCCCCCGCCAACGCCAACCAGCGGGCGGCGCCGCCCCCTCCTCCTCCAGATCTGTAGCCTACGCAACCGCCACGCGACTCCTCTCGATCCGGCCGCGCGCGCAGACCGCCCCTTCCAGACCACCGAGGGCGCCGCCCCTGCGAGGCGCGACCGCAGCTGCGCGTCGACCTCCGACCCCTGCCGCGTCCTCCAGAACTTCCTCCACGCGCCTGCGGGCCGTCCAGGGCCCTCCACCCGTCTTCCTCCGCACGCGGTGGCGAGCGCCGCCTCTCTGCCCTTCTGCGCCGACTTCCCACGACCGCCTGCCGCCCTTGCTGAAACAAGGAAGCAAGGGGCGGCGGCAACCCTTCTCAGGAAAGAGACGAATGAGAACAGAACCCTAGGGGGAGGGAGTGGTTTTGAATAGAAAAATTATATCTTTTCGGAAAAGTTGTGGATCCATTCGTGAAGCTCTCACAAATTGCGAAAAGCCCCTCCTTCCATTCTAAAACAAGTCAAGACGCATCACTTTACTGGGTAATTTACACATTCTGTTTGCCTACATAGTTTTATTATATTTTCAGACAGAAACTTTACGAATTTACATTTTAGTCCCTACTGTTCAGAACAATAACTTGCAGGACTTCTTTGAATGAAATAAATAGTTTTCATGCTCTAAAAATCTTGTAAAAATTTATGCATGCACCTGGTATAGTGATTGCAATTTTATAAAATTTTCATCATTTTCCATTGTCATTTGCTATATTTAAAAATTCCAAAATAGTGACTTTTTGTCTGTCCATACTTTGAAAATCCATAAAAATACGAAAAGTTGCTTTAAAAATTTCAAAAAAAAAAATCATGTTGCTGTGTTTTGACTTGTTATAATTTCTGTCAAATTTTTGTGCTTATTCACCTTAAAAAAAAATAATAAAAAAAAATATATAAAATTGAAAAACCACTAAAAAATTAGCTTTTCCGAAATTTGACTATAGAGTTTTTCAATCGTGCTCCTTGTGTTCGACCCTGGTCGCTATACCAGGTAAAAAGAATAGCGAAAAACCGCTTACATTAATTTCCATCGATTTATCTTCTCTTAAGTGGTTTCAATTAATTTTCTCGTTGACCGATTCATGTGGTTGAGAACGACGACACTTTGATATTATTTATTCCTCTCTCGACCGTGTGATTTTTCGTGCAATCAGTCCCAAAACCCAACTTTTACAAATGAGCTCCGATTTTAATGAAACCATTCTATTGGATAGATAATTTCCTAACTTGAACTTTAAAAGTGAGTTTGGTGAATTTGGAGTTCATACGGAGCAGGAATTTAGCTTGAAAGTTGGACTTTACGGCTTTTTCTCTTTGGGATCTAGGAGCATTTATTTGAGATAAAATTTGTTTTGTATTTTTGTATTTTTATATACATTTTTATAAACAAGTTAGAGAAAGAATTAGGCTAAAAGGAGTTGAAATGAAATTATTAAAAATACATGAAGTTTTGGGCTATTTACATGTATAAAACTCCTTTATTTTTACGGCTTTTTGTGGGTAATTTATTTTGTACAATCTAATATACAATAATTAGTGTGTTTTATTTACAAGAGTTATTTTGTTAGTTTATTGGTTTTATGGACATTTATTTGAGATTTTACTTGGGGATTTTGCTAAGATCAAGATATTATGATGATGAATCGTGGATTCATCAGGCCCTAAGTGAAGAGATTGTACCAGCGAGAAAGGTATGATGCTAATTGAAGCACTTCCATTGAGGAAAGTGTTATCACATAAATGATCAGAGATGGTGCAGGTCATAAGAGGTGTGACAGTGTTCTTTTTCCTAGAAAATGGACGATGGGCAATGGCGTGGACAGTGGCCATGGTCAAGATATGACGCTCAGATCTGCTCCTCTGCTTTCTATTCTTATGATGAGGAGAAAATAATTGGGTCATGACCTGGCGAAGTGGGGCATCAATGATCTCATGAATAATGTACACCACTTCGGGTTCAGTCAACATTTTTTTGAATTTTTGGACCTCCTCCATACAAGGGAGAAGGTCGGAATAAGCATCTACATGAGGTATGCCAAGAGCAGTCTGTACATCGACATCCTCGGGGTCAAAGGTGGGACAGGGTGTGAATGGATGTATGGTCAAGGGCTCTGGCAAGTGAACGCTCTCCTTACAGTCTGACTCAACCAAAAGTCTCCCGAACTCTTTTTGTGTTTTTAAAATTTTCTCATTTTTTTGTATTAAAGATTGAAAGCTCTAATGGAAATCCTCCAATGAACCCATATCATCAAATGGTGGAATATCATGGTCGCTCTTATTTAAGCTACTGAGGTTATCAATCCTCTGTCTCATATGATCCATCATCTGGGTCAAGTGCTCAAGCGTGGACTCCATAAAAGGTGACTCCAGCAGATCAGTCTCGGGTGGATGTGAAGGTGGAAAATATGGTGGTAGAGATGGACGTGGATAGAAGTCTGAGTCCTCATACTGTGGCTGAGGCGGATATGTACAAAAATTAGAAAAAATAGGAGGAGAATCTTCCTGATAAAAGGAAGGTGGAACGACTGGAGTGAACGAGGGATCCGCAAAGTTCGGATAAACTACGCTCAAGGGGTCCATCTTGAAAACAAAAAGAAATGATCGGAAGAGAATGAAGGTCAAATCAAGAGAGTGAGAAAAAGGCGCAAATGCGCAGAAGCGATCTGGAATGCACACAAAACAATCACAAACAAAAATATAAACAAGACAAACCCCTCAATCCACCTACTCAACTCGGAGAAGATCGCAAATGCGGTCTTTTTATCTTGTCTGTTTTAGAGTTAGGTAAGAAGTCCAAAAGTTGCGCAAACACTTAAGAGGCTGAATAGGATTTGGGCACTAGTCCTTAGGGTGTGTGCGAGCAAGTGAAAGCGAAAACAATGAGGGGATTACTCGCCCCCAGACAATTTTTTTTTATTGATTTTAGGATCGAGTAATGTTAACAATCCCAATTTTATTGATTATCACTTTTTGTATTAATGAGAATGCACACGCCTATCGAGGAGTCAATTCCTTTAAGCACTTAGGTGATCAAAATCAGAGGGAGAGGTAGAAAAGCAATGCAAGCGATAAAAACGATGATGAATGCTAAACCGTAATTGCTCACCTTGCCTCCAGCACTCTACATGCAAGGATGCTCTGCAGAATTGAAACCTATCTATATGCAAATGCAAGGCAATGAAATCGCCCTAAGTTCAGAAATTGCTATTATCGGGAAAAATCGTATTTCAAAATTTCACTAAGTCCAAACGTCACTATAGGCACAGGAAAATATACTCATGTGTTTGGATCTAATACTACGTCAAGCAACTCCTAAAACTAAGGCTCAATCACATAAAAGAAATAAAACAAAATCGGAAAACAAAGAAAAAGAAATACGATGAAAACGCGACAAAACTGCGGTGAGCCCCCAAGTGAATAATCACTTGGAAATTGGACCTGAATGTCTAGAGTTCAGAGTACTTGTATTATTACAATAAATATGATCTCTCTCTCTCACTTAAATTACACAAATAAATGCAATAAAATAAAATGCAAGTGGAGCTCTTGTCTTCAAAAAATCTCTAAGTCTTCTTTGAAGCAAGGTCGGCCAGCTAGAGATGACTTCACATGGGTGTGCAGGTGCATGGAGTAGAGCGTCTCCCTCGATCCATGGTTCCTCGCCCAAAGTCAACAAAGAGATGGGTTAGATAGCTCAACAAGATATATCAAATAAAAATAAATAAATAAATAAAGCACAAAATGGATAAATAAATCACAAGCACAAATAATCTCAATCCAAGCGTTGTTGCTCCCCGACAACGACACCATTTGTTGAACAAGATTTTGCGACGGTCAAAAGTAATCAACACAAGGCGGTATCACAATGTCGCTGAAGCGACCGCTCATGAAATCCAAATTCAGACAATAATTAACCCACAATAAAGATCAAACAATGAAAAGCGGTGCGGGGTTAAAATTTATTATAACTCTACAAAAGATGTGTATAGTGCAAGTAGTGTAGAGGTTGAACACAGGGAGCAAGCAGGTAGATCGGGGCAATAAATGCAAAAAAATGTGAAAGTGACGTATTTGTCTATATGTGCTATTTTTTGTGGGTTTTTAATTTTATATTTTTTATTTAATTTTTTATTTTTATACTTTTATACTTTGATTTTTAATTTTTAGATTTTGTATTTTCTTTTTATATTTTATATATTTTTATATTTTTTCATCTTTTAAATTATAAAACAAGATATATAGACAATAAAGAAAAGAGAGAGATAATGTATATATAAAAATAGGTAAAAATAAGAAAAATATAGGAAATAAAATGTTTTTATGATTTTTGTATTTGTCTATATTTAATTATCTACAACTTTTATATACAAAGTTTATATATTTGAAGTATAAAAAGTGGAACTAAAAATCGGTCCCAAAAATGAATACAGAATGAATTAAATGAATAGGGAATTTATTGGTTTTTGGCCCTTATCTCCCCCTACTTTATTCCTTGTTGACCTAGTCATCGAGATGTCTAAGTCTCGGGGTTTCAGGTCATAAAATATTTACAATATTTTATTCTTTTTCTTTTCTTTTCTTTATTCTATAATTTTGGCATTAAAAACAGTGTTTTATACACATTTTATACAATAATGCATGAATGATAAAATGCACAAATTAAGGGTATTTACACGCATTTACTAGGGTTTTTAAGGCTAAAATGATAGAATAAAGATGATGAAATGGAGATTCATCAATTATATATAAAAATCAAATTTACAACAATCATTATCTAGAATCCCACATGCTCGCGAGAGCCCTACAACGTGACACAACGTTTTCTGTGTAAAAAGGTTGATTCTTGAAGATCAAATCATTTCTTGCAAGCAAAATTGTCTAGATCACCGCAAAAGGTTTTGAGATGTCGTCCGTGGAATTTCCTCCCACCCTCTTGATTGCCTCCCAGAAGTTCGTCGATCCGCTCACATTAACCCACGAAAAAGCTATCTCCTCCAAACCTTCACCGAAGTCTTGCACTTGAAGAAAAGATGCTCTGCAGTTTCTGCATGTCTACCACACCTATCACAGCTCACATCTTGTGTCCCCAGTAAGTTCGCTCTCTTAACTTTGTCACAAAGTTTGTTTTTCCTAAGGCACCATAGGAAAACTTTTATCCTGCTTGGTATCTTACTCGCCCATATAATCTTCATATCTTTGCATAATTATGGGTCACTTGTTTCCGCTCCATTGCTTCTCAACTCGCCATATAACTGTTTGACTGAGAATCTAGAGCCCGGCCATATATAATGATCTCTGATCGTAGAGAGATCAATAATAATGAATAAATGATGCATGTTTTAAAATATAATACATTAGATACATATTGTGAGTAATTCATACAAATTGCCAAAATTAAAAAATAATAAATCAGATACATATTTAAATTTAAATAATAAATTTAAATATGCATTGTTTAGTTATAAAACTGATGATATTGAACAAAATAGGTCAATAATTGATATTTCATGGCATATACGGGCAGTTCATTGTACTTAAAAAGTATGATTACGGATGTTCTAATTTTTATCAACTATGTTACTATAACAGATGATTTTTTTGAGGATAAAAAAATAATTAAAATAAAACTAAATCACATAATCACCCTCACATCATCCTTAAGATAATACAAGAAGATAAAAAGAGATAAAACAGCCAACAAACCAAGTTTTTTATTTCTTTATCTCTTAATTAAGTTCAATTTGTTATTGTCAATTATCTCATTGATTGTGCTTATAAATACCATGAGACCCCAATGACTTCCCGACACATTGCCCTTTGTGAGAGAAAGTTTTAGAGAGAGAGAGAGAGAGTGAGGTCGATGACGACATTTGTCCATCGCATCGTTTTCGGTTTTGACAACTATATCTCTCTCCGGTGACGTCGAAGTTTTTATCCGACCAAAATCGACGGAGAAACGATGTGATCGATGACGATTCGGATAGGCAGAATCACGACATCATTGTCGACGGATTTCGTGTCTCATTGAGGTATGTGTCGAACACATAGGATCGTTAAATGACATTTTATGTTGATCCTTGGCTTAGAAATATAATTTATAGATGTATATGTCGAACCCATAGGATCGTTCGATGAGTTTTTTTTTCACAGACACCTTTGATTCAAATCTTAAGTACACAAACAAAGCCATCGTTAACAATGGACGATTACTATATATATTAAAGGACGTTGGATACTGGATTAAATAGACCTCTAAATAATCTTACTGTGTAGAAAGAATATAGAACCTTTCAATTGTCTTTGTAGGGTGGAGTTAATATCTGTCTATATGAGGTTTCGATTTTATCTTAAATGCTGGATGCTTTGACGATCACAGTACGAGATAATAATCCATATATTGGATCCAAGTAAAATATTATTTTTAAGCCAAATAATCACATCATCCTATATTTGTATCTTTACTGTTCGAATCTTTGGAGAAACTTATTATAAGGTTGTATTGTAATAGGTGTTTTATTTATGTTATCCTTGTATCTATTCTTAATCACGAGTTACCTTTAATTTTAGGAGAATATGAAATGAACATAGAAAATTCATCCTTCTACCACATGACACATGTATCATTAATTTTCATCGTGGTACTCCTAGATGTATACGTGCCTTAATTAGAACCAAGAAATGAAAATAAAAAAGGGGATAACCCATCTAAGCAACCAGATAAAGTGTATATTTGGGGTCACAATGCGAGTTTTGATTTTTATGAATATGCTATCAAAGTAACGAATAATGATGATTGATAAATTAAGGTCAATAAGTCATTATTTATAAGTTAAGATTTCTGGCACCAACTCGAACTAAGGGGTCGTAAGGGCCTAAAGGGCCAACGTCTTTCAGGGACATGAGGCAAAAGATAAGTCTCTACAGTTGTAGCTACATTGTCATGTTATGTATTGTTATGAATCGCTTGTGCCAGCGGTAAGCCATCAAAGCCGTCTAAGAACTAACAATCAAGACCACTCTAAACATGAAAAATGTCATGGGCATATGCGCAATATGTGTGCATATATGCAATTATGTTACTGTAATGGACACATGTGTAAGTTCTGTTAATGTTATGTGCATATGTGCAATTTATGTTAATGATATGGGCATATATGCAATTTATATTAATGTTATGTGCATGTGTGCAATTATAATGATATGGGTACATGTGAAATTTATGTTAATGATATAGGTATATATGCAATTTATATTAATGTTAAGTGCATATGTGCAAGGGCATACGTGCAATTTATGTTAAGGCTAAAGGCATGTGTGCAATTATGCTAATGATATGGGCATACATGCAAATTTATATTAAGGCTAAAGGCACGTGTGCAATTATGCTAATGATATGGGCATACATGCAAATCTATGTTAAGGCTAAGGGCATGAGTGCAATTATGTTAATGATATGGGCATATGGGTTATTTAAATTAATGCCAAGGGTATATGTGCAATGATGTTAACATTATGGCCATAGATGCAAATATGACAAAACTTAAGGGTATATATGCAAATTTCGTATGCAACACATGGATATGAAAGAAATATACTTCGTATGCATCATTAAGTTAATCAAGGATGATTTTGGTAAGTCAAATAGTTTATACAACATGGCATTGATATAAAACCAAATGTATAAGTCTTTATTGTCGGATTAATTACCCTTATGTGACGGATGTAATAGTTGTATGTGACTTGATTTCTACGCTAGCCAGCTTGACCCCAACTCGGCACATACTAGGCTCATAACATGTATTGTTACTCTTTTTCAGGAGAACATGAGAATTAAGTTATTTACGCTTTAAGGGAGACCACCGTCTTCAAAAAGTAGAATCACTACGAGACTATTGCTGGATCGGGTTGGAAGGATGTCATTATGTCCACTGGAATAAGAAAATCGTAGATGTGATTCATCTAGTTATTTATCTTTTGTTTTATTTAAGGAACTCTTGGACTCATGTCCTTATTAATAGTACGGAAAGGAAGTTTTTTAGTCCATTCTTTACCGCTCTTATGTTATGACTAATGCTTTGAGTAATATCCCGAAACATCCGCTAAGTTCTCGCTTCCGCATCATTCTCGGACGATCGGGTTCGTTACAAGTAGTATCAGAGCAGGAGTTCCTCTGGACATGAGATATCCGACCAAATCAAACTTAGGTTCATTAGGTTAGAAAATCTGAGTATTCAACCGAACATTTCGCACTTCGTCATTGCATATGGCCCCTCATCGTGGGAATAAGGTGAGCGTATACCGCGAGTCTTCATCAACCCTCGAGATAGCTATGGGCATTGATGACACGACAATCGAGCAAGAGAGGTAGATCAGGTATATCTCAAATGGTCGTTGCGACCTCAATCGCTCGTGTGTCAATCAAGAAAAAGAGACCACCAAAATCGAATAAAATCAATCAAAATCAAATAGCGGTCCTGCTATTATTTTAACCTGGTATAGCGACCAGGGTCGAACACAAGGAGCACGTGATGGCCTTACGGGCTACGAAGTAGTCAAAAATAAAATAAAATAAAATAAAAGGTTTTTTTGGTGGATTTTTAGTTGTTTTTAATTTTTTTGGATTTTTGTTTAATTAAGAAAATAAAGAAACAAGTAAAACAAGCCAATTCAAACAATTATTTAATGCATCAAAAATCAATAAAAAATTTCAATAAAAATGTTTTTGTGTGTTTTATGATTTTTACTATTTTTAGTGAATTTTTGGTATTTTTCTGATTTGTATTTGATTTTCTAAAATTAAAACAAGGCAAGAAAACAACAACAATGTCCAGCCAAGCTTGAGGGACTTAGATAAAATATCTAAAAACCCCAAAAAGCCTGGAGGTAATTTTCCTGTATAGTAAACACTACAAAGAAAGTTCAGCCACTGGATTTATGATTTTTGGGTTTTTAAATTAATTATTAGAATTTTTATAGGTTTTAGGTGTTTTTCAAATTTTATGAGTTTTATGAAATGAAAAATGACCAAAATTGGTCAGAAAATCAAGCAAGAAAAACTAAGCAGTAACTATTTTTTTTGTAATTTTTAGGTAAGTTTTACTATTTTTTTGTGAATTTTTAAATCAAACAGTAATGAAAGTGACTGTTTTTGATTTTTTTAAAAATACCAAATCAAAACAAAAATGTCCCCAAAAATTCTAGAAAATTTTACAACATGGCAGGAGCCATGTGTCCAATTTTCATCGAATTTGGAGTAGGTTTGATATTTTATTTAAAATTAAAACCTAGGTACAGTGCACAGGGACCTGTACGCAATTATCCAAAGTTCTGGGGGGTCCGGTGCAAAATTCCCAAGAAATCAAGCGTGCGACGCGTGTTTGGGGCACATAGGGACCTATATGCAAAGAAAACAAGGTTCTAGGACTATTTGGTAACAGGTACCAAAAGTCCGAGGACCTGTTTGTAAATTACCCACAAATAAGCGCACATGCACAAATAAATCACGCACAGGGGTATAAATGCAATTTCCTAAAAATATTCATTCATTTCATAACAATCCAGAACTACAGGGCTAACTGTGCAAATATCCCAAAAAGGCACGTGTCGATGCACGTGCTACACTATGAACATGGGCATATATGCAAATACAGAAACAGACAAGGTCCAAAGTGCAAATGTACCAATGTAAATAAAATCCTAAAAATATTTACAGGGCTGAAACGAAATTAAACTAAACTAAGGACCTAAGGGATAAATTACCCTTTATTACGCAGGCCGACAGATGGGCGCCACGTGTGTGGATGGACGACTGGGAATGGGTGGCGTCCAACGCTGATATCCCTCGGGTGGATCGATCAGCCCAGGCGTCGCCACGTGGAGATCGAACGGTGGAGAAGTGCGGTGGCTAAACCTCGGCCATCGGACGGTGGAGATCGCTCCTCAGATGGATCTGACGCTGCTAATCGCTCCTCAGATGAACGGCTGTGATGACAACTGGAGCTGGGAGTCGATCTGACGGTCCTGGAGGATGGAGGAAGAACTGGGCTTCGGCGAACTTCGCCGGGCTCGTGCAGACGCTGTACTCCTCCTCGAAGGCCTCTGATGATCGGAGAAGATAGCGGGGGGCCCTCCGCGTCGAATGGTAGCCTCTGATGACTCAACGGAGCCCTGGGGAGCTCCGGCGAGGTCGGCGGAGGTCAAGCGCCTGCTCTTGGATGGTCGGACCCTCAGATGGGCTGGACGGTACCTGCAAAGCACAACAAAACGCTCGTGGGTCGAGGGCAAAGTGCCTCAACCCTGTGAGAGGGGGTGAAGGTGACTGGTGAGGCGGAGCGGTCGAGCTCCGGCGAGGGGTGGACGGAGGAGCTCGAAACCCCAGCTCCTGTGCGAGATGGGTTGAGTGGAGGGGCGTAGAACGTGCGCGGGAGGAAGGCGATGATGATGGTGCGTTCCGATGATCGAGGTGATGAGTGATGTGACCGGAATCAACGATGGACGGCGACGGCGAAAATTGGGGGAAAATCAAAATCAAAGAAAAGGGGAAAGAATCTAAGCTACCTGGGTGGTCGAGTCGACTGGGAATGAGCTTAGGCAGCTCTGGGTCTTTGCCTCACGGGACGTCATGGCCCGAGGCTCAAGCTCCTGCTTTGGGCGGAGCACGGCGACACAAGCTCACCGGATCGATGGTCCAGACGTCTCCTCCTCGCTGCGACAACGCCCGGAGCGAGCTGTCACTCTCACTAAGGCACTGGAGGTTACTGGGTGGTAGGCGAATGATCCAAAGATGCGGAATGAGGTGGCAGAGCTCAGCCCTTATACTGCCAGGAGTCTGATAAGAATGGGTCGGGTAGGGCTGCGTGAAGCACGGATCTCGAGGCGGGCACCCCGGCGAGGGTGTCGGATGTGACGTGAGTGAAACGGACCCAAGGTTTAGGTGCGAGGTGGTCGGGTTTAGGCGCTAGAATTAGGAGAAATCGGGTCGCCCGCCTAATACCCGTGGGAGGTGGTCCTGGGGGGAAGTTGACCGGGCGGTCAACAACCCCCGCGGACCAATGGGGACAGGCCACGTGGAAAATATTTAGAAAATCAATTAAAAATAGTAAATGGACTATTTATTAAAAACTCAAAACATGAAATATTTTTGTTTTAATTTTTTCTATTTTTAGTGATTTTTAATTAGTTTTTCAAAATAAAAATAGGGTACTTACAATATAGTACTATACATAGGTATATATACAATATAGGATTTTTAATTTTGATTTTTAATTAGTTCTTTTTATACATTTTTATTCTTATTTTATATTTTATTTATGTATATCATAAAATTAGGAATAAAAAGATATTTTTATTTTATTTTTACTATTTATATACATAGGTTAAATAAATACATATGTACATATATATACATGGTATATTTACAATGTGATTTTTAATTTTTTTTGATTTTGTTCTTTTTATTTTTCTATTTTTATTTTGATTTTTATATTTATAAATATATACAATTATTTATAAGCCACTTTTCTTCTATTTTTAGAGGAAAATATTTTTATTATAGTTACAGGTATATTTACACACATGAGCCCCTATCTCCTTCTACTTGGCTTTTATGCGGTCAGGCCCATGTTGAGCCCTCCCTTGGGTTAGGTTTCTTAATATTTATTCTAAATATTTCCCTCTTTTTCTTTTTTATCTTTATTCTTTTATTTTTGTGCAAAAACATGCTAATTATTACTTTTTACACCATGCATGCTTTTGGTAATTATTTATATTTACAAATATCTACATGCATTTGCAAAGGTTTTTGTAGCTAAAATATAAGAATAAAGAGTGATGAATGAGTATTCATCACCCCCCTATACTTAACTTTGCTAGTCCCTTAGCAAATACTTATTTGAAAAAGAAGTGAAAAAGAAGAAAGAAAAAGAAAAAGAGAAGAATGTACATGGATCAATGTTGATTATTAAACTTGCCTTCATTAAATTGAATTATGGAGCTCGATCAAATCTTTGGATTATTAATGTGTCGGAACCTTATTTGGACTTAAGCTTAAAACGCAACAACCTCTAAGTTCCACTACTCTCGAATCAAGACTCCTCAATGCTCCAGGTCAGAACAAGTCACCAAACACAAACCCTGAAGACCATGAATCTTTCCTTGTCCTGTGAATGTGAGGTATAAGCTCTCCACCTCAGAAATGGCAACTTGACAACCCTCCCCAACAAGGTAACTCTATGATCTCAATCTGGCCACTCTTTCCTCGAGGAGCGGGGTATTCCCTTCTAAGTTCAAGTTCAACCGGCTCAAGAAGAGGAGGAAGAAGAGAATGGACCATGGCCAGTGTAGCCATGTATCCTTGGGAGCTTGACCAGTGTAGCCAAGTCTCCCTGCTGCAAGCTACATAAGGTGGAACATGAAACACATGCTTTGCTTATTGCACTCTATATACATACTCTGGTGGGATTATCATTTTCTCTCAGACCCACCACTTTTTTGGAGTTATTTTCTTTTTGCATCATTTTTTTTCAAGTGCATCTGTACAACATGTACATGTGCAGCATATATACAAGGAGTTTTTCCCTCTTGAGCCAATAGACTATCCCTCTTTTGAAGTTTTATTGCAACCCACAACTCCCGTCGTTAGACCTCATGGCAACCAGACCAAGTTGAGACGCACTTCCTTCACTAAAAGAAGAAGAGAGGTTCCGCCTAGAAGTACTACCCTCATATGCTACCCCAAGTCAAGGAAGACTGCCTCCTCACCACCTCATCCATAGAGAGCTTGGTGCAAAGTGCTGGTGTCCAAGTAAAGACATTGTCTATATGAGTCATGTGTTGTTGTTAAGTTCTCTACTTAGGCTCATTGAGATGACATGTGATCATAGCCTAGTGGACTCAAAGAATTAAGTCACCATGGACCTGAAAAGCCTTAAACCTAAGCCCTATAAGGTTCCTCTTATAAATTAGGTGGATTAAGATCTTAATCAAGCTCCATTTCTCAATTTGATTCCAGGCTAGTTAAATGTCAACTATCATCCAGAAAAACTATATACATACATACAAAAGATTCGATTTACACAAATTTTTACAAACATGCAAAATTTTTGAAAAATGTTTTGAAATCATGAATGGATAATGCATAAAGTGCAAGTTTTGCAAAAGGTATTTACACACATTTACACAAGATTTTTGCAAACTTTTGATTTTCAAAACATTTTGGAAAAATTTTGTACTATATACATAATTTTGATAAGAAAATATTTACACAAGCTTTACACAAAAGATTTTTGAAAACATTTTTACAAAAATAATTTGTACACTAGCTATTTATGTGCAAATAAAAGAATGTTTATGTACATGAAATTTTTTTAATTTTTGTGATTTTTAGGGTTTTTAGCCCTTTTTTTATTAACACACTCACACAAAGTACGAGTTATGGCTAAAGTATATATGAAATATGTACACACCCACTATACTTAGCTCGAACGATGTCCTCAGAGTCAAGAGCGATGAAGAAGACATAACTCGTGCTATGTATAGGGAAGTGAAAAGGAAGGCTATATACAAAGACGAATAAATGAATAGAAAGTCAAAAAGAGATATCGGGTTTTCCCCCTTATCCTTAGGATTAAGTAATCCTCAGTATAGGAGGCTGTACACTAAGGGAAAACCGAGTGGAGAATGTACAGAATCTACCCCCCCTATACTTAGGGTAAAATATCCCTAAGTATAGGCAGCAAAATCAGGGGTAGACAAAAACAAAAGAAATACCCAAAGGTCTCACATCCCCCCTATACTTAGGGTAAAGTGCACCCTAAGTGTAGCATAATCAAAGATGACAAACGGGATGTGAGACTAAAGAATGTGATGATATGGACATCTGGATCTATACAGGTCGGAAGATCAGTGAAAATCAGGCGTGAGATGCATTAGATGTGAGTCAAAGACCACATCTCACACAAAAAGAATAGGGGCAACATCAACGACCCGCGGCTCATGATCTAGAAATGGCTTGAGCCGCTGGCCGTTCACACGAAAGGTACTCTCAGAAGACAACTCGGATATATCAATGCTACCGTTGTCGTGTACCTTTCTCACCAGGTAAGGTCCCTTCCACTTGCTCTGTAGCTTCCCTGGAAATAAATGAAGCCTCGCATCAAACAACCATACTCTCTGTCCAGGCTCAAAATGCATGTGGCTGATGTGAGAATCATGCCACTCCTTCACTCTCTCCTTATACTGTAGGCTGTTTGAGAAGGCGGTATCTCTCAATTCCTCCAGGGCTGCTAACTCTGCCCTCCTCTGGTCTCCTACACCATCTGGATCCATAAGTATCTCAGTGACTGCCCAAAGTGACCTGTGTCTCAGCTCAACAGGCAAATGGCACGGCTTGCCATATATGAGGCAAGAGGGAGATGTGCCCAATGGTGTCTTGAAAGACGTCCTATATGCCCACAAGACCGAGTCCAAAAGCTGTGACCAATCCTTTCGGTCAGGGCGGATGACTTTCTGCAATATAGTCTTGATCTCCCTGTTCGACACCTCGGCTAGACCATTCGTCTGTGGATGGTAAGGTGTAGCAACGTGATGGTCTATGCCGAACTCGCTAGCAAGGGCCTTCACCTGATCATTGATGAAATGAGACCCCCCATATGAAATCAATACTCGAGGTACCCCGAACCGCGTGATGATGTGCTTCCTCAAAAATCTGCAAACTGTCCTCGCATCAGCGGCTCGGGCGGGGATAGCCTCAACCCAACGACTAAGTACTCAAATCCCTGACTCTTAGGGAATGGACCCATGAAATCGATGCCCCATGCGTCAAAAACCTCACAGAAGTGAATGGGCTGCATCGGCATCATATCACGCTGTCCACAAGTGCCCCTCCTCTGAAAATCAGTACACCTCTTCACGAACTCATCAGAGTCCTTGAAGAGGGTAGGCCACCACAAGCCAAATTGGAGCACTTTCTGTGTCGTTCTCCTCCCAGAATGATGTCCTCCTGCCTCAAGCTTGTGGCAGTAAGTGAGGACGCTATGGTGCTCCTCCTGGGGAATGCACCTACGCCAGACGCTATCCCCTCCCTCGTGGTAAAGGATGGGATCCTCCCAGTGGTAGGACTTGGCCTTCGCAAGGAAGGTCTCAAGCCTCTGCCTGGGCCAGGCTTGTGGGACTTTCCCAGCAACGAGGAAGTTCACAATATCGACATACCATGGGAGTGAGGCGATAGCAAGGATCGCCTCATCTGGGAAGGTCTCACAAATGGGATCAATATGCTCGGACTCCTCAGGATGCTCTAAATGGGAGAGATGATCCGCCACCACTTTCTTGACTCCAGGCTTATCTTTGATCTCAAGGTCGAACTCCTGGAGTAGAAGGATCCATCTAGTCAATCTGGCCTTGGCATCCTTCTTTGCCATGAGGTATCAGATGGTGGTGTGATCAGTGTACAAGGTCACTCTAGATCCAATGATATAAGATCTGAACTTATCTAGGGCGAACACTACGGCTAGCATCTCCTTCTCTGTGACTGTATAATTTCACTGGGCGGAATCCAATGTGCGGCTAGCGTAGTGGATAGCAAAGGGGACTCCATCCCTCCTCTGT
The DNA here is from genome assembly GCA_037367405.1 of Ottelia alismoides. Lineage (NCBI taxonomy): Eukaryota > Viridiplantae > Streptophyta > Magnoliopsida > Alismatales > Hydrocharitaceae > Ottelia > Ottelia alismoides. The sequence continues at coordinate 410,137 of JAZKJV010007902.1, read as the reverse complement.
CCTAGCACGGCCCCCACAGCGAAATCGGAGGCATCCGTCATGATCTCGAATGGAAGAGACCAATCCGGTGGCTGGAGAACAGGAGCCTCTATGACACACTGCTTGAGAGTCTCGAAGGACAAAAGACACTTGTCATCAACAAGGAATTCGGTGTCTTTCGTCAGGAGGTCAGTCAACGGCCGGGCAATCCTGCTGAAATCATGAATAAATCGTCGGTAGAAACCGACGTGCCCCAGAAATGACCGTAACTGCCTTAGATTGGACGACGGAGCGAGTTTTCTAATGACATCTACCTTGGCCGGATCTACCTCCATGCCCCTGTTGGAGATGATGTGGCCAAGCACCTTCCCTTGAGTCACCATGAAGTGACTCTTCTCCCAAGATAACACCAAATGGACCTCTATATATCGCTGGAGTACTCGGTTTAGGCAGTAAAGACAAGAGTCAAATCCGTCGCCGTAAATCGAGAAATCGTCCATGAAGACCTCCAAACACTCCCCTACCATGACCGAAAAGATTGACAGCATGCATCTCTGAAATGTGCAGGGGCATTGCATAGCCCAAATGGCATGCGTCGGAAGGCATATGTGCTGAAAGGACAGGTAAAGGTGGTCTTCTCCTGGTCCTCAGGAGCGATGGCCACCTGGTTGTAGCCCGAGTACCCATCCAAGAAACAGTAATGGCTCTTCCCCGCCAGTCTCTCAATATCTGGTCAATAAAAGGCAGGGGGAAATGATCCTTCTTGGTGGCCTGGTTGAGTCTCCTATAGTCAACGCAGACCCGCCAAGAAGTGGGTACTCGTGTAGAAATCTCCTCTCCTGACTCACTGATCACAGTCGTGATGCCCGTCTTCTTGGGCAACACATGCAAGGGGCTGACCCACTTGGAGTCGGAAATGGGATAAATAAAATCTGCGCTCCACCATTTTGAGATTTCCTTCATGACAACCTCTCTCAGATTGGGGTTCAGCCGCCGTTGGAACTCACGCGACGGCTTCGCCCCATCCTTGAGATAGATATGGTGGGAGCAACGTGATGGACTAATCCCATGGAGATCTGCTACGCTCCATCCGATTGCCTTGCGGTTCTTTTCAAGAACCCCCATCAAACGGGAATCTTGCTCTCCAGTCAGATCGGCGGAGATGATGACTGGGTACATCTCAGGCTCGCCCGCAAGGAATCGATACTTTAGCGAAGTAGGGAGCGGCTTCAGCTCTAGACAGATGGGTGCTGGTGGATCTGGCCTCTGAAGTGTCTCTGTGTATGCTGCCAAATCTGTATGGGAGAACTGAAACTCTCTCTCAATCTCAGGAATTGGAGAAGGCTGCTCTGACTGACTATCTCTGCTATGCTCGGCATCTACCTCCTCCTCAGCTGTAGGCTCTGTGGAACTCAGGTCTGGCATGTAATCCTTGCAATCTGCCCAATCAGACTCTGAATCCGAGGGATCTGCATCAAAAAAGGTGGCATCAGTACCACTGTCACACAAGGTGGCCTCAGTACCACCATCGTCACAAGAATCCGTGCCGCGGTCGAGAACCGGCTCTGCTACCACTGAAGTATCCTGAACCAGGAATGTGCTCTCCAAGCTCTCCTCTGCTGTCATCTCGGCATCAGTGGTGTCTGAAAATGAGAGGATGGCCTGTGCTGCTGGATCTGCCCATACTGCCTCATCGTCTATGATCACAAAATCACACTCCTGGTGGATGTCTAACCCGGCATCTGTCAGCTGCTCTGAATCTGAACTGGTCTCTGAGCATGATCTGTCTCTTGCTCTGTAGTCCTCGACCGTCTCTATTTGTACACTCTCACCCTCGACGCGAAAGTATACCTTACCGCTGTCATGGTTAGTCACCTCCTTGGCTGTGGCCAAGAACGGACGACCGAGAATGATGGGGGTATCGGTCACTGAATCAGGGATCTCCACGTCCAACACTACGAAGTCCACGGGGAATTTCAGGCCCTGGATAGTGACGACAACATCTCACAAAAATCCCTTCGGTCTCTTGACAGATCGATCAGCAAACTGAAGGACTGTCCTGCTCTGTCTAAGAGTGCCCAACTCGAAGCAGTCGAGAAGGGCTGTCGGAAGGAGGTTAATAGAAGATCCGCTATCCAATAGAGTCCGGTCGAACCTCTGCTCTCTAATGTGACACCTGACATAAGGGGCTCCTGAATCTGGCCTCTTGGCCGGCAGACGGTTCTGAATCACGAAACACGTGGCTTTCGTCAGCACATGGATCTCTGAGTGGTGGTTCCTCCTCTTCCTCCTGAATGTAGTCCTGTCTCTCAATGAATGCTGAAGAAGGGGGATGTGCTACAAAGCCTCCTGAAGGGTCAGCTGTATGTGGAATCTATCAATCATGTTCTGGCTGAACTCCTCCTGCTCTCTCTTTTTTGGATCTCTTTCTTTTTTCTTCCCCTTCCCCATCTGAAGGGCTCTAGGGAAGGGAATCACTGGGTCCTTCTCAGATGAAGGACTAGGAAAAGGTCTAGACGGCTCGACGGCCGGATCCGCACATACATCAAGCTCCACAGTGGGACCAGAAAAAACCAAACCTTTTCCTATATTCATAACATAGTTCCGAGATACATCAGAATGAGGAAAAACTACAGCTCTCTCAGAATGAACTCTGGTGGTCTCAGTACCACCACTGGCTGGCTCAACTGGACGTCTCGTGGCCTCAGTACCGTGCTCTAGCTCGGCATCAGGAGTGGCCTCAGTACCACCACCTCGAACTGGTGAAATAGCGGCCTCAGCACCGCCTGTGGAATCAGCATCCTTGGTGGCATCAGTACCACCATCATCAACATGAGCGGCCTTAGTACCGCTCTCCTGCTCCTCATCTAGCGCCCTAGGTGTGTCCTCGTGATGTCGCTCAGACGAGGTGCCGCCGCCGGCTGGTGTCCTACCGCTCCTAAGTGTGACAAAATCAGCATCAAAAAGATCTGCAGACATATCATTAAATGGATCACTAGGAGGGGCCTGCTCAGTGTAAGCTACTGCTCAGACTTCCGCTTCAGGCTGTTGGGGTTCGGCTTGATCTGGGCAGGGATGACGGCCTTCCCTCTCACAATGTCCCGCATCTCCTGCGGAACTCGTCCATATACCGTCTGAAAGTAGCCTACTAGTCCGTGAGGAGGCGGGCTATGTCGTCCAAGGCGGGGTTCTCGTATGGTGGACCATGAGAGCCCGACGGGTAGCCTCTCTGGTAATGAGGCTGCTGGAACTGGTGCTGCTGCTGAGAGGGGTATGGGTGTGGTGGATGCTGCTGCTGGTGAGGCTGCTCACGCCTCCAAGACTGTCCCTGCTGATAGGGACGAGGAACGTAGGATGACTGTTGCTGCTGCTGTGAAGGGTAGACTGGGAGCTGCTGCTGCGACTGGTGCTCTCTCTGATGGCCGTACTGGCCTCCCTGACCAGATGGCTGCTGCTGGGGCTGGGCACCTCCGTTTCCCCATCTGAATCCGGGATGGTCTCGTCGGATCCCAGGCTGAGGACGGTCATACCAAATCCGTTGACATCCATCAACGGCTCTGCATCGTACTGGGCTGGCGGGAGTACTGCCAGAGGCTGATCAGGCTGGTATACCACCATCTGCAAGTCTGGAGATGGTGGTGACTGGTAGGTGGGCTGCGGCTGCTGGTACGGCTCCGCCTGTACAAGGTGAACCTGTCTAGGCTGCTGGTGTGAGTTGGAGCGCTGGGACGAGCTGCTGCTGCTGTCGTGATCGCCTCGCGACTGAAGACGGGGCTGTGGAGCCGTCTGTGCCTCCTGGAGACACATGAGCTGGGTCTTCATGTCGCTCAGAGTCTGTGCCATCTGCTCCATCTGAGTGATGCCCTGGCACTGCTTCTTCTCTATCAGCTCCATCCGATCCAACTTCTCGCTGATAATCCCCATGTCCGCAGCGGATGACTCTGCCTGTGCCGCTGCTACTGCGGACGAACTGGATGGACCGGCATCGACCCGTGCTATCCTCTGGTACTGCACGGGTCCTGGCTGCTGCTGGGGTCTGCCCTGAGTGTACAACCTGGTCTGGGACATTGATAGCACAAAAATCCGAGCGACTAAGGCAATCAGGTAACTGAAACGGTCGTTGCGACCTCAATCACTCGGATGTGTATCAAGAAAAATATCAGACCACTAAATACAAATAAAATCGATCAAAACAAGGTAAGCGGTCCTGCTAAATGTTTAACCTGGTATAGCACCCAGGGTCGAACTCGAGGAGCACGGGTTGGCCAAAGGCCTACGAAGTAGTAAAAATGAAATAAAATAAAAGACAAAATATTTTTAGTGATTTTTAATGATTTTTATATTTTTTTTGGATTTTTCAAATGTGAAGAAAATAAAAGAAACACAAATAAGCACACTTCAACAATTATTTAATGCATCAAAAATCAAGCAAAAATTCAAACGAAAATGTTTTTATGTTTTTTAGGTTTTTTAGTGTTTTTGGTGAATTTTTGGAATTTTTATGATGTATATTTTATTCTCTAAAAATCAAATAGTAGCAAAAATGCAAGGTACTGTCCAGCCAGGCCCAAAATCCCTAGATAAAATATCTAAGGACCTCAAAAGGGCCTGGAGGTATTTTTCCTGTAAACTAGGTAAGACAAGGAAAATTTGAGTACCAAAATTATTGTTTTTAGGCTTTTAGGTGATTTAATAGAATTTTATGGGTTTTTAGGTGTTTTTAAGTTTTTATGGTTTTTAAGCAGAGAAAAATAGCCAAAATTGGCTAGAAAATCAAGAAACACAAAATAAACAGCACCTAATTTTTATAAAATTTTAAGGGGGTTTTTTATATTTTTTTGGGGTTTTTAACTCTAGACAGTAGCAAAAATGATGATTTTTGAATTTTTAAAAATAGCAAACGAAATCAAAAATGTCCTCAAAAATTCACAAAAATCCTACACCATGGCAGGAGCCATGTGTCAAATTTTCATCGAATTTGGAGGTGATTTGATATTTTATTCAAAAACCACAAGAGGGTACTGTGCACAAGGACTGTAATGCAAATACCCAAAGTTTTGGGGGTCCAGGTGCAATTAACCCAGCCAATCACGTGCCAAGCGCGTGCCTGGGGCACTCAAGGACCTATTTGTAAAGAAAATAAGTCCCGAGGACCTATTGGTAACTCGTACCAAAAGTCCAGGGGGCTATGTTGCAAATTACCCACAAATAAACGCACATGCGAAATTAAACCATTCACAGGGGCATAAATGCAATTACACAAAAAGTTTCATTCATTCATAAACATCCAGAACTACAGGGGCATCAATGCAAATACACCAACAAAACACGTGACGAAGCACGTGGCTCACACAGGCAAGGGCATGAATGCAAATATCTAAAGTACGAGGTCCAACATGCAAAATACCCTAAAACTAAACAATTGATTAAAATATTTACAGGACTAAAACGAAATAAAAGATAAGGAAGGGCCTAAGGGTAAATTACCCTTTATTAAGTCGCCCGATGGATGCGCGCCACGTGGGTAGATGGACGACTGGAAATGGGTGGCGCTCCAACGCTGAGGTCCTCGCAGCGATCGGACGGTCGAGGGTATGCCACGTGGGGGATCGAACGGGTGCGGCTCTCGGTGGCTAAACCTCGTGCAACGGACGGTCCAGATCGCCTCTCCAAGATCTGACGGTGGCTGGAACTCCTCAAGTGGACGGTCAGGATAAGAACTGGAGGTCGAGGACGATCGAACGGTCGGGGAAGATGCTGGAAGAACAACTCGCCGGCCTCGTGCGTGCGCTGGAATCCTCCCCTGCTGCCTCTGAAGATCGGAGAAGCTCCGCGATGATGCTCCGCAGCTGATGGTGGGTTCCGATGACCCAGCCGAGCCCTGGAGGGCTCCGGCTAGGTCGGCGGAGCTGAAGCTCCTGGCCCGAATGACCCAAGTCCTCAGATGGGCTGGGGAAGTACCTGCAAGATATACCAGGAGACTCACGGGTCGAGGGCAAAGTGCCTCGACCCCGTTAGGCGGGTGAAGGTGTCCGGTGGGGCGATATGGGTGAGCTCCGGCGAAGGGGGTAGACGGAGGAGCTCGAACCCCAGCTCCTGTGCGAGCTGGGTTGGATGGGGGTATGGAGAAGGTGCGCGGGAGGAAGGCGGAGGTGACGATGGATTCCGATGATCGAATGGAGGTGTGAGGCGGTCGGAATCGATGAAACACGGCGATGGCTCGAATTGGGGGAAATCTGAAATTGACGAAAAGAAAAGAGAATAGGGTCTACCTGGGTGGATGAATCGACTGTGGACAAGCTTGCGAAGCTCTGGATCCTCGCCTCAAGGAGCGTCGACGTCCGAGGCTCGAGCTCCAACTCAGGGCGGAGCACGGCGGTGATGACTCGCTGGATCGATGGTTTTCGCCTCCTCTCCTCGCTGCAACAGGTCGAGGCGCGAGCTGTCACCTCTCTCTCTCTGGAGCTCACTGGAGAACGAAGCAAATGGCCAAAGATGCGTGAAATGGGTGGCGGAGCAGAGCTTAAGTACGCTGGCGGGTCCGGGAAGAAGGGCGCGGGTAGGGCGATCTGGTGCGCGGATCTCGAGGCGAAGGCTCCGGCGAGGTTCTCGGGTATGACGTGAGCAATCCGGACCCGGGGTTTGGGCGAAAAGGATTCGGGTCTGTATGGGAAAAATCCGAGAAGATCGGTCGGGCGCAGCAGACCCGTGGGAAGTGGTCCTGGGGGGGGAGTTGACTGGGCGGTCAACATTTCCCAGGGCCAATGGGTGAAGGCCACGTGGCTGAATCTTGAGATGACAAATGGAGGTAGCTAGGGCCCGATTCAGCCAAAACTCAAAACATGAAATATTTTTATTTTATTTTTTCTATTTTTTGGTGATTTTTAATTAATTTTTGGAAATAAAAATAAGGTATTTACATTATATAGCTATATATAGGTATATATACAATATGTAGGCTTTTGATTTTGGATTTTTAATTATTATTTTTGTATAATTTTATTCCTATTTTATATTTATTTATAGCATAAAATAAGGAATAAAAGGGTGTTTTTATTTTATTTTTATTATTTATATACATAAGTAAAAGAAATAGATATATACATGGTATATATACAATGTATTTTTGGTATTTTTGATTTTTCTATTTTTATTTTGATTTTTGCTTTGATTCTTTTTATTTTATTTATTTAAAAAGTATAACATAGACTATTTACAACAAGTTTAAAAATTAATTTTGTATATTTATATGTGGTTTATGATGAAAGGATATTTTTAATCTTTTTTTTTATTTTTTTTATTTTGTTTTTACATTAATAAATATATATAAATATTTACAAGCATATTTTTGGGTGAGGAAAATATAATTTTATTTATTTACATAGATATTTACACAAGAGCCCCTATCTCCCTCTACTTTGGCTTTTATGCGGTCAGGCCCATGCTAAGCCCTCCCTTGGGTTAGGTTGCTCAATATTTATTCTAAATATTTCCCTCTTTTTCTTTTTAATCTCTATTCTTTTATTTTTGCACAAAAACATGCTAATTATAGATTTTTACACAATACATGCTTTTGGTAATTATTCCTATTTACACATATCTACATGCATTTGCAAAGGTTTTTGTAGCTAAAATATAAGAATAAAGAGTGATGAATGGGTACTCATCACCCCCCTATACTTAAATTTGCTAGTCCCTTAGCAAACACTTATTTGAAAAAGAAGTGAAAAAGAAAGAAAGAAAAAGAAAAAGAGGATGTACATGGATCAAGGTTGATTATTAAACTTGCCTTCATTAAATTGGGGTATGGAGCTCGATCAGATCTTTGGATTATTAATGTGTCGGAACCTTATTTAGACTTAAGCTTAAAACTCAACAGCCTCTAAGTTCCACTAATCTATAACCAAGACTACTCAATGCTCCAGATCAGAACAAGTCATCAATCACAAACCCTGAAGACCATGAATCTTCTCTTGTCCTGTGAATGTGAAGTCTAAGCTCTCCACCTCAGAAATGGCAACTTGACAACCCTCCCCAACAAGGTAACTCTATGACCTCAATCTGGCCACTCTTTCCTCGAGGAGCGGGGTATTCCCTTCTAAGTTCAAGTACAACCGGCTCAAGAAGAGGGGGGAGAAGAGAATGGGTCAAGGCCAGTGTAGCCAAGTACCCTTGGGAGCTTGACCAGTGTAGCCAAGTCTCCCTGCTGCAAGCTACAACAGGTGGATCATGAAACCAAGCTTTGCTTATTGCACTTATATACATACTCCGGTGGGATTATCATTTTCTCTCAGACCCACCACTTTTTTGGAGTTCTTTTCTTTTTGCACACATTTTTTTTTTCGAGTGCATCTATACAACATATACATGTGCAGCATATATACAAGGAGTTTTTCCTCTTGAGCCAGTAGACTATCCCTCTTTTGAAGCTTTATTGCAACCCACAACTCCCGTCGTTAGACCTCATGGCAACCAGACCAAGTTGAGACGCACTTCCTTCACTATAAGAAGAAGAGAGGTTCCGCCTAGAAGTACTACCCTCATATGCTACCCCAAGCCAAGGAAGACTGCCTCCTCACCACCTCATCCGTAGAGAGCTCGGTGCATAGTGCTGGTGTCCAAGTAAAGCCATAATCTATATGAGTCATGTGTTGTTGTTAAGTGCTCTACTTAGGCTCATTGAGATGACATGTGATCATAGCCTAGTGGACTCAAAGAATTATGTCACCAAGGACCTGAAAAGCCTTAAACCTAAGTCCTATAAGGTTCCTCTTAGAATTAGGTGGATTAAGATCTTAATCAAGCTCCATTTCTCAATTTAATTCCAGGCTAGTTTAAATGTCAACTATCATCCAAGAAAAACTATATACATATGTACAAAAGATGCTTATTTACACACATTTTACAATCATGCAAAATTTTTGAAAAATGTTTTGAAATCATGAATGGATGATGCATGAAGTGCAAGTTTTGCAAAAAGAGATTTATACACATTTACACAAGATTTTTGCAAACTTTTGATTTTCAAAACATTTTGGAAAAATTTTGTACTATATATATAATTTTAACACAAAAATATTTACACAAGCTTTACACAAAAGATTTTTGAAATCATTTTTACAAAAATAATTTGTACACTAGCTATGTATGTGCAAATAAAGGAAGATTATGTACATGAAAAATTTTTAATTTTTGTGATTTTTAGCCATTTTTATTTATTAACACACTCACACAAAGTACGAGTTATGGCTAAAGTATATATGAAATATATACACACCCCCCTATACTTAGCTCGAACGATGTCCTCAGAGTCAAGAGCGATGAAGAAGACATAACTCGTGCTATGTATAGGAAAGTGAAAAGAAAGGCTATACAAAAAGGAAATGAAAAGTCAAGAGGGTCTCAGGTCTCCCCCCTATACTTAGGATCAAGTGATCCTAAGTATAGCAGGCTGTACACGAAGGGAAAACCGAGTGGAGAATGTACAGGGTCTACCCCCCCTATACTTAGGGTGAAATATTCCTAAGTATAGGCAGTGACACAGGGGTGGACAGAAACAAAAGAAATACCCGAAATGTCTCACATCCCCCCTTTACTTAGGGTAAAGTGCACCCTAAGTATAGCATAATCACAAGATGGAGAAAGGGATGTGGGACTAAAGAATGTGATGATATGGACATCTGGATCTATATACATCGGACGATCAGTGAAACTCAGGCGTGAGATGCATTAGATGTGAGTCAAAGACCACATCTCACGCAAAATGAATAGGGGCAAGATCAACGACCCGCGGCTCATGATCTAGAAATGGCTTGAGCCGCTGGCCGTTCACTCGAAAGGTACTCTCAGAAGACAACTCAGATATGTCGATGCTACCGTTGTCGTGTACCTTTCTAACCAGATAAGGTCCCTTCCATTTGCTCTGTAGCTTCCCTGGAAATAGGCGTAGCCTCGCATCAAACAGCCATACTCTCTGTCCAATCTCAAAATGCTTGTGGCTGATATGAGAATCATGCCACTCCTTGACTTTCTCCTTATAATGTAGGCTGCTTGAGAAAGCTGCATCTCTAAGCTCCTCCAGGGCAACTAGCTCTGCCCTTCTCTGGACTCCCATACCATCTAGATCCATGATAATATCTGTGACTGCCCAAAGTGACTTGTGCCTCAGCTCAATAGGTAAATGGCATGGCTTGCCGTATACGAGGCGAAAGGGAGATGTGCCCAAAGGTGTCTTGAAAGACGTCCTATATGCCCACAAGACCGAGTCCAAGAGCTGTGACCAATCCTTTCGGTCAGGGCGGACGACTTTCTACAATATAGTCTTGATCTCCCTATTCGACACTTCGGCTAGACCGTTCGTCTGTGGATGGTAAGGTGTAGCAACACGATGGTCTATGCCGAACTCGCTAGCAAGTGCCTTCACCTGGTCGTTGATGAAGTGAGATCCCCCATCAGAAATCAGAACTCGTGGAACCCCGAACCGCGTGATGATGTGCTTCCTCAAAAATCTGCAAACGGTCCTCGCATCAGCGGCTCGGGCGGGGATAGCCTCCACCCAACGACTCACATAATCAACGGCCAACAGAATGTACTCAAATCCCTGACTCTTAGAGAATGGACCCATGAAATCGATGCCCCATGCGTCAAAAACCTCACAGAAGTGAATGGGCTGCATCGACATCATATCACGTTGTCCACAAGTGCCCATCCTCTGACAGTCAGTACACCTCTTCACGAACTCATCTGAGTCCTTGAAGAGGGTAGGCCACCACAAGCCGGATTGGAGCACCTTCTGTGCCGTTCTCCTCCCAGAATGATGTTCTCCTGCCTCAAGCTTGTGGCAGTAAGTGAGGACGCTATGGTGTTCCTCCTGAGGAATACACCGACGCCAGACGCTATCCCCTCCTTCGTGGTAAAGGATGGGATCCTCCCAGTGGTAGGACTTGGCCTTCGCAAGGAAGGTCTCAAGTCTCTGCCTGGGCCAATCTTGAGGGACTTTCCCAACAACGAGAAAGTTCACAATATCGGCATACCATGGGAGTGAGGCGACAGCAAGGATCGCCTCATCTGGGAAGGTATCTCTAATAGGGTCAATCTGCTCAGAATCCTCAGGCTGCTCTAGTCGGGAGAGATGATCCGCCACCACATTCTTGACTCCAGGCTTATCCTTAATCTCAATATCGAACTCCTGGAGTAGAAGGATCCATCTAGTCAGTCTGGCCTTGGCATCCTTCTTTGCCATGAGGTACCTGATGGCGGTGTGATCTGTAAACAAAGTCACTCTAGATCCAATGATATACGATCTGAACTTATCTAGGGCGAACACTACGGCTAGCATCTCCTTCTCTGTGACCGTGTAATTCCGCTGGGCGGAATCCAAAGTGCGGCTAGCATAGTGTATGGCAAATGGAACTCCATCCCTCCTCTGTCCCAACACTGCCCCTACGACAAAATCGGAGGCATCCGTCATGATCTCGAATGGGAGAGACCAATCTGGCGGCTGAAGGATAGGAGCCTCAATGACGCACTGCTGGAGAGTCGCGAATGACGAAAGACACTTGTCATCGACAAGGAACTCGGTGTCTTTCGTCAAAAGGTCAGTCAACGGTCGGGCAATCCTGCTGAAATCATGAATAAATCTCCTATAAAATCCAACATGCCCCAGAAATGACCGTAGCTGCCTCAGATTGGACGGCGGTGCGAGTTTCCTAATGACATCAACCTTGGCCGGATCAACCTCCATGCCCCTGTTGGAGATGATATGGCCAAGCACCGTCCCTTGAGTCACCATGAAGTGACTCTTCTCCCAAGATAGCACCAAATGATACTCAATACATCGCTGGAGTACTCGATCTAGGCAGTCAAGACAAGAATCGAATCCGTCGCCGTAGATCGAGAAATCGTCCATGAAGACCTCCAAACACTCCCCTACCATGTCCGAGAAGATCGACAGCATGCATCTCTGAAAAGTCGCAGGGGCATTGCATAGCCCAAATGGCATGCGTCGAAAAGCATATGTGCCGAAGGGACAGGTAAAGGTGGTCTTCTCCTGATCCTCAGGAGCGATGGCCACTTGGTTGTAGCCCGAGTACCCATCCAGGAAGCTATAATGGCTCTTCCCTGCCAGTCTCTCAATGATTTGGTCAATAAAAGGCAGGGGGAAATGGTCCTTCTTGGTGGCTTGGTTGAGTCTCCTTTAGTCAACACAAACCCTCCAAGAGGTGGGTACTCATGTAGCAATCTTCTCTCCCGACTCACTGATCACAGTCGTGATGCCCATCTTCTTGGGCACCACATGCAAGGGGCTGACCCACTTGGAGTCGGAAATGGGATAAATAAAATCTGCACTCCACCATTTTGATATTTCCTTCATCACAACCTCTCTCAGGTTAGGGTTCAGTCGCCGCTGGAACTCACGCGACGGCTTCGCCCCTTCCTCGAGATAGATATGGTGGGAGCACACCGATGGACTAATCCCATGGAGATCTGCTACGCTCCATCCGATCGCCTTGCGGTTCTTTTCAAGAACCCCCATCAAACGGGATTCCTGCTCTCCAGTCAACTCAGCGGAGATGATGACTGGGTACATCTCTGGTTCGCCCGCAAGGAATCGATACTTCAGCGAAGTAGGGAGCGGCTTCAGCTCTGGAATGCTGGGTACTGGCAAATCTGGCTGCGGAAGAAACTGAGTGAACACTGCTAAATCTGCCAAATCTGCCTGGGAAAGTGAAAGCGTACTCTCGCAAACTGGATCGGAAGAAGGCTGCTCAACTGCACTGTCTCTGGTCTGCTCTGCATCTGCCTCCTCCCCATCTGTAGGCTCAGGTGAACTCAGGTCTGGCATCTGATCATAGCAATCTACCCAATCAGACTCTGAATCCGAGGGATCTGTATCAACCACGGTGGAATCAGTACCACCGGAAAATAAGGTGGCCTCAGCACCACCATCACTAAACATCGTGCTGCGATCAAGGACCGGCTCTGCTGCCTCAATGGTATCCGGGACCAGAGCTGTGCTCTCCAGACTCTCCTCTGCTATCATCTCGGCATCAGCTGTATCTGAAAGTGAGAGGATGGTCTGTGTCTCAAGATCTGCCCAAGCTGCCTCATCATCTGTGATCACAAAATCACAGTCCTGGTGGATGTCTGGCTCTGCGTCTGTCAGCTGCTCTGAATCTGTACTCGCATCTGAGCGGACTCTGAATCTAGCTCTGTAGTCCTCGACCGTCTCTATTTGTATACTCTCGCCCTCGACGCGAAAGTACACCTTCCCGCTATCATCATCAGTCACCGCCTTGGCTGTGGCCAAGAACGGACGACCAAGGATGATGGGGGTATCGGCCACTGACTCAGGGATCTCCATGTCCAACACTACGAAGTCCACGGGGAATTTCAGGCACTGAATCGTGACGATAACGTCTCGTAATAACCCCTTCGGCCTCTTGACAGATCGATCAGCGAACTGAAGGACTGTCCTGCTCTGTCGAAGAGTGCCCAACTCGAAGCGGTCGAGAAGGGCTGCCGGAAGAAGGTTGATCGACGATCCGCTATCTAGTAGAGTACGGTCGAACCTCTGCTCACTGATCTGGCATCTGACATACGGGGCCCCTGAATCTGGCCTCTTGGCTGGCAGACGGTTCTGGATTGCGAAACACGTGGCTTTCGTCAGCACATGTATCTCTGAAGTGTGGTTCCTCCTCCTTCTCCTGACTGTAGTCCTTTCTCTCAAAGATCGCTGGAGAAGGGGGATGTGCTGCAAAGCCTCCTGGAGGGTCAACTGGATGTGGAATCGATCGATCATGCTCTGGCTGAACTCCTCAAGCTCCCTCTTTTTTGGATCATTTTTCTTCCCCTTTCCCATCTGAAGGGCTCTAGGGAAGGGGATCACAGGGTCCTTCTCAGATGAAGGACTAGGAAAAGGCCTAGACGGTTCGATGACCGGATCCACACATACATCATGCACCACAGTGGGACCAGATGAAAGTAAACCTTTTTCTTTATTCACAACAGAGTTCTGAGATACAGGAATGCGAGGGAAGACAACATCTCTATCACGACAAACACTGGTGGCCTCAGTACCACCGTGGGCTGGCTCTGCTACTGCTGCTGGTAGACATCCCGCGGCATCAGTACCGCGGGCTGGCTCGGCTGAACTGGTGGTGTCAGTACCACCTCCTAGATCTGATGAAGCGGCGGCCTCAGTACCGCCGGTGGGATCAGCATCCTTGGTGGCCTCAGTGCCACCGTCATCATCTGGAGCGGCCTCAGTACCGCTCTCCTCCTCCTCATGTGGCGCCTCTGAAGTGTCCTCGTGGTGAAGCTCAGATGAGGCGCCGCCACCTGCTGGGGTCCTACCGCTCCTAAGTGTAACAAAATAAGCATCAAATAGATCCGAAGATGTATCATCAAAGGGGTCACTAGGAGTGGCAAACTCAGTATGTACTACCTGCTCAGATTTCCTCTTGAGGTTGTTCGGGTTCGGCTCAATCTGGGCTGGAATGGCGGCCTTCCCTCTCACCAAGTCCCGCATCTCCTAGCGGAACTCGTCCATCTCCCGTCTGAATGTGGCCTGCTGGTCCGTGAGGAGGCGGGCAATGTCATCCAAAGCAGGGCTCTCGTGGGAACCCGACGGGTAGCCTCTCTGTGGGTGAGGCTGCTGGAACTGTTGTTGCTGGTAAGAGGGGTATGAGGAAGGGTGCTGCTGCTGAACTGGGTGAGCCTGGTGCTCACGTCTCCACGACTGTCCCTGCTGCTGATAGGGACAAGGACCGAAGGATAACTGGTGCTGCTGATATGCTGGGGGCTGCTGCTGCGGCTGGTGGTGATCTCTCTGCTGGGAGTACTGCCCTCCCGGTCCTGACGGCTGCTGCTGGGGCTGGGTACCACCACTCCCCCACCGGAATCCGGGATGGTCTCGTTGGATCCCAGGCTGGGGGCGGTCATACCAAATCCCGTTGACATCCATCAACGGCTCGGCATCGTAGGGGGGTAGCGGGAGTACTGCCAGAGGCTGGTCCGGCTGGTAGACCACCATCTGCATCTCTGGAGATGGTGGGGACTGGTAGGGTGGCTGCGGCTGCTGGTACGGCTCCGCCTGTACAAGATGGACCTGTCTAGGCTGTACGTGGGTGCTGGAGCGCTGGGACGAGCTGCTGCTGCTGCCAGCGTCGCCTCGCGACTGAAGACGGGGCTGAGGAGCCGTCTGTGCCTCCTGGAGACACATGAGCTGTGTCTTCATGTCGCTCAGAACCTGTGCCATCTGCTCCATCTGCGTGATACTCTGGCACTGCTTCTTCTCGATCAGCTCCATGCGGTCCAGCTTCTCGCTGATAATGCCCATGTCCGCAGCTGACGACTCTGCCTGTGCTGCTGCAGCTGCTGACGAACTGGATGGACCTGCATCTACCCGTGCTATCCGCTGGTACTGCACGGGTCCTGGCTGATGTGGCTGGGTCTTCTGAGTATACAACCTGGTCTGAGACATCACCATATAGTTCTCAGCCATCTCCTCGTAGATGGCCCAGACCTGGTCATGGTCCTTGGCAAAGTAGGACCTGCCGCACGAAGCGTTCACCAGACCCTGAAGCTCTGGCGTCAACCCGCTGAAAAAGCTCTGAACTAGGTTCGGCTTGGAGATGTCGTGGTGCGGGCATCGGTCCAGGAGCTCTCGAAACCTCTCCCATGCCTCGTGGAACTGCTCGTTGGGGAACATGGAGAAGTTGCTGATCAGGGCCCTCGCTGCATTCGCCCGCCCGAGTGGATAGTACTTGTTCAAGTACTCGGTGCGGAGCTGCTCCCAGGTATAGACAAACCTCCCAAGATGCTTCAGCCAGGTGGCTGCTCTATCTGCCAGTGAAAACGGGAAGGCTATCATCCTGATCGTGTCCTGGTCCACATGCCGGTCGTGGACAGTACTGCAGATCATCAGAAACTCCTGGAGGTGGAGGTGGGTCTCCTCAGTGGCAAGTCCGTGGAAGCGGGGTAGCATCTGCAGGGTGTTCGGGGGGGAACTTGAAGTCCCCCACGATCGCCGGCACCACTACCTAGTGATGCATCCGAGTAGATTCGGGATTGTGTAAATCCCGCATCGGTCGTGGTGGTCCTCCTGCCGCAGCGCCTCCCGCTGCGGCGGCTGCGGCCGCGGCTGCTGCTGCGGCTGCTGCTGCTCGTGCCTCTGCATCATCGGGCTCCTTGGGCTCGCTCTGCTGGTCTCGCTCTGCTCTGAGCCTCTCCAACTCTCTCCTCATCTCAATCATAAATGCTCCCTGATCGCGGAGCTGCTGCTGGACTGTTTCGAGTGATGCGATCAGGGTGGAGTTGATCGCTCCCTGGTCTAGTACAAAGTGCTCTGGCTGACGGGAGTGATCGTCTGAACTGCCGGCTCCGACCATGTCGACGTCTGCAAAATCAAACGAGCCCAACTCAGGTGCTGTTAAATGTATCAATCTCTCCTCGGGCTCGTGTCTCTCAGGTAGATCAGAAAGGGGGTCGAGGGGGAACAGGGTGGAGTCGTACTCGGGCTCGGAGAGCGGGTCTGAGCGCTTGCGAGCCAACCTAGATGATGAGGTAGACGCGCCCTAAAGCGGTGCAGCCAGAGGCTGCCTAAGAGACTGTCTACCCATCATCTTGATCTGGCGAGTAGTGCGGATGAGATCTGGAAAAATTATGATCAGAAAACAAACCCCCGGTTCACCAACGCAACGCGAGCTGAAGACCGTGAAAGTTCGGTCAAATTATCTTGTCGATTTTATTTTGGTGAACACACAAAATATCAGAGCGCTTACGTGACCTGTTGGGATATCCGATGCTAACCCAACCGACTGGCCTGCACGGAAAAGTCGGTAATCAGTCGGGACTAGCAACGGGGGGCTCTACCTAGGGTGCGGGTCACTCTCTCGCGCATCCAAACCAAACAATGAGGGGGTTGCTCTCCCCAAGACAAAGTTTTTAGGGTGAGCAGATTTTAAGATCAATAAGATTAGCAGTCCCAATTTTATGGTTTCACTTTTTTAATCTTTTTCAAAGCAAACAAAAGGCCTAACGAATTTTTCGGTTCTCCTGATTATTAAGTCCAAAACAGGGGGGAGAAGACGAAAAAGCCGATGCACGATAAATCAATGATGCATGCCGAGTAAGAAATGCGTACCTTGCCTCCAGCACTCTACATGCAAGATGATCCGCGCATAAAAGTAAAGACAGAAATAAAACTATCTATATGATGCAGCGGGGAAAGCCGAGTCCTAGGTGAGCAAGTCTAGCGAAGAGCCGTCTAACCGGTCACCGACCTCCAAGCCAAAGAGTCCGGTCTTGGCCCGTCCCTCCTCTGTCCGACAAATCGGGGGTAGGAGTAAGCGCTTTACAGGACGGGCTGCGGCACGTAGGCTACGGAGGCAAATGAATCGGTTATTTTTATTATTGATTTTAAGTAGGTCCAATTATCGATCTATAGGAACAGATAATCAATTAGGTGTGTGGATCCTACTAGTTACGGCACATTCACCAGAAAATCCTAAGTCTAGGGGCTCGAGCAAAAAGCCGCGAAAAACCGGAAAAGGCAGAAATAAAAGAAAAAGAAAACCGCGAAAAAGCCACGAAAAACCGCGAAGGTCCTAAGGGTCCCCCAAGCACACCGGTGCTCGGCGAAACAGACCCGCTACGGTAGAAGAGTCCAAGAGTGTCCAAGTCCTGAGTCCTGTATTATTACAATAATAATAAAATAAAAACCTAATCTAACCTCACCCACTCAACTCTCTCCCTCTCGCTCTCTCCTGCGGCTTCGTAGAGAAGGAAGCCGCCTCCAAGTTCCTCGGTTGCACCGGCTCCTCGAAAGTCGCCTCCGCGGTCCTCGGGCCCTCGCAAGAAAAAGAGATGAGTGGTCAGACCAGCAAAAATAATCAAATAATAAGGAAAAAGAAATGAAAATAAAGGTGAGGGTATATATGCAAAAATATAAAATAAAATAAACAAACAAAAGAAAACAAAAACAAAAATAAAAGAAAAAGGAAATAAGGCCAAATAAAACAAAAAGAAAATATAAACAAAAGCCGCGAAGAGCCGCGAGCTCTGAAAGAGCCGCGAAAAGCCGCGAAAAATCAAAATGAAAAGAAAAGGAAAACTACTAAGCCGTGCTCCCCGGCAACGGCGCCATTCTGATAGCACAAAAACCCGAGCGACTAAGGCAATCAGGTAACTGAAACGGTCGTTGCGACCTCAATCACTCGGATGTGTATCAAGAAAAATATCAGACCACTAAATACAAATAAAATCGATCAAAACAAGGCAAGCGGTCCTGCTAAATGTTTAACCTGGTATAGCACCCAGGGTCGAACTCGAGGAGCACGGGTTGGCCAAAGGCCTACGAAGTAGTAAAAATGAAATAAAATAAAAGACAAAATATTTTTAGTGATTTTTATTGATTTTTATATTTTTTTTGGATTTTTCAAATGTGAAGAAAATAAAAGAAACACAAATAGGCACACTTCAACAATTATTTAATGCATCAAAAATCAAGCAAAAATTCAAACAAAAATGTTTTTTATGTTTTTTATGTTTTTTAGTGTTTTTGGTGAATTTTTGGAATTTTTATGACGTATATTTTATTCTCTAAAAATCAAACAGTAGCAAAAATGCAAGGTACTGTCCAGCCAAGCCCAAAATCCCTAGATAAAATATCTAAGGACCTCAAAAGGGCCTAGAGGTATTTTTCCTATAAACTAGGTAAGACAAGGAAAATTTGAGTACCAAAATTATTGTTTTTAGGTTTTTAGGTGATTTAATAGAATTTTTATGGGTTTTTAGGTGTTTTTAAGTTTTTATGGTTTTTAAGCAGAGAAAAATAGCCAAAATTGGCTAGAAAATCAAGAAACACAAAATAAATAGTACCTAATTTTTATAGAATTTTAAGGGGGGTTTTTATATTTTTTTGGGGTTTTTAACTCTAGACAGTAGCAAAAATGATGATTTTTGAATTTTTAAAAATAGCAAACGAAATCAAAAATGTCCTCAAAAATTCACAAAAATCCTACACCATGGCAGGAGCCATGTGTCAAATTTTCATCGAATTTGGAGGTGATTTGATATTTTATTCAAAAACCACAAAGGGTATTGTGCACAAGGACTGGAATGCAAATACCCAAAGTTCTGGGGGTCCAGGTGCAATTAACCCAGCCAATCACGCGCCAAGCGCGTGCCTGGGGCACTCAGGGACCTATTTGTAAAGAAAACAAGTCCCGAGGACCTATTGGTAACTCGTACCAAAAGTCCAGGGGGGCTATGTTGCAAATTACCCACAAATAAACGCACATGCGAAATTAAACCATTCACAGGGGCATAAATGCAATTACACAAAAAGTTTCATTCATTCATAAACATCCAGAACTACAGGGGCATCAATGCAAATACATCAACAAAACACGTGACGAAGCACGTGGCTCACACAGGCAAGGGCATGAATGCAAATATCTAAAGTACGAGGTCCAACATGCAAAATACCCTAAAACTAAACAACTGATTAAAATATTTACAGGACTAAAACGAAATAAAAGATAAGGAAGGGCCTAAGGGTAAATTACCCTTTATTAAGTCGCCCGATGGATGCACGCCACGTGGGTAGATGGACGGCTGGAAATGGGTGGCGCTCCAACGCTGAGGTCCTCGCAGCGATCGGACGGTCGAGGGTATGCCACGTGGGGGATCGAACGGGTGCGGCTCTCGGTGGCTAAACCTCGTGCAACAGACGGTCCAGATCGCCTCTCCAAGATCTGACGGTGGCTGGAACTCCTCAAGTGGACGGTCAGGATAAGAACTGGAGGTCGAGGACGATCGAACGGTCGGGGAAGATGCTGGAAGAACAGTTGGCCGGCGAGTTTCGTCGGCCTCGTGCGTGCGCTGGAATCCTCCCCTGCTGCCTCTGAAGATCGGAGAAGCTCCGCGATGATGCTCCGCAGCTGATGGTGGGTTCCGATGACCCAGCCGAGCCCTGGAGGGCTCCGGCTAGGTCGGCGGAGCTGAAGCTCCTGGCCCGAATGACCCAAGCCCTCAGATGGGCTGGGGAAGTACCTGCAAGATATACCAGGAGACTCACGGGTCGAGGGCAAAGTGCCTCGACCCCGTTAGGCAGGTGAAGGTGTCCGGTGGGGCGATATGGGTGAGCTCCGGTGAAGGGGATAGACGGAGGAGCTCGAACCCCAGCTCATGTGCGAGCTGGGTTGGATGGGGGTATGGAGAAGGTGCGCGGGAGGAAGGCGGAGGTGACGATGGATTCCGATGATCGAATGGAGGTGTGAGGCGGTCGGAATCGACGAAACACGGCGATGGCTCAAATTGGGGGAAATCTGAAATTGACGAAAAGAAAAGAGAATAGGGTCTACCTGGGTGGATGAATCGACTGTGGACGAGCTTGCGAAGCTCTGGATCCTCGCCTCAAGGAGCGTCGACGTCCGAGGCTCGAGCTCCAACTCAGGGCGGAGCACGGCGGTGATGACTCGCCGGATCGATGGTTTTCGCCTCCTCTCCTCGCTGCAACAGGTCGAGGCGCGAGCTGTCACCTCTCTCTCTCTCTGGAGCTCACTGGAGAACGAAGCAAATGGCCAAAGATGCGTGAAATGGGTGGCGGAGCAGAGCTTAAGTATGCTGGCGGGTCCGGGAAGAAGGGCGCGGGTAGGGCGATCTGGTGCGCGGATCCCGAGGCGAAGGCTCCGGCGAGGTTCTCGTGTATGACGTGAGCAATCCGGACCCGGGGTTTGGGCGAAAAGGATTCGGGTCTGTATGGGAAAAATCCGAGAAGATCGGTCGGGCGCAGCAGACCCGTGGGAAGTGGTCCGGGGGGGGAGTTGACTGGGCGGTCAACATTTCCCAGGGCCAATGGGTGAAGGCCACGTGGCTGAATCTTGAGATGACAAATGGAGGTAGCTAGGGCCCGATTCAGCCAAAACTCAAAACATGAAATATTTTTATTTTATTTTTTTTCTATTTTTTGGTGATTTTTAATTAATTTTTGGAAATAAAAATAAGGTATTTACATTATATAGCTATATATAGGTATATATACAATATGTAGGCCTTTGATTTTGGATTTTTAATTATTATTTTTGTATAATTTTATTCCTATTTTATATTTATTTATAGAATAAAATAAGGAATAAAAGGGTGTTTTTATTTTATTTTTATTACTTATATACATAAGTAAAAGAAATAGATATATACATGGTATATATACAATGTATTTTTGGTATTTTTGATTTTTCTATTTTTATTTTGATTTTTGCTTTGATTCTTTTTATTTTATTTATTTACAAAGTATAACATAGACTATTTACAATAAGTTTAAAAATTAATTTTGTATATTTATAAAGCCAAATAATTGTATATGTATATATATAGGTGTGGTTTATGATGAAAGGATATTTTTAATCTTTTTTTTTATTTTTATTTTTTTATTTTGTTTTTATATTAATAAATATATATAAATATTTACAAGCATATTTTTGGGTGAGGAAAATATAATTTTATTTATTTACATAGATATTTACACAAGAGCCCCTATCTCCCTCTACTTTGGCTTTTATGCGATCAGGCCCATGCTGAGCCCTCCCTTGGGTTCGGTTGCTCAATATTTATTCTAAATATTTCCCTCTTTTTCTTTTTAATCTTTATTCTTTTATTTTTGCACAAAAACATGCTAATTATAGATTTTTACACAATGCATGCTTTTGGTAATTATTCCTATTTACACATATCTACATGCATTTGCAAAGGTTTTTGTAGCTAAAATATAAGAATAAAGAGTGATGAATGGGTACTCATCAGACATCACCATATAGTTTTCGGCCATCTCCTCATAGATGGCCCAGACCTGGTCGTGATCCTTGGCGAAATACGACCCGCCACAAGAAGCGTTCACCAAGCCCTGGAGCTCTGGTGTCAGCCCGCTGAAGAAGCTCTGCACAAGGTTGGGCTTCGAAATGTCATGGTGCGCGATCAGTCAGCTCACGGAACCTCTCCCATGCCTCATGGAATTGCTCGTTGGGGAGCATGGAGAAGTTGCTGATGAGGGCTCTCGCTGCATTGGTCCACCCGAGTGGATAGTACTTGTGTAAGTACTCGGTGCGGAGCTGCTCCCAAGTGTATACAAACTTCCCCAAGTGCTTCAGCCAAGTGGCTGCTCTGTCTGCCAAGGAAAAGGGGAAGGCGATCATCCGAATCGTATCCTGGTCCACCTGACGATCATGGACAGTACTGCAGATCATGAGGAACTCATGGAGGTGGAGATGGGGCTCCTTAGTAGCGAGTCTGTGGAAGCGGGGGAGTAACTGCAAGGTATTCGGGGGGAACTTGAAGTCCCCCACAATCGCTAGAAGTACGACCCAGTGGTGCATCAGCGTGACCCGGGGTTGTGCAGCTCCCGCATCGGTCTCGGTGGCTCTCCCTCCGCCCGCCACGGCGGCTGCCGCTATGGCGGCAGCTGCTGCTGCTTGCTGCGGCTGCATCGTCTGGGATCCTCGGCCTATCTCTCCTCTGCTCTCGCTCTGCTCTCTCTGCTCTCATCTGCTCCATCTCTCTCCTCATATCAAGCATGAATGCCCCCTGATCCCTCAACTGCTGCTGAACGGTCTCGAGGGGAGGCGATCAGGGTGGACTTGATCGCGCCCTGGTCCAGCACAAAGTGCTCAGGCTGTGGACCTCGGGAGCGATCCTCGGAACTGCTGGCCATGGTGCTGCAAAACCAAATGAGCCAAACTCAGGTAATATAAATCTGCTAATTTCTCCTCTGGCTCATGTCTCTCGGAACTGAAAGAAAGGGGGTCGAGGGGAACAGGGCGGAATCATACTCGGGCTCGGAGAGCTGGTCTCGACTCTCGCGGGCCAACCTAGATGAACGGGTAGACGCGCCCGGAAAGCGGTGCAGCCAGAGGCTGCCTAAGAGATCGTCTACCCATCATCGTGATCTATCGAGTAAGATGGATGGGATCTGAGAAACTATGATCAGAATACAAACCCCCATGTTCACCAACGCAACGCGAGCTGAAGATCGTAAAGGCTCGGTCGGATTATCTTGTCAAATTTTTATTTTGGTGAACAAACAATCTATCAGAGCGATTACGTGACCTGTTGGGATACCCGATGCTACCCCAACCGACTGGCCCGCATGAATGAGTCGGTAATCAGTCGGGAATAGCACTGGAGGGCTCTACCTAGTGAACGGGTCACTCTCTCGCACAAGCAACCAAGCAATGAGGGGTTGCTCTCCCCAAGACAGTTTTTAGGTCAAGTGTCTTTTAGGGTCAATAGTTTTAGCAGTCCCAATTTTATTGTTTTTATTTTTAATATTTTTTCAATAAAAATAAAAGGCCTAACGAATTTTTCGGTTATCCTGATTATTAATTCAAAAATAGGGGGAGAAGACGAAAAAGCCGATGCGCGAAGAAATCAATGATGCATGCAAAGATAGAAATGCGTACCTGTCTCCAGCACTCTACATGCAAAGTGATCCGCGCAGAAATGTAAAGACTGAAAAGAAACTACCTATATGGTGCAGCGGTAAAAAGCCGAGTCCTAAACAGGCAATTCTACTCGAAGAACCGCCTAACTGGTCACCGATCTTTCAAGCCAAAGGTCCGGTCTCAGTCTACCCCTCCTCCTCCCGACACATCGGGTTCAGGAGCAGCGCTTGGCAGTGTAGGCTACGGCACATAGGCTACGAAGGGAGTGAGTCAGTTATTTTTATTAATGATTTATTAGTAGGTCCAATTAATCGCACTGTAGGAACAGACAATCAATTAAGTGTGGGGATCCTACTAATTACGGCACAGTCAAGCAGAAAATCCTAAATCTAGGGGCTCGAGAAAAACCGCATAAAAACCGTAAAAGGCAGTGAAGAAAACCAAAAACCGTGAAAAGCCGCGAAAATCCTAAGGGTCCCCCGAGCACACCGGTGCTCGAAAAACAGACCCGCTAATCAAGTCAAGTCCAAAGTGTCTGAGTCTGTCTCTGTGTTATTACAATAATCAAATAAAATAAAAATAAAGTCTAAACGAATCCTACTCTAATCCTCTCCCACTCAGCCTCTCTCTCACGCTCTCCTGCGGCTCCGTGCAGAAGGAGCCGCCTCCGAGTCTCGTAGTTGCGCCGGCTTCTCGAAAGCTGTCGCCTCGGTCCTCGGGCCCTCGCAAGAAAGAAACCAGTGGTCAGACCAATAAAATAATGCAAATAATAACAAGAAAATAAAACAGGGTATATGTGCAAAAATGCCAAATAAAATAAACACTCGAAATCAAGCAAAAGCAAAAATAAGAGAAAATAAAGCAAAACAAAATAAAACAAAAATAAAAGAAAAACAAAAAGCCGTGAAAAGCCGCGGACTCTGAACGAGCTGCGGAAAGCCGCGAAAAAGAAAATGAAAATAAAAATAAAAAGAAAACTACTAAGTTGTGCTCTCCGGCAACGGTGCCATTCTGATGACATGACAATCGAGCAAGTGAGGTAGATCAGGTATATCTCAAATGGTCGTTGCGACCTCAATCGCTCGTGTGTCAATCAAGAAAAAGAGACCACCAAAATCGAATAAAATCAATCAAAATCAAATAACGGTCCTGCTATTATTTTAACCTGGTATAGCGACCAGGGTCGAACACAAGGAGCACGTGATGGCTTTGCAGCCTACGAAGTAGTCAAAAATAAAATAAAGTAAAATAAAAGGTCTTTTTGGTGGATTTTTAGTTGTTTTTAATTTTTTTGGATTTTTGTTTAATTAAGAAAATAAAGAAACAAGTAAAACAAGCCAATTCAAACAATTATTTAATGCATCAAAAATCAATCAAAAATTCCAATAAAAATGTTTTTGTGTGTTTTATGATTTTTACTATTTTTAGTGAATTTTTGGTATTTTTTTGATTTGTATTTGATTTTCTAAAAATAAAACAAGGCAAGAAAACAACAACAATGTCCAGCCAAGCTTGAGGGACTTAGATAAAATATCTAAAAACCCAAAAAGCCTGGAGGTAATTTTCCTCTATAGTAAACACTACGAAGAAAGTTTAGCCACTGGATTTATGATTTTTGGGTTTTTAAATTAATTATTAGAATTTTTAAAGGTTTTTAGGTGTTTTTCAATTTTTATGAGTTTTATGAAATGAAAAATGACCAAAATTGGACAGAAAATCAAGCAAAAAACTAAGCAGTAACTAATTTTTTTGTAATTTTTAGGTAAGTTTTACTATTTTTTGTGAATTTTTAAATCAAACAGTAACGAAAGTGGCTATTTTTGATTTTTTAAAAATACCAAATCAAAACAAAAATGCCCCCAAAAATTCTAGAAAATTTTACAACATGGCAGGAGCCATGTATCCAATTTTCATCGAATTTGGAGTAGGTTTGATATTTTATTTAAAATTAAAACCTAGGTACAGTGCACAGGGACCTGTACGCAATTATCCAAAGTTCTGGGGGGTCCGGTGCAAAATTCCCAAAAAATCACGCGCGCGGCGCGTTTTTGGGGCACACAGGGACCTATATGCAAAGAAAACAAGGTTCTGGGACTATTTGGTAACAGGTACCAAAAGTCCGAGGACTTGTTTGTAAATTACCCACAAATAAGCACACATGCACAAATAAATCAGCACAGGGGTATAAATGCAATTCCTAAAAATATTCATTCATTTCATAACAATCCATAACTACAGGGCTAACTGTGCAAATATCCCAAAAAGGCACGTGTCGATGCACGTGCTACACTACGAATAGGGGCATATATGCAAATACAGAAACAAACAAGGTCCAAAGTGCAAATGTACCAATGTAAATAAAATCCTAAAAACATTTACAGGGCTGAAACGAAATTAAACTAAACTAAGGGCCTAAGGGATAAATTACCCTTTATTACACAGGCCGACGGATGGGTGCCACGTGTGTGGATGGACGACTGGGAATGGGTGGCGTCCAACGCTGATATCCCTCGGGTGGATCGATCGGCCCAGGCGTCGCCACGTGGAGATCGAACGGTGGAGAAGTGCGGTGGCTAAACCTCGGCCATCGGACGGTGGAGATCGCTCCTCAGATGGATCTGACGCTGCTAATCGCTCCTCAGATGAACGGCTGTGATGACAACTGGAGCTGGGAGTCGATCTGACGGTCCTGGAGGATGGAGGAAGAACTGGGCTCCGACGAACTTCGCCGGGCTCGTGCAGACGCTGTACTCCTCCTCGAAGGCCTCTGATGATCGGAGAAGATAGCGGGGGGCCCTCCGCGTCGAATGGTAGCCTCCGATGACTCAACGGAGCCCTGGGGAGCTCCGGCGAGGTCGGCAGAGGTCAAGCGCATGCTCCTGGATGGTAGGACCCTCAGATGGGCTCGACGGTACCTGCAAAGCACAGCAAAACGCTCGCGGATCGAGGGCAAAGTGCCTCGACCCTGTGAGAGGGGTGAAGGTGACTGGTAAGGCGGAGCGGTCGAGCTCCGGCTAGGGGTGGACGGAGGAGCTCGAAACCCAGCTCCTGTGCGAGCTGGGTTGAGTGGAGGGGCAATAGAACGTGCACGGGAGGAAGGCGATGATGATGATGCTTTTCGATGATCGAGGTGATGAGTGATGTGACCGGAATCAACGATGGACGGTGACGGCGAAAATTGGGGGAAAATTAAAATCAAAGAAAAGGGGAAAGAATCTAAGCTACCTGGGTGGTCGAGTCGACTGGGAATGAGCTTAGCCAGCTCTGGGTCTTTTCCTCACGGGACGTCGTGGCCCGAGGCTCAAGCTCCTGCTTTGGGCGGAGCACGGCGGCGCAAGCTCCCCGGATCGATGGTCCAGACATCTCCTCCTCGCTGCGACAACGCCCGGAGCGAGCTGTCACTCTCAATAAGGCACTGGAGGTCACTGGGTGGTATGCGAATGATCCAAAGATGCGGAATGAGGTGGCGGAGCTCAGCCTTATACTGCCAGGAGTCCGATAAGAATGGGTCGGGTAGGGCTGCGTGAAGCGCGGATCTCGAGGCGGGCACCCCGGCGAGGATGTCGGATGTGACGTGAGTGAAACGGACCTGGGGTTTAGGTGCGAGGTGGTCGGGTTTAGGCGCTAGAATTAGGAGAAATCGGGTCGCCCGCCTAATACCCGTGGGAGGTGGTCCAGGGGGGGGAAGTTGACCGGGCGGTCAACAACCCCTGTGGACCAATGGAGACAAGCCACGTGGAAAATATTTAGAAAATCAATTAAAAATAGTAAATGGCCTATTTATTAAAAACTCAAAACATGAAATATTTTTGTTTTAATTTTTCTATTTTAAGTGATTTTTAATTAGTTTTTCAAAATAAAAATAGGGTACCTACAATATAGTACTATACATAGGTATATATATACAATATAGGATTTTTAATTTTGATTTTTAATTAGTTCTTTTTATACATTTTTATTCCTATTTTATATTTTATTTATGTATATCATAAAATTAGGAATAAAAAGATATTTTTATTTTTATTTTTATTATTTATATACATAGGTGAAATAAATACATATGCACATATATATACATGGTATATTTACAATGTGATTTTTATTTTTTTTTGATTTTGTTCTTTTATTTTTCTATTTTTATTTTGATTTTTATATTTATAAATATATACAATTATTTACAAGCCCATTTTCTTCTATTTTTAGAGGAAAATATTTTTATTATAGTTACAGGTATATTTACACACATGAGCCCCTATCTCCCTCTACTTGGCTTTTATGCGGTCAGGCCCATGTTGAGCCCTCCCTTGGGTTAGGTTTCTCAATATTTATTCTAAATATTTCCCTCTTTTTCTTTTTGATCTTTATTCTTTTATTTTTACGCAAAAACATGCTAATTATTACTTTTTACACCATGCATGCTTTTGGTAATTATTTATATTTACGAATATCTACATGCATTTGCAAAGGTTTTTGTAGCTAAAATATAAGAATAAAGAGTGATGAATGAGTATTCATCAGGCATGCAATGGCTGATAGCCATAGGGTGCGCAGTTTTTTTTTTGACTAGCTTAATTAGTACAAAACCATCTATGGTGCAACTTGAGTATTTGGAGGTTGTACAAGATTTTCCTGATATTTTCCAGATGACTTTCCAATTCTTCCATCTAGAAGAGAGATTGACTTCACTATTGATGTACTACCGAGTACTAAAATCATATTTAACACACCATATAGGATGGCTCCTGCTGAGTTGGATGAGCTGAAAAAAGTAGTTACAAGAACAATTGGATAAATGGTTCTTGAGACCAAGTGTTTTGCCTTGGGGTGCTCCCGTCTTATTCGTTAAAAGAAGGACAGATCACTTAGGCTCTACATTGATTACATAGCTTTGAATAAAATCACCAAAAAATACCCGCTATCTCGCATCGATGATCTATTCGATCAATAGCAGCAAGCAACAGTCTTCTCTAAGATTGACCTTCGGTCTGACTACCATCAACTCAGGATTAGTGATGAAGACATATCAAAGACAACATTCAAGATAAGACACGTGCACTATGAATTCCTGGTGTTGTCTTTTGGCCTCACAAATGTGCCTACTACATTTATGGATTTGATGAATTAGGTATTCTGAGAATACCTGGACAAGTTTGTGATTGTCTTTGTTGATGATATCTTAGTTTATTCACGTGATATGGAACAACATCGAGTGTATCTCAGATTAGTTCTTGAGACTTTGCGACACCACCACCTTTATGCCAAATTATCCAAGTGTGACTTTTGGCTTTAGGAAATTGCATTCATTGGACATGTGGTGTCTAAGAAGGGTATTTCCGTGGACCCCGCAAAGGTAGATGCGGTTTTAAGATAGAGTCAACCTAAGAATATCTTAGAAATCTGTGGTTTTCTGGGATTGGAAGGGTATTACAGAAGATTCATTTAGAATTTTTCCAGGATCTCCCTACCATTGACTCGATTATTAAGGAGGGATGTAAAGTTTGAATGGTCAGAAAAGTTCCAACAAAGCTTTCAAGACTTAAAGCAAAGATTGACGTCTGCTCCTGTGCTCACGCTACCATCGAGTAGTGGTGGATTTGTGATCTACACTGATGTGTCAGGCTCCGGTTTGGGATATGTCCTCATGCGGTATGGAAAAGTTGTGGCATATGCCTCTCGATGTTAAGGAAGCTGAAAGAAACTACCGACACATGATCTAGATCTTGCAGTAGTAATTTTTGCGCTAACAATTTGGCGTCATTATCTATATGGATAGAAATTCGAGGTATTTACTGATCACAAACATCTCAAGTATATATTTTCGTAGAAGTAACTGAATATGAGACAAAGGCGATGGTTGGAGTTTCTATCAGACTATGATATTTTCATCGACTAACATCCAGGAAAGGCGAATGCAGTCGCTGATGCTCTTAGCAGGAAATATGAAGGGAAGCTCGCAAGTATGAAATTACAATGGCAACTAATGAAAGACTTGGAAGAATGGAATCTGTTTATTGAAAGGACCACTAGAGTTATTATGGCAGGAATGAAGATCCACTCGTCATTGGTAGAAAAGGTTATCTGAGTCATGGTGATCAGCAGATCTGAAGGCTGTTACTACTTCAACGGCTGAATCCACTTCCATAAGCTCACTCAGCTAAGAAGAAGATTAGAATAGAGTCCTAGCATCAGATAGGATTCGGGAAGAATCCACATGTCACGAGGTAGGATTAGCAGTCTTAGTAGATGAACTCTTCATCCTCCAGTCAAGCGGAATAGAACGGAAGCATCAACCACGAGAAGGTGGTGTGATCGTGAGGTAGACAATACGGTAGTTGCATACATGGTCTCTTAAGAGAAGAGGGTACTGGAAGACTGTGGTGGATGGGTATGTGGACTAGTTGAAGCAGGTGTGACAGTGGATTCATAGTGAGTATCTGCCGGGTTTCCACTTTCTGCTGCCAGCTGGAAGAGGGCTGAGCTATCAGGATACTACTTCTTAGAGGGAAAGGAGCTTTTTTAGAGAATCGAAGCAGTTCTATCTATAGGGCATTGTGGATCCGTACGAGCCCATACGCCAGTGAATGCGAGGTCAACAAGAAAATAGCGAGGATTTGCGGACTACTGAGATGAGGTGACGACGACTACACAAGTGGAGGTCAGAATCAGAGACACATCCTCAGAGGAGGGGAGCAGCTAAGCTGAGAATGAGTAGCATGTCCATAATCAATAAATAATCGGTAGTTCCTCGCAGTTGACTCAGAGAAGCATAGCATGATGCTGTCGAGTGAGGTCGAGCGACGATCAGCTCAGCGTCGATCACTATTCCACTACCGCATTATCTACTGAAAAACTAGAAACTGACAGGTAAGAGAGAGTTCGTCAGGGATCAATTCCATCACTGGGGAAAGATCCTTGGTGGCAGGAGAGGATGACTACGTGAGGGGGACTGGGGTGAGAGCACTCCCTCCCTCAGGACACAGAGCCAGGATGGGGTCATAGGTAATATGTATTTCAAAGCCTCAGACCTCAATATATGGTTGTCAAGCTTTGCCGACTGCTCAATAAGGAGGATTTTTCATGCCAGTACTATAAGTGTGGTGGCTTTGCTCTTTCTTTTCTGGCCCTTCCCTCAATCTGGGATCAGACTAGCACCATCCGCAGGAATGAAAAAATCCATCCAGGCTTCTTACTACTCTCCTATCCTCCTACCCTCAATCCGATCAGACTAGTCCCTTTCTACACATGCATCAGAGTATGGCGACATCAAGTGACTTCTTCCTCGGCCCCTATAGTGACGCACCTCGGACCCCCTCACTCACTTTATCTTTCTGGACCCTCACTCTCATATAGTGATTCTTTTCGTGGACTTTGAGGTCGACGTATGAGGAATCCACTGAGGCTGATACTGTTGTTCCCTACTTGCGGACATCAGAAGTAGCATTTTCACCCCCCGAATATCTAGTTGACTCCCCTGATTTTCCCAGAATGACTAGTTCAACGCCTAACTAGACTATAGCCGAATTTGAAACCTGACAGACCTGAATCTATAAGCAATGTATCATGGATGAATTCACCGCCCTCCCCCTCCCTTCCCAACGTTCCAAGATGAGAGACCCGCTGGCCCCTATTCTTAGAAGTACTCATTGCACCAAGTAGGGGGACACACGGTGCTATTGCTCTGGCACCCCTCTATGAGCGATCAAAGGATTGGGGAAATGACCGACCCCTTTCGCACTACTGTAGAAGAAGAGGAAAGGTGTGGGTAATGGTAGAATAGAGCGGGTCGATGATTCCGGCCACCCCCTTCTCAATAGTCTCCATGGGACCCATTTTCTTTCCTGATTAAGACTATGCATCAGGCGGCAAAGGTCAATAGGGTAAGGGGAGTTGTCACGATAGAAAAGAAGAATGACTATAAGAAACCATAGATTCTATCAAATGTAACAACCCATATACTCAACACTTAACCAGCATTTGATAGATTATCCAACCTCGAGCAATCTGAGTTATTGGTGGGGCTTCGGTTCGTTAGTTGGTATTTGTTTAACCATTCATATAGTGACTGGCCTTTTTTTAGCTATGCATTACACACCTCATGTGGATAACGCTTTCAACAACATAGAACACATTATGAGAGATGTGGAAGGTGGCTGGTTGCTCCAGAATATGCATGCTAAGGGGGGCAAGTATGTTTTTCATTGTGGTTTACCTTCATCTTTTTTGTGGTCTATATCATGCGAGTTATAGCAGTCCTAGGGAATTTGTTTAGTGTAACGGAGTTGTCATATTCCTCTTAATGATTGTGACAACTTTTATAGGATACGTACTACCTTGGGGTCAGATGAGCTTTTGGGGAGCAACAGTCATTACAAGCTTAGCTAGCGTCGTACCTGTAGTAGGAGATACTATAGTGACTTGGTTTTGGGGTGGTTTCTCCATGGACAATGCCACCTTAAATCGTTTATTTAGTCTCCATTATTTACTCCCCTTTATTTTATTGGGCGCCAGTCTTCTTCATCTGGCCGCACTGCATTAATATGGATCCAATAATCCATTGGGTGTACATTCAGAGATGGATAAAATCGCTTTTTACCTTTCTTTTTATGTAAAGGATCTAGTAGGTTGGGTACCCTTTTCTATCTTTTTTCCATTTTTCTTTTTTATGCTCCTAATATTTTGGGGCATCCCGAAAATTATATACTTGCTAATCCGATGTCTACCCCGCCTCATATTGTGCCGGAATGGTATTTCCTACCGATCTATGCCATTCTTCGAAGTATACTTGACAAATCGGGAGGTGTAGCCGCATTAGCACTCGTTTTTATATGTCTGTTGGCTTTACCTTTTCTCAAAAATCACTATGTGCGTAGTTCCAATTTTCGCCCGATTTACCAAGGAATCTTTTGGTTGCTTTTGGCAGATTGCTTACTACTAGGTTGGATCGGATGTCAACCTGTGGAGGCACCATTTGTGACTATTGGACAAATTTCCTCTTTCATTTTCTTCTTGTTCTTTGCCATCACGCCCATTCTGGGACAAGTTGGAAGAGGAATTCAAAATTCTAATAAGAAAAAAAGAGAAAAGTGAACTTCGAAAAATGGCAATCGCTTCTCAGAAAGAAGGATCTGATTTCTCAATTGGGTTGGATGGAGCATTGAGGTTCCTTAATAGATTGTGGGTTCCGGATAATTGTGAATTAAGACAAGAGATTCTTGAAGAGGCTCACAGATCTATGTATACCATTCATCCCGGTACAACAAAGATGTACAAAGACTTACAATGGAATTTTTGGTGGCCAAAGATGAAGAAGGACATTGCAGTGTGTCGGTATGTCTTATTTGTCAACAAGTAAAGATTGAGAACCAGGAGCCTACAAATCATTTGCAATCGCTAGAGATCCCTGAATGGAAATGGGAGCATATCACTTTGGATTCTGTCACTGCATTGCCAAAGACAAATAAAAGTCGCTTTAATACAATTTGGGTGGTTGTTGATCGATTGACTAAGTCATCACATTTCTTACCCATTCATTTGGATCAGTCTGCAGAGAGCCTTGCAGAATTTTATGTGAATGAGATAGTGAAATTGCATGGTGTTCCGGTATCGATTGTGTCAGGAAGGGATGCGAGTTTTACATCCTGATTATGGAAAAGTGTGTAGGATGCTTTGGGTACAAGTTTGAAGTTCATCACATTATTTCATCCTCAGACCGATGGACAGTCCGAAAGAACAATCAAGACATTAGAAGATATGTTGAGAGCTTGTGCCCAAGACTTTGTTGGAAATTGGGATCGACATTTACCTTTGGTCGGATTTGCATATAATAACAGCTATCATGCAAGCATTAAGATAGATCCATATGAAGTTTATATGGTCGATCTTGTAGATCACCATTATGCTGGAGCGACATAGGTGAAAAATATATATTGAGATCCGAATTAGTTCAGGCTTGCATAAAGGGTGTAGATGTGATTCGAAAGAGACTTTTAGCCGCTCAGAGTAGACAAAAGTCTTATGTTGATTGAAAAGACTCCCAACACCATTGTTAATTCGATAAAATTAATGGTCAAACTAATTAATAATGTTCATTGCAGTCGGATAATAGGAGCAGATCAAAAACCACTTTAAATTAAACAAGTTAATCTCGAGCGGCAATTTTTTTACTTGGGCAAGCCCAATGTCGAACTCAGGGAGGCAGTTGTCTCCTTTGGAAAATTATTAGCAAAGTCCAAGATTTGATTTTCGGGGAATAATTTTTTTTGGTCTTTTTCGGGTTTTTGATGTAAGACACATGCAAGATCTAGCCAGTTTACAAGTTAATTCAGAATATGGTCAAAACAAGTCCAAAAATTACAAAACTTGGCCAGATGATGAAATGGGATGAAATTAGACTACCCAATGTTTTTTGGAATTTTCTGACACTAAGTAAAATTACTGTGAATTAAATATGAATGCAAGGTGATTTTAACTAATTTAATTTTAATAAATATCAATTTAAAATATTTTTAGGAATAAAAATTATCCTAGATAAATATGAAGGTGAGGTATCTAGGAAAATTATCAAAGTTAATTTTGATATGAAATGAACCTATTAAAAATCAATTAAGAAATTCACCAAATGAATTATTAAGGCCCTGAGATACG
Organism: Ottelia alismoides; assembly: GCA_037367405.1. Taxonomy (NCBI): domain Eukaryota; kingdom Viridiplantae; phylum Streptophyta; class Magnoliopsida; order Alismatales; family Hydrocharitaceae; genus Ottelia; species Ottelia alismoides. The sequence continues at coordinate 376,073 of JAZKJV010007902.1, read as the reverse complement.
TGCAATGGAGATGAAATTCTTATGCAAGGTGAAGTTAATTATCCTAGATCTAATGTGATTTTTGTGGTATTTTTGGAGTCACAGAAAAATTATAATTAATTAAGAGGTAAAATTGGGCAAAATATAGCAAAAATGGACCAATTAATTAATAGAAAATTCTAGTGATATTACAAAAATATGTCATGCATCACATAATGAGGAGGACAATATAAGCTACACAATGCAATTTCCCAAACTCAAAAATGAATTAATATGAATGCCTAAATATGCGTGCAAAGACAGGGGTATAAATGCAATACAGGAATTAAAATTTTTGAAATTAAAATGTGAAGACAAGGACTATTATGCAATTACCTATAATGCAGGGGGGTGGATGCAATTTCTCCACGGGACACATGCTCCTCACGTGGGGTCGCCTGGTAAGGACTGAAATGTAATATGAAAACCTTCAGGGGCCTCGATGCAATTTTCCCAGGCCCCACGTGCTCCGCACGTGGGGGGTCCTAGGCTCAGAGGACTTCGGAGGCTCGGAGCGAGGCTCGGGCTGCTCTGGAGGTTCGGCTTTGGCTCAGAGAAGCATCGGGTGATCCGAGCTTAGCGGTCGGGGGAGAGGCTCGGATCAGGCTACGTGGACGGATCTGGACCGTGGGCTCGAGTGATGATCCAACGGTCCGTGAAGCTCGATGAAGAGGGCGACGTGGACGACCGAGCGCCGCAGGATAAGGATGAATCCAACTGCCCTCAGATACGTTGGCTGTTAGCGTCGTGGCTGGCTCCTGGCCATAGGATCGAGGATGATCCAACGGAAGCGGAAAAGGGCGACGTGGATGGCTCCTGGCCGTTCAATTAGGAGGATAGAACGACTGTTGATTGTCTTCCCCCAACGGCCCTCCGCCTCCTGCGGCGGAGGAGGCTGTGCTCCATCGGAGGGTCTCGAGCTCCGCCTCTTCCTAGGTTCATTGATGAAGCTCGCCTGAGGTTGCTAAGAAGCTGGAGATGGTCGTGGGACTGTTAGGGAGAGGTCGGAGGTCTCAACTGAGTTAGGAGTGAACTGGAGACCTGGGGCGGTGAAGCTCGAAGTGAACTCCGATGAAGTTCCGGCCAGTGACCACGAAGGTACCTGCAGGGGGTTATATCGATAGCCGAGGCGTACGACGTGGACGTAGAGTGAGCATGAATGAGGTGCGAGGCCTGAGCGGCGATAAGGGTGGTCCAGTGATCGAGCTCCACCAAGGTGGCAAAGCCGATGACGGTGGAGAATGGAATGTATCGTCGGCATGAATAGAGAATAGCGCGAAGATGCCTACTCCGAGGAGGAGCTCGAAGGATGGTCGGAAGGTGGTGAAGATACGAGGAGGAGTCGAATAAACTAGGAGAAAAGTGAAGAGGACATAGAAGAAGATCAGAGAGGCGATGGAGGATGCTACCCGGGGAATGGAGCTTGGATCTGGGCTCCTGGTCGTCGCTCGAAGGTCGGTAGAGGGCCTGAGCTCACGCAACTTGTCGGAGGAGTTGCAACACGGTGTGGCGACGTCGTGGATCTCGCCGGAGGTGAAGGCCTGTCTTCGCTCGGATGTACACTCAATTGCTGTCACCAATAGGTCGCTCTAAGCTCGAGGATACCTCTCGTAATGGCAGAGGGGGTGAGAGTGGCCAGAGGTGTTTGATTTATAGGACGAGGGTGACGAAAGGGATGGCTGGGAGGTGATGTTCGTGGACGTCGTGGAGCGACTCTGGGGGAAGTCATGAAGATCGAGGGAGCTGGCGAGGATGAGGGACGAGTGAGCTCCATCATGGTGCGTTAGTGGTCGGAGAAGGTGGTCGTCGTGGAGTCGAAAATAGAAAGGGGGCTAGTGCTGCACGAAATTCAGAACGTGGGAGAGAGACGGTCAGGAGGTAGGAGACGAGGTCTCGAGCGTTGGATCTTGCGATCCAACGACTGAGAAAATGGCGCTAAGGAGCGGCTATGATATGTTCCAAGGCGATGTGATCGGATGGTCGTGGAGGACGCCACGTGTCGTGATGAGGACGCAGCATCAGCGGGCGGTGAGGATGACTTTGCTAGAAGCGATCGGAGGGTTGAGAGCATCGAGTGAATTGAGTGGTTAGGATTGAAGCTCTCAGGCGAAATCGAATGGTAATTAATGTGCCATGTGGCGGAATGGGATAAAGGCGAGAATGTGCGGCGTAGATGAAGTCCAGGCATTGATCTGGTGACAGTGAGTTGAGGCATATGTGGAGACTCTCAAGCCGTTAGATTTTGATGAGGATCCAACGGCTGGCGGTGAGGGCGGATGAGTCAAAGGGAGCGGGCCGTGTGGCGCAATCAGAGGGCGCCACGTGGTCATCTGTGAGTGGCTGAAATGAGAAATGAAATTAGAGAGAGAATGAGGTCGAATTTGGTAAAACTCAAAACATGAAAGTTGTAGATATCGATGAGATCTACAAGTTTAATGTTGATCAAAAATGGAGATGAGGTCAAATGTGATACAAAAATACAAGAATACAAATATACATATATATATATATAGTATACAAAGAGGCCCAAAAACCCAACTTTTGCCTACAAGCTCCGAATTGAATGAAATTAGCCTCATTTTAAAGTTCTCAGGATATGTATTATTATGAAGGTGAGTAGACCTAATTCGGAGTTGGTAGGAGAGAGATATGTGCAATTTAAGGTCCAGGAGTTTAGGGCTTTATTGGGTATTTTACAAAAGAGGGGCTCTGGTCTTCTTCCCTATATTATTAACTAATGGTGTACACACTATAGGGAAGGTGTTATTTTATTTTGGAGGGGATAAAATACAAGAGAATAGGTGGATATTTTATAGGTGGATTTTATACAAGGATTGGCTTCTTATTTAAATGCAAGGCTGAATGCTAAAATGCATATTTTATGAATTGATGCATGAATGATATTTATGCAAGATAAAGGGAAATATGTTGCTAAATACCCGGGGACAAAGCTCTATTTGCAACTTTAAGAGTGATGAAGCACAGATTCATCAACCCCTTATACTTAAACCTTGCTCGTCCCCGAGCAACTGAAATGAAATGCAAGGGTGAAATGATTTTGGGTTCCACACCAAGGTCATGAACAAAAGTTGAAAATGGAGCTTGACTCAACCTTTGGATTAATTATGTGGCGGAACCTTATTGGGATCTGAATTTAAGACCTAACAGACTTCAAGTTCCACAAGTCTTCTATTCAAGACTCCTCAATAGTCAGGTTAGAACAAATCCTCATACACAAATTTCTGATGACTGCGATTCTTACTTGTACCGTGTAAGTGAAATGTAACTCTCCACATTAGAAATGGCTTAGAAACAACCTCCTCTAGCAAGGTAACTCAAATAACCCGGTCATGTAACTCTTTTCTCGAGGAACGGGGTATTCCCTTCTAAGTTCAAGTGCGACCAGCTCAAGAGGAAGGGGTAGAGAAAAGAATGGACGGTAGCCAGTGTAGCTACCTATCATGGGATGCTTGACCAGTGTAGCCAAGTCATCCAGTTGCATTTCCTTTGCTAATATACATACTCTGACAGGTATTTTATTTTCACTTGGACCTGTCTGATTTTTTTGGAGTTCTTGCATTTTTTTGAACTATATACAAGGTGCAGCATGTACATCAGGAGCTTTTCCTCTTGAGCCAGTAGACTATCCCTCTTTTGAAGCATTATTGCAACCCAGAGCATCCCATCCTTAGATGTCAACATCACCAGACTAGGTTGAGATGCACTACCCTCCCTAGAGGAGGACGAATGTTTCCACCCGTGTGTTACTCCAAGCTAAAGGATTCTACCTCCTCACCAGCTCATCAACGAAGAGCTACGTGCATTGTGCTTGTCCAAGTCAGGTCACTGTCTATAAGAATCATGCGTGTGCACGAGATATTCTACTTAGACTAATCAAGATGACATGTGAACATAGACTTGCGTACTCAAAGAATTAAGTCACTTGACCTGAGAAATATTAACTCCAGTTCCTATAAGGTTCCTCTGAAATTAGGTGGATTAAGGTCAAATCAAGTCCTTCCTTGACATCTACTCATAACTTGGTTCAGAACCCACTAGCTATTCACCTTGCATATGCAAGATATGCAGATGAGATGCAGATGACATGCTATGAATGAAATGCAAGACTCTCTTTTTTAGATGCAGAGATGATGTGCAAGAGTAAATAAGAAGCCTATTTTGTTTTGTTTTTATATATTTTTTTTCAAAACTTTGGTATACCTCCTATGTTACAACAATTTACAAGAGTTTTATAAATATTATACAAATTATACAAGTGTATTTTACAAAAAAAAAATCTCCAAATTTTACCCAGCCCATAATTATTGCGAAATATATACAAAGATACGTGAAAGTACGAGATATGGGTAAAGTATATATGTAATATATACACGCCCCCTATACTTAGCGTGTGCTATGTCCTCAGAGCACAGAAAGCGAGGAAAAAGACATAGCTCGTGCTAAGCGTAAGAGAGTCAATGAGAATGAAAAATGTAAAAAAGTCATCTTGCCCCCCTATACTTAGGCTCAGGCAGCCTAAGTGTAGAAGAAGAACAAGAATGGGGTGGACGAGGTCAAGAAGAGAAATGGATGAATATACAATGCGGGCATCGGTCCCCCCTATACTTAGGCTCAGGTCAGCCTAAGTATAGGACGGAAGTGAGTATGAGGACCAATGTGATCTGGGGGATATACAGAGAACGGACTCCGGTGGCTCCTCCCCCCTATACTTAGGATCTGGTCATCCTAAGTATAGTCCAAGATAGTGATCAATGAGGTGGGGATGGGTTACTAGAGTTGCGGGGAAGAAGGATAGAATGTACAGGAATGATGGCATATACAAGTGAGTCGATCTGAATCTTTCAAGATGTTGTTGATGGCTAGAGCTCACTGCTGCAAGGTCTCGTACGCGGCTCGAGGTGTATCGGCTGAATTTGTCTCGCGCATGAATACAATCTTCTCAACATGGACTAACTACTCATTAGATTCGACGTAGTGTTTCAACAGTTGTCCGTTCACTAGGAATGTCGGTGCGTTATCTGTGAGATCTGAGATCTCGACACATCCACTATCATGCGTCGTACGGACGACAAATGGGCCTGTTGATAACAGGCCTGAAGGCTAGGGTATGAGGTACAGAAATAGGGTCGTTGTGACCCGAGCAATCAGACCATGTATATCAAGAAAAATATCAGACCACTAAATAAATCAAAAATCAATCAGGCACGAATAAAGCGGTCCTGCTATATGTTTAACCTGGTATAGCACCCAGGGTCGAACTCGAGGAGCACGGATTGGCCGAAGGCCTACGAAGTAGTAAAAATAAACAAAATTAAAGTCAAAATATTTTTTAGTGGTTTTTAGTTATTTTTATATTTTTTTTGGATTTATAAAATATAAAGAAAATAAGAAAAACAAAAACAAGCACACTTCAACAATTTATTTAATGCAACAAAAATCAAGCAAAAATTCAAACAAAAATATTTTTATGTGTTTTATAATTTTTTATGTTTTTGGTGAATTTTTGGGATTTTTCTGATATTTATTTTAATTTCTAAAAATCAAACAGTAACAAAACTAAGTGGTACTATCCAGCCAGGCCCAAAAGCCCTAGATAAAATACTTAAGGACCTCAAAAAGGCCTGAAGGTAATTTTCCTAGAAAATATATTAAATAAGGAAAATTTAGGTACCAGATTTATTGTTTTTGGATTTTTAATGTATTTACTAGAATTTTTATGGGTTTTTAAGGGTTTTTAAGTTTTTAAGGTTTTTAATCAGTAAAAAATAGCCAAAATTGGCTAGAAAATCAAGGAACACAAAACAAACAGTACCGAATTTTTATAGAATTTTTAGGGGAGTTTTTATATTTTTTTGGGGTTTTTAAAAGTAGACAGTAGCTAAAATGTAGGTTTTTGAATTTTTAAAAATAACAAACGAAATCAAAAATATCCTCAAAAATTCACAAAAATCTTACACCATGGCAGGAGCCATGTTTCAAATTTTCGTCGAATTTGGAGGTGATTTGATATTTTATTCAAAAATCACAAGAGGGTACTGTGCACAAGGACTGAAATGCAAATACCCTAAGTTTTGGGGGTCCCAGTGCAAAATACCCAGCAAAACACGCGCGAGGCGCGTGCCTGGGGCACTCAGGGACCTATATGTGATAAAAATAAGGTCCGGGGACTAATTGGTAACACGTACCAAAAGTCCGAGGGCCTCAGTTGCAATTATCCCAAAAATAAACGCACATGCGGAATAAAACCATTCACAGGGGCATAAATGCAAATACTAAAAAGATTATTTCATTTCAGAACAATCAGAACTACAAGGGCATATGATGCAAATAACCCAAAAATACACGTGACGAAGCACGTGGCTCACACAGGCAGGGGTATATAAGCAAATACTCTAAAGTGCAGGGTCCATTGTGCAAATAAACCTAAAACTAAATAACGTGCTTAAATATTTACAGGACTCAAATGAAATAAAACTAAGATAAGGGCCTAAGGGTAATTTACCCTTTATTAACCGGAGCTGACGGATGGCCGCCACGTGGCGATCGGACGGTCAGGAAAGGAGGGCGGCTCTCAACGCTGCTCTGCTCTGGTCGATCCAACGGTCCAGGCCAGGACACGTGTGGATCTAACGGCCTGGATCTGTCTCCTCAGATCTGACGTCCACGGGCGCTCCAGAGATGGACGGTGCTGATCAAAACTGGAGCGAGGAGGGCAATCCAACGGCTCTCGAGGGTGCTGGATGAACTGATGGCCGGCGGACTTCGCCGGCCTCGTGAAGGCGCCTCCGGCCTCCTCTGCTGTGCCTGAATATCGGAGGAGCTCCGGCGTGAAGGTGCGCAGCTATTGGTGGTCTCCGATGCCCCAGCCGAGCTCGGATGAGCTCCAACGAGGGTGGCGGAGCTGAAGCTCCTGGGCTAGATGTCGAGAGGCCTCAGATGGCCTCTGCTTGTCCTGCAAAACAGCTCAGAAACTTCGCGGGTCGAGGGCAAAGTGCCTCGACCCGGTTAGGCGGCGTGAAGGTGAATGGTGCGTCGGTGCGGGCGAACCCCGGCGATGCGACGGCGAAGGGATTCGAACCCCAGCTCCTGTGCGAGCTGGGTTGAACGGAAGGGCGGAGAAGGTGCGTGGAAGGAAGGCGGAGATGATGGTGGATTCCGATGGTCGAACGGAAGGTGAGGCGGTCGGAATCAACGAAAATCAATGGCGGCGCGATTTGGGGCTAATCGGAAATTAGACTAAATAGGGGAGCTACGGGACTACCTGGGTGGATGAATAGACTGGGCTGGAGCTGGGGAAGCTCCCGGTCGTAGCCTCGAGGGACGTCTGGGCCCGAGGCTCGGAGCTCGCACCAGTGGCGGAGCTACGGCGGAGCTACTCGCCGGATCAGTGGTATCCAACCCCTCTCCTCGCTGCGACAGCGCCTGGAGCGAGCTGTCACTCACGCTCGAGCACTGGAGGTCACGGGGGATGGAGCGAATGATCCAAAGATGATCAATGAAGGAGGCGGAGCTCGGCTTTATACGTGGGGATGATCCGGAAAGAAGTGCGCGGGTAGGGAAATCAGGAGCGCGGATCCCGATGCGGTAGCTCCGGCGAGGGTCTCGGGTGTGACGTGAAAGAGTCGGACCCGGGGTTTAGGCGAGATGGAGTCGGGTCGAGCGGGTAAAAATCCGAGAATAGGGGTCCGGTGCTCGAGCCTGTGGGAAGTGGTCCTGGGGGGGCCAGTTGACCGGGCGGTCAACATCCCCCAGGGCCAATGGCTGAAGGCCACGTGGCTGAATCAAGAAGTGACGAATACACATAGCTAGGGGCCGAATCAGCAAAAACCTAAAACATGAAATATTTTTATTTTATTTTTTTCTATTTTTTGGTGATTTTTAATTAATTTTTGGAGATAAAAATAAGGTATATACATTATATATCTATATATATAGGTATATATACAATATGTAGGCTTTTGATTTTTAATTATTATTTTTGTACAATTTTATTCCTATTTTATATTTTATTTATTTATAGTATAGAATAAGGAATAAAAGGGGGCTTTTATTTTATTTTTATTATTTATATACATAGGTAAAATAAATAGATATATACAACTATATACATGGTATATGTACAAGGTATTTTTGTATTTTTGATTTTTCTATTTTTATTTTGATTTTTGTTTTGATTCTTTTTATTTTATTTATTTACAAAGTATAACATAGATTATTTACAAAAAGTTTAAAAATTAATTTTGTATATTTTCAAGGTTAGATAAATACATAGATGTGGTATATGTACATGAGGAAAGGGATATTTTTGATCTTTTTGATTTTTTAACTTTTTATTTTGTTTTTATATTAATAAATATATACAAATATTTACAAGCACATTTTTGGGTGAGGAAAATATAATTTTATTTATTTACATAGATATTTACACAAGAGCCCCTATCTCCCTCTACTTTGGCTTTTATGCGGTCAGGCCCATGCTGAGCCCTCCCTTGGGTTGGGTTGCTCAATATTTATTCTAAATATTTCCCTCTTTTTCTTTTTAATCTTTATTCTTTTATTTTTGCACAAAAACATGCTAATTATAGGTTTTTACACAATGCATGCTTTTGGTAATTATTCCTATTTACACATATCTACATGCATTTGCAAAGGTTTTTGTAGCTAAAATATAAGAGTAAAGAGTGATGAATGGGTATTCATCACCTGTCCGCTTGGACTTCAACTTGCCTTGGAAGATCTTCAGCCTAGCATTAAACAACCATACCTTCTGTCCAGGAACAAAGGTCTTTCGTCTGATATATCTATCGTGCCAACGCTTAACCTTGTCCTTGTACACCAAACTATTGTCATATGTGTGGTTTCTGACTTCCACAAGCTCATTCAGATCCATATCTCTCTGCTTCTGCCCAAGGTGCATGTTCCAATTGACCTTCTTGATTACCCATTCTGATTTGTGCACTAGTTCTGCGGGCAAATGGCACGGCTTTCCGAATACCATTCGGAATGGGGAGGTTCCTAATGGTGTCTTGTAAGCCGTCCTATGCGCCCATAGGACCTGATCCAGAATCTGAGACCAGTCCTTCCTGTCTGGGCAGACAAGCTTCTGCAATATAGTCTTTACCTCATGATTCGACACCTCAGCCATACCATTAGTTTTTGGGTGGTAAGGAGTAGCGACACGGTGTTCGATGCCCTAGTCCTTCAGGAGTTTCTTCACCTCCTGATTTACAAAGTGGCTACCCCTGTCTGATATCATCATTTTGGGGATCCCGAACCTAGAGATGATGTGCTATCTGATGAATTTACAGACAATCCTGCTGTTTGCGGCTCGGGTCGGGATAGCCTCCACCCACCTGGACAAGTAATCTACCACAAGAAGGATGTACTCGAATCCGTGGCTAACAGGGAATGGGCCCATGAAATCGATGCCCCAGGCCTCAAAGACATCACAAATTATGACAGGCTGCATCGACATCTCATCCTTGGAACCAACGGTTCCTCCCATTCTCTGGCATATTGGACATGACTTCGCAAAGGTGATGGCATTGCGAAACAGAGTCGGCCAGTAAAAGCCACACTGAAGTACCTTCCATGAAGTCCTCTTCCCAGAGTGGTGTCCTCCTGCCTCTAAGCTGTGGCATAATGAAAGGACACTCTGGTATTCCTCCTGAGGAATACACCGTCTCCAGACACAATCCGGTCCTTCAAAGAAAAGGATCGTATCCTCCCAATGGTACTGTCTCGCATCCGACTTCAGTCAGTCTATGTGGCTCTTGGGACAACCTTCGGGAACCTTCTTTGAGACAAGATAGTTCACGATGTTGGCATACCATGGGAGTGAGTCAACAACAAAAATCAACTCGTCAGGGAAGGAATCTCGAATAGGTGAATCCTCGGAAGTATTGAGATCTTCGGGACGAGAGATATGATCGGCTACTACATTCTTCTTTCCAGGTTTATCACGGATGTCCAAATCAAACTCCTGGATAAGTAAAATCCACCGAAGAAGACGTGCCTTCGCGTCCTTCTTTTCCATCAAGTATCGTAGCATCGTATGGTCAGTGAACACGATTACCTTGGATCCAATTAAATGAGATCTGAACTTGTCCAAGGCAAACACTACCGCAAGCATCTCCTTTTCCAAGTGTATAGTTATGCTGGGCGGTATCAAGCACTTTGCTTGCGTAGTGAATTGCAAACGGGATGCCATCTCTCCTCTGTCCTAACACAGCCCCAACATCAAAATATGATGTGTCCGTCATGATCTCAAAAGGTAGAGACCAATCTGGGGCTTGTAGGATAGGGGCGTCCATGACCATTCCTTGTAATAGCTTAAAGGCCTCAAGACATTTGTGATCAACAACAAATTCCATGTCTTTGACTAAAAGCTCAGTTAACGGTCGGGCAATCTTAGAAAAATCATAGATGAATCTCCGATAAAATCCGACATGCCCGAGGAACAACCGCAACTGCTTGATGTTGGTTGGTGGCTGGAGTCGTCTGATCACATCCACCTTGGCAGGGTCAACCTCCATTCCTCTCTTGGAGATGACGTGCCCCAATACAATGCCCTCCGTCACCATGAAATGACTTTTCTCCCAGGAGAGCACCCGATTGACCTCACAACAGCGTTTGAGGACTCGGTCCAGATTCCTAAGGCAGGAATCGAAGGAATCGTCGTGGACCGAGAAGTCGTCCATGAAGACTTCCAGGAATTTACTGACCATTTCGGTGAATATAGCAATCATACACCTTTGGAAAGTACCTGGAGCATTGCATAACCCAAAGGGCATGCGCCTAAAAGCATAGGTACCAAAGGGGCATGTGAACGTGGTCTTTTCCTGGTCCTCTGGAGCTATGGCTACTTGGTTGTAGCCGAGAACCCATCTAAGAAATAGAAGAACTCTTTCCCCGCTAGTCTCTCTAGGATCTGATCAATGAATGGTAGGGGGAAATGATCCTTCTTCGTCGTGGCATTCAGGCGTCTGTAATCCACACAAACACGCCACGACGTGGGCACTCGCGTCACGATCTCCTCTCCATCCTCGTTGGTGGTCGTCTGAATTCCCGACTTTTTCGAGACCACATGGATCGAGGCCACCCATTTAGAGTCGGAAATGGGATAAATAAAACCCACGTTGCACCATTTCTCTATCTCCTTCTTCACTACCTCTCGTAAATTTGGATTCAAACGACGTTGGAATTCACGAGAGGGTTTGGATTCATTCTCCAAGTAGATATGGTGCGAACACAGAGCGAGATTTATCCCGTGGAGATCGAAAATGCTCCAGCCTATTGCCTTGCGGTTTTTCTCCAGGATCTCTAGCAAGCAAGATTCCTGCTCCTCGGTCAATCGCAAACTGATGATGACCGGAAATTTCTTGTCCTGACCCGTAAGGAAGGCGTATTTCAGTGTTGTGGGTAAAGGCTTGAGCTCAGGTATGGTGAGATCGTCTAGGAAATCTGGCTCAATCGAATTTGGTTCGGTGTTGGAAGTGGCTGGATCTTTCTCTGTAATTGCTGCCACCAAGTTATTTGGCTCTGTAGTCAGATCGTCAAAGGTCTCCATGCAATCGGCAAAAGCCACGTCTGACTCGTCATCCTCATCTTCCAATTGTCCTAAAGAGAGAAGGACTGATAGTCTCAGCTGGACCTCTAAGTCATCGAAGATGTAGGGCTATGCAAGTTCTGAGCTGTACTCGTCTCTGAGGACCTCGCAAACTGACTCATGCACGAGATCATCTCCGGAGGGGAGGGACTCATTGGTGCTGGTCGGGTTCTGTCTCCATGGCCCAACTATGTCTACATGATTGCAGTATGCTTCAGTTGAAGAGTACTCGGTGCTGGATTCGGAATCCAGTCTCTGCCATCTGGTCTGCTTCATCTCAAGTTCCTCATCTCTGCCTGGAGTTTGGAACTGGATCTTCCTGATCTTATAATCAAACAAGGCCCCCACTGTTCTGAGGAAGGGCATACCTAAGATGATCTGGGAATCTCTCCAATTACGAGGGGTTTCCATATCCAGGATAGTGAAGTCCACCATGTATTCCTTCCCCTCGACTTTGATCACAACATTCCTCAATTCTCCTTGGGACCTCTTGGTTGATTTATCAGCAAACTGCAGGAGGGCTCTAGATTTCCTAAGAGGTCCGAGATTAAGCCGCTCATAGAGGGTTGTAGGCATTAAGTTAATTGAGGATCCGTTGTCTAGGAGAGTGCGTGCAAACGCGATGTCATCAACATGACTCACCACATAGTGTGCACCCATGCCTCTTCGTTTCCTTGGAAACGAGTTCTTTATTGCACAAGTCGTGGCTACTGACGGAACGTGTCTCTGAACACGGCTTTTGATTTTCCTGCTAACTCTAGTATGTGTGCATCTCACCTTAAGTTACTTCTGAAATGCAGGAGTCATTTCCACGTACTTGTTAAAGGGGATTGTGACCTTGATGTATTTGTTGCAGAACTCTACCATCTCAGTGTCATCTTTTTGGATTTTTTTTCATTTTCTTCTTTCCACCCTTAAGGGCTCGGGGGAAAGGTATTATTGACTCTAACTCATGTTCTGAAACTGTAATGTTTTCATTGAAAGCTGGAACTGAGTTCTGTACAAGACTCGGACTTTTAAACAGACTTGGACTCTGACTAAAAGAAAAATGTTGTGGCGAAACGGGTGATGCGTCTTCCACGACTTCTGGACGATCCTCCTCAGATGGAGGTATGGGATCTTAGTCGGTTTCGTCGGACTCTCTGCTGGTGCGAGTTTGCTGCTTCGAGGACCCAGACGTCCTCTTCTTCTGCCAGTGGTGGTGATGGTGGTGCTGCTCCTCTTCTTCCTCCAAGTCCTCCTCAGGTAGAGACTTGGTGGCTCCTTCCTCCGGTGCCCGTGCCTGATCAGGTATGGTCACGGTCCTTCCGCTCTTGAGGGACATATGATTCACATTATCATATGAAAGGATCTCATGTTTAGAATCTGAATAGTATACCTGATCATGAGGTCGGTTCTGGCCATGGGTTAAGCTATTCGGGTTGGCCTGAACCTGTGCGGGAATTGGGGTCTTTGGCACCATTTGTTGATCCTGGGTACGAGAAAAATGATTCAGATCGGTTATCATATCCAGATAGTCTTTCTGGATCTGTTGGACCCTATCAGACAGGGTCTGGATCGCCAAGGTGAGGGATTCCAATTCGATGGGCTGGGCTTGCTGATGTTGACTTGCGGATGAGGTTCTGTACTGGCCCTGATGGCCATGCTGATACTTCTGCTGGTGGTGGGACGGTGTCAGGCCCTGCTGGCCCGAGTGGAATGTGCGCTGCTGCTGCTGGTGTTGTTGAGGCTGGTACCCTCGTTCGGGCCTAGACTGAACAAAGCACGGTGCGGGAACAGAGCTGGTTTCCTGGTAAGCTGGGGAAGGTCAGTGAGGCTGACCATTCCCCATCCCCGACTGTCTGCTGACGGGGTCACGATTGTACCACAACCTGTTGATCTCGAACACCTGCGGAGGCTCCTCGTATCCAGTCTCCACTTGTGGGGGTGCATGCTGGTCCTGCTGGGTGTAAGTCTGATCCTCCACCCAACCACTCTGAGGCCCCGGTGCCTGTTCCTGTACAAGATGGACTCAATGTACAGGTACAGGTGATGCAGAAGGGGCAGGTAGCTTCATTTTAGCTACCTTCTTAGTAAGTTCCTCCACTTGCTTCAGTAGACGTGAGAGAGACTCAAGGTCAGTGACCCTCTTGTGGATCTGCTCGACCATGGTTAGCTTGTCAGCAATCATCCCCATGCTGGGAATGAGGTCCTTTGTCAGATCCGCTACAGTCCTCCGAGTTGTCTCGTTGGATAGGATTGAGGGAGACAACTGATAGGCCCTGGTTGCCTGCGACCTGCCGATTTCTGCCATATGTTCTAGTATCTTCCATACAGTATCCTCATTCTTGTTCAGATAGCTTCCTCCATAGGCAGCACTGACTAACCCCTGCATCTCTGGGGTCATGCCACAGAACAAGGTCTGGACTAAGATCACCTTAGAAATGCCATGGTAGGGCCATTTCTGAATTAGGTCATTGAACCTATCCCAGGCTTCATTGAATGGTTCACAGGGTCCCTGGGAGAAACTAGCGATCTTGGTTCTCATTTGATTAGTTCTACTGAGAGGGTAGAACTTCTTCAGAAATAAGTCCTTGAACTGCATCCAGGTGGTACATATCACCCCCTAGTTTTTTTAGCCAATGCGCTGCCTTATCTCCTAAGGCAAATGGGTGGTCTTCAGTCTAATGTAATCCTGCCCAACCTTAGGATGACTAAGGTTGTTGCAAACTAGCTCGAAGTCTCTGAGGAAGGCATAATGTTCTTCATTAGCGTTTCCCTTGAACATCGGTAGCAGGCTAAGGAAATGGGGCTTGAGCTCGAATGCTTCGGGGGGAACCGCTGGTGCCAACCAACTGTGTATCTCATTCTCCGCTGGGTTGTAGACATCAACCATTGGTCGGTCGATTCCTCCTGCCGCAATGATTTATCCCATTCTAGCTGTGAAATCTGCATTTTGTTGTTCGGCTGTGGTGAGGCGATTAAGAATTTGTCTCAACTGGTCCTCATCCGGTGGCTGCTTAGGTGGCATCTTGTCCTCTAGTCCTGGGTATGCAACATGGTCTATGTCAGAGGACAAATCAAGGAAGGGATTCTTACCGAGGCGATGATCTTCCTCGGTAAGCTTAGAGGAGAGGAAATGGTTGGTTTGAGAGTAACCACCCTGAGTGTGAGGGGACCAGAACTCAAGATGGTCAGGAGTCCTGGGTGATCCAAGGTGTGCTTGGGTCAGTGAAGAGGAGTTTCATGGGGGGCTCAAAGAGAGATTGGTGAATAAAGAGTCGATATCCCCCCAGTCACTCATCTTGATTTGGCGAGAAGAATTAGGAGTTCTAAGTGAAGATAGGATTTGACTCCTACCTAAAGCAAACAATTCAATCCAAGACCCTGGGTTCACACTCAACACAGTGAAGGATCCGAAACCGAGTCTAATTAATCTTGTTAATTTAAGTGTGATTTTTCAAGCAAGATAACAAGGATTACACAGTCTAGAGGGAAGTCAGCTCAGAGCCGGATGCGTCTTCCCTGTTTAACTTGTCGCCTAAGATACCGCCGATCCTTCCTTTCTTCGCTCCTATCCCAAGTTGATGGATTCAAAGACCTGCCCCTATCTACATATAAACATGCAGAGGCTGACAAGGCTGGAACTTCACCCTAGGGGTTACTGGCAACTTGTCATGAAGTACCGCAATTTTGCCCCTATCTACTTGAGACAGGCGGAGGCTACTTGGTACTAGTCAGTGAACCTTAAAAATTCAACTTGTGATACTTACTAGGATTAGTCGGAACGTGATATGGAAGGTGGGGATTTGGGCTCTGCCTTAAGGTGTTCACACACACTCAAGTACCCTCACTCAGCCTGAAAATAAGGTCGGGGATTAGTCTCCCGCAAACAGTTTTTCCAATTTTTTTGATTTTTTGGTCAATAATGTTAGTAGTCGCGATTTTAAGTTTAGTTCTCACTTTGTTAGTCCAACCACACAGCACGCCTATCGTCCAGTCCCAATTTCCGTTTAATTTAAGTTTGAAAAACATAGGGGGAAATCGAGAAAATCCGATGCACGAAAAATGATGATGTGTATGCTGAGTAGAGAATACTTACAGTGATCCCTTCGTTTTTTATGCAGGATGCAAAACAGAATTGAGAACTTTTTTACACTATATGCAAATGCAAACGACAAAATTTGCTCCTAGACAAGCAGTTCTATTAGCGAGTGAAGCACTGGTTGATTTGACTAGTTCTGTGGTCTAGGTGCGTCTTTTAAGTGTAATGTGTGGTCCTACAAAGTTACGAGCACAAGCAAATCCTAGAGTGGATCGAGGAGCCGCTAGTGCAAGCCTCATTAACCACTCAAACCAATAGCACACGGGGACACGGTTCCACTATATTTACACACACGAGAACCCAAACGGGAACCGTTGGAAATGATGTGAAAAAAATAGAGAAATAAGATAAAAATACAAATTCTCTCAAATCACTCAAGAAATTAATATGTCGATTCCTCGAAGTGTCTTCGACTCCTCGCGTTCCTCGTACAGAAAAAACTTGAGGTCAGAGAATGACACAAAAAATACAAAAATTAAAAGACAGAAAATATTCACAAGAAAACCGGGGGTCAGACTACCCGGGGATAAAAAATCAAACACTCAGAAATAACTCCAATAAACCTAAGTCGTGCCTCCCCGGCAACAGCGCTATTTTGAAAAGACTCCCACCACCCTTGTTAATTCGATCAAATTAATGGTCAAACTAATTAATAATGTTCGTTGTAGTCAGATAATAGGAGCAGATCAAAAACCACTTTTAATTAAACAAGTTAATCTCGAGCAGCAATTTCTTTTACTTGGGCAAGCCCAAGGTCGAACTCAGGGAGGCAGCTGTCTCATTAGGTAAATTATTAGCAAAGTCCAAGATTTGATTTTTGAGGAATAATTTTTTTGGTCTTTTTCAGGTTTTTGATGCAAGACACATGCAAGATCTAGCCAGTTTACAAGTTAATTCAGAAAGATGGCCAAACAAGTCCAAAAATTACGAAACTTAGCCAGATGATGAAATGGGATGAAATTAGACTACCCTAATTTTTTTTGAAATTTTCTGACACTAAATAAAATTAATGTGAATTAAATATGAATGCAAGGTGATTTTAACTAATTTAATTTTAATAAATATCAAATCACAATATTTTTGGGAATAAAAATTATCCTAGATAAATCTGAAGGTGAGAAAGCCAGGAAAATTATCAAACGTTAATTTTGATGTGAAATGAACCTATTAAAAATCAATTAAGAAATTCACCAATTAAATTATTTAGGCCTCAGGGTGCGTACAATGGAGATGAAATTTTTATGCAAGGTGAAGTTAATTATCCTAGATCTAATGTGATTTTTGTGGTATTTTTGGATTCACAGAAAAATTACTATTAATTAAGAGGTGAAATTGGGCAAAATATAGCAAAAATAGACCAATTAATTAATAGAAAATTCTACTGATATTACAAAAATATGTCACATGTCACATAATGAGGAGGACAATATAAGCTACACAATGTAATTTTCCAAACTCAAAAATGAACTAATATGAATGCCTAAATATGCATGCAAAGATAAGGGTATAAATGCAATACATGAAATAAAAATTTCTGAAATTAAAACGTGCAGACAATGACTATTATGCAATTACCTATAATGCAAGGGGTGGATGCAATTTCTCCATGGGACACGTGCACCTCACGTGGGGTCGCTTAGCAGGGACTGAAATGTAATATTGAAAACCTTCAGGGGCCTCGATGCAATTTGCCCAGCCGTGCGGAGCACGTGGGGGGTCATAGGCTCGGAGGACTTCGGAGGCTAGGAGTAAGGCTCGGGCTACTCTGGAAGTTCGGCTTTGGCTCAGAGAAGCTTCGGGTGATCTGAGCCTAGTGGTCGGGGGAGAGGCTCGGATAAGGCTACGTGGACGGATTTGGATCGTGGGCTCGAGTGATGATCCAACGGTCAGTGAAGCTCGATGAAGAGGGCGACGTGGACGACCGAGCGCCACTAGATCAGAATGAATCCAACGACCCTTAGATGCGCTGGTTGTTAGCGACGTGGCTGGCTCCTGGCCGTAGGATCGAGGATGATCCAACGAAAGCGGAAAAGGGCGACGTGGATGGCTCCTGGCCGTTCGATCAGGAAGATCGAACGGCTACTGATTGTCTTCCCCCAACAGCCCTCCGCCTCCTGCGACGGAGGAGGCAGTGCTCCGGTGGAGGGTCTCGAGCTCCGCCTCTTCCTAGGTTCCTCGATGAAGCTCGCCTGAGGTTGCTAAGAAGATGGAGATGGTCGTGGGACCGTCTAGGAGCGGCCGGAGGTCTCAACTGAGGTAGGAGTGAACTGGAGACCTGGGGTGGTGAAGCTCAAAGTGAACTCCGATGAAGTTCCGGCCAGTGACCATGAAGGTACCTGCAGGGGGTTATATCGATAGCCGAGGCGTGCGATGTGGACGTAGAGTGAGCGTGAATGAGGTGCGAGGCCTGAGTGGAGATACGGGTGGTCCAGTGATCGAGCTCCACCAAGGTGGCGGAGCCGACGACGGTGGAGAATGGAATGCATCGTCGGCGTGAATAGAGTGTAACGCAAAGATGCCTACTCCGAGGCGGAGCTCGGAGGATGGTCAGAAGGTGGTGAAGATACGAGGAGGAGTCGAATAAATTAGGAGAAAAGTGAAGAGGACATAGAAGAAGATCGGAGAGGCGATGGAGGATGCTACCTGGGGAATGGAGCTCGGATATGGGCTCCTGGTCGTCGCTCAAAGGTCGGTAGAGGGCCTGAGCTCACGCAACTCGTCGGAGGAGTTGCAACACGGCGTGGCGACGTCGTGGATCTTGCCGGAGGTGAAGGCCTGTCTTCGCTCGGATGTACACTCAATTGATGTCACCAATAGGTCGCTCTGAGCTCGAGGATACCTCTCGTAATGGCGGATTGGGGTGAGAGTGGCTGGAGGTGGCTGATTTATAGGACGAGGGTGACGCCACGGATGGTTGGGAGGTGATGTTCGTGGACGTCATGGAGCGACTCTGGGGGAAGCCGTGAAGATCGAGGGAGCTGGCGAGGATGAGGGACGAGTGAGCTCCATCATGGTGGCGTTAGTGGTCGAAGAAGGTGGTCGTCGTGGAGTCGAAAATAGAAAGGGGGCGAGTGCTGCGCGAAATTGAGAACGTGGGAGTGAGACAGTCTGGAGGTAGGAGACGAGGTCTCGACCGTTGGATCTTGTGATCCAACGGCTGAGAAGATGGCGCTAAGGAGCGGCTATGATATGATCCAAGGCGATGTGATCGGATGGTCGTGGAGGACGACACGTGTCGTGATGAGGACACAACATCAGCGGACGGTGAGGATGACTTTGCTAGAAGCGATCGGAGGGTTGAGAGCATCGAGTGAATTGAGCGGTTAGGATTGAAGCTCTCAGGCGAAATCAAATGGTAATTAACATGCCATGTGGCGGAAGGGGATAAAGGCGAGAACGTGCGGCGTAGATGAAGTCCAGGGATTGATCTGGCAGCGGTGAGTTAAGGCGTACGTGGAGACTCTCAAGCCGTTAGATTTTGATGAGGATCCAACAACTGGCGGTGAGGGCGGATGAGTCAAAGGGAGCGGGCCGCGTGGCGCAATCAGAGGGCACCACGTGGCCAGCTGTGAGTGGCTGAAATGAGAAATGAAATTAGAGAGAGAAGGAGGCCGAATTTGGAAAAACTGAAAACCTTAAAGTTGTAGATCTCGATGAGATCTACAAGTTTCATGTTGACCAAAAACGGAGATGAGGTCAGATGTAATAAAAAATACAAGAATACAAATATATATATATATAGTATACAAAGAGGCCCCAAAACCCAACTTTTGCCTACAAGCTCCAAATTGAATGAAATTAGTCTCATTTTAAAGGTCTCAGGATGTGTATTATTATGAAGGTGAGTAGACCTAATTCGGAGTTGGTAGGAGAGAGATATGTGCATTCTAAGGTCCAGGAGTTTAGGGCTTTATTGGGTATTTTACAAAGAGGGTCTCTGGTCTTCTTCCCTATATTATTAACTAATGGTGTATACACTATAGGGAAGGTGTTATTTTATTTTGGAGGGGATAAAATAAAAGAGAATATGTGGATATTTTATAGGTGGATTTTATACAAGGATTGGCTTCTTATTTAAATGCAAGGCTGAATGCTAAAATGCATATTTTGTGAATTGATGCATGAATGATATTTATGCAAGATAAAGGGAAATATGTTGCTAAATACCCGGGGACAAAGCTCTATTTGCAACTTTAAGAGTGATGAATCACAGATTCATCATTGATCATCGAAGACAAGATTTGACTTTTGAAATAGGTGATCATGTGTTTTTAAAGATTTCCCCTACCAAGGGAGTAGTGCGATTCAACAAAAAGAGAAAATTGGGCCCTAGGATCTGTTGAGATAATAAGGAAAGTTGGGGAAGTAGCTTATCGGGTTGCTCTTTCACCTCATTATTCCAAGCTACATGACGTTTTTAATGTATCAATACTAATGAAGTATCATCCCAACCCATCGCACGTGATCGACCACGAAGTTCTAGATATTCAGCCGAACCTGACGTATGAAGAAAGAACAGTGCATATCGTTGATCATACGGAACACCAGTTGCGACACCGCCTAGTTTCGATGGTTAAAGTACTCTGGCAGCATCATCAGAGGGAAGAGGCAACTTGGGAGTTGGAGGATAAAATGCGTCAACACTATCCTCATCTCTTTGGTAAGTAACCTTTTACAGTATAAATTTCGAGGACGAAATTTCTTTAAGGAGGATAGATTGTAACAGTTGAATTTTTTTGAGGATAATAAAATAATTAAAATTAAATTAAATCACATAATCACCCTCACATCACCCTTAAGATAATACAAGATAAGATAAAAAGAGATAAAATAGCCAACAACCCAAGTTTGTTATTTCTTTATCTCTTAATTAAGTTCAATTAATTATTATCAATTATCTCATTGATTGTGCTTATAAATACCATGAGACTCCAATGACTTCCCCACACATTGCCCTTTGTGAGAGAAATTTTAGAGAGAGAATGAGGCCGACGACGACATTTTTTCATCACGTCATTTTCGGATTTGACAACTATATCTCTCTTCGATTACGTCAAAGTTTTTATCCGACCAAAATTGACGGAGAAATGACGTGATCGACGACAATTTGGATAGGCAGAATCACGACATCATTGTCGATAGATTTCGTGTCTCATCGAGGTATGTGTCGAACACATAGGATCGTTAAATGACATTTTGTGTTGATCCTTAGTTTAGAACTATAATTTATAGATGTACGTGTCGAACCCATATGATCGTTCGATGAGTTTTTTTTCACAGACACCTTCGATTCAAATCTTAAGTACATAAACAAAGCCACCGTTAACCATGGACGATTATTGTATATATTAAAGGGCGTTGGATACTGGATTAAAATAGACCTCTAAACAATCTTACTATGTAGAAAGAATATAGAACCTTTCAGTTGTCTTTGTAGGGTGGAGTTAATATCTGCCTATATGAGGTTTCGATTTTATCTTAAATGCTGGATGCTTTGACGATCACAGTACGAGATAATAATCCATATATTGGATCTAAGTAAAATACCATTTTAAGACAAATAATCACATCATCCTATATTTGTATCTTTACTGTTCGAATATTTGGAGGAACTTATTATAAGGTTGTATTGTGATAGGTGTTTTATTTATGTTATACTTGTATTTATTCTTAATCACGAGTTACCTTTAATTTTAGGAGAATATAAAATGAACATAGAAAATTCTTCCTTCTACCACATGACGCATGTATCATTAATTTTCACCGTGGAACTCCTAGATGTATACGTGCCTTAATTAGAACCAAGAAATGAAAATAAAAAAGGGGATAACCCGTCTAAGAAACCAGATAAGGTGTATATTTGGGAGTCCACAATTCGTGTTTTTATGAATATGCTATCAAAATAACGAATAATGATGATTGATGAACTAATGTCAATAAGTCATTATTTATAAGTTAATATTCCAGGCATTGACTCGAACTAAAGGGTCGTAAGAGCCTAAAGGGCCAACGTCTTCTAGGGATGTGAGGCAAAAGATAAGTCTCTACAGTTGTAGCTACACTGTCATGTTATGTATTGTTATGAACCGCTTGTGCCAGCAGTAAGCCATCAAAGCCATCAAAGCTGCCTAAGAACTAACAATCAAGACCACTCTAAACATGAAAAATGTCATGGGCAGATGTGCAATATGTGTGCACATATGCAATTATGTTACTGCTATAGACACATGCGTAAGTTCTGTTAATGTTATGTGCATATGTGAAATTTATGTTAATAATATGGTCATATATGCAATTTATATTGATGTTATGTGCATGTATGCAATTATAATGATATGGGTACATGTGCAATTTATGTTAATGATATGGGCATATATGCAATTTATATTAATGTGAAGTGCATGTGTAAAAGGGCATACATGCAATTTATATTAAGGCTAAAGGCATGTCTGCAATTATGCTAATGATATGGGCATACATGCAAATTTATGTTAAGGCTAAAGGTATGTGTGCAAATATGCTAATGATATGTGCATACATGCAAATCTATGTTAAGGCTAAGGGTACATGTGCAATTATGTTAATGATATGGGCATATGCGCTATTTAAATTAATGCTAAGGGTATATGTGCAATGATGTTAATATTATGGACATAGATGCAAATATGACAAAACTTAAGGGTATATATGCAAATATGGTATGCAACACATGGATATGAAAGAAATATACTTCGTATGCATCATTAAGTTAATCAAGGATGATTTTGGTAAGTCAAATGATTTATACAACATGGCATTGATATAGAACCAAATGTATAAGTCTTTATTGTCGGATTAATTACCCTTATGTGATGGATGTAATAGTTAGATGTGACTTGATTTCTACGCTAGCCGACTTGACCCCAACTCGGCACCTACTGAGCGTTAGGCTCATAACATGTATTGTTACTCTTTTTCAGGAAAACATGTTACGCTTTAAGGGAGACTTCACCGTCTTCAAAAAGTAGAATCAGTACGGGACTATTGTTGGATCGGTTTGGAAGGATGTCATTATGTCCACTAGAATAAGGAAATCGTATATGTGATTCATCTAGTTATTTATCTTTTGTTTTATTTAAGGAACTCTTGGACTCATGTCCTTATTAATAGTATGGAAAGAAAGTTTTTTTAGTCCATTCTTTACTGCTCTTATGTTATGATTAATGCTATGAGTAATGATCCTGAAACATCCGCTAAGTTCTGCTTCCGCATCATTCTCGGACGATCGTGTTCGTTACAGTTACACATGTAATAAACCCTTTTTAAGACTAAATAAATGGTGCAATATACTATACAAGATATATAGAGCAATGCCCGTAATGATAACACTACAACAAAAATGGGTCAATAGTGAAGTTTTTTAAAAATCTGTTACTCTACTGTTGTTAAATATTTAACGACGATATTATTTGTTACAAAATTATTCTTTATATATGAAATTGGTGAGGATTGATGTATATGTTGTTATATCCTTAGCGAAGGTCCATATTGTAATACGTTTATCCGTTGCTATTTTTCAAATTTTTTGTTAATCATTTCTGTACGAATTGGCTAAAAGAGGGCAGGGAATATCCAAGAAGTGTTGGAATTAGATTATCGGAAGAGATCTTAATTTTGGATCTAAGCTCGAGAATGACCCAAGATAGATCTGAATGGAGGCACAGAAATCAAGTAGCCGACTCTACTTAACGTGGGATAAGGTTTTATTGTTGTTGTTTTTGTCTCTAGTGATACATTTTTTTAAAAATCCGTTACTATATCATAAATGTTGTTAAATATTTAACGTCGATATTGTTCATCGCGAAGTTCTTTTTCATACATGAAATTAGTGACTAATGTTATAATCGTTGTTATATCATTAGCGGCTGTCTCTATAACAACACTTATTTGATACTATTTTTCATAATTTTTGCTAATCGTCAATATATGAACCATGTCTAAACAACGTATAGGTCATTCGTCGTTTATTATAACTAGTGTATGAACCCGTGCGTTGCACGGGGAAATATACAAAATATAATAGAATAATATATTTCTTTGAAGATCATTGATATTTAAGAAAAACTTATATTTATACTTCTACCATACTCCTAGTTATTTTTTATCTGATGTTAATTCACTTTTAACATTAAAGAGAATATTCAATTTCACCTTATATATCAAAATATAATCACATTTTTAAATTATCATGAGGGCTATGCCATTTAAAAATGCGTGGGTTTATATGCATCCTTTATGAAAGAAATAACTCAGAAATCTCCACGTAAAGTATATGTTAAAAATAATATATATATAATAATTTTAATACTTAGTAAGACAACATAATTCCACCTTAATAAGATATAATTTTAATACTTAATAAGACATCATAATTCGACCTTAATAAGCCCGACGAGGTGAAAGCTCTAGGTGATTCGGTCTTTAATAACTATCATGAGGGCTATGTCGTATCCTAAACTTTCCTCATGCTCCCCATTTCCAATTCCATCAACTATCTCCAATATCAAAATCAAAGATACATTTTGCCTTCCTTGCTCTCTCTTTTATTCTCGTCATGCCCGAATGAAAGCTTGGCTCTATCCCTATCAATCCCAACCCCAAATGCCATGTTTCCGAGCCATCTCGTGATATAGATTTCTGCATCAGCGAGAAAATCATAATTTTTTAGAAATTTGGCATATTATTTTCAATCCTTTTCTTCTTTTAAGGAACTAAACTTCAAAAGTAGAAAGTGCATGAGTTGGGTTAAAGCCACAACCATCCAAATCATGACCATGTTGTGCAAAGAGATCTCAAGAAATCATTGGATTGTCCATTAGCAAAACATGATATTCACTGCATATTATAAGAATTAAATATTATTTTTGAAGGAATAATGTTCGTCGTCATAAGTTTAACATTGAAAGATATTATAGAGATAAAGTCAAAACCGTGCATACAAAAATTATATGTCTACGATATCCAACCATTGATCTCTATCAATTAAATTTGAGTATACAAAGTCACAAGATATCTTGAGATTAAATCATTATTTTATTAATTATTGCTACCAAAAAAGGCCGCATTTATGATTTATTTCTTTTCGTAAAAAGAAAATTAATAATAGGAAAAAATGAGGCTGGCCCCACACTATTTTTTCGTAATTTTTTATTATTTTGAAAAATATGACCATGTATATTCATTTATATATCCTTCCAATATGTCATTCAAATTTCATCAGAAACAGAGACTTCTATGCCCTCCATCTACGACGGGTAATTTTAACGGTCTAAACATTATTGTAATCGACTTGTTCTAGATGGAGGGCATATGAGTCTTCATTTCTAACGAATTTCGAATGACATATTAGAAGGCTATATAGATAATATATATGATGATATTCTTCAAAAAACTAAAAAAATTGTGGAAGAATATCGCAAAGACAATCCCATCAAACTCATGATAATATAATCCTAAATATATTCAAATAGTTGGCAAACCTCCTTTGTGTATTTTTAGTATAAAATTAAAAATTACTCAAATGAGTCTCGACCTGTCAACCTAAGATTGAAGTAAACATTGCAGAACCGACATGCCATTTTCTAATTATGTAATATATAAAATGTTAATTTATTATAACATTTGCACGGTAGCTGCAGTGACTGCTACAGTGCCTAATCCACGGAGCTTAATATATTGTAAGATTATGAAAAATTATTTTACAACCAATAGTATTGTCATTGTATACTTAATTACGGATATTGCAGTGCGACGGAATTTAAATTAACATCATTGTATATGTCCTTGTAGTGTGTAACGACATTTCGAAGTTTTGCCAAGACGTTTCTCCTGTCAAAAATATTAGATTTAAATGTACTGTTATGATCTCCCACCATCAAGATAACGATGCATCAATCGTACACATAGTGGCGGCAATTGTCCCTCGAGACCCCACATCTATCTCTCTCCTTGGTTTGAATATAGATGCGCTAATTACGACAAAATGTTACTTTAGAATTTGCGTCATTGACAATAAATTATATAGCATCGATTATTCATTCTTTTCTCCAAGATTTTTTCTTACGAACATTTTTACACTCAACTGTTAATAAATATTTTAAAATATAATACATCAGATACATATTGTGAGTAATTCATACAAATTACAAGAGTTAAACTTATAGTAGAACAATTTTTTGTTTGTGCTAACGATCTTTTGATGGGATTGAAAAGATCAAGCAATCATTCCTTATTCGACAATCGAACAATATGAACATAGCGAAAATTATATTAAGTGACGTGTTGTGTCCAAATCAGGTTTGAGGAGGTGCAGAAAGAGCTGCAGGCTGAGGTGGCTGAATTACTTGAAACCAAACATCAAACGCGGGGAGTTCGCCGACGATGAAATTGATCTCATCATCCGCATGCACATGCTCCTAGGTAACAGGTACAACTTCATCACATTTACATTCTCAAACTTATGGCTCATAAGCTAATATGATTAAGAATCACAAACTAGCAATATTGCATCCAACGCCGCAACGAACTGATCATCGTGTATGCCGTTGTAAAGATATTTAGAGCCACTCGACGTAAATTAATTTTTATGCTCGTATAAGTTTATTTATTGTTTTTGTTCATTAAACTTGTAGTCATCGTTAAGGTACCAATGACAGTTGAAGGAATATACATGCATATATGCATATGTATAAACTTTTCACGTTCTTTTATAAAAAAATCACGCTCTTTTTGTAAGCCTTTGTATGTAAAATGTTATAGTTGCTATATCCAGACTTCCTTTGTAAAAGTTTGTCCATGCTTTGTATTATTTGTATGGAGTTCAGTAAAAAGTTGAACTGTTTGTAAAATCAATAAATTATTATGTAAAAATAATGTAAGTTATGTTAAATATATATACCACAATGCAAAAAAAAAAGAATATGCAAGCCGCGTACGTCCCCTGCCCTCCTCCAAGGTTGCATTCATCTCCTTTGCCCTCATCCTAGTTGACACCTTTGTCACCTTACTCACAATACCACCTTGCACCGTCAAGAAATCCGTCGTCATCATCGTCGTCGTGCACCAAACATCACCGTCATCCTCGCATACTAGATGCCACCGCCATTGTGCATCGCATGCCCCAGCGACGCATGTAGATCTGCACGCAGTCGCATGATACGGTCACTATACGTCGCAACCACACGTCACCGTCATCGTGTGCATCGCAAGAAGCCATCGTCCTCATGTACCGTACACCGACACTATTGTCCCCTCATGTTCTGCAGCCTCTCGCGCCATTGTCGCTGAGAGCGAGTGGGGAAGAGAGAGATATGGAGATAAATTAGGTCATATTGCTGTCATATTCTTTTTTAAAAATGTGACAAAATATCCAAAAATAGGTTTCTCATCATTAAATTAATACAATTAATATGTCGTGTATTTCAGCCATGTGATTTAAAATAGATGGATGAGATTGATGGCTCAACATGGGGATGGTGAGCCCCACTCTCAGCCACACCTATTTTGGAAAAAATCAGCAATTTTGTAAATAGGTAAATGATTTGTAATATAACGCGCAGTTTTGAATTTTATTTTACTAAAAATTTATAATATGTATTTTTGTTTTTTATAATGTATAGTTGTGCATTACAATGTGTTGGGAACCGCCGATATCGTCTCCTCTCGAATACCGGCTATTGGGGATACGAACTTCCCAGGATATGGAAGCGAATGCACAATCACCCACTACTACAGAAGCACGTGAAGAAAAGAATAACCATAGATAATGATGGCTGGTTACCTCTCGCAACCACCAGAGAAGAAAGACCACTATAAATTAGAACGAGTACAACTCTCTCCGTTCCCTCCCTCTCTCATCTATTTCTTTTTTCTCTCTCCCCCCTTTCTCTACAGGTTACATTGTTCATGTGGTGGTGTTGAGGCAATGCCTCCCACATCCTCTATATATAGCCCAGTTACAGTCCCCATAGTTATATTCTCAATAGAACTATAAATAAAATACAACTCAACTATTATTAGGATTAGGAGTCCAAACCCATTAGGATTCTCAATCCTAATTGACCCTAATCCTAACAATCTCCCCCTTGAGTTGAACACCATCATGATCTCTTCATCATCTTGGGTATGTAATTGACTGTGGCCATCATATGGAGGTCTCGTTAGCAAGAACTATCTGCCTCTGGGTGACACATCCATCGTTGGATGTATTCGATGTGCCACCTTGCACGATCTCCCTACTAGTCACCGCTAGCAGAATTCTTCGATGCCTCTGTTCAATTTCTCCAAGATACCACCATCATATCACAACTTCTAAGGATTGTGTTATCTGCTACATCGGCGTCCACTCGTCGACGTTGAACCTCACTCTAATTCATCGCATCGTCGTGTTCCTTCAACAACGCTGAACCCGGCTCTGATACCAGTTGTTGGGAAACAGACGTGGTACCAACTCAGCTCTGATACCACTTCATGGGACATGACCCATCGGTATATTCTCTTCTTAGATACCGAATGAACCCTTAAATACAGACTACCGGATATGGATATGGGTGTGTAATTACCCACTATCACAGAAGCACGTGAAGAAAAGAACAACTAGAGATAACGATGGTCGTCACCTCTCGTGACCATCAGAGAAGAAAGATCATTATAAATTAGAACGAGTACAACTCTCTCTGTTCCCTCTCTCTCTCCCGATTCTTTCTTCTCTCTCCCCTCCCCCCCTTTCTTCAAGGGTTACATTATTCTTGTGGTAGTGTTGAGGCAATGCCTCCCACACCCTCTATATATATAGCCTATATACAATCCCCATAGTCCTATTCCCAATAGGATTATAAATAGAATACAACTCAACTATGATTAGGATTAGGAGTCCAATCCCATGAGTATTCCCAAAATCCTAAATGACCTTAATCCTAACACAACGTGCAGTTATAATACAAATTGTTACATTTTTTGTTAAAGTTCTGGTGTTTTCTACAAAAAAGGAGCGGTCTTCCTGAATTCCGGAAGGACCGTGTCATATTGGATGGTATGTATGTATGTATGTATGCATGCATGTATATTGGAGCCTCCTTTCAAGAGGAGGCAACTTCTCTCCTACCCATCTTTTCCAATGTTCACTACAAGAAAAATTTGAAAATAAGACTGCAATTGTAGTCACATTGTAGTGCCAAAGTAGTAGCTTTGTAGTCTTATTTTACTTTCGACTACATGTGCTTGTAGTTGTTGTAGTCACATGTCAATGCCCACAAATGCAAATGTGATCGTAGTGTAGACGCATTGTGGTCGCATTTTTAGCTAAATGCGACTATAAAGTTACCACATGTAGTCTCTTTTGTGGTCGCAATTGGTTTTTTCAGGAAAAAAATAGCTTGATATACCTATTTGTGGTCGTATTATGAAATGCTTATGGTGATGTTACTAGCACCACACGATTATGATCCCTTACTCCTAGCCCTCATCTATGTCTGCATAGGTGGAGGCCTAAGCATCAAATTCCTTCCTCTCTAATTTGACTGAAACAATCTCTTCCCCCCGCACCTTAATCCAGAATCTTTTCTCCCTCTTTCGACCTCATCTGCGAATATAGACCAGACAAAGTGATTTTGAAGAACAAAAAAGAGGTAGCCCTTCCCAATGGATTTTCCTTGAACAAAAAATGGATGAAAGAGTGAAAAAGAAGGGGAGAATCATATTGGAAATATTTTCTTGGGCTCCCAAAAAAGCCATTCAAAATTGATCTTATCTAGTTTGAAATAAAATGTCGGATACTGGAAAGTAGATCTTCCCTCTGACATGTGTTAAGCCTGCTTTTTCAAGGAGGGAAATAGCTCCTTGGGTCATCCAAACATTTCTGAGTTCGAGAAGAATTTAGCAAGGCTAGTGCTATATTGGTAAAAGAAGATGGAAGGATCAATGGGAGGTTAGTGGTTCGTCTCAATAAGGCTTAGAAAGAAGGTTGTGCAGATGAAGGCCAAGAATCTAGTTCAATTTCATCCTTTATTTGACTTTTTCGAAGGTAAATTCATCATGTCACAAATAAGCGCGAGGTTAGCTTCTACCTTATTTTTCTCTTTGACCCCCTCTGCTTTAGGCTCACCAGAAATAAGTTATTAAGAAGGAAAATAAGGGACAAGGACGACTAGAATACAATAAACCATCCATTGAACCACCAAAAAATGGCAAACAAATAGATACTAGTTAATTGGACTAGGTGACCAATGGTTCTTGCGATGGGATGGATGCAACTTCTCTCTATATATAGGGTAAAATGTGGCTACCATAAGGGGGAGCCAGATTAGCTTCCCCTCGTCTATTTTTTAACTTTTTATGTTCTTTTTTTAAAACACATGGGAGGATTAACTTAGATAATAAGAGAAATATATGGTTCACATTTCGTGGAAAATAGACATACCTAACTCGTTCATCTGGAAGGGGATGATTTCAACAATTCTGAAACTATTAAAATTTGATATGCTTTATGGATGAGATAAGAATGTTGCAATGAGTTGAATTTTAATGATACCATTTTGATATATGTGACCTAAATCCTAACATATATTTTGAAAAAAAATAATGGAAGAAAGTTTAAAAAAACATATGAGGGAAGGTAACTCAGCTCCCCGCCTTGAGGTAGCCCCATTTTACCCACATATATAAACAAGTCAATAGATAATTATAGTTATATTATTAGTTCACGAAACAAATAATTATAGTTTATTACTCAGTAATTTTGCAATAGTTGATATTAGTTTGGTATCTAACCACAAATTATATGATGATAATTTGTAGATTTTCTGCTTTTATTTAAATCTAAATTTGTTGTTGGAGAATCATTACAAGAACAATGTAGGCAAAGAATATATAACATTAACAATCCCAAATTCGGGGACTAGGACAAGTATATTTATCCTAAAATAAATGGTTATCCTTGTGCTTTTCCTTTCTTTTTCAACGACACTTGTAAAGATAATTTGTCGGTGCCATTTATTTCTAAGGGTCAAATCGTAAAAGATCACGATCGAACATTTAAAACGGAAAAATAGAACATAGACATAGAATAACTGATCTTCACAACTTATTGGGCTCGGATCCAACATGACTTGATCATATCCAAAATGCTTAAACATGAGTTATAAAGTAGCAGTCTCCATTATTTATAATTAACCACCACTTTCTAATTAATATATATGGATTTGTTTTCACAATGCTACAATATCATCTACTTATATATGCAATGTCCTTGTTCACATATGACGCTTTTATTACTAGACGTGACACTATTTTCACAATGCTACAATCTCCTTCACGATCTAGGCAATCCTTTCCTTATATCTCTTTAGCAGTAGTTCCCGCTACTTACATGTCATCACATGGAATGTCAGAGGATTGGGGCGACAGGAGAAGAGGGCGGCAATTCGACACTTGATGGTGGAGAAATTGTAGACATGGACGGATCTAGAGGGGGCATGGAGGGGCACATGCCCCCTGGATTTCAGGATGCCACATTTATATTATTGATATGGTATTATGATTATAATGTTATTTTGATTTTCTTATACTAAATGTACATATAAAATTAAAAATTTGTAACTCCCTCCTCCAATTTGGATTTGCTTTATCATCTATCTCGACAATTCTCTCCTACATCTCATCTTTTGAAATCTCTTTCCATGCATATCTTATTCTCTCTCTTTCATTGTAGAATATCTCTCACCCAATCAGTCATGATTTAAAAAACTAGGCTCGATTGATTCAACAGACTGGTTGGATTGGATACTATTGCCGATCTCATCGGTTAGATCGGTTTTGTGGAAGTATAATTAGAAATTTTAGAAAATTAGTTTAAATATTGATCATGTTCAATTGAAGTGGAATAGTTTGTCTCAGATCGAGCTGGTACAAAGAATTTGTATATTGCTGATTATCGACAATGATTCAATATGAATTTTCTTAGTACTTTATTTATGGTTTTCATGATTTAGAATATCAGTTCCACCAGTAAGATGGTAAATTAAGCTCAATACAATTTTTTGAGAATGACACAAATGTTTAAGTCATGAGTACTCCAACCAGTTTGGCCTAGTAATCGAACTCGAGTAAAGATCAAACCAATGATTGAAAGGTTCACCGTCCTGTCTGGATTTTAAAAACTGCATTCTCATCATTTCTCTATACATCTCTCTTTCTCCCTCTCCCACTCGTATTTATCATTCTCTTTGATTTGTTGAGAAAAAGGAGTGCTGATACAAAAGGTACTTTATTTTATGATTTTATTTTTTATATTGTCTCCATTTGAATTTGTGCTCCATGTTTAAATTTAGATGTTTGTGTAGAATAATTTCCCATAGTTCTTTTAGATTCTTTTATATGGAAAAGTTTCAAAATCTTATTGCAATATATGATTTGTCCAAATTAAAATGGATATGTATGTATCCAATGTTCAGTCTTACAATTTTATAGATTTGTAACAAAATTGAGGTATTTTCAAAAAATGGAACAAAAGTTCCTACCACGTGTCACGCTCACAAAAGGTTAAAAAATTTAATCAAATAAACGTGTTTATCTTGCATTATAATTTCTCCATATTTTAGTTGGAAATATTACAATCAACATATAAATAAATATTTTACTTTATGCCCCCTCGACAAAAAGTTTCTGGCTCCATCCCTGATTGTAGACATTGTTCTTTTGCAGGAGACTAAGATACAAAGCAGGTTCGAAAGAGTGTGATGAGATATTGGGGGAAACCAATGGAAGGAGTTCAAAGTGATTGACTCTGAAGGGGCATCTGGGGGTATCGTAACTAGATGGGTGGATGACAAGTTCGATTTTGAGGTGGAGGAGCAATGAGAGAGATTCTCTCTAACAACTCTGTTGCGGAGAAAGGAAGATGAGAGCAAGATTTTGATCATCAATGTTTATGGCATGTGTAACGGGGTGGGTGTGAATGCTATGGTGGGTGAGCTGTGGCTGGCTGATGAGCAACCCACCACTTAGGGTTAGGAAATCAGATAATATCAAAGGTCGTTTCGACCCTAACTAGCAGGCCAAGGCTCAACAAGAAAAAGAGAGAGACACACGATCAAAGGATAAATCAATCAAAGCACGAAAACATGTCAGCAGTCTTTGCTATTTATTTTAACCTGGTATAGCAACCATGGTCGAATACAACGAGCACGAGAAAACCTTCAAAGTAATCGAAATCAAACAGTAAAATGCATATTTTTTTGGATTTTAATTTTGTAAATTTTTATAGTTTTTAATTAAGGGACAAAATTAAACAAACTAATAAGGAAACTGTGCACACAAGCAAACCTTTTTAATTTTTATCCAGAACTAAATGCTCTAAAATTAGGAATAAAAATATTTTTTATAGCTTTTCAATTATTAAGGTATTTTTGGTAATTTTCTGGGGTTTTTCTGGTTTTTTGGAATTTTATGAAAATTAAATAAGAGCTACAAATCCATACAGTGCATAGCTAGGACAAGATTGCAAATTAAAAATAGGTAAAGTGCCCAAATGTCCTGAGGAGAAAGTTTATGAGAAAATAGATAAAAAGATTTATAAACAGGAACTGAAATGTTTTTTTTTAATTTTTTTAAATTTTTTTATTATTATAATTTTTTAGATCTTTTATGATTTAAGGTTTTTTAAGGGTTTATAAAACAAAACTGGTAATGAAGGTAAAACACATAAAATACAAAATCAGAAATTTTTGTGGAATTTTTAGAGAGAATTTTCGAATTTTTATGTATCTTCTAAAATAGACAAAATAATTTTTTAGGGTTTTTTATTTTTAGAAAATATCAAAATAAATTAAATTAAACCATAAAAATTACTATAAATATTACATGTTAACAAGAGCTAACAATAATTTTATAGATTTTTTTGAGTCAATTTGATAATTATTTGATTAAAAACAAGTCAGATAGTTCATAGGGACCTTGTTGTAATTATAATAAAGTTCCAGGCCGAAAAATAACACGGATGAAAAACTTAGGTCTAAAACTGCAAAATAGCCAGAGAATAAACGTACATGCTCATTAAACCACACACAGGGGTATAAGTGCAAATATCAGAAAGTTGCCATTCAAATCATAACATATATAAAATCCAGGGTATAATATACCAATACACCAAATAAGCTCGTAGGACTGTACATGAGGTTACACAAACAGGACTAAAGTGCAAAGACTAAAAGTAACAAGGGTCCACTTGCAAAATAACCAAACTATTTTAAACTACGACAAATATTTACAAGACTAAATAATAAAAGCAAAATAGAAAGGGGCCTAAGAACAATTTACCCCTTATTAAGCGCGATCCAACGGCGATGGCGCTCAACTTATGGATGGACGACGGAGATGCACAGATACCTCTTCGGTGATGGATTGCGGAGATGAGATCCTCAGATGGATCCTACGGTCAGGGGCCTTTCGATGATGAACTGCTACGATTAAAACTGGAGAAGGGCCTGATCCGATGGCAGAGAAGATGTCTGGACGAACGGGGAAGAACTTGCCTCCAGCGAGTTTCAATCAGCGATGGCGCATGAGTCCGACGTCATCATGAGCTGCTGGGATGTGGGAAAGGTCGGCGAAGGTGCTCCGCAGTTGCTAGATGGCTCAGAAGGGCCCAGGATGAAAGAGAGGGTCTTGGGGAGGCATGGCGTTCCTGGAGAATTCTGGGAGTGTCCAAGACCTCCAGATGAGGTCTGTACGTGCGTGAACCCTGCAGGAGAGAGGTTTTGCTCATAAAGATAGCTCCGGCGAGGGTTAGAGTGTTACAAGTATCGAGAACCAAGGGTGGAGGGTGAACGGTGTTGGTCTCCCGCGTTGTGGGAGAATAAACATGCTAGGAGGCTCCAACCCGATGGCTGGAGCCACGTGGGGGGACGTAGAGCATACGTAGAAGCTGGAGGAAGTCGGAGCAAGGCAGAGTAAGGTCAAAGGATGGTGAAACAGGGTATGAAAGGTCTTCATCGGAGGTGCTCTGTTTCTCGGGTAGATGATCAAATCAATGGACAAAAGACGGAAATGGGGTACCTGAGTATGGAAGAGGAACGCCTGGGGACGTGGACATCGTCCACAAAGGTAGTGGCCTCGATAGCCGACACAAATAGAGGTATCGCGGCGGAGCTGAGGAAGAACCTCACCAGACCTAATGCTCTCATGCTCCAAAAAGCTTCCTCTCCCCTCCCTCTCACGCTGTCACTCTGGAAGAGGGGAGGCGGGTATGCAGGGGGTGGTGGCGCATCCAAAGGTGGTGGAAAAGGGAGGAGGGGTGCTCTATATAGTGTTCCAGGTCCGACAAAGAGGGAGACGCGACCCACGAACTGAGACGCGGATCGAGCAGGAGAATAACAGGCGAGGGTTAGGAATCCATACTCTTGATTCGGAGCAGAAGTTCGTGTAAGAAGGAGGTCGAATCGGGTGGCTAAAATTGGGAGAAATCGGTGCAAAACCCGATTCGCCGAAAAGGGGGCTGGCGTGGACTAGTTGGCCGGGGGTCAACGAATCCCTGCTGGCCCAATCAGAGGCGGCCTAGGAAGAAGACAAAAAAATGCTAAAGGACAAAATAGAGAAGGGAAATAAAGAAAATTAGGTAAAAAATAATAAATGAATTTAAATGAAAAAATGAATACAATAAAAAATGTTTATTATTTTTCAAAGAATTTTTCTGTGTTATTTATTTATTTTTTAAAAAATAAATTAGTGTATATACAATATATAGTGTTATATACAGGTATAATATACCTATGTATTATGTACAAGTGTTTTAATTTTGTTATTTTTACATAAATACCCCAATTTTATATTTTATTTATTTTCAAATAATTTCAAGAATGTACAATATTTTTTATATTATTTTTATGAGTTTTTCACAGGTATAGAATAAATAGTGAATGTATATGTGTTTTGTATAATTGAGGAGAGAATTAATTTCCTATTTTTATTTAATTTTTCTGATTTTTATTTTCTTTTTATATTATTATTAGAACTATGTACAAGGAGGTAAAAATAATAATTAACTTTAATTTTATCAAAAATAATTATTTATACACATAAGTAGTATGAACAACACAAAGTAGACCATATCTCTATCTACTTATTTTATTTGGTGATCAGGTCAAAGCTTGACCTTCTCTTGGGGTTCGGGTCACTCTGTATTTATTCTAAATACCTCCTTCCTTTTTCTTTTCCTTTATTATTTTATTTTTGCATAAAAACATGACAATAATGCAATATTAACAAATGCATGCAGAATGCTAAGTTATTGTATTTATACATATTTACATGCTGCTTTGCTAAGATAAATAACTAAAATAAAAGAATAAAGAGTAAGAATCGGGGATTCATTACCCCCTATACTTTACCTTTGCTAGTCCCTTAACAAACACTTATTTGAAAAAGAAGTGAAAAGAAAAAGAAGGATAATCAAGATTGATTATTAAACCTATCTTCATTAAATTGAAGTATGGAGCTCAGTCAGACCTTTAGATTATTAATTTGTCAGAATCTTATTGGGACCTAGGTTTAAGACTCAACAACCTCTAAGTTCCACCATTCTATGATCAAGACTCCTCAATAATCCATATTAGAAAAAGTCTATATATGCAAACTCTAATGACTATGTATGTTTCCTTGTACTGTGTTAGTGATATGTATCTCCCCGCCTCAGAAATGACAAAGAAACAACCTCCCTCAACAAGGTAACTCTAATTCCTTAGTTTAGCATCTCTTTCCTCGAGGAGCAGGGTATTGCCTTCTAAGTTCAAGTGCAACCGGCTCAAGAAGAGGGGGAAAGAAGAGAATGGATCATGGCCAGTGTAGCCATGTATCCCTGGGAGCCCAACCAGTGTAGCTAAGTCTCCCGATGCAAGCTTCATGAGATGAGAAGGTGTAATACATAATCTTTGCTTTCTCTATATACACTCCGGTAGGTATTTTATTTTCAATCAGGCCTGTCCACTTTTTTGGAGTTTTTCTTTATTTTTACACTTTTTTTGATGTGCATGTGTACAACATATCTACATGGTGCATCATATACATAAGGACTTTTTCTTCCTGAGCCATTAGACTATCCCTCTTTTGAAGCATTATTGCAACCCACAAATCATGTCTTTAGACCTCAACACCGCTAGACCAAGTTGAGGTGCACATCCCTCCCTACAGGAAGACGAGAGGTTCCGCCTAGAAGTACTACCCTCGTATGCTACTCCAAGCCAAAGAAAACTGCCTCCTCATCACATCTTCCATGGAGAGCTATGTGTATGGTGCTGGTACAAGTAAAGCCATTGTCTGTGAGAGTCATGTGTGCGTTGTTAAGTGTTCTACTTAGGCTCATCAAGATGGCATGTGAACATAGCCTAGTGGACTCAAAGAATTAAGTTACTAATGGACCTGAAAAGTCTTAACCCCAAATCCTATAAGGTTCCTCTGAGAATTAGGTGGATTAAGGTCTTAACCAAGCTCCATTTTCCAATTTAATTCCATACTATTTTAAATGTCAACTATGATTCAGAAGAATATATATAAATTTGTACAAAACTCTCTTTGATGCAATTTTCAAACTATACAAAATTTTTGAAAATGTTTGAATGCATGGATGCAGAAGTTTTGCAAACTATTTACAAACATTTAGAAACAGGTTTTTTCAAACTTTTTATTTTTCAAATATTTTTCAAAAATTTTGTGCTATATGCATAATTTGGATACGAAAAATATTTACAAACTTTTTACATACGAAACCTTTTTACAAATATTTGTACAAAAATATTTTTTACGAATAGCTATTTACAACATGTATGTGCAAGAAAGAATTTTATGTACAAGGAAAAACTTTAAAATTTATGCAATTTTTAGTTTTATTATTTTTATCCATTTTATTTATTAACACACTCACACAAAGTACGAGTTATGGCTAAAGTATATATATAATATATACGACAGCCCCCTATACTTAGCTCGAACGATGTCCTTATAGTGATCAAAGAGCGATGAAGAAGACATAACTTGTGCTTAGTATTGGGAAGTGAAAAGAAAGACTTACTCGACGAATAAAAGATTATGATGAATAGAAGTCGGTGATTCCCCCTATACTTAGGATCAAGTCATCCTAAGTATAGAAGATTGTACACAAGTGGAAAACCGAGGGTTAAAATGTACAGGGTCTACCTCCCCTATACTTAGGGTAAAATATCCCTAAGTATAGGCAGTAAAACCAAGGTAAAAAGAAAAAAACAGATAATCACAAGTCTGACACCCCCTATACTTAGGTTAAAGTGCACCCTAAGTATAGCATAATCAGAAGATGAAGATGAGACGCTAGACCAAAGAATGAATGATATGGACAACTTGATCTATACAAGGGCGGAAGAGAGTGATAATCAGGCATGAGATCATGAGATGCAAATGATGTGAGTCAAAGATCACATCTCATGCAAAATGAATAGGGCAACATCAACGATCAGCGGATCATGATCTAGATATGGCTTCAAGCGCTGACTATTAACTCGAAAGGTGGACTCAGATGACATCTCAAACATATCAATACTACCATTATCATGCACATTTAGGACCAAATATGGTCCCTTCCACTTGCTCTGCAACTTCTCTGGAAATAGTATCAACCTGGCGTCGAATAGCCATACTCACTGATTCGGCTCAAATTCCTTATGGATGATATGAAAATCATGCCATATCTTCGCTCATTCCATATATTGTAGTCTACTCAAAAAGGTTGTATCTCTAAGCTCCTCCAGGGCTGCCAACTCTGCCTTCCTCTGATCTCCTATGCTCTCTGGATCCAATAATATCTCAATGACAGCCTACAGTGACTTATGCTTTATCTCCACAGGTAAGTGGAATGGCTTGTCATAAACGATATGAAAGGGAGACTTACCCAAAGGTGTCTTAAAGGAAGTCTGATATGCCCACAAGATCGAGTCCAAAAGCTATGACCGATCCTTTCGATCTGGGAGGACGACCTTCTGCAATATTGTCTTGATCTCCTTGTTCGATACTTCAGTAAGACCATTGGTCTGAGGATGATATGGAGTGACAACTCAATGGTCTATGCTGAACTCGTTAGCAAGGGCCTTTACCTTATTGTTGATAAAATGAGACCCCCCATCATTTATCAAAAATCTAGGCACCCCGAACCGTGAAATGATATTCCTCCTCAAAAATTGGCAAACGGTCTTACCATCTGCGGTTTGAGTAAGAATGGCCTCAACTCAATGACTCACATAATCAACATCCAACAAAATGTACTCAAATCCTTGACTCTTAGGGAATGGACCCATGAAATCGATGCCCCCATGCATCAAAAACCTCACAGAAATGAATGGGCTATATCGGCATCATGTCACGCTGTCCACAAGTGCCCATCCTCTGACAGCCAGTGTACCTTTTCACGAATTCATCAGAATCCTTGAAGAGGATAGGTCGCCATAGGCTGGATTGGAGCACTTTCTGTCTGTTCTCCTCCCAGAATGATGTCCTCCTGCCTCAAGATTGTGGCAGTAAGTGAGGACGCTATGGTGCTCATCTTGAGAAATGCACCGATGCGAGACGCTATCCCCTCCTATGTGATAATGGATGGGATCCTCCTAATGGTACAACTTGGACTTCGTAAGGAAAGTCTCAAGTCACTGTATGGGCCAACCTTGTGGAACTTTCTTGGCGACAAGATAGTTCACAATGTCGGTGTGCCATGGGAGTGAGGCGATAGCAAGGATCGCCTCATCTGGGAAGGTCTTAGTGATAGGCTCAATCTGCTCAGATTCCTCAAGATTTTCCAGTCGGGAGAGATGATCTGCCCCACATTCTTAACTTCAAGCTTATCCCTAATCTTAATATCAAGCTCCTAGAGTAGAAGGATCCATCTGGTCAATCTTGCTTTGGCATCCTTCTTTGCCATGAGGTACTTGATGGTGGTATAATCAGTGTAAATAGTCACTTTGGATCCAAGAATATGCAGTCTGAACTTGTCTAAGGCAAAAACCACGGCTAGCATCTCTTTCTCGGTGATAGTATAATTCTGCTGGACGACATCCAATGTACGGCTAGCGTAGTGAATGGCATAAGGTAGTCCATCTCTCCTCTGTCCTACCACAGCCTCTATGGCAAAATCAGAAGCATCCATCATGATCTTGAATGGGAGAGACCAATCATGCGGCTGAAGAACATGAGCCTCAACAACTAGATTCTTGAGAGTCTCGAAAGACGCAAGACACTTATCGTCTACAATGAACTCGGTGTCTTTTATCAGTAGATCAGTGAGCGGTAGGGTAATCCTGCTAAAATTCTGAATGAATCGTCGATAGAAACCTAACATACCCCAGAAACGACCGCAACTGCTGCAAGTTCGACGGTGGATTGAGTTTTCTAATGATATCCACCTTGGCCGGATCGACCTCCATACCCCTGTTGGAGATGATATGACCAAGCACCATCCCCTGAATAACCATGAAGTGACTCTTCTCCCAAGATAGAACAAGATGGACTTGATACAGCACTGAAGCGCACGGTCTAGGCAGTCAAGATAAGTATGAACCCATCACCATAGACCGAGAAATCATTCATGAAGACCTCTAAACAGTCACCCACCATGTCCGAGAAGATGGACAACATGCACCTTTGGAATGTCGTTGCGGTGTTATATAGACCAAAGGGCATCCATCTGAAAGCATAAGTCCAGAACGAACAAGTGAATGCCATTTTGTCCTGGTCTTCGGGTGCTATGGCCACCTGATTGTAACCGGAGTACCCATTAAGGAAGCAATAATGACTCGTCCCGGCTAGCCTCTCAATAATCTGATCAATAAAAGGCAGCGGGAAATGATCATTCTTGGTATCCTGATTCAGTCATTTGTAATCGACACAGACCCTCCAAGAAGTGGGTATCCGGATAGTGATGATCAGGATTTCACCCTCTTAATTATGTCAAATTAATGATTAAAATGAATGTGTTTGTTGCAGCCGGGCCAAATGGGATCCATAAAAAACCGCTTGAAAAATCATCGATTAAATCAAAAACGGACGATTTTTATTTTACTTGGGCAAGCCCAAGGTCGAACACAAGAACACTAGCATCTTAGGTTATTATCTATACTCTTATTACTTAGATTAAGTGTTAAATTAGAAACTCATAGGTTATAATGCACACAAAGACAATCAATGCAGACACATGCATAAAGAAACATGGAGCAGACACTTTTTGTTTGATTTTTAACATGCAAGAGTGCAAGTTTACAATGATGCAAAGATGCCCTAATTAGACAAAATATTTGAGCCATTTAAACAGAAGTTAATTTCAGTTTCAAATCATGAAGCAAATTCCATTAATGAAGCAATGTAAGGTATGAAAAAGCAATACATGAGGGACACTTAATTCAAAATGAAGCATCAAAATTTCAGAGTGTCAAAATAGAGATTTAACCATGCCATTAGAAAGATAATAAAACAAGCTTCACAACACCACTGAAATCAACTGAATTGGAGCTCGAATGCTCAAGATATTGACAAAAGTAACTGGTGGCATAAACACAAGAAAAACCATGAAAATAAATAGCAAACAGGTCTATTGAAGAACCTAAATGTAAATAACAGATGTCACGAGGCCTTCCCTAAAATTTACCCACACGCGCGGGGTTATAAATGCAATCATA
Organism: Ottelia alismoides; assembly: GCA_037367405.1. NCBI lineage: Eukaryota > Viridiplantae > Streptophyta > Magnoliopsida > Alismatales > Hydrocharitaceae > Ottelia > Ottelia alismoides. The sequence goes on along the minus strand of JAZKJV010007902.1, from coordinate 334,624 downwards.
AAAACCTGAAGGGGGTTTGATGCAATTTACCCCAAGCGCGCGTGGTTTGCACGTGATGGCATGACCTATATGCATTTATGAAAAGTCTTCGAGGCCTCCATGCAAAATACCCCATCCTGCATGTGACTGGCACGCGGGAGAGAGGCTCGGTGATCATCGAAGGTTCGGACAGAGGCTCGAAAGGTTCAAGCAAGGCTCGAGCATTGATTCAGACTCGGAGATTGGATCAAGAGGTTCAGGTGAGGCTCGCTGCTCCGATCCATTAGGCTCGTGTTGTCGCTCGGATCTGACACGTGGGCCGCTATGAACAACCCGATCATAAAGATCGAATGGTGGTTGCACGCTCCAGGGAAGGCGACGTGACTCACTGTGGGTCGTCTGATCTTGCCAATCGGACGGTGCCTGTACATCAAGTCCATCATCTCCGCCGTGGGGATGGCGGTGACTTCTGACCTCCAACGATGACGTACGGGCTCCGTCGCCTCCTACTGAGATCGATGAATCTCCGGGAATGATTTGGGAGGCGAGGCGAGCTACTTGGACACATGGGCAAGGCTCAGGTTGGCTCGAAGGAGGCCAACGACCTTTCCTCGTCGGAGGCGGAGCTCTGAAGGTTGCTCTGATCGAGCTCCGACCATTTAAGAGTAAATCCTGCAATGTCAGTCCACATAGCCGAAGCGTTTGTTTTGGGCGAGGGGATGGAATGGAACATGGTCTCATGTGGGCGGATGGATGGGAGATCGGAGCTCCTCTCTAGCTAGGCGGAGAAGAGGTGAGTCGGAGATGGTCAGGTATTAGAGAAGGGGAGATGGCTCACGGAGTGGTGCACGAAGGAGGAGGATTCGAGGCGGAGATCGGATGATGGTCAATGGAGGTTGAACGAGTGTAAGCGAGTCTAATAAATTAAGAGAAATCAAAAGAAAAAGGCAAAACAAGATCAAGAGGGCTTACCTGGGGATATAGCGGACGAAGGGCTTGTGCTCGGGCTTCTAGAAGAGGCCATGGTTGCCGCTGGACCCCGTCAGCCACGCGGAGCATCTCATCGGCACGGAGCACCGAGGGACTGGCCTACCATGGCCAGGGGTTGACACCGGAGGCACCACCATCTTGGCACCTTAATCCGACCTCCCCCTGTCACGGGGAGGTGGAGAGGTGATGGGTGGAGCCCCTCATAATGGTGGACTAGGTTATTTGGCGGTGGTGTGGACGTATTTAAAGGGAGAAGTTGGAATGCAGGTGATGGCCGCCGTGAATTGTGGGGGTGATTCGGAGCAAAGTAGAGGGAATCGTGGGGAGGGTGGGCACCTGCGAGGAAGAGGTATGATGGATCTTTGATGGTGGGGGGTCAGCAAGAGGTGGAAGGTGATGAGATGATGGGAATAATGGGAAGGGGCGGTGGTTGAGCTGAGTGGAGAACGTGAGGGGGAAGGGATCTGGAGGAGGAAGACAAGGTCTTGGCCGTTGGATCTCATGATCCAACGGTTGAGAAGTGGGGTGCTAACGGGTGGCTCGGATTAGATCGAGGGCGGCAAGATCGAGGGCTAGGATATCGCCACATGGCGAGCTTGTAAGCGGGCGGTAATGGATGGTCGAGATGAGATCAGGCATATGATCGAACCGAAATCGAGGCGTGAACCAGTAGTGGGGATTGAGGCTGATGGAAACGATCGGGCGGTGCTAGAGGTTGCCACGTGGCACGAGGAGAAAAGGCGCTGGTGGATGGGTGAGATGCAATCTGATGGTTGATCGAAAGGTGGAGATTGGTTGCGGGAAGAACTAGTTGGGATGGAATGAGAAGAAGAAGATCAGACGGTGGAAAACATGGGGCGTGTGGCACGTAAAGAAGAGGGCCACGTGTCTCAACCAGAAAGAGTCACGTGTCCAGTTATTCAGACAAAGATGCATGAAAAAGGAGGAGGAAAAGACCAAATTTGAAAAAAACTCAAAACATGAAAGTTGTAGATCTCGATGAGATCTACAAGTTTTATGTTGACAAAAACACATACGAGGTCAAATGAAGGGATGACTATTTTTGCGAGCGTTTTTAAGGGTATAAAAATACTACGATTTTTACTTATGTTATTTTTTGTATTTTTAATTTATTCTAATGCTCAGATATATACAATGCTTTAACTGGTTTTTATTGACATTAATTTAAGCAAGGGGTTTAATAATAACAAATTATGATGATGAAATCGAGTTTCATCAAGTAGCGATCTCCTTTCTAGACTCACTCACAACTGTGGTGATGCCCATCTTCTTGGGCACCACATGCAATGGACTAACCCACTTGGAGTCGGAGATGGGGTAGATAAAATCGGTGCTCCACCATTTGGTATCTCTTTCATGACCACTTCTCGAAGATTCAGGTTCAGCCATCGCTGGAACTCACGTGACGACTTAGTGTCCTCTTCGAGATAGATATGGTGGGAGCACAGGGCCGGACTTATCCCCTGGAGATCAGCTACGCTCCATCCTATCGCCTTACGATTCTTTCTTAAGAACCTCCATCAAACGAGATTTTCTCCAGTCAAATCTGCTGAGATAATGACTGGGTACATCTCATGCTCACCCGCAAGGAATCTATACTTCAACGACTATGGCAAGGGCTTCAACTTTGGGAAACTAAGATCTGACAAGTATGACTTCTAGAATGTCTGCGTGAAGGAAACCGGATATGAATGTGAGAACTCTCGTTGATCATGAGAATCTGGTGAAGACAGCCATGCTGGTGTGTCTATTGTCAGTGCTGGCTGATTCTCCACCCTAGCTGCTGGCTCTGTGGGAATCAGACAAGGTAAAAGCTCATCAAACTCAGTCCAATCTATGTATGAATCCGAGGGATCTGAATCATAATCACAAGAAACATAATCTGATTCGCTCTCCATGGCACGATCGTCAGCCTTGAATGTGTCCTCGGTCAAGAATGTGCTCTCTAAACTCTCATATGCTGGCAACTGTGACTCTGTGGTGTCTGAAGATGAGATAAGAGCTCGTGAAACGGGGTCAGACCAAACTACTTCATCATCTGTAATCACAAAGTCACACTCCTGGTGGACGTCTCGCTCTTCCTATGTTGTCTGCTCTGCATCACTGAACTGCTCGGACCAAGATGAATCTCACGCTCTGATCTCATCGACCATCTTTATTTGTATACTTTCAACCTCGATTCGAAAGTATACCTTCCCACTATCATTATCGGACACCGCCTTAGCTGTGGTCACGAATGGACGTCCTAGTATGATGGGGGTATCTATCACAGATTCAGGGATCTCCATGTACAACATAACGAAGTCCACGAGGAATTTCAGACACTGAATTGTGACGGCCACGTCTTTCAGTAACCCCTTCAGCCTCTTGGCAAATTTATCAGCAAACTGAAGGACTGTCCTGCTCTGTCGAAGAGGGACAAACTCAAATCAGTCGAGTAAGGCTGCCAGAAGGAGGTTGATAGAAGAGTCGTTGTCTAATAGAGTCCGATCAAACCGTTACTCGTGAATGTGGCATCTGACATAGGGAGCTCTTGCATCTGGCCTCTTGGCTGACAAAAGGTTCCGAATCACGAAGCATGTGGCACAAGTGAGCACATGGATCTTGGCATGATGGTTCCTTCTCTTCATGCGGATGGTAGTCTTCTCTCTCAGGTTTTTTGGAAGATAGGGATGTGCTCAAGTGCCTCCTATAGAGTCAGCTAGATATAAAATCTATCGATCATCTGCTGGCTGAACTCTAACTGCTGGGTCTTTTTTGGATTTTCTTTTTTATTCCCCTTCGCCAAGCAGAGTGCCGGAGGGAAGGGGTTGGCTGGAGCCTCCTCAGATAGAGGGCTAGGAAGAGGTTCCTGTATTTGTGAAAGAATAGAGTCCATACGCTGATCATCATGCAACACAGATGGGCTCGAAGTAGATGAAGAAACCTTTCCTTTATTATTTTTTTGGTTTTTTTAATATTGTCCTGAGATACAAAAATAGAAGAAAACACAATTGGAGTAGAAACGGTGGCGTTAGTACCACCCATGGAGTCTGTCTTTGCGGAATCAGTACCGTACTATGGCTCATCATCAGGTAGAATGATGGCCTCAGTACCACCGACTGCATCTGGAGAAATGACGGCCTTAGTACTGTCGACTGGATCATCATCCTTGGTGGCTTCAGCACCACCATCATCAACATCATCAATAGCATCAGCACCGCTATCCTCCTCGTCTGACGCTCCTGGATCCTCATGTGGTTGTCGCTCAGACGAGATGTCGCCGGCTAGCATCCTACAGCTCCTACGTGTCACAAAATCAGCATCAAATATGTATGGAGAAATATCGCCCAATGAATCACTAGGAGTGGTGGTCTATGTGAACAGTACCTGCTCAGACTTCCTCTTGAGGTTGTTAGGATTGGGCTCGATCTGAGCGGGTATGGCGTCCTTTCCCTTGATTATGTCCCTCATCTTCTGCCGGAACTCGTCCATCTCCCGCCTGAAGGATGCATGCTGGTCTGAGAGTAGGCGGGCTAAATCATCAAGGGCTGGGTTCTCATAGACGGGTCCATGAGAACCGGATGGGTTACCTCGCTGGATATGAGGATGCTACTGGAACTGGTGAGGGGGAGGCTGAGTGAACCGTTGAGGCTGCTTTGCTGCCTCCACTATTGTCCCTTCTTGTAGGGACGAGGATCCGACTAGTAATGCTGTTGTGGCTGGGAGTACTGGGGTTGCTGTTACTGCTGGCTGAACTGTGCACCGTGAGATGGAGGTTGCTGCTGGGACGAGGTGCCTCTGGTAGACCACTTGAATCCGGGGTGATCTTGGCGGATCCCATACTTCTACCGGTCATACCAAATCCCATTGACTTCCATCAATGGCTCCTACTCGTAAGGGGAGGGAGGAAGAACTGCCAGGGGTTGATTCGGCTGATACACCACCATCTGAGTGTCCTGAGATGATCGTGGACGAGTGTAGTGCTGCAATGGCTGAACCGGTTCTGCCTGGATGTGGTGAACCCTGCAGTACTGGGCAGGTGGTTGGGATGAGCCGTTGCTGCTGGGATCAGCCCGTGACCTGAGACAGGGCTGAGAAACCGTCTGGGCCTCCTGAAGACACATGATCTGGGTCTTCAGGTCACTGAGAATCTGTGCCAACTGGTCTATTTGTGTTATGCCATGACACTGCTTCTTCTCTATAATCTCTATGCGGTCCAACTTCTCACTGATGATACCCATGTCAGCTACTGAAGACTCTACATGTGTTGTTGTTGACGAAGTAGATGGACCCACATCAACTCATGTTATCCTCTGATAGGACAGGACCAGTGTAAGGGGCATCTCCTGAGTATAGACTCGGTCTGGGACATCACTGTATAGTTCTTAGCCATCTCCTCATAGATGGCTCAGACCTGGTCCTCATCCTTGGTGAAGTAGGAACCCCCACATGAGGCACTGACAAGCCCCTACAGCTCTGGTGTCAGCCCACAAAAGAAACTTTGGACAAGGTTGGGCTTGGATATATCATGGTGTGGACACCGATCGATGAGATCATGAAATTGATCTCACGCCTCATGGAACTGCTCATTGGGGATCATGGTGAAATTATTGATCAGAGCTCTAGTTGCATTGGTCTGATCGAGTGTATAGTACTTGTTCAAGTACTCGATCCGGAGCTGCTCCCAAGTTGTAACATATCTCCCCAAATGCTTCAGCCAGTAGGCTTCTCTATCTACCAGAGAGAAAGGAAATAATATCATCTTGATTGTATCCTCATCCACAAATCGATGTGGACTGTACTGCAGATCATCTCAAATTCTTGCAGGTGCAGATGCGGCTCCTCGGTGGCTAGCCCAAGGAACGTAGGCAGTAACTGGATCGTTTGGGGGCCGAGCTTGAAGTCGCCCAGAATCTCAGGGAGCTGAATCCATCAATGGGTGAGAGTTGCACTAGGGTAGTGCAACTGTCTCATCGACCACGGTTGTCTCTTCTCTGGTTGATCCTCCGGGTGTCCGTCTACTCCTCCTCCAGGTGCTAGGATGTCTCCACCCGGCTGGTCTCTACAGTTGGTCTCTGCTGGCTCTCATCTCTGCATGCTCACATCGTACCTCTGCCATAAACGCTCCATGATCTCTAATCTGTCTCTACATCGTCTCCAGGGAGGCTAGGAGTGTGTTGTTGATGGCGCCCTGATCAAGAACATAAGTAGAACCCTGGGGCTGCTCATCGGTGTGTCCCTTGCTGCTGGCCATATTACGGATCTCTGCAAAGGCAAAAGACCCCAACTCAGGTGCCATCAAATGTACAAATAGCTATGTCGGTATCTGCTCGGGCACCTCAGGACTAGAAGAAGGGTGGTCGACGGGAAACATGGTGGTAGCAAACTTAGGTTCGGAGAGTTGGTCCGGGCTCTCTGAAACTGCCCTGGATGAGTAGGGAGGAGTGCTCGAGAGTGGTGCTGCCATAGGCAGCCGAAGGGACCTCCTGTCCATCATCGTGCTGCCGAAATGAATGCGAATGGGATCTAGAAAGCGAACAAGATCAGATTTCAAAACCCCAATTCACCTACTCAACACGAGTTGATGACCGTAAAGGTTTAATCGTTAATCTTGTCAATTTTATTTTAGGTGATCAATCAGTCTAGCAGAGCGGTTAAGCGAGTTGTTAGGAACCCAATGGTCCCAAGAGACTGGCCCAATCCCAAAATTAGATCTTTCCCAATCAGTATGAATTGCAGACCATTTACCGGCTACCCGATCAATTCAATCTGCTAAGGACATACCGGACCGCTTACCGGCTACCCGGAGAGATCCTCTCTGGAGAATGACTAATCCCAAGACTAGTAGTCTAATGGAAGTTCAGGTATGGCTCTAGCCTAGTGTGCGGGTCACTCTCTCGCTCAAGAAAACCAGCCAATGAGGGGGTCACTCTCCCCAAAACAAATATTTTTAAGTGAGGTAGATTTAGGGTCAAGTTTGCATTAACAGTCCCAATTTTATGATTTTCACTTTTTTAGGTGTTTTTCAAATGAAAGCAATGCCTAACGAATTTTTCGATCTCAAGATTTATTTTGAGTCCAAAAACAGGGGGAGAAGTCGAAAAAGCCGATACACGACCAAACACTATGATGCATGCAAAGATAGAGATGTGTACCTATCGCTAGTACTCTACATGTACGGTGATACACGCATAAATTAAAATACTGAATTAAAACTAACTATATGATGCACGAAGAAATCAACCATAAGAGGAGCAATTTCTAATGAACGTGAAGAACAATCATTAACAAATCAGAGAGAGGTCTGAGTCCGGTCTACGATGTCGATAGGTATCTGCCACGATGGATCTTGCTAGCGCTGTATACGACCTCTAGTGGCGCATGACCTCTCAACCGATTAGTTAACTTTTTCTTATTGATTATTAATAAGGCCCAATTATGCTTTATAGGACCAAGCAATCTATTAGGGATTGGACCTTAATTTATTTACGTCACAATCAATCAGAAATCCTAAGTCTAGGGGCCAAAACTTCGTAAATCAAATAGAAAGTAAAATGCAGGAAAAAACAAAGCCGTGAAAAACTCGGTGAGGTCCCCTAAGCATACCGGTGCTCGGGGAAACATACCTCGATAGGTCAAGTGTCCAACAAGAGTGTCCAAGTGTTCAAGAATTATTACAAAAATAATAATAAGTCTGCTGAAATAAAAACTAACTACTTGATGACCGTTGAAAAACTCAAGATCCGGGTAAAGGTAAAAACACGGGTCGATGCGACCCGAATCTCGAAGCTCAGTCAACAAGAAATTCAAGACCATCAAATAAAGCAATCAATCAATAAAATTGAATAGCGATCTCACTATTTTATTTAACCTGATATAGCGACCACGGTCGAACTCAAGAAGCACGGATTGGCTCGAGGCCTACGATGTAGTCAAACTTAAAATAAAATAAAACAAAGTATTTTTGGTGGATTTTACGGGTTTTAAAATTTTTGGTGATTTTTAATTATGAAGAAAATATAAAACAAGGCCAAAAAGTCACAATCAACCAATTATTTAACAACACAAATAAAGTCAGAAAATTGAAATAAAAATATTTTTGGATTTTATAATTTTTCAAGTGTTTTCGGTAATATTCTCAGATTTTTATAATTTTTACTGACTTTTCTAAAAATGAAACAAGGAAAAAATGAAAGCTACTGTGCAGCCAGATTTGAAAGACTATTTAAAAATAATTAAATAGCATCTAAAAATCTGACGATAATTTTATGAAAAACTACAAATAAAAACTAAGCTATAGGAAAAGAAATTGAATTTTTTGAATTTTTTAGAATTTTTAATGATTTTATAAGATTTTTAGGGTTTTTCATGTTTTAAGGTTTTTATAAATCCAAATTAAGCAAAAATTGGATTGAAGCAACAAGACCAAAAAACAAACAAACCACGATTTTTTAGAATTTTGGAAGGCCTTTTAATATTTTTAGTTGATTTTATAATCGAAACAATAGCAAAAATAGAGGTTTTTGAATTTTAAAAAATAGAAAATCAAAACAAAAATGTCCCAAAAAATTACTGAATTTTTTACACAGTGGCGGGGGCCTCGTATCCAAATTTCAATAGATTTGGAGTTGATTTGATATTTTATTCAGTCAATCAAAGCCTGATAGTGCACAAGGACCTAAATGTAAAGAAACTAAGTTCCATGGGCCAAAAATTAATAAGCCTGAAAAGCTCTGGGGCCCTTTTGCAAAAAAACTAAGAGAGCACAAGTTTAGCACGTGATTCAGACAAAGAGGGGCATAAGTGTCATTCTAATTAATAAAAATCCAAACAATAACACCTATAAAGTTCAGTGGGAAATGTGTAAATGACCCACAGAACACGTGCCACCCCATGTAAGCTACATTCACAGGGACTAAAATGCAAATAATATAAACACGAGGTCCTAAATGCAAAATGTCCAAAAATAAAAACACTTCTAACAATATTTACAGGACTAAACTGAAATATAAAAACTAAGGAGGGCCTAAGTGAAGTTTACCCTCTTATTATGATCCAACGGCTGAAAGAGGTCTTCATGTGAGATCCAACGGTGGAAAGCGGACGACACCCCTTCGATGATCAATGCCTCGGATCTGATCCGCAGATGGATCGGACGGCTGAGAGCCCCTCGCGAATGGATGGTGGAGATAAGACTTGGCGAAGAGACTCGATCGAACGGTGGAGGAGCTGCCTACAAGAATTGGTCGCCGGCGAACTTCGCACGACCGTTGCATGCGCCTAAGGACTCCTCCGATGCTGCTGAGATGGGGAAAACGAAGCTGATGGCGTTCCGCAGTGACTGATGGGCTCCGATGAGGCCGGGAGCGATGGGAGTGCTCCGACGACGAGATGAACCTGGAGCTTCTGTGCTTCTGAGTTGGACCTCCAGATGAGGTCGCTTTGACCCTTTGACCTGCCTAGAAAAACCACTGGGTCAAGGGCAAAATGCCTCGACCCGTTAGCATGCGAGAGGGATGAAGGATGAGGCAATGTGTGACTCTCCGGCGAGCGGCAGCGGAGGAGAGTTGAGGTCATGTTCCAGGGCAAATCAGGATGGATGAAGGAGCGAAGAAGGTGGGGAGAAGTCTCGCGAAGGTGATAGGATCGTCGGATGGGCAAATAGGTGATCGGAGCGCGGTGAAATGGCCGGTGAACGTCGGCGGTCGGAAACCTAAGAATCGAAAATCCAAAGAAACGAAAAGAGATCTAACCTAACGGGTGGCTGTAGTCGTCTATGCTGGAGGTGCTGGACCTCCTGGGGTCGTCGCCTCAATGGTTCGACGGGTCTGGAGACTCAGGCTCGCCGGTGGCGGAGCACGACGACAAGTCGTCGGATCTGAGGTTCCCGGCTGCTCGTCCCTCACTGCAACTCAGGCTCACATCAGTTGTCACTCAGATGAAGCGAAGGAGCTCATCGGAGGCGAGGGGGAAGGCCAAAGATCAGTGGAATGGCGGTTGGAGGAGAAGCTTTATACATGCAGGGGTCCGAGAAGATGAGAATCGGGCGCGCTGATCGAGGCTTAGACCCCTAAGAAGAATGACGGGAGTGGATCTTGGATGTTTGCTTGACAATCGGAGCCCAGGGTTTGAAGAAATGGATGTCGGACCGATTCGGGAAAATGTGGAGAAATCGGGTCAAAACCGGGTCCAAGCGCAATGTGGTGCAGGGGGGAGTTGACCGGGGGTCAGCAATCCCCCGTGGACCAATCAGAATCCAGGAAATTAAAATTATTTGTAAATTAATTTAAAAATAGCAAATGATTTTATTTAAAAATATTTACAACATGATAATTGTTTATTATTTTTCAAATTATTTTTAGTGATTTTTATTTATTTTTTTGAAAATAAACTGATGTATATACATAATATAATATACAGGTATAAATACCTATGAATTTTATATTATTATTTTTATTAGTTTATTTTTGTACAATTATCTCAATTTCATATTTTATTTATTTACAACATAAAATTTGGAATATAAAATAATTTTTATTTGATTTTTATTATTTATTTACAAGGGTAAAATAAATAGATGTATTATTTCTATATACATGGAATATGTACAATGAAGAGAGAGAAATTATTTATTTTGTTTTATTTTATTTTTCTTTTTAAATTTTTGTTTTATTTTTAGAAATATATACAAAATAATAAAAACCTATTTTTATTTTTGTTTTATAAAAATAAAATAGAATATATATATAAGAAGGAGTATATACATGGTGAATGGCCCTATCTCTCTCTACTTGGTTTCTTTTACGGTCATGCCAATGCTTGGCCCTCCCTTGGGTTCGGGTCACTCGATATTTATTCTAAATATCTCCCTCTTTTTTCTTTATTTCTTTATTCTTTTATTTTTGCACAAAAAAATGCTAATTATTGCTATTTGCACAAAGCATGCAGTTAGACAATTTATAATATTTACAAGCATCTACATGGTGTTTTGCAAAGATTTTTAGCTAAAATAAAGGAATAGAGAGTGATGAATGAGGATTCATCACCCCCCCTATACTTTACTTTTACTAGTCCCTTAGCAAACACTTATTTGAAAAAGAAGTGTAAAAGACAAGAAAAGAAAAAGAAGGGAAAAAGAATGAATCAATGCTAATTATTAAACTTGTCTTCATTAAATTGAAGTATGGAGCTTAGTCATATCTTTGGATTATTAATGTGTCGGAACCTTATTTGGACTTCGGTTTAAAACTTAACAGCCTCTAAGTTCTACTAATATATAGTCAAGACTCCTCAACAATCCAGATCAGAACAAGTCTACTTACACAAACCCTGAAGACCATGAATCCTTTCTTGTATTGTGTAAGTGAGGTATAGCTCTCCACCTTAGTAGTAGTAAAGTGACAACCCTCCCCAACAAGGTAACTCTAATACTCTAGTCTGGCAACTCTTTCCTCAAGGAGCGGGGTATTCCCTTCTAAGTTCAAGTTCAACCGGCTCAAGAAGAGGGGAAAGAAGATAATGGACCATGGCCAGTGTAACCATGTATCCTTAGGAGCTCAATCAGTGTAGCTAAGTCTCCCTGCTGCAAGCTTTATGATATGGAACATGGATACCATAAGCTTTGCTTTATTGCACTATATACACTACGGTGGGATTATCATTTTCTCTCAGACCCACCACTTTTTTGGAGTTATTCTTTTCTTTCTGCATTTTTTATGTGCATATATACAAGATATCTATATGTGCAGCATATGTACATAAGGAGTTTTTCCTCTTGAGACAGTAGACTATCCCTCTTTTGAAGCATTATTGCAACCCACAACTCCTGTCGTTAGACCTCATTGCTACCAGACCAAGTTGAGACGCACTTCCTTCACTATAAGAAGAAGAGAGTTTTCGCCTAGAAGTACTACCCTCATATGCTACCCCAAGTCAAAGAAGGTTGCCTCCTCACCACCTCTTCCGTGGAGAGCTCGAGGTAAAGTGATGGTCCAAGTAAAGCCATTGTCTGCAAGAGTCATGCGTGTGTTGTTAAGTGCTCTACTTAGGCTCATCGAGATGACATATGATCATAGCCTAGTGGACTCAAAGAATTAAGTCACCATGGACCTGAAAAGTCTCAACCATAAGCCCTATAAGGTTCCTCTTAGAATTAGGTGGATTAAGATCTTAACCAAGCTCCATTTTTCAATTTAATTCCAGGCTAGTTAAATGTCAACGATGATTCAGGAAAAACTACACAAATATTTACAATGATACAATATTTACAAAATTTTTATAAATGTGCAAATTTTTTGAAAAATGTTTGAAAACATGGATGTATGCATGAATGCAAGTTTTGCAAAAATATTTACACAAATTTACACAAGGTTTTTGCAAACTTTTGTTTTTCAAAACATTTTACAAAAAATTGTGTACTATATAAATAATTTTGATATCAAAATATTTACAAACTATTTACACAAAATATTTTTACAAACATTTTTACAAAAATAATTTTTGTACAAATAGTTATGTATGTGTAAGAAAAGAATTTATTTATAGGAAAATTTTTTAATTTTTATGGATTTTAAAGGTTTTTAGCCATTTTTATTTATTAACGCACTCACACAAAGTGCGAGTTATGGCTAAAGTATATATGGAATATATACGACACCCCTTATACTTAGCTCGAATGATGTCCTCAAAGTGAATCAAGAGCGATGAAGAAGACATAACTCATGCTTAGTATAGGGAAGTGAAAAGAAAGGCTATATACACAGAAGAATGAAAGAATGGAAATGAAAGAGAAGAACTCAGGGTTTCCCCCTATACTTAGGATCAACTAATCCTAAGTATAGCAGGCTGTACACTAAGGAAAATCCGAGTGAAGAATGTACAGGGTCTACCTCCCCTATACTTACGATAAAATATCCCTAAGTATAGGCAGCAAAACAGAGGTAGAAAATGACGAAGAAGAAAAATATATACATAATGGAGGGGCATCACTCCCATTATACTTAAGGTGAAGAATCCTTAAGTATAGGCAACGATAGGAGTAATGAAACAGAACGAAAGGATCAACTAGGTGTTTCCACCCCCCTATACTTAGGATGAGATATATCCTAAGTATAGCAAAGATAATCCTAAACGACTCCTGGGGTGGAAACAAACACGGAAGAAAGAAGGATCAAATCAAGACGAAACACGTATATACAAAAAGTACAATGTTGAGGTGCCTCTCAACAAGCGCTAGATTTTACGCCCCTAGTTGAGCACAAATGCTAGGATAAAGCCATGTCAAGGTTCAGGACGACATCTGTAAGGCGAATGCCATACTGTCATCGCAGTCTCGGTATGAGAACAACGAAGAAATCAATAGGGCAAATAAAGACACCCAAATATGCAATCAGGCGGGTGTCTGCTACCGGGCAGTGATATGGGAAGATGTGATTAGGATCCGGTAGCAGAAAAGAAGTCATCGTCTCCAGATCAGACTGGAGTGGAAATGTGGAGCCGAAGAAGTCGAACGTGGAGAAAGAAGGATCGGTCATGGAATCCTCCACGTCAATCAGTGTCTCAAAAAGGTATGGAAAGTCAGGATCAGGAGACTCTCTAAGAAAACTGATATCTGATGCACATAATTGAGAAAAATCAGAAAGATTGTCGAATATCTCAAGGATCGGATCATCCTCGCAAGGGTCGTCGAGGTAAGATGACTCAGAATCAGAAAAATTAGAAGACTTGGTTTCGTGATTTGACAGATCAAATATACTCTCAAGAAATGAAACCGAGTACACATCGCAAGGGCCATTCTCCCGCAGATAACCCTCGGGGAGAAATGCAAGATCATCAGTGAGGAGAAGATCAGAATCTATAAGGGCATCTGCGCTGCTGTCAAGCACCCACTCTGTGCACCAGAATGCATCATCATCCAAAGTCTGTCTCTGGTCAATCTAGAAGCAGGAGAAAGTACTGGTAAACAACGCAGAAGCTGGCGATGTGGCTGAAACTGATCCTCACTCTGCGGCAGTGCAGGGTATCATCTGGTCCTCAGAAAATGTATCTGTCTCATCAAAATGGAGGACACAAGGCTCAAATACGGGACTATCTACGTCTAGCATCTCGAAGTGATATCCCATATCGAGCTGTGGCTGCTGGGCTGAATCATGATCTCTGTCTAAATCTGAGAAGTCTCTCTGTAGAGTAGAAGCTGAGTCGTCTGGGACTGGACACTGAAATGTCTCAGCTAATGGCTGTAATAGCGGGGGCTCCTCCATCTCCTAGAATATCAAAAGATCTGATATCCAAGACTCGTCAACTAAAAAGCATGGGACTGACTCGAACTCTAGCTGGAAGACCAACGGGAAGTCAAGTAGTGCCTGGGTCAGAACCTCCACTATGGCAGCCATCTCCTCTATCATATGTGGTGTAGCATAATCCATGTCCTCGATCGGGTATAGAATAGTTGTATCATCATGAAGTGCGGCACACCGAACTGGTACTGCATCACCCTCGTGTGTTGCCCCGACTAATGCATCTCGTGAAGATGGAGTCTGTGAAAGTAATCTCGAGATGGCATCAAGTAAGTCAATGTCGGAACTGTGGTGTGAACCACCACACAAGGTCACTACCAGTGCTATCTGATATGCGGTCATCCCCCTCACAGAGATCTCGATGAGGTCGGTCGGTGAAAGTCCGTGCTCGGGAAATCTCCTCAAGAGGTCAAGAAAGCTCAGCCATGCATCATGCGCTGGCTCCTGGAGGTCTACTGAAAAATCCATGATCAAGGACCGCATCATATCTGCTCTACGCTAGGGATAATATCTTTGTAGAAACTCGAAGCGTAGCTATCCCCACGTACTGAATCTCCTTCCCAATCGTCTGTGCCATTTCATGGCTCTGTCATGAAGGGAAAATGGGAAGGTCTTCAGCATCAGCTCCTCCGCAGTGATTTCTGAATATGTCCGGCTCTCGCTGAACTCCTCGAACTCGGACAGATGAATATACGGCTCTCGTGCACCTCCCCTGAGAATATCGGCAGTCTCTGAATGAACTCCAAGTTCAAACTGAAACGACTGAATG
This sequence comes from Ottelia alismoides, assembly GCA_037367405.1. NCBI lineage: Eukaryota > Viridiplantae > Streptophyta > Magnoliopsida > Alismatales > Hydrocharitaceae > Ottelia > Ottelia alismoides. Next base: position 319,588 of record JAZKJV010007902.1, on the reverse strand, counting down.
TAGAAGCTGAGTGAGCTCCATGGTCTGTATGCTCATCGGTCATCATGTCATCGGAGTCATCTGATACTCGCATCTGCTCTTTGTAATTGTGTGTGGAGATCACTCTCAATCCGGCAGTGAAATCGTCCGGGCCTTGTATCTGCTCAATATGATCTCCACAGACGTCTAGCGCAGCATGCCCAGAAGAATGAAAGGGATGGGAGGGAGGGAACGGAAGGTCGGTCGGAGATCTGACCTCCCTCGAGGATGGACTGGACTGATGGGAAGAAGATGAAGAAGCCGCAAGAGTCGGCAAGAAATGAGAGGGATCCATCATCCAGGGGTAGAGATGAGGAAGAGAAAAATGAAGAGAGGGTGGGAGGGAGAAAGATAGATGACAGGAGGAGAAGATAGATGAGAAGAAGCCGGATGGGATCTGGCAATCAAACAAGATCGATCAAACAATACCCCTGATTCACCAACGCACACAGAGCTGATGACCGTGAAAGTTCGGTCTTTTATCTTGTCGATATTATTAGGTGATTCAAACATTCTTTCAGAGCGATTACGTGAACTGATAGGAATCCGACGCCCCCAAGAGACTGTCCCGATCCAAAGCTAGATCATTCCCAGCCAGTACAAGCCACGGACCATTTACCGGCTACCCGATCGGCTCGCTCTGTTAAGGATATCGCTGCCCGCTTTACCGGAAACCGGAGCGATCCTCACTGGAGAACGACTAGCTCAGACCAGTATTCTGAAGAGGGTTCAGATGTGGCTCTAGCCTAGGTTACGAGTCACTCGGTCGCTCATCCAAACCAATCAATGAGGGGATTGCTCTCCCAAGACAAATTATTAAGTCGGTGTCTTTTAAGATCAAGATTAATTAACAGTCTCGATTTTATTGTTTTTGTTTTTAGATCTTTTTCAAATAAAACAATCATCTAACGAATTTTCCGATTTCCTTTTTATTCCTAAGTCCAGAAAACAGGGGAAGGAAGACGGAAAAGTCGATGCGCGACAAAATCAATGATGCATGCACGAGATAGAAGGCGTACCTTTCTCCAGCAGTCTACATGCAATTATGATCCGCCATAAATTTAAACTAAGCTATATGGATTCAATGTGAGAATCATCCTAAACAGAAGCTCCTATTATCGTGAAGCAGCGATTTATTTGTCTATGTCCAAGCATGTTCCATAGGAACAGATATTCTACTAGGGGCTTTGGACCTAGTGCTACATGGCTCAGTCAAATAAAAACCAAAGTCTAGGGGCTGAAGCACAGAAATCCACGTGAAATCAAAGAAAAGAAAGCGATAAAAATAAAACCGCGGTGAGGTCCCCCGAGCATACTAGTGCTCGGTAAAATAGACCCTCATAAACCACAAGTATGAGAGTCTCTGGCTGTCCCTGTATTCTTACAATAATAAGAATCTGACTGAAAAGAAATTAATCTACGCTAAGCTAAGTCTACAGCTACACTAATCTCCCAGGAACTTCTGCTCGACTCCTCTCGCGCTCTCCTGTGGCTCCGTAAAGAAGAGAGCCACCTTCGATTCCCGCAGTTGTGTCGTCTTTCCAAAGAAAGTCGCCTCGGTCGTCGGGCTCTCGCAAGAAAAATAGACAGAAATGTGTCAGACCACAGTTATTATAATAAAAAAAGAAAATGAAAGAAAATGCAAAAATGGAAATAAAAACAAACAAAACAAAAGAAAAGAAAAGAAAACAAAATAAAAGAAAATTAAAGAAGACGAAAAAGCCGTGAAAAACCGCGAAAGAAACAAAAAGCCGTAGAAAAAGCCGTGAAACTAAAAATCGAAAATAAAAAGTGACTACTAAGCCATGCTCCACGGCAACGATGCCATTCAGATGACTGTTGAAAAACACAAGATCCGGGTAAAGGTAAAAAATACGGGTCGTTGCGACCCGAATCTCGAAGCTCAGTCAACAAGAAATTCAAGACCACCAAATAAAGTAATCAATCAATAAAATCGAATAGTAGTCTCGCTATTTTATTTAACCTGGTATAGCGACCAGGGTCGAATTCAAGGAGCACAGATTAGCTCGAGGCCTACGAAGTAGTCAAACTTAAAATAAAATAAAATAAAGTATTTTTGATGGATTTTATGGGTTTCAAAATTTTTTTGTGATTTTTAATTATGAAGAAAATATAAAACAAGGCCAAAAAGTCACAATCAACTAATTATTCAAGAACACAAATAAAGTCAGAAAATTAAAATAAAAATATTTTTAGATTTTATAATTTTTCAAGTGTTTTTGATAATTTTCTTAGATTTTTAAAAGTTTTAATGAATTTTCTAAAAATGAAACAAGGCAAAAAAGGAAAGCTACTGTGCAGCCAAATTTGAAAGACTATTTAAAAATATATAAATAGCTCTAAAAATCTGGAGACAACTTTATGAAAAACTACAAGTAAAAACTAAGCTACAGGAAAAGAAATCGCATTTTTTTGAATTTTTTAGAATTTTTAATGATTTTTATAGGATTTTTAGGGTTTTTCAATTTTTAAGGTTTTTATACATCCAAATTAAGCAAAAATTGGACTGAAGCAACAAGACAAAAAACAAATACACCACAATTTTTTTAGAATTTTTAAAGGCATTTTAATATTTTTAGTTGATGTTATAATCAAAACAGGGGCAAAAATAGAGGTTTTTGAATTTTTAAAAATATAAAATCAAAACAAACATGTCCCAAAAAATTAATGAAATTTTTACACAGTGGCAGGGGCCGCGTTTCTAAATTTCAGTAGATTTGGAGTTGATTTGATATTTTATTCAATCAATCAAAGCCTACAGTGCACAAGGACCTAAATGTAAAGAAACTAAGTTCCAGGGGCCAAAAATTAACAAGCCTGAAAAGCTCTGAGGCCCTTTTGCAAAAATCCCAAGACAACACGAGTTCAGCATGTGATTCAGACACAGAGGGGCATAAGTGTCATTCTAATTAATAAAAATCCAAATAGTAACACATATTAAGTTCAGGGGGAAATGTGTAAATGACCTATAAAACACGTGCCAACCCACGTGAGCTACATTCACAGGGACTAAAATGTAAATAATATAAATATGAGGTCCTAAATGCAAAATGTCCAAAAATAAAAACACTTCTAACAATATTTACAGGACTAAACTGAAATATAAAAACTAAGGAGGGCCTAAGTGAAGTTTACCCTCTTATTATGATCCAACGGCTGAAAGAGGTCTTCATGTGAGATCCAACGGTGGAAAGCGGACGACACCAATTTGATGATCAACGCCTCAGATCTGATCCGCAGATGGATCGAATGGCTGAGAGCCCCTCGCAAATGGATGGTGGAGATAAGACCTGGCGAAGACACTCGATCGAACGGCAGAGGAGCTGCTTGGAAGAACTGGTCACCGGCGAACTTCGCCCGACCGTTGCACGCGCCTAAGGACTCCTCCTATGCTGTTGGGATGGGAAAAACGAAGCTGATGGCGTTCCGCAGCGACTGATGGGCTCCGATGAGGCCGGGAGCGATGGGAGTGCTCCGACGATGAAATGAACATGGAGCTTCTGTGCTTCCGAGTTGGACCTCCAGATGAGGTCGCTTTGACTCTTTGACCTGCACAGATAAACCACTGGGTCGAGGGCAAAATGCCTCGACCCGTTAGCGCGCGAGAGGGATGAAGGATGAGGCGACGCGTGATTCTCCGGCGAGCAGCGGTGGAGGAGAGTCGTGATCCTGTTCCGAGGTGAATCAGGATGGATGAAGGAGCGAAGAAGGTGGGGAGAAGTCTCCACAAAGGTGATAGGATCGTCGGATGGGCAAATAGGTGATCGGAGCGCGGTGAAATGGCCGGTGAACATCGTTGGTCGGAAACCTAAGAATCGAAAATCCAAAGAAACGAGAAGAGATCTAACTTAACGGGTGGTTGTAGTTGTCTATGGCTGGAGGTGATGGACCTCCTTGGGTCGTCGCCTCGATGGTTCGATGGGTCCAGAGGCTCGGGGCTCACCGGTGGCGGAGCACGGCGACAAGTTGTCGGATCTGAGGTTCCTGGCTGCTCGTCCCTCACTGCAACTCACGCTCGCATTAGCTGTCACTCAGATGAAGAGGAGGAGCTCATCAGAGGCGAGGGGGAAGGCCAAAGATCAGTGGAATGGCGGCTGGAGGTGAAGCTTTATACATGCAGGGGTCCGAAAAGATGAGAATCAGGCGCGTTGATCGAGGCTCGAACCCCTAAGAAGAATGATTAGCGTGGATCATGGGATGTTTGCTTGACAATCGGAGCCCGGGGTTTGAAGAAATGGATGTCGGACTGATTCGGGAAAATGTGGAGAAATCGGGTCAAAATCGAGTCCGAGCGCAATGTGGTCCAGGGGGGAGTTGACCATGGGTCAACAATCCCCCGTGGACCAATCAGAATCCAGGAAATTAAAATTATTTGTAAATTAATTTAAAAATAGCAAATAATTTTATTTAAAAATATTTACAACATGATAATTGTTTATTATTTTTCAAATTATTTTTTAGTGATTTTTATTTATTTTTTGAAATAAATTAATGTATATACATAATATAATATACAGGTATAAATACCTATGTATTTTACATTATTATTTTCATTAGTTTATTTTGTACAATTATCCCAATTTCATATTTTATTTATTTACAACATAAAATTTGGAATATAAAATATTTTTTATTTGATTTTTATTATTTATTTATAAGGGTAAAATAATAGATGTATTATTTCTATATACATGGAATATATACAATGAAGAGAGAGAGAAATTATTTCTTTTGTTTTTATTTTATTTTTTTTTCTAATTTTGGTTTTTTTAGAAATATATACAAATTAATAAAAACCTATTTTTATTTTTGTTTTATAAAAATAAAATAGAATATATATATATATATATAAGAAGGAGTATATACATGGTGAATGGCCCTATCTCTCTCTACCTGGTTTCTTTTGTGGTCAGGCCAATGCTTGGCCCTCCCTTGGGTTCGAGTCACTCGATATTTATTCTAAATATCTCCCCCGTTCTCTTTATTTTCTTTATTCTTTTATTTTTGCACAAAAACATGCTAATTATTGCTATTTACACAAAGCATGCAGTTTGACAATTTATTATATTTACAAGCATCTACAAGGTGTTTTGCAAAGATTTTTAGCTAAAATAAAAGAATAAAGAGTGATGAATGAGGATTCATCACTACTCTACTCTATCTAATATAACTAATCCATGCTCCTCCTCAGGTGCGGTTCTCCTCCAGAGTATCCTCGGGCGGTTCCTCGCACAAAAAGTGAAACAAAATAGGTCAGAAAGCAGTTATAACAAATAGAGATAAAGATGTACAAAAAGATGAAAAGTTACTACTAAGCCGTGCTCCCCGACAACGGCGCCATTCTGATGAGCGGTCGGTGATGAATCCCTGATTCTCACTCTTTATTCTTTTATTTTAGCTATTTATCTGGGCAAAGCATCATGTAAATAGATGTAAATACAATAAGTTAGCATTATGCATGCATTTGTCAATATTACATAATTAGCATGTATTTGTGCAAAAAATAAAAGAATAAAGGAAAAGAAAAAGGAAGGAGGTATTTAGAATAATTACAGAGTGACCCGAACACCAAGAGAAGGTCAAGCATTGACCTGATCGCCAAATAAAACAAGTAGAGAGATAGGGCCCACTCTATATTGAAAATTTTTATTTATGTAAATAAATAATTTTTTTGACAAAATAAAAATAAAAAATTCTTTTTACCTCCTTGTATAAGTCCTAAAAATAAAACAAAAATCAATAAAATAAAATTAAAATAAAAATAAAATCCTCTCTCCCTTGTAAAAAATACATGTGTATAGGTCTAACTCTCTATTTATTATATACCTATAAATAAATAATAAAAATAAAATAAAAATTATTTTATAATCCAAAAATTATGTTGTAAATAAATAAAATATAAAAGTGGGGTATTTATGTAAAAATGATAAAATAAAAATAATTGTACAATATACATAGGTATATTATACATGTATATAATACATTATACCGTATAGAGATTAATTTATTTTTCATAAAAATAATTTAAAATCATAGAAAAATTCTTTGAAAAAATAATAAACATATTTTATTTTATTCATTTTTTTAATTTTATTCATTTATTATTTTTAAATCAATTTTCTTTACTTTTCTAGCAGTTTTGTCGTGTAGCGTATTTTATCATATCCTAGCCCGCGCCTGATTAGTCCAGCACGGATTGTTGACCTCAGTCAACTGGTCCCCTCAGACTCCTTTTTCGGTCGGACCCAATTTCCTTCGATCTTTGCAAAGTTTTCTAGACCTGATCCGATCAAGTATATCTTCGCCCAGCTGCTCCGATTAGAGAGGGAAGATCCATGATCTACGCCCGATGACATTCCAGAGATCCGACCCTCGGTTCACGCACCCTTGCTCCGATCTTTCTGGACACCAGGGCGACCTATAAAGCATCTCCTCCCATTCCCTGGAGCGGTAGCTCGTGCCTTGCGCCTCCCTTCATCCCTAGCCACCTCCGGTTGAGTGACAGCTTCCTGAGGAACCCTTCGGATCGGAGCTTCGAGGAGAAGCCACGCTGATCAGCCTCGTGGCCGACGTGCACCACCGCGAACAGCCTCCCGGCCTTTCACAGCTTGGTCGAGGCCATTACCTCGTCGACTACCTTCGCCTGAAGCTCTAGAGCTCTCCTAGGACTTCAGGTACCCCTCATTTCCTTTGCATTTTCCGATTCGCTCCAATCACTTCATCTTGCGTCGCCGCATGTTCGTCTGCTCCGACCAGTCAGTCGGAGCCCCAATATCCACATCCATCCGCTCCGAACGAACCCCTGACGCACGCTCCACCTTGCACCGCAACCTGATCCCCCTTAGGCTCGTCCCTTAGGTCGAGATTAAGGAACCGATCTCCTCTATCGCCTTCGCCGGAGATCAAACCTTGCCCCACCTTGCTTCCTTCTGTTTTCGTTTGAATAACCCTTGACTGGAGCTTCACCCCGAGTCAAGCTTTCCTCTGTAGGTGTTTTGTGCGCGTAGGGACTCCGTTCACAGCCTTCAGAGGGTTCGCTGGAGTAGCTCCAGGCCAACTTCACCGTCACGCACATCCGGCCGTTAGCTCTCCCATCAGACCCGTCCAGTCGGCACGGAGACCTCCACGATTGACACTGAGCTTCCCGATCGATCATCGGATCCAAGGGTGCCATTCTAGGCTCTGGTGAAGTTCATCCCAGCCATGTTCTTCCAAACTCCTTCAGCACCGTCGGATTGGCCTTCATCCACCAGATCCAATCTCAACCGTCGACCGTAGAAGCTTTCCAGGCTGTTAGATCTAACACTTGATGCATCAGAGCCCTACGTTCCTAACAGCACCTGAGGCGTTAGATCTGACATCGCAGAGGATCAGAGTCGAATGTCCACGCGCCTCCAGCATCTGCCACGTGTTCCCTCACGTGCATCGCATGCGCCTGCTAGGGTATATTGCATTTCCTTCCCTGCACTTTTTATGTTTTATTTTCTAGTTTGTGAAATAAAGTTGTAGTTCAAACTATTTGCATATGAGTCCCTGATGTTTTCAGTATGTGCACTTTAGTCCTCCACGTCTGAAAACACATGCACGATCATATGCCTTGTGGTGTTTTTGCATATTTCTTCCTGAACTTTTTGATGGTTACTGATTGAATGGAAAGTTTTATAGATTTGCACTTATGCCCCTATGCGTTGGTTAATTGACATGTGTGTGTATTGCGTGGGATTTTTGCACTGATAACCCTGGTCTTTTTATATGTGTTATTATTTAGTTTAGAAACTTTAGGCTATTTGCAGATAGGTCCCTACAACCTGTGTAATTTGTTTTAGATCAAATAATTACCAAATCTACTCCAAAAATTCCCTAAAAATTGGCATTAGCTCTATTAGCAATGTGAGCCCGAGGCGAACCATTCCTATAATAAATGTTATTGTAATAAATGATTTATCAATAAAAAGTTATTGATTATGTTTCACTCCCTTTATGAAATTGATTGAATGAATGCACTATAAGGTCCCTCTGTACAATAAGGGTTATGTACCATGGCCAACTTGATAATCATACATCTGTTGATTCATTGATTGAATCATAGAGGCTTATGCTTGGATGGATATCTAAGGAGTTAGATAGAGGACTCATCAAGCATCATCAAATGATTGTCAAGTGATGATCTCCAGCCTGAGTAGGAGATGGCAATCCTTTCTCATTAGGCTGATATCTGATCGACCTCTTGATGCAGGCCCTCTGAATGGGAATAGTGATTCGGAGGTATCAGATTAGTTTAGTCAATGGGTTGACTTAACGAGACCGAGATAACCAAAGACCTATGTTGAATACTGTCACATCATAGGCAAACATCCTCTGACCAGAGACATATGTATTGCTATATGTCTGAGTGTGTACATTTGGCAGACCAATAGGTTGATGACCTAACCAAGGTCTATACACCAGCGAGCTGGTGTGCATGTAAGGACATATGAGTAATACGATCTCTCAAAGGGATCATACAGGTTCACTTGTGAACCGGGAGACATGAGCTCACTCATGAGGTATTGGGACTGATCAAATTCCATGCATGGTCGTCATGCTTTGGAAGAATGACATGAATTTGAAGGTAAGATATATGCTTTGTGAAAGCATATGATCTGTACCAAATCCCAAGGACCAATATTGAGAAACTTAGTGATCAAACCATGAAGATGACAGTGTAAAAGTGATCTATATCTTCAGGATGATCATAGGTCTTCCAGTATGCAGGATTTACAGGTGTTGGGAATACCTAAGGGTGATTTGATCGTAAACGATTGTATAACCATGACGCTTCCATTCCGAGGGAGTGATGAAACAGGTTTAGATTTTAGTGACTCCTTTCAGTAGAGAAGTAACCTAATCTTTGTCCACATGTTGGACATTGATCTGAATGAGATTCAAATTCGATAAGAAGATTAGATTTGCAGTCTTAATGTAATCAAGCATCTATGAGAGGTCCATGAGATCTGGATTTGAGATGTGATCTTAATATCCAAGTCACTGTACGTGGAGCAATACAATCGCCATGTCCTTATCTTCAAGTATCTGAGGAGAAATCACATTATTCTTGAAAGGTTCAAGAATAATTCCATAGATCTAAGCATTAAGAAATTGATAATTAAATGTGATTTAATTATCTTGATATGTGTGGAAATTATCCAATATAATTAAATGTGATTTAATTATTGTGGATAAGAATAATGTAGATAGCAATATCCAATTATTCATAATATATTATAAATGTGATTTATAATGTATTAGAGAGAGCTAATTATAATTTATATTTCTTGATTAATTATTAATGTGTATTGGATACACATTGTGTAATTAATTGAAATTGTAAATTATATTTTGTTTTTAGTTGTGAATGTGATTCACAAATTTCCAATGGCAAGATTGTAATATTCTCAAAATTAATTATGAATTATTTTTGAAGAATAAATCACAATAAAAGTTGTTGGATTAAATAATGGATATTTCCATGGAGATATGCAATATCATGAAATCTCATGAGATTGCCTCCACATGGAAACATGTGGATGGCTACCAATTTTTATATGGAATTGGTGGTCATCCACCATGTTGACATGGGAGATGTAATCTCCATGTTGATTGTCTCCTTATTTGATTGGTTTAATTTTAGGACTGATGTATATTTGATTTGTCAAATATATTTGATCTAAATTAAATCATAAGTTGTTGGTTTTTACCAACACAATCTTGACCATTGGATTAGACATAAATCAATCTCATCCATTGATTTTATATATCCCATGGACTGAGATCCATGGATCCTAAAACCCTATAAATAGAGAGGCATACCATGCTCTCTAGGTCATGCTTTTGTAAGCACATCTCTTTCTCTTTCTCCCCACACGCCAACTCTCTCTTCCTCTCCTTAGTGTTCGTCCACCAAACCCTAGAGGGGATAGCCGTCGACACCCTCACCATCATGCCACCGCTTCAACATTCTTTGGTTCTCCGTCTTCATTGGAGTGCTACACTCGTAAAGAAGACATTCGATCTCGTACGACGAGATCGGGAGTTCACCGTGCTTGGATCATCTTGTTGGATTGTGAGGATCACGCGGTTCATCCCCGCGCTCGCAAGCATCTTCTCCGACGATCGGTTTTGAAACAGGAGGTCTCTTTTCGTAGAGACTCGATCAACCACGCTTCAAGAGGTATTCCTTATACTTGTTGTGGTTCTATATGAAACGATCCAAGAATCGTTCTTGGATCATGTGGTTTCATCGCATGAAAATTTTTAAATTCCGCTGCACAGGACAACTAGTGCGACTAGTCGTTCTTCGTTGTATTCGATATGACGTTCACGCTTCCGTGATGTGCTTGAGGATTAAACCATATTTTTCAAGCTCCTGCTACTGTGTAATATTTTTGGTAATTTTTGTGACGCGATTTGATTTTATTTGATATTTTATAAAAATAAAAAACCCCTAAAAACATGTTGGTCTATTTTGTAAAATATCTAAAAAAGTAAAAAAAACTCCAAAAATTCTATAAAAATTTTTGTGTTTTATTTAAGTGTATTTTCACTTGCAGTAGCATTTTTGTTCCATTATATCTTCTAAAACCCCTAAAAATCACAAAAGACCAAAAACCTTATAAAAATTCTTAAAAATTCTAAAAAATTAAAAAAAAATAAATTACAGGTTATGTAATTAGGTCTTTTTATCTTCTTTTTCATAAAAATAGCCACCGGTCCTATCAAGCAATTTTAGCATTTTAGTTTTGCCTTTAGGTCACGGCTGAACAATGTGTTCCTATTTTGTGTTTGTTCTATATTATAAAATCATATAAAAATCTGAAAAATACCATAAAATCACCAAAAACACTTGCATATTATAAAAATATAAAAACAAATATTTCCAATTTTTGCATATTTTTAGTCTTAATAAAAATTATTTAAGTGTTATTCTCTTTTTCTTTTTCTTTATTTCCTTATTACAAGATAAAAAATAATAAAATAAAAATAAAAATATTTGCAAACTAAAACCATAAAAAGATGCCTTCTATTTCTTGATTCTCTACTACTTCGTAGGCTTCGCTCCTGCTCCTTATGTTCGACCCTGGTCGCTATACCAAGTTAAATAAATAGCGAAGACTGCTTCATTCGATTTTTGAGCTTGATTGTTTATTTCGTGGTCTTTATTTCCTTTTTTAGCCCGGCTTGGGTGGTTGAGGTCGTAACGACCCTTGACATCACTTAGCCTCGATCGCTCGGCAGCTCATCAAAATGGCGTTGTTGCCGGGGAGCACGACTTAATAGTCGGTTTTCAGTTTTCCTTTCTTTTTCTATTCGCTTCCTTTTTCTTCATTTTTATTTTCTATTTGTTATAACTGTTTTCTGACTTATTTTTTCCTTTTTCTGTGCGAGGGACCGCCCGAGGAGTTTGCGGCTTTTGGTTGGAGGACCCATGCCCGAGGAGGAGCAGGAGGATAGGAGGAACTTAGTTATCTTAGATAGAGTAGTTAGTTTATTTTTAGCACATTTTATTATTGTTGTAATAATACAGGGACCTTGGACACTTTGGACACTTGCACTATATCGGGGTCTGTTTCGCCGAGCACCGGTGTGCTCTGGAGACCTCACCGCGGTTTTCGTCGGTTTTGATTTCTCGCCTTTTATTTTCTTTTGATTCTCGAAGAATTTGACCCATAAATTTAGGAATTTCCTTGATTGTAGCGTAACTGATTAAGGTCCAATCCCTAACTATTTGCCTATACCTATAGTTCATAATTGGACCTATTTAATAAATCACAATAAAAAGTTAACTTGGTCGCTTGAGAGATCATGTGCCACTAGAGGTCATGTACATCACGTGCAGGATCCATTGTGGTAGACACCAATCGGCATCAGAGACCGGACTCCGACCTCTCTCTCTGACCAGTTAACTATAGTTCTTCGCGATTAGAAATTGCTCATCTAAGGTTGTTTTCTTCTTGCATCATTTAGGTTAGTTTTATTTCTATCTTTAAATTTGTGGGTTGATCACCCTGCATGTAGAGTGCTGGAGTCAGGTACGCATCTCTTACTTTGCATGCATGATCATGTTTGATCGCGCATCGGCTTTTTCGACTACTCCCCCCTTTTTGGACTTTAAATAATCAGGAGATCGAAAAATTCGTTAGGCATTTGTTTGCTTATAGAAAAATACTTAAAAAAGTGATAATCATAAAATTGGGACTACTAAACAAACTCGACCTTAAAAGATACTCGACTTAAAAATCTGTCTTGGGAGAGCAATCCCCTCATTGTTTGGTTTGCTTGCACGAGAGAGTGACCCACACACTAGGCTAGAGCCATACCTAAACTCTCATCAGACTATTGGTCTTGGGGTTAGTCGTTCTCCAGTGAGGATCGCTCCGGTCTCCAGTAAAGCGGGTCGCGATATCCTTAACAAAGCAAGTTGATCGGGTAGCTGCTAAATGGTTTGCAACTTGTACTAACAGGGAAAGATCTAGCTTCGGGATTGGGACAGTCTCCTGAGAGCATCGGGTTCCTACAGCTCGCTTAATCACCCTACTAGACTGAATTATCACCTAATAAAATTTGAGAAGATAAAAGACCGACCTTCACGGTCATAAGCTCCGCATTGCGTAGGTGAATTGGGAGATTGATTGCTAATCTTGTTTGTTTCTAGATCCCATCCGCCTTTTTCTACATCACGATGATGGACTGGAGGTCCCTTAGGCAGCCCTTGGTTGCACCACTTTCGAGCACTCTGCCCTATTCATCTAGGCAGGTTCGTGAGAGCCTAGACTCGCTCTTCGAACCAGAGTTCGATTCCTCCTGTTCCCCCTTGATCACCATTTTTCCAATCCCGTGGTGACCGAGCAGAGACCTTAGCAGACATTCATTCATTTGACGGCACCTGAGTTCGGGTCTTTTGCCTTTGTAGAGACCCAAGAGATGGCCAGTAGTGAGGAGCGCACAGATGGACAGCCCCAGACCACCATTGTTTTAGATCAGGGTGCCATCAACCACACCCTGTTAGCCTTCCTGGAGACGATGCAGAGACATATTAGAGACCAGGGGGCCTTCATGGCAGACATGTGCAGAGAGATGGCCCAGATGCGAGCTGACCGTAGAAAGCAGAACCGACCATAAGGTGGAGAGATACCGAAGCTGGGAAGAGGGGATGTAGGACATCCAGAGGAGCCACAAGAGCCAGTCCGACAAGCCAGGGCGATGAGAGAGTTGCACAATCCTAGTGCAACTCTTACACATCATTGTATTCAGCTTCCGGCAATTCTGGCAGATTTGAAGCTCCCCCCTCATACGATTCAGTTCTTACCCAAGTTCCATGGGCAAGCCACCGAGGAGCTGCATCTGCATCTTTAAAAATTCGAGATGATCTGCAGCACGGTCCACGACAGATACATGGACGAGGACACCATCAAGATGATGGCTTTTCCGATCTCCCTGGTCGATAGACCAGCCTACTGGCTGGAACATTTAGCGAGATATGTCACTTCGTGGGAACATCTCCGCACCGAGTACTTGAACAAGTACTATCCACTCTACCGGATGAATGCAGCTCGAGCGTTGATCAACAACTTCTCCATGATCCCCAACGAGCAATTCCATGAGGCTTGGGATCGATTCCGTAAGCTCATTGACTAGTGTCCACATCATGATATATCCAAGCCCAATCTTTTCTTTTGTGCGCTGACACCGGAGCTGTAGGGACTTGTGAACGCTTCTAGTGGGGGCTCCTACTTTGCCAAGGATGAAGACCAGGTCTGGACCATATATGAGGAGATGGTCGATAATTACACAGTTATGTCCCAGGCCCTTCTCCACACTCAGGGGAAGCCCCCGCCCTAGGTCGTGACCTATCACAGGATATAATGGGTCGATGTGGGGTCCATTCACCTCTTTAGTAGTCGCAGCACAGGCAGAGTCGTCGGTCATTGTTGAACGGGATTTTGCGGAGGTTGTGTTAATTCACAAGGCGAATCAACAGTCGTTGAGGTGACCTCACACGAAACCCCGATTCAGACAATAATTAACCCACAATTCAAAATCAAGCAATGAAAATAAATGCGGAGTTAAAATTTATTATAACTCAACAAAAGATGTGTATAGTGCAAGTAGTGTAGAGTGTCGAACACATGAAGCAAATAGGTAGATCGGGGAACATTAATGCTAAAAAATGATTGCGATGTATTTGTCTATATGTGTTATTTTTTGTCTGTTTTTAGTTTTTAATTTTTTTTAATTTTAATTTTTATATTTTTATATTTTGATTTTTAATTTTTTGATTTTGCATTTTATTTTTATAATTTATATTTTTGTATTTTCTTTTTCTTTTAAAATATAAAATAAGATATATACAATAAAGGAAAGAGAGAGATAATATATATCTAAAAATAGGTAAAAATAGTCAAAAATACAGGAAATGAATATTTTTTGGTTTATTTTATAATTTTCTACTATTTTGTGATTTTTCCATATTTTTGCTAATTTTTTTGGTATTTTTTAAAGTTCAAAATACTTAAAACAGGGAATAAAATAAATATCCAAGATTAAAATGGAGATGAAAGATATCGAACGGTAACCAAAATTCTCCAAATTAATTTTAAAATAAAGAAAATAAAATAGATAAAATTTAAAAAACAAAAACTATATTTTTGTGATTTCTTATGGATTTTTAAATTCTTATATATATTTTTAGTGTTTTTCTATTTTTTTGATTTTTCTTTTATATTTTTTAATGATTTTTGGTTTGAAGGTTGAAGATGAAAAAACACACAAAATATAACTTTTGGGAATTTTTCAAAAATGTTTTGTAATTTTTATGGATTTTATAATGCAAACAGGGATGAAAATGCATGTTTTTTATTCTTTTATAAATATTAAAATGCTGCAAAAATGAAAAATAAAAATATAGCTTGAATGTGCAATGCAACAAGAGTTTATGCCAATTTTTGATATTTTTTAGAAATTTATAGATGCATGAAATAAATACTAGAAACAAAGAGAAGATACATACTGGCAGGGGTATTTTTGTAAATATGCAAAAGTCCAGGGGCCTGAGTGTAAATTTATAATAAAATTATAACTGAATAAAAATACTTATGGACCAATCATATATAACCAAAAGCCTAGGGGTATCTCTGTAAAATTTCCAAAATCGCTGTGACAGACACGTGACTAGCAGGGACATGTATGTAATTTTCAAAAACTTATGGGCTAAAATGTATTTTATCCAAAAAACTATAACTTAATTAATCAAAAATCTGACTATACATTAAATACCAAAACGTCGCAAGGGCTTGGTTGCAAAATAACCTAGTCCTATCGGCTGACCTGGACAAGGACTTAAATGCAAATAAAATTAGTGTGGGGTACTTTTTACAAATTTTACATAAATGAAATAACTGCAAATAAAAGGTTATAGACTAATAATTAAATACAAAAGGATTGGACTAATTGTGCAAAATACCCAAGCAGAGGGTGGATCGGACGACACAGCTCCCTTCACTTATCCATGTGTCGGCACAGGGATGCGTGATGATGCTTCGACTTCTGTGGTTGAGATCAGATCTTGCGGGTGGCGATCAACGGTGCCGGTTCAAAACATCGGACGATGGCTGAGCATTCTGGATCCAAGGCCCGATCCAACGGCCGTGAGCCTCCCTGTAAGAACAGGGAAGAACACGGCCGGGCTCGAGCTTTAATCGGCGATACGGCATTGCTCCAGCCACCTCCTTCATGGCAGAAGGTCTTCGACGATGCCTAGAAGATCCCCCGACCTGGCAGCAGAGCCAAAATGGCTCGCTGAGCCTCGATGCACCGCGGCAAGGTCGGAGAAGATGATGAGGTCCAGGTACCTTGTGTCCTCCAAAATCGACCCCCACGGGGGTCCTTTGACTCTTGGGACCTGCAAGCAAACTCAAATACAATAGAGATGGGTTCCAGGTGTCGCGGGGATGGACTGGATGCGAAGCGGAGCTCCGGCGAGGATGTTTTTAGCCTAAAGCTATGCGATTAAAACATGAAATAAAATCACATAATATAAACCTACGATTATGCCTATCTAAAGAATAAAGAAAGCAGAATCTCAATGGTCAAAGACCAGAGATGACCTCACAGCGACGGGGGCTCGTCGGAGATGATGGAAACACGCTCTTGACTCGTCGAACACCTCCCCAAGCAGCTGGAGGTGGTGCTGTCACCACCACCGTTCCGGAGCAAGATAGAGGAGGATCCAAATAGGTCAAAAGGGGTTCAAAAGTGGAAGGAAAGATGAGGGGATGGTTATGTACAAGACCAGGGTGGCGAGAAGAAAGAAGGATACCTTGGCGAATCGACGACCCATTCTTTGATACAATCATAGGGTGTGAATCCTCGAATAATGGGAAAGAAAAGTCATGAAGGGAGATTCATGAAACGGTGAAAGGATTCATCACGAAAAAATCGAGAAAACAGGTCAGAATGCAGTTCTGACAAGTCACAGGCAGTGGATCAGAGAGTTGACCGCGGGTCAACTCTCCGATCCTCCTTGTTGGTCTACGTGGACCAACCAGGAAAAAGCCTGGAAAAAATATTTCTAAAATCATTTTAAAATAATGAACTATTTTATTAATTTTACGTTACTAAATGAAAAATATTTATTATTTTTTAAAAGTATTTTACTCTGATTTTTGTTTATTTTTTAGAGGTCAAAAATTACAAGTTCCCTTTTAAGGGCTATATAGGTATATTTTATCTATATATTTTAATGTTTTATTTTTCTTTTGTATATTTAATTTTAATATTTTGGTTTATTATTTTATATATTTACAACTTAATTTTATACACTTAAATATATTTTTATTTTATTTTTCTGATGTATTTTATACAATTAAATAAATAGAAGTATTAATTGTATAGGCATACTTATTGGTATTACACCTATGTATTTTATACAAGTATTTTATTTTGTGTTTTCTTTATGTTTTTATTTCCATTTTAATATACACATATAATATAAATAATATTTATAAAATTATAAAATTGTAAAATTATAAAATAATGAATAACAAATAAAATGAATATTTTAATCGGTATAAGTATACAATAGGGGTCCAAAACTCAACTTTCACACCGTAACTTAAAAAAATATGAAACCACCTTCATTAAATAGCTTATTAAAAGTTATATACAATTAAAGGTGATTTTTGATACATTTTGATTTTTTTAGAGATGCATGTTTGGGAAGTTGGGATTATGGAAATTTATTCGGATCATAACATTTTATCTTTACATTATTTTTATATGAAATTAATTTTGTATTTTTCTATATTTAATAATCTACAACTTTCATGTATGAAGTTTCTTTATTTGAAGTATAAAAAGTGGAACTAAAAATAGGTTCCAAAAATGAAGAATAAATGAATAAATAAAAGGGTATTTTTATTGTATTTGGCCCTTATCTCCCCCTACTTTATTCCTTGCCGACCTAGTCATGGAGATGCCTAGGTCTCGAGATTTCAGGTCATAAAATATTTGTAATATTCTATTCCTTTTCTTTTCTTTTCTTTATTCTATAATTTTGTCTTAAAAAATAGTATTTTATACACTTTTTACACAATGATGCATGAATGAAAAAATACCTAAATTAAGGATATTTACACGCATTAACTACGGTTTTAAGGCCAAATGATAGAATAAAGATGATGAAACGGAGATTCATCATCCCCCTATACTTTCCTTTGCTAGTCCCTAGCAAACGCTTATGCAATAAGTGCATAAAAGAAAAACGAAGAAAGAAAAAGAAGAAAGATGAATTAAATTTAATTATCAAACTTATCTTCACAAAGTCAAAGTTTGGAGCTTAAGTCGGACCTTTCGAATTTCAGTGTGGACGGAACCTTAATGGGAATCGGATTTGAAATCCAACAACATTTGTGAATCCCAAAACTCTGCTCAAGTCTCCTCAATAGCCACGTCAGAATATTTCAACTCATACGCAAACCCTTATGACTATGAATCTGACTCATACAGTGTAAGTGATGGTGGCTCTCCTCAACTGAAATGACAAAGAGACTGACTTCTCTTGCATGACAACCCAATGATTCCCCAATCCAGTACCTCCTTCCTCGAGGAGCGGGGTATTCCCTTCTAAGTTCAAGTGACAACCAGCTCAAGAGGAGGAGATGAAGAGAAGAATGGACGGTAGCCAGTGTAGCTACCTATCCTAGGATGCAAGACCAGTGTAGTCAAGTCATCCAACTGCAGGCTCACATAATTTGACGTTGAAGCTCAGGCTTGCTTATTGACTATACAACATATATACACTCCGACAGGCATTTTATTTTTCTACAGGCCTGTCCACTTTTTGGAGAGTTTTTTTGAAATACGTATTCACAGCAGCATTTACATAAGGAGTTTTTCCTCTTGAGCCAGTAGACTATCCCTCTTTTGAATCTTAATTGCAACCCACACTCTCTTGTCTTTAGAATTCCTTATCACTGGATGGGTTGGGGTGCACTTCCCTCCCTAGAGAAGGACAAGTGTTTCCACTTATGTGCATCCCATACCGGCAAATCCAACCCCCTCACTACTCCAACTGAGTTGAGCCAAGTGAAAGGTGCATGTGTCCAAGTTAGGTCATTATCAACAAGAGTCGTGTGTGTGCTCCGAAATACTCTACTTAGGCAGTTAAGAATCCATTGAACCAAGTCTCGTGATCCTCAAAGAATTAAGTCAACTAGACTTGAAGTACCTCAATTCCATCTCCTATAAGGTTCTTGTTATTAGGTAGATTTTAAGGTCCAACCAAGCTCCAATCTCCGGATTTTATTGGACTTGTTTAATTATCAAACTCAATCCAAAAATGCTAATGCCATGCAAATGCAGAAAATATTTTTGCGATGCAATTTTCAAATATTTTGAGCTTTTTATAGATTTTCGAAAAAGGATGATGATGCATATGTATTTTTTTGTATTTTTCAAATAGATTTTTCAAATATTTTTTGTATTTTAATTTTGTAAAATTTTTTGGGAATTTTTGAAAATAAAAGATTTTGGCTAAAAACTAGGTACAAAATATTTACACAGGGATGCATCTTATATTTACAAGAAGTAGATTTTAAGAATTTACAAGGGGTAAGTGGTCAATTTTATAAGTATATATAATCAATTTTGGTATGATGTATATATTCCTCAAACTTATTTGAAAATCATTTTACAAACAATTTTGAAAAACTATAGTCCAAAATAATTTTAACAAACATTTTTACAAACATGTACACACATTTGAAAATCATTTTGCAAAGGTTCTTTAAACAGTATATATATATATATATATTTCAAAATATTTTTGGAACCATTTTCAAACCATTTGCAAATAGTTTTTCAATCATTTTTTTTATTTCACATAAAGAAAATAATTTTTTCAAACAAAATATTTTACAAAGTATGAAAATATTTAACAAAATGTTTTCCAAATAGTTTTCAAAATATTTTTTTAAAAGGATTTTCAAACTATTTTTCAAACATTTTGCAAAAACATTTTCACTTGATTTATTAATCATTAAATACAAAAAAACATTTGAGGGATAATAACATCTTTTTATTAAGTGTTTTTAATGAATTTAATTGTATTTTTAGCCATATTTATTAAAAAAATACAAAAGTACGAGTTATGACTAAAGTATATACGTAGTATATATGACCCCCCTATACTTAGCTTGAGCTATATCCTCATAGATCAGAGAGAAAAAGAGAAGACATAACTCGTACTGAGTATATGAAAATCTAAAGAATAAATGAATGGAGAAATGAACGAATAGGAAGTTGACGTCCCCCCTATACTTAGGATCAAATAATCCTAAGTATAGCAGAATGTATACAAAGTAGGGAGGGTCAAGGGTGGGAATGAACAGATCGTACTCAGACTGTCCCCCCTATACTTAGGTTAAGATATCCCTAAGTATAGACAAGAAGAGGAGACAATGGAGAGGATTAAAGAATAGAAGAACTCGGGTTGCACACCCCCCATACTTAGGACAAAGTACGTCCTATGTATAGAAGACTACCAACAAGGGACGACACCTTTTTGGTAGAAAAAGAAAATAGAAAAGGAAAAGAAGAAAAGAAGAAAAGAAGAAAAGAAGAAAAGAGATCAGAAGATGGAAGAAGAAATCAGAATGTACACATCACTCCCCTTATACTTAGGGTAAAAGAAGCCCTAAGTATAGGAAACAACTGGAGTAATGAAACGGAACGATGAACACTCGGCTCATCCACCAATCTATACTTAGGACAAAGTACGTCCTAAGAAAGGCAAACACGAGAATGAGTGCACGAGTGATACCGTAGAGAGACAGAGATCAACAAGAGTGGATATACAACAGAGATGGATATATACAGGATCAGGATGGTAGAAAGTGAACCTTCTTACGGGACCGCTGAGGAATGGATCTGGTATGGTGCAGGTAGACATCAGGATCCATAGTGGACAGAAGCTAATCTGGGTCGACAGGGTGAAAATCTTCAATGATCCTAGGGAGTGAAGGTGCAAACGGGTTGGTTGAAGTAGTGTTGCTAGGTCTAGCCTGATATCAAAGTGAAATGGGATGAATTCGTCATCATCGAAAGTAGTGTAGTCAGTGTCGTCCTACGAGGTGTCATCCATGTCAAAACCAAAAGGAATGAACTCATCAGTAGAGAACTATGTTCCTCCTCTACAATCTCAACTAGATCATCTTTGTCATCAAAAGGATCGAATTCCTGAATAAAAGCAACCAAATCAAATTCGGCCTTCGTCTTATCTAAATTTCAATGAACAGGAGCGGACTCATCAGTGAAAGAAGTCAAGTCATGTTTGTCATGTATAATCTCGGAATCTTCCCTCCGCTCAATAGTGTCAATCGTGTAAATCCTGCGGATGTCATCAACACATCGCCAATCACATGAAGCAGAAACTCTAAGGTATATGCTTTTCGAGTCTTCCTCCTTGGAGAGGAATTCTCGGGTCTCGTCATCGGTCATAGAGAAAGTCTCTCTAATATCCGCATAAAGGTCATAGGCCTCAGGGTCAGCTAAGATCGGTGAAATCACATCAGGTGCAGGTCTCTGATCGGCAATGGGCGCAGTGATGACCACTTCACTTTCGTCAGCAGGACGGAAGCGAATCTCTCCTGATCCATAGTCAATAACGACCCTCACAGAGGCGAGGAATGGTAGTCCCAGGATGATTGGAAAATGCTCTCCTGTGGAGATCTCCATGGACAATAGGACAAAATCGACATGATAGCTCATGCCCTGAATCGAAATGATGATGTTTTCAAGGATACCCTTCAGCCTCTTTATTGATCCATCAGCAAATTGAATGATCATCCTGGTTTTCTTGAGAGGCCCTAAGTGAAGAGACAATACTAGCGAGAAGGGTATGATACTAATCGAAGCACCGCCGTCTAGGAGAGTGTGATAACATGTATGGTCAGAGATGGTGTAGCTGATGAAAGGTGTAGCTGGCATGGGCAGTGGCTATGGTCAGAATATGATGCTCAGATCTGCTCCTCCACTTTCTCATTTTGGGAAGAGGAGCAGATAAATCGGATATGGCCTATCGAAGTAGGGCACGGATAATCTCATGAATGGTGGCCATCACTTCGGGTTCAGTCAATAATTTTTTTAATTTTTGGACCTCCTCCATACAAGGGAGAAGGTCAGAATCAATATCTACACGAGGCATGCCAAGAGCAGTCTGTACAGCAGCATCCTCGGGGTAAAAGGTGGAACAAGGTGTGAATACAGGTATGGTCAAATGGTCTGGCAGATGGGCACTCTCCTCACAGTCTGAATCGACCAAAGGTCTCCTGAATTCTTTTGTATTTTTAAATTTTTCTCATTTTTTTGTATTTTGGGTGATTGCATGCTCTCATGGAAATCCTCGAGTGAACCCATATCATGAAATGGTGGAATATCATGGTCGCTCTCTATTTATGCTAGTGAGGTTGTCAATCCCCTGTCTCATATGATCCATCATCTTGGTCAAGTGCTCAAGGGTGGACTCCATGAAAGGTGACTCCAACAGCTCAGTCTCGGGTGGATGTGAAGGTGGAAAATATGGAGGTGGTGGTGGATGTGGGTAGAAGTCCGAGGTCTGATACCGTGGCTTAGGCGGGTACGTACAAAAATCAGAAAAAATAGGAGGAAGATCCTCCTGATAAAAGGGAGGTGGACCAGCTGGAGTGAAAGAGGGATCCGCAAAGTCCGGATAAAATACGCTCCAGAGTCCATCTTGAAACAAGAGAACATGATTCGGGAGAGAACGAAGATCAAATCAAGAGAGTGAAGAAGAAGGTGCAAAGCGCAGAGGTGATCTAGAGTGCACATAAACATACACAAACAAACTCACACAATACAAACCCTCAATTCACCTACTTAACTCGGTAGAGATCGCAAATGCGATCTTTTTATCTTATATGTTTTATAGTTAGGTGAGAAGTCCAAAAAATTTCACAAACACTTAGGGGCTGAATGGGATTTTGGCACTAGTCCTTAGGGTGTGCGCGAGCAAGTAAAAGCGAAGACAATGAGAGGATTACTCGCCCAAGACAAGGTTTTTTCTTTTTGGTCTTTTTTAAGGTCAAATAATATTAACAGTCCCATTTTTTATTAATTATCACTTTTTTGGATTTTTAATGAGAATGTGCGTGCCTATCGAGGAGTCAATTCCTTTAAGCACCTAGGTGATCAAAATCAGAGGGAGAGGCGGAAAAGCAATGCAAGCGGCAAATGATGATGAATGCTAAAGCGTAAATGCCCACCTTGCCTCCAGTGCTCTACATGCAAGGATGCTCAGCAGAATTGAAACCTATCTATATGTAATGCAACCGATAAAAATACCCTATGTTCAGAAATTGCTATTATCATGAAGAACAAGATGCAAAGTATCTAGAGATGAGATCCAAAAGTACGGTCTAGGAAGTTCATCGGTGTCCGCCACGATGGATCCTGCACGCGCTGTATAGCACTTCTCTCGGCGCTCGATCTCAAATCCAAATAAATAGCAATTAGATTTGTCTAAGTACAAACGTAAAATATAGGAGCATGCAAAGTATTAGGTGTTTGGCCTTAAGACTATTGACAAGCAATTCCTAAAACTAAGGGCTCAATCACACAAAAGAAAACAAAACCGGAAAACAAAGGAAAAAATGTGATAAAAACCGCGACAAAACCGATGAGGCCTCTAAGGGAACAATCCCTCGGGCACTGGACCTCATGAAGTGTGGTAGAGTCCTGAGAGTCATGTTTAAGTTATTGCAAATAAATGTGGTCTCTCTCACTTAAAATTACAAAAATAAATATAATAAAATGCTCAAAATGCGACTGTCTTCTCAAAGTCCTCCAAGCCTCCTTTGATGCTAGGTCAGATGCTCACACCGCCTTCACGTGGGTACGCAGGTGCCTAGGGTGAAGCACCACCCTCAATCCGCGGTTCCTCACACAAAGCCAACAAGAGAGGATGATTAGACAAGTCAAGCAATTATATCAAATAAAAAAGCAAATAAATAAAGCCGCAAAATAGGTAAATAGTCACAATCAATGTTCACAAAATCGGCCGCATGGGCCAGATATGCAGCCGCATATGCCCGTGCGGCATGCAGACCATATCGATTTCATGAATCAGTGCATTATGCACCATCCCAGCATATGCGGTCCGCATATGCCCCGCATATGCTTCGCATATCCCGCATATGCCCCGCATACTGCTCCAGCAACTCCAACTTTTCAATCTTCTCATTCAAGTCCTTAATTCTATAGCTTTGCCTCTTCCTTCATTCAACTGTAAGAATATGATATTTATTTCTATACAATTGCAATGCATTATGCCACTATGTATATGCAATGTTTTCTATTTTTCTCATGTATTTTTTTCACATTTATATGCAATGTATCGTCGAATATTTTTTATATGCCAATTGAGGTTTTGCTCATGTAGTGCATGTATGTGTATTGCAGTTTTGTTACTAAGAATCATCTAATGTGTGAAGTTTTTATGGTAAATATTTTTTGTGATTAAATATGAGGAAATTAAAAGCATATATACACACACATCTAACATGAACTATTTTTCTTAGATCTTCTTTAACTCCACTTAGATACATAAAATCAATGGTAATGTTATTCATAGATATTTATTTATTTATTTTTAAATTAAAAATTAGAAAACCGCATAGAACCGCATATACCCTACATATGCCTCCGCATACCGCTTATTCAGTATTTGGTGACCAGTCCGAACGCATACGCATACCGCTTTCCTGAACCTTGGTCACAATCACAAATAATCCCAATCTAAGCGTTGTTGCTCCCCGGCAACAGTGCCATTTGTTGAAGCCAAAAATCTCACGGTCTTGTGTTCCACAGTCATCGAATCGACCGCGCTAAATCTGAACTTCAGACAACAATTAACCCAGAATTCAAAATCAAGCAATGAGAGTAAATGCGGAGTTAAAATTTATTATAACTCTACAAAAGATGTGTATAGTGCAAGTAGTGTAGAGTGTCGAACACAGGAAGCAAACAGGTAGATCATGGCAAATTAATGCTCAAAAATGACTGTGATGTATTTGTCTATATGTGCTATTTTGTGTGGGTTTTTAATTTTTAATTTTTTTAATTTTGATTTTTATATTTTTATATTTTGATTTTTAATTTTCTGATTTTGTATTTTCTTTTTATATTTTATATTTTTTATATTTTCTTTTCTTTTAAAATATAAATAAGATATATACAATAAAGGAAAGAGAAAGAGATAATATATATAAAAATAGGCAAAAATAGTCAAAATATAGTAAATAAATATTATTGTGTTTTTTATAATTTTCTACTATTTTTATGATTTTTCTATATTTTTGCTAATTTTTTGGGTATTTTTTAAAGTCCGGAATACTCAAAACAAGGAATAAAATTAATATTCGAGATTAAAATGGAGATGAAAAATATCTAATGGTAACTAAAATTATCCAAATAAATTTTAAAATAAAGATAATAAAAAAGAGAAAATTTAGAAAGAGAAACTATATTTTTTGTTTTTTATGGATTTTATATATTCTTATAGAGATTTTTAGTGTTTTTCTATTTTTTTAATTTTTCTTTTATATTTTTTAATGATTTTTTCTTTGAAGATTAAAGATAATGAAACACACAAAATACATTTTTTATGGAATTTTTCAAAAACATTTTATATTTTTTTATAGATTTTATAATGCAAATAGGGACGGAAATGCATATTTTTTGATTTTTTATAAATATTAAAATGCTGCAAAAATAAAAAATGAAAATATGACATGAATGTGCAATGCAATAGGAGCTTATGCCTATTTTTTAGATTTTTCAGAAATTTATAGATGCATGAAATAAATACTAGGAATGAAGAGAAAATACACGCTAGCAGGGCTATTTTTGTAAATATGCAAAAGTCTAGGGGTCTGAGTGTAAATTTCCCATAAAATTAAAACTGAATAAAAATAATTCTGGACCAATCAGAAATAACCAAAAGCCTAGGGGTATCCCTGCAAAATTTCCAAAATCGCACGTGACAGACACGTGACTCACAAGGACCTGTATGTAATTTTCAAAAACCTAGGAACTAAAATGCAATTTATCCAAAAAACTATAACTTAATTAATCGAAAACATTAAATACCAAAACTCGCAAGGGCTTGGTGGCAAAATAACCCAGTTCTGTCGGTTGAGCTGGACAAGGACTTAAGTGCAAATAAAACAAGTGCAGGGTTATTTTTGCAAATTATACAAAAATAAAATAACTGCAAATGAAATATTATAGACTAATAATTAAATACAAAAAGGCTTGGACTAATTATGCAAAATACCCAAGCAGAGGGTGGATCGGACGGCGCAGCTCCCTTCACTTATCCACGTGTCAGCACAGGGACACGCGATGACGCTTCAGCTTCTGCGGCTGAGATCAGATCTTGTGGGTGGCGATCAACGGTGCTGGTTCAAAACATCGGACAGTGGCTGGGCGTTCTGGATCCAAGGCCCGATCCAACGGCAGTGAGCCTCCTTGTAAGAACAGGGAAGAACACAACCGGGCCCGAGCTTTAATCAGCGATACGACATTGCTCCGGCCACCTCCTTCATGGTAGAAGGTCTTCATGATGCTTGGAAGATCCCCCGACCTGGAGGCAGAGCCAAAATGGCTCGCTGAGCCTCGGTGCACCGCAACAAGGCCGGAGAAGATGATGAGGTCCAGGTTCCTAGCGTCCTCCAAAATCGACCCCCCACGTGGGTCCTTTGACTCCTGGGAGCTGCAAGCAAACTCAAACACAACAGAGATGGGTTACAAGGGTCGCGGGGACGGACTGGATGCGAAACGACATGGATAGAAGTTGGTCGGAGCTCCGATGTTTTTAGCCTAAAGCTACGCGATTAAAACAAGAAATAAAAGCACAGAATATAAACCTACGACTATGGCAATCTAAAGCATAAAAAAGGCAGAACATCAATGGTCAAAGACCAGAGATGACCTCACAGTGCCAGGGGCTCGTCGGAGATGATGGAAACACGCCTTCGACTCGTGGAACGCCTCCCCGAGCAGCTAGAGGTGGTTCTGTCACCACCACCGGTTCGGAGCAAGATAGAGGATCTAAACATGTCAAAAGGGGTTCAAAAGTGGAAGGAAAGATGAGGGACTGGTTATGTACAAGACTGAGGTGGCGAGAAGGAGGGATATCTTGGCGAATCGACGACCCATTCTTCGATACAATCATAGGGCGTGAATCCTCGAATAATGGGAAAGAAAAGTCATGAAGGGAGATTCATGAAATGGTGAAAGGATTCGTCGCAAAAAAATCGACAAAAACATGTCGAAATGCAGTTCTGACAAGTCACAGGCAGTAGGTCTGAGAGTTGACCGCGGGTCAACTCTCCGACCCTCATGGTTGGTCCACGTGGACCAACCAGGAAAAAGCCTGGAAAAAATATTTCTAAATTCATTTTAAAATAATAAACTATTTTATTAATTTTAGGTTATTAAATTAAAAATATTTATTGTTTTTTAAGGTATTTTATTTTGATTTTTATTTTTTTAGAGGTCTAAAATTACAAGTTCCCTTTTAAGGGCTATATAGGTACATTTTATCTATATATTTTAATGTTTTATTTTTCTTTTATATATTTAATTTTTAATATTTTGGTTTATTATTTTATATATTTACAACTTAATTTTATACACTTAAATATATTTTTATTTTATTTTTTTGATGTATTTTATACAATTAAATAAATAGAATTATTAATTGTATAGGTATACTTATTAGTATTATACCTATGTATTTTATACAAGTATTTTATTTTTTATGTTTTCTTTATGTTTTTATTCCTGTTTTAATATACACATATAATATAAATAATATTTATATAATTATAAATTTATAAAATTATAAAAATAATGAATAATAAATAAAATTAATATTTTGATCGGTATAAGTATACAATAGGGGTCCAAAACTCAACTTTCATACCGTAACTCAGAAAAATATGAAACGCCTTCATTAAATAGCTTATTAGAAGTTATATACAATTAAAGGAGATTTTGATACATTTTGAGTTTTTATTTGAGAGATACAGGTCTGGGAAGTTGGGATTCTGGAAATTTATTCAGATCATAACTTTTTATCTATACATTATTTTTGTATGAAATCAATTTTGTATTTTTCTATATTTAATTATCTACAACTTTCATGTACAAAGTTCCTTTATTTGAAGTATAAAATATGGAACTAAAAATAGGTCCCAAAAATGAAGAATAAATGAATAAATAAAAGGGTATTTTTATTGTATTTTGGCCCTTATCTCCCCCTACTTTATTCCTTGTCGACCTAGTCATTGGGATGCCTAGGTCTCGGGGTTTCGGGTCATAAAATATTTGCAATATTTTATTCTTTTTCTTCTGTTTTCTTTATTTTATAATTTTGGCTTTAAAAACAATATTTTATACACTTTTTACACAATGATGCATGAATGATAAAATGCCTAAATTAAGGGTATTTACACACATTTACTATGGTTTTTAAGGCCAAAATAATAGAATAAAAATGATGAAACGGAGATTCATCAGCCGCTGATATGGGCATCATTAGTGATAAGATGGACCGCATCAAGATTATCGAGAAGAAGCAGTGCCAGGGAATGACGCTGATCGATCAGTTGTCACAGACATTGAGTGACCTGAAGACCCAGATCATGTGTCTCAAGGAGGCACAGATGGCTTCTTAGCCCCATCTTAGGTCACGGGCTGAACCTAGCAGCAGCAGCTCGACTCAGCACCCCGCCCAGTACAGACAGGTCCACCATGTTCAGGCAGAGTCGTTCCAGCAATCGTAGCATCAGTACCTTCAGCCACCACCGTCTCAGGACACTCAGATGTTGGTGTACCAGCAAGATCTGCCACTGGTTGTCCTTCCTCCACCCCCCTTCGAGCAGGAGCCGTTGATGGAAGTCAACGGGATTTGGTACGACCGACTGCAGCCCGAGATCCGCCGAGATCATCCCGGATTCAGGTGGTCGACCAAAAGTGCCTCATCCCAACAGCAGCCTCCAGCTCAGGGTGGACTGTTCAGCCAGCCTCAGCAGCAGCCCCAGTTCCCTCACCAGCCACAGCAGCAGCATTACCAGTAGGGTCCTCGTCCCTACCAGCAAGGTCAGCCATGGAGGCAGCACCAGCAGCAGCCTCAGCAGTATTCTTAGCTTCCCCCTCATCCTTCCCAGCAGCAGCCTCATTTTCAGAGAAGCAACACATCCGGATCTCATGGGCAAGCCTATGAGAACCCAACACTTGATGATCTATCATGCCTACCTTCCGATCAGCAGGCCACATTCAGGCGGGAGATGGACGAGTTCCACCAGGAGACGAGGGAGATGATCAAGGGAAAGGCCGCCATACTCGCTCAGATCGAGCCCAACCCGAACAACCTCAAAAGAAAATCTGAGCAGGTACAGTTCACAGAGACTACCACTCCTGGTGACTTATTGGGTGACGTACTTCATATACATTTGATGCTGACTTTGTTATACTTAGGAGCGATAGGATGCCAGCCGGCGGTGCCTCGTCTGAGAGACGACACCGCGAGGATGCAGGAGTGCCAAACGAGGAGGATAGTAGTGATGATGTCACTCAGGATGATGATGACAGTGGCACTGACTCCACCAAGGATGTTGATACAGCCGATGGTACTAAGGCCATCGCGTCCCCAGATGCAGAAGGTGGTATTGATGCCATTAGAGATCCAGATGCTGAGCCAGAGTGCGGCGTTGATGCCGCAGTTCCTGACACCCTAGGTGGTATTGAGGCCACCCCTTCTATTTCAGTATTATTTTCTCCAATTTTTGTACCTCGGGACTTTACAGAAAATACCAAAAAGATTAATAAAGGAAAGGGTTCTTCATCTTCGAGTCCATACGTGATGCATGATGATACTTGTATGGATTCTATTCCTTCTCAGCAGCAGGGACCCATTCCTACCCCTCTATCTGAGGAGGGCCCAGCCATCCCCTTCCCTCAAGCACTCCGCTTGGCTATTGGGAATAAAAAAGAAAATCCAAAAAAATCACAGCAGTTAGAGTTCAACCAGCAGATGATTGATAGATTTTAGATTCAGTTGACTCCACAGGAGGCATTTGAGCACATCCCTCTCTTCCAGAAGAACTTGAGAGAGAAGATCACAATCCGTAGGAAGAAGAGGAATCATAATGCAAAGATCCATGTGCTCACTCGTGCAACCTGCTTCGCCATCCAGAACCGTCTACTAGCCAAGAGGCCAGATGCAGGAGCTCCCTATGTCAGATGCCATATTCATAAGCAGAAATTTGATCGGACTATATTAGACAGTGACTCTTCCATCAACCTTTTCCGGCAGCCTTGCTCGACCAATTCGAGCTTGGCCCTCTTCGACAGAGCAAGACAGTCCTTCAGTTTGCTGATAGATCTGTCAAGAGGCCGAAGGGGTTGTTGAAGGATGTGGTCTTCACAATTCAGGGCATGAAATTCCCTGTGGACTTTATTGTGTTGGACATTGAGATACCTGAGTCTGTGACCGATACCCCTATCATTTTAGGACGTCCATTCTTGGCCACAGCCAAGGCGGTGTCCGAACATGATAGTGGGAAGGTGTACTTTCGCATCGAGGGTGAAAGTATACAAGTATAGACGATCGACAAGACCATAGCACAAGACTCAGGTTGCTTAGAGCAGTGTAGTGATACAAAGCATATGATAGAGGTAGAGCAGGGCGTCCACCAGGAGTGTGACTTTGTGATCACTGATGATGAAGCTGCTTAGTCTGACCCCTTTTCATGATCCCTCCTCTCACCTTCAGATACTGCAGATTCACAGATCCCAGCTGAGGAGAGTTTGGAGAGCACACTTTTAGCAAAGTACACATTCGAGGCTGAAGATCGTGCTCAGGACAGCGATGCAGAGTACATTTCTTGTGATTCAGATTCAGATCCTTCGGATTCAGAAATAGATTGGGCTGAATCTTATGAGTTGTTACCTTGTCTGATTCCAACAGAGCCATCATCTAGGGTAGAGACTAGGCCGATACAGATTACAGATAAACCAGTAGGGTCAGCTTTACCAGATATTCATGATCAGCGAGAGTTCTCACACACAGATCTGGTTGCATTCACTCAGACGTTTTAGAAGCTAGAGTTGCTAGCTCCTAGATGTCCAAAACTGAAGCCTTTGCCGCAGTCGCTGAAGTATAGATTCCTTGCAGGCGAGCATGAGATGTACCCAGTCATTATCTTAACATATTTGACTGGAGAGCGAGAGTCTCGTTTAATGGAGATTCTTGAAAAGAACCGCAAGGCAATAGGATAGAGCATAGTTAATCTCCAGGGGATAAGTCCAGCCATGTGCTCCAACCATATCTATCTCGAAGAGGACGTTAAGCCATCACGTGAGTTCCAGCGACGGCTGAACCCGAATCTTCGAGAGGTTGTCATGAAGGAGATTTCGAAATGGCAGAGCGTCGATTTTATCTACCCTATCTCCGCTCCAAGTGGATTAGTCCATTGCATGTGGTGCCCAAGAAGACGGGCATCACTACAGTTTTGAGTGAGTCTAGAGAGGAGATAGCTACCCAGGTATCCAGCTCTTGGAGGGTTTGTGTGGACTATAAATGATTGAATCAGGCCACCAAGAAGGATCATATCCATCTGTCTTTTATTGATCAGATTATAGAGAGGCTAGCTAGGAAGAGTCACTACTACTTCCTTGACGAGTACTTCGGCTACAATCAGGTGGCCATTGTGCCCAGACCAGGACAAGATGATATTCACCTGTCCGTTTGGGACTTATGCTTTCAGACGGATGCCCTTTGGTCTATGTAATGCCCTAGCGACATTTCAAAGGTGCATGTTGTCCATTTTCTCAGACATGGTGGGTGACTGTTTAGATGTCTTCATGGATGACTTTTCGGTCTATGGCGATGGGTTTGGTGCTTGTCTTGACTGCCTAGACCGCGTCCTTCAGCACTACATTGAGTTTCATCTTATTTTATCCTAGGAGAAGAGTCACTTCGTGGTGACTCAAGGGACGGTGCTTGGTCATATCATCTCCAACAGGGGCATAGAGGTTGATCCGGCCAAGGTGGATATCATCAGGAAACTCAATCCACTGTCCAACCTACGACAGTTACGGTCTTTTCTGGGGCATGTCGGTTTCTACCAATGGTTCATTCATGATTTCAGTAGGATTGCCCGACCATTGACTGATTTGCTGACAAAAGACATCGAGTTCATTGTAGAAGATAAGTGTCTTGCGTCATTTGAGACTCTCAAGAGTCTAGTTGTTGAGGTTCATGTCCTTCAGCCGCCTGATTGGTCTCTCCCATTCGAGATCATGATGGATGCCTCCGATTTTGTTGTAGGGGTCGTGCTAGGACAGAGGAGGGATGGAGTACCATTTTCCATTCACCATTCTAGCCGTGCATTGGATGCCACGTAGCGGAACTACACCGTCACATAGAAAGAGATGCTAGCCGTAGTCTTTGCCTTGGACAAATTTCGATCATATATATTGGATCTAAAGTGACTATCTTTATTGATCATACTTCCATCAGGTACCTCATGGCGAAGAAGGATGCGAAAGCGAGACTGACTAGATGGATCCTTCTACTCCAGGAGTTTGATATTGAGATTAAGGATAAACCTGGAGTCAAGAATGTGGCGACAGATCATCTCTCCCAATTAGAGAATCTTGAGGAATCTGAGCAGATTGATCCCATTTCAGAGACCTTCCCAGATGAGGTGATCCTTGCTATCACCTCACTCTTGTGGTACGTTGACATTGTGAACTATCTTTTTGCCATGAAAGTTCCACAAGGTTAGCCTAGGCAGCGACTTGAGACCTTCCTTGCAAAGGCCAAGTCTTACCATTGGGAGGATCCCATCCTTTATCATGAAGGAGGGGATAGCGTCTAGCGTCGGTGCATTCCTCAGGAGGAGCACCATAGCGTCCTCACATAATGCCACAAGCTCGAGGTAGGAGGACGTCACTCTAGGAGGAGAACAACACAGAAAGTGATCCAATCCGACCTATGGTGGTCTACCCTCTTCAAGGATTCTGATGAATTCGTGAAGAGATTACTGACTGTCAGATGATGGGCACTTGTGGACCGCGTGATATGATGTCGATGCGGCCCATTCGCTTCTGTGAGGTTTTTGACGCATGGGGCATTGATTTCATGGGTCCATTCCCTAAGAGTCAGGGATTCGAGTACATTATGTTGGTTGTTGACTATGTGAGTCATTGGGTTGAGGCCATTCCCGCCCGAACTGCAGATGCCAAGACTGTTTGTAAATTTTTGAGGAAGAATATCATTTCTCGGTTCGAGGTGCCTAGAGTATTGATATCTGACGGGGTTCTCACTTTATCAACGACAAGGTAAAGGCCCTTGCTAACGAGTCCAGTATAGACCATCAAGTTGCCACTCCATATCATCCTCATACCAATGGTCTTGTTGAAGTATCGAATAGGGAGATCAAGACGATATTGTAGAAGGTAGTCCGCCCAAACCGAAAGGATTGGTCATGGCTTTTGGACTCGGTCTTGTGGGCATATAAGACTTCCTTCAAGACTCCTTTGAGTACATCTCCCTTTCGTCTCGTTTATTACAAGCCATGCCATTTACCTGTTGAGATTAGGCACAAGTCACTTTGGGTTGTCACTGATATATTATTGGATCCAATGAGTATACGTGATCAAAGGAAGGCAGCCCTAGAGGAGTTAGAGATACAGCCTTTTCAAGCAGCCTACAGTAGGAGCGAGTAAAGATATGGCATGATTCTCACATCATTCATAAGCAGTTTGAACCAGATCAGAGAGTATGGTTGTTTGATGCCAGGCTTAGATTATTTCTAGGGAAATTGCAGAGTAAGAGGAAAGGACCATACCTGGTCAAAAAGGTGCATGACAATGGGAGTATTGTCATATCTGAGATGTCATCTGAGTCCACCTTTCGTGTTAACGGTCAGCGCCTCAAACCATATCTAGATCATGAGCTACTGATCGTTGACATCGCCCCGATTCTTTTTGCATGAGATGTGGTCTTTGACTCACATCAGTTGCATCTCTTACCTTATTATCACTGTCTTCCGCTATGTATAGATCTAGATGTCCATATCATCTCATTCTTTAGTATAACACCCTATCTGCATCTTGTGATTATGTTATGCTTAGGGTGCACTTTACCCTAAGTATAGGGGATGTCGGACTCTTGATCATTCTTTTGATTCTTTTTACCTCTGTTTTGCTCCCTATACTTAGGGATATTTTACCCTAAGTGTAGGGGAGGTAAACCATGTACATCCTTTCACTCAGTTTTTCCTTTGTACACAGTCTGATATACTTAGGATTACTTGATCCTAAGTATAGGGGGAACATCGAGCCCTCTTCATTCTATTCTTTGATTCGTTGTTGTAGTATAGATTTCCTTTTCACTTCCCTATACTAAGCATGAGTTACGTCTTCTTCTTCATCGCTCTTGGTTCACTCTAAGGACATCGTTTAAGCTAAGTATAGGGGGTGTCATATATATTACATATATACTTTAGCCATAACTCGTACTTTGTGTGAGTGTGTTAATAAATGAAATGGCTAAAAATCAACTATTAAAAATCGTAAAAATTTTAAAAAAAATCTTATACATAAAATTCTTTCTTGTACATACATAGCTATTTATTAAAATTATTTTTGTACAAATGTTTGTAAAAATGTTTTGAGTAAAAAGTTGTAAATATTTTTAGTATCAAAACTATGTATAGTACAAAATTTTTGTAAAATATTTAAAAAATAAAAGTTTGCAAAAACCCTTGTGTAAATGTTTGTAAATAGTTTGCAAAACTTCTGCATCCATGCATACATTCAAACATTTTTCAAAAATGTTGCATATTTTCAAAAACTTTGCATAAAAAAATTTCATATATACTTGTATATTCTTCTGAATCATAGTTGACATTTAAACTAGCATGGAACTAAATTGGAAAATGGAGCTTGGTAAGACCTTAAACCACTTAATTCTAAGACGAACCTTATAGGATTTAGGGGTGAGACTTTTCAGGTCTGTTGGTGACTTAATTCTTTGAGTACACTAGGCTATGATCACATGTCATCTTGATGAGCCTAAGTAGAACATTTAATAACGCACACATGACTCTCACAGACAATGACTTTACTTGCACCAGCACCTTACACATAGCTCTCTACGGATGAGATGGTGAGGAGGCAGTTTCCTTTGGCTTGGGGTAGCATACGAGGGTAGTACTTCTAGGCGGAACCTCTCGTTTTCTCTTAGGGAAGGAAGTGCACCTCAACTTGGTCTGGCGGTATTGAGGTCTAAAGATAGAAGTTGTGGGTTGCAATAATGCTTCAAAAGAGGGATAGTCTACTCGCTCAAGAGGAAAAAGTCCCTATGTATATATGATGCACCATGTAGATATATTGTACATATGCAAATAAAAAAATATGCAAAAGAAAGAAAAACTCCAAAAAGTGGCGGGCCTGATAGAAAATGAAATACCCGCCGGAGTGTATATAGCCAAATAAAGCAAAGCTTATGTTACCCATTCTCATCTCATGAAGCTTGTTGCAGGGAGACTTAGCTACACTGGTTGGGCTCCCAGGGATACATGACTACACTGGTCATGGTCCTTTCTCTTCTTCCTCCTCTTCTTGAGCCGGTTGAACTTGAACTTAGAAGGGAATACCCCGCTCCTCAACGAAAGAGCTGCCAGACTAGGGCATTAGAGTTACCTTGTTGAGGGGGGTTCTTACTTTGCCATTTCTGAGGTGGGGAGCTACGTATCACTTACACAGTACCAGAAAAGATTCATGGTCATTAGAGTTTGTGTATGTAGACTTGTTTTGATCTGGATTATTGAGGAGTCTTTATCATAGATTGGTGGAACTTGGAGGTTGTTGAGTTTCAAACCTAGGTCCGAATAAGGTTCCAACAAACTAATAATCAAAAGGTCTGACTGAGCTCCATACTCCAATTTAATGAAGACAAGTTTAATAATCAACCTTGATTCTCCTTCTTTTTCTTTTCTTTCTCTTTTCACTTATTTTTCAAATAAGCATTTGCAAAGGGACTAGCAAAGGTAAAGTATAGGGGGTGATGAATCCATGATTATAACTCTTTATTCTTTTATTTTAGCTAATTATCTTGGCAAAGCGTCATGTAAATAGATGTAAATAGAATAACTTAGCAATATGCATGCATGTGTTAATATTACATAATTAGCTAGTATTTGTGCAAAAATAAAAGAAAAAAGAAAAAGAAAAGGAAGGAAGTATTTAGAATAAATACAGAGTGACCTGAACCCCAAGAGAGGGCCAAGCATTGGCCTTATTACCAAATAAAATAAGTAGAGAGAGATAGGGCCACTCTAGATTGTACATATCATGGGTGTAATGAAATAAATTATTTTTGCCAAAATAAAAATATGTTTTACCTCCTTGTATGTATTTCTAAAAATAAAACAAAAATGAGAAAAATAAAAATAAAAATAAAATAAAAATCTCTCTCACTTGTACATAATGCACGTATATATATTCCCTTCTCTATTTATTTCATACATGTAAATAAATAATAAAAATAAAACAAAAATTATTTCATACTCCAAAAATTATGCTGTAAATAAATAAATTATAAAATTGGGGTATTTTTGTAAAAAAAATAAAAATAATTGTACAAAATACATAGGTATAATATACCTCTATATAATACAATATACTCTATATAGAGTAATTTATCTTTCATAAAAATAAATAAAAATCATAGAAAAATCCCTTGAAAATAATAAACATTTTTCATTTTATTCATTTTTTATTTTAAATTCATTTATTATTTTTAATTTTTTTATTTTTCTTGCTATTTTGTCATGTAGTCTCTTTTGTCCTTTTCCTTGTCGCTCCTGATTAGTCCAGGGAGGATTGTTGACTCCAGTCAACTACCCCCTCTGGACTCTTTTTTGCTCGAATCTGGTTTCGCCCACTTTTCGCCAAATTTCCTCGACCCGATCCGATCGCCATTTCCTTCCATTTGCAGCTCTGATTACTGAGGGACGATCTACGATCCACGCCCGATGAAATCTCTAGGGATCCGTCCCTCGGTTCGTGCGCCCATGCTCCATCTTTCTCGGACCCTACAGACTATATAATAACTTTAGACTCCATCTTCTTCAGGATCTTTGTCACTGCTCTCGTCTCCAGGTGACCGCCACCTTCTTCCATGAGTGATAGCGTGTGAGTGAGAGCGTCGCAACGAGGATTTGAGTCGTGTAGCCCTAGATCCGACGTACACTCCACTGTGCTCCGCCGCGAGGTGAGCCCAGCCTCTGGGCATGTCGACCCATTGAGACAATGACCCTCGGAGGCCCCTGACCTCCAGCACAAACGACTACGGCCATTAGGTAACTTAGTTTCCTTCCTTCTTCACATTTGACTCGAGTTTTAGAACCTGAACAGAGCTTTCATCGCCGAGCTCCGATCACCGTGACCGGAGCTTTCCTTTGTTGTTCTAAGTCCCCGACCACCTTCACGAGACTTCTCCCCATCTTCTACGCCCATCCATCCACCTTGTATTTCCCAGGAACGAGCTCCCGGCTCTCCTCCACCGTCGCTTCGCCGGAGAGCTACGCCACGACGCACCAGTCATCCATTTCGAGATTTAACGGGTCGAGGCACTTTGCCCTCGACCCCGTGGTTCCTCTGTGTAGGAAAAGTGCCCAAGAACCTCACCTGGAGGTCGACTCATAGAGGAACGACAACTCCATGTCTTCAACTTTGTCAGGTCCTTCTCCTTGGTCTTGGCCTCATCGAAGCCACCCCACAGTTGCGGAAGGACACCAGTAGCAATTCCCCCATCATAACAACTCTGGAGGATGTCCCTGCAATGCGTATTGGTCGATCAAATTTTGCCGAAGGCGAGTTCTTCATCGTTCCTACAGGTGTCATCTCCACCATCGGATTGAGGTCTCCCCCAGGTCTAATCTCGTCCGTCCATTATCGAGGAAGCCTCGGCAGTTAGATCCATCTGAGGATCGAATCATAGCCTTCCATTGTCGAACCAGTATCGCCAAATCTCAGCCATCTGATCATAAGTGGGACGTTGTCGACCGTTGGATCGCTAATAAAGAAGTCTAAATTGTACTTAGGCCCTTTCTTATTTTTCATTTACTTTTTAGTCTTGTAAAATTTTTTAGTAGTTCTTTTCATGGACAATTTGCATTTAGGACCTTGTAGTTTCAATATTTGCATTTCAGTCCATCCTGTAGTGTATCACGTGGACTGCCGCGTGACCTCCTGGGTTATTTGCATGATTAGTCATGGACTTCATTATTGTTCATGAATGAATGTTTTTTAATAGGAATTGCATTTATACCCTTGAGTGCCTGATTCACGTGTTGTTCATGTGTGGACTTGGACGTTTTGCAATTTTCGCCCTTAACTATTCATGTCTGTTATATTTTAGCTTTTAACTTTTCAATAATTGCACATAGGTCCATGTTTTCTGTGTCCTTTGTTTTTAATCAAATAATTATTAAATAGCTCCAAAAATTCTACGAAAATTACACATAGCTCTTACAACTGTGTAGTATTCATAATATTTTTTGTGACCTAATTTAATTTTATCTAATATTTTCTAAAAATAAAAAACACTAAAAATTTCCTCTGTCTAATTTAGAAAACCTATAGAAAATAGAAAAGTACCATTAAAAATTCCAAAAGATATTTGTAATTTTTTTTGTGTTGTTTTATTTTTGTAGCATTTCCATTTGATTATCTTTTATAAAACACCTAAAAATTACAAAGGAATAAAAACCTTACAAAAATCATTAAAAATCTATAAAACTCAAAAAAATGTGTTTTCAAGTTATGTAGTTAGATTTTATTCTATACTTTCACATAAAAATGTTGCCAGGATTTAATATTTTTTAGGATTTTAAATATTTTTTATTGCCTTTTTATCTAGGATGTACACTATTTGTTGTTTTTGCCTTTCTTTTATTTTGTTAGAAAATTTTATCAAAATTAAAAAGCCCATATAATACCCAAAACACTTGAATATTTTAAAAAAAACAAAAATAATTGTAATTTGAATTTTTGAGCTTTTTAGACCTTAGAAGTAATTGTTGGAGTGTGTTTGCTTTAGTTTTCTTACTTATTTTTCTCATTAGAAAAATATTGAAAAAAATAAAAATTAAAAAAACCACCAAAATTATTTTTAGTTCTTTTTAGATTTCTCGACCACTTCATAGGATTTTCCTGTATTCCTTGTGTTCGACCCTGGTGGCTACACTAGGTTAAATAAATATCAAGACCGCTTGCCTTGATTTTCATCCTGGATTTCTTTCTTTGGTGGTCTGATTTTTCTTGTTGAGCCCAGTTCAAGTGGTTGAGGTCATAACGACCTTTGATATCACTCTGCCTCTGTCGCTCAGGCAGCTCATCACTTAGCTACACTGGTTGGGCTTCGAGGGATACGTGGCTACAGTGGCCACAGTCCATTCTCTTCTTTCCCCTCTTCTTGAGCTGGTTGAACTTGAACTTATAAGGGAATACCCCGCTCCTCGAGGAAAGAGCTGCCAGACTAGGGCATTAGAGTTACCTTGTTGAGGGAGGTTGTTGCCTTGTCATTTATGATGTGGGGAGCTACATATCACTTACACAGTACAAGAAAAGATTCATGGTCATTAGAGTTTGTGTATGTAGACTTGTTCTGATCTGGATTATTTAGGAGTCTTGACCATAGATTGGTGGAACTTAAAGGCTGTTGAGTCTTAAACCTTGGTCCAAATAAGGTTCCGACAAATTAATAGTCCAAAGGTCTGACTGAGCTCCATACTCCAATTTAACGAAGACAAGTTTAATAATCAACCTTGATTCTCCTTCTTTTTCATTTCTTTCTCTTTTTCACTTCTTTTGTAAATAAGTGTTTGCTAAGGGACTAGCAAAGGTAAAGTATAGGGGGTGATGAATCCCTGATTCTCACTCTTTATCCTTTTATTTTTGCTATTTATCTTGGCAAAGCATCATGTAAATAGATGTAAATACAATAAGTTAGCAGTATGCATGCATTTGTTAATATTGCATAATTAGCATGTATTTGTGCAAAAATAAAAGAATACAGGAAAAAAGAAAAAGGAAGGAGGTATTTAAAATAAATACAGAGTAACTCGAACCCCAAGAGAAGGTCAAGCACTGACCTGATCGTCAAATAAAACAAGTAAAGAGAGATAGCGCCCACTCTATATTGCACATTTTATTTATGTAAATAAATAATTATTTTTGATAAAATAAAAATAAAAAATTATTTTTACCTCCTTGTATATAGTCCTAAAAATAAAACAAAAATCAATAAAATAAAATTAAATTTAAAAAATCCTCTATCCCTTGTACAAAATACATGTATATAGGTCGTACTCTCTATTTATTATATAACTATAAATAAATAATAAAAATAAAATAAAAAATATTTTACACTCAAAAAATTATGTTGTAAATAAATAAAATATAAAAAGTGGGGTATTTGTGCAAAAATGATAAAATAAAAATAAGTGTACAAAATACATTGGTATATTATACATGTATATAATACATTATATTGTATAGAGATTAATTTATTTTTCATAAAAATAATTAAAAATCACATAAAATTTCCTTGAAAAATAATAATCATTTTTTTTATTTTATCCTTTTTTTAAATTTTAATTCATTTATTATTTTTAAATCAATTTTCTTTACTTTTCTAGCAGTTTTGTCATGTATTTTATTTTCTCTTATCGTAGCCCGCTCCTGATTGGTCCTGTAGGGATTGTTGACCTCAGTCAACTAGCCCCCCGGACTCCTTTTTTGCTCGGACCCGATTTCCTTCAATTTTTGCTGAATTTTCTAGACCCGATCCGATCGAGTATATCTTCGAGCAGCTGCTCCGATTAGAGAGGGAAGATCCATGATCCACGCCCGATGACATTCTTAGGGATCCGACCCTCGGTTTTCGCGCCTTGCTCCGATCTTTCTGGACACCCGGGCGACCTATAAAGCATCTCCTCCCATTCCCAAGAGCGATAGCTCGTGCCTCGTGCCTCCCTTCATCCCTAGCCACCTCCGGTTGAGTGACAGCTTCCAGAGGAACCCTTCAGATTGGAGCTAGGAGGAGCAGCCACGCTTCTCAACCTCGTGGCTGGCGTGCGCCACCGCGATCAGCCTCCCAGCCTTTCACAGCTTGGTCGAGGCCATTACCTCACCGACCGCCTTCTCCTGAAGCTCTAGAGCTCACATAGGAACTCAGGTACCCCCCATTTCCTTTGCATTTTCCGATTCACTCCAATCACTTCATCTTGCGTCGCCGCACGTTCATCTGCTCCGACCAGTCGGTCGAAGCCCCGATATCCACATCCATTCGCTATGATCGAACTCCCGACGCACGCTCCACCTTGCACTGCAGCCTGATCCCCCTTAGGCTCGTCCCTTAGGTCGAGACTAAGGAGCTGATCTCCTCTATCACCTTCGCCGGAGATCAAACCTCATCCCACCTCGCTTCTTTCTATTTTCGTTCAAATAACCCTTGACCGGAGCTTCACCCCGCGTCAAGCTTTTCTTTGCAGGTGTTTTGCCGTGCAGGGACTCCGTTCATAGCCTTCAAGGGTGCACCGAAGTAGCTCCAGGCCACCTTCACCGTCATGCACATACAATCGTTAGCTCTCCCATCGGACATGTCCAGTCAACGCGGAGGACCTCCACGATTGATCTTGAGCTTCCAGATCGATCATCGAAGCCAAGGATGCCATCCTAGGCTCTAGTGAAGTTCATCCCAGCCATGTTCTTCCAGACTCCTTCAGTACCATCGGATTGGCCTTCATCCACCAGATCCAGTCTCAGCCGTCGACCGTAGCATCTTTCCAGGTCGTTAGATCTGACACCTGACGCATCAGAGCCCCAAGTTCCCGACATCACCTGAGGCATCAGATCTGACATCGTAGAGGATCAGAGCCGTACGTCCATGCGCCTCCAGCGTCTTCCACATGTTCCCCCACATGCATCGCACGCACCTGCTAGTGTATATTGCATTTCCATCCCTGCACTTTTTATGCTTTATTTTCTAGTTTACAAAATAAAGTTGTAGTTCAGACTATTTACATGTGAGTCCCTGATGTTTCCAGTATTTGCACTTTAGTCCTCCACGTCTGAAAACTCGTGCATGATCACGTGCCTTGTGGTGTTTTTGTATGTTTCTTCCTGAACTTTTTGATGGTTACTGATTGAATGAAAATTTTTATAGATTTGCACTTATGCCCCTATGCGTTGGTTAATTAACATGTGTGTGTATTGCGTGGGATTTTTTCACTGATAACCCAGGACTTTTTATATGTGTTACTATTTAGTCTGGAAACTTTAGGCTATTGGCAGATAGGTCCCTACAACCTGTGTAATTTGTTTTAGATCAAATAATTATCAAATCTACTCCAAAAAATGTCCAAAAATTACCATTAGCTCCTGCGACTGCGTAATATTTTTGGTAATTTTTGTGACGTAATATGATTTTATTTGATATTTTATAAAAATCAAAAACCCCTACAAACGTGTCGATCAATTTTTAAAATACCAAAAAATATAAAAATACCTCCAAAAATTCTATAAAAATTCATGTGTCTTTGTTTTAGTATATTTTCAATTCAATAGCATTTTTGTTCCATTATATCTTAAAAACACTAAAAATCACAAAAGACTAAAAATCTTATAAAAATTCTTAAAAATTCTAGAAAATTCAAAAAATGAAATTCCAGGTTTTCTAACTAGGTTTTTTATCTACATTTTCATAAAAATAGCCACCATGCCTTTCAGGCAATTTTAGCATTTTAGTTTTGCCTTTAGATCACGGCTGAACAGTGTGTTCTTGTTTTGTGTTTATTTTATTTTTATAAAATCATATAAAAATCTGAAAAATACCATAAAATCACCCAAAACACTTCCATATTTTAAAAATATAAAAAATATTTTTATTTCCAATTTTTGCATATTTTTAGTCTTAATAAAAAAATTTTAAGTGTGATTCTCTTTATCTTTTTCTTTATTTCCTTATTAAAAAAATATAAAAAATTATAAAAATAAAAATATTTGCAAATTAAAAACCACAAAAAGATGCCTTGTATTTCCTGATTCTCGACTACTTCGTAGGCTTCGCTCATGCTCCTTGTGTTCGACCCTAGTCTCTATACCATGTTAAATAAATAGCGGAGATTGCTTCATTTGATTTTTGAGCTTGATTGTTTATTTCGTGGTCTTTATTTTCTTGTTGAGCCGGGCTTGGGTGGTTGAGGTCGCAACGACCCTTGACATCACTTAGCCTCGATCGCCCGACCGTTCATCAGCCGGCCACTTAGGGTTAGGAAATAAGATAATATCAAGGGTCATTACGACCCTAACTAGCAGGCCAAGGCTCAACAAGAAAAAGAGATAGACACACAGTTAAAGGATAAATCAATCAAACCACGAAAACATGTCAGCGATCTCCGCTATTTATTTTAACATGGTATAGCAACCAGGGTTGAACACAAGGAGTACGAGAAAACCTTCCAATTAGTCGAAATCAGACAGTAAAATTCATATTTTATGGATTTTAATTTTGCAATTTTTATAGTTTTTAATTAAGGGACAAAATTAAACAAACTAAAAGGAAACTATGCACACAAGCAAAACTTTTTAATTTTTATTCAGAACTAAAATGCTCTAAAATTAGGAATACAATTATTTTTGGCTTTTTCAAATATTAAGATATTTTTAATAATTTTCTGTGGTTTTTTTTATTTTTTGGAATTTTATAAAAATCAAATAAGAGCTAAAAATCCATATAGTGCATAGCCAGGACAGGATTGCAATTAAAAATAGCTAAAGTGCCCTAATGTCTTGGGGAGCAATTTTATGAGAAAATAGATAAAAAGATCTATAAATATGAACTGAAAAGGTATTTTTTTGAATTTTTTAGATTTTTTATGATTTTTATAAGTTTTTAGGTCTTTTATAATTTTTAGGGTTTATTATAAGGGTTTTTAAAATAAAACTAGTATTGAAGGTAAAGCCCACAAAAATACACAATCAGATATTACTATAAATTTAACGTGTTAGCGGGAGCAAACGTTAATTTTTATAGAATTTTTAGAGTCAATTTGGTAATTATTTGATTAAAAACAGGCTAGACAATTCACAGGGACCTTGTTGTAATTATAATAAAGTTCCAGGTCGAAAAATAACATGGATGAAAAACTTAGGGCCAAAACTGCAAAATAGCTAGAGAATAAACGCACATGGTCATTAAACCACGCATAGGGGTATAAGTGCAAATATTAGAAGGTTGTCATTCAAATCATAACATATATAAAATCCAGGGCATAATATGCAAATACACCAGACAAGCTCGTGGGACTGTACATGAGGTCACACAAACAGGATTAAAGTGCAAATACTAAAAGTAACAAGGGTCCACTTGCAAAATAACCAAACTATTTTGAACTAAGACGAATATTTACAGGACTAAATAATAAAAGCAAAACAGAGAGGGTCCTAAGAACAATTTACCCCTTATTAAGCGTGGTCCAATGGTGGATGGCGCTCCACTTATGGGTGGATGGCTGAGATGCATGGATACCTCTTCGATGACGGATTGCAGGGATGAGATCCTCAGATGGATCCTACGGTCAGGGGCCTCCCAATGATGAACGGATGCGATGAGAACTGGAGAGGGGGTTGATCCGACGGTAGAGAAGATGCATGGATGAACGGGGAAGAACTCACCTTCAACGAGTTTCAATCGACGATGGTGCACGGGTCCCGCGTCGTCACAAACTGTCGGGATGTGGGAAAGGTTGGCGAAGGTGCTCCGTTGTTGCTAGATGGCTCAAAAGGGCCTAGGACCAAAGAGAGGGTCCTGGGAAGGCATGGCATTCCTGGAGTGTTCTGGGAGTGTCCAAGACCTCCAGATGAGGTCTGTACATGCACGAACCCTGCAGGAGAGAGGTTTTGCTTAGAAAGATAGCTCCGGAGAGGGTTAGAGCATCACAAGTATCGAGAACCAAGGGTGGAGGGTGAACGGGGCTGGTCTCC
Source organism: Ottelia alismoides (assembly GCA_037367405.1). Classification (NCBI taxonomy): domain Eukaryota; kingdom Viridiplantae; phylum Streptophyta; class Magnoliopsida; order Alismatales; family Hydrocharitaceae; genus Ottelia; species Ottelia alismoides. The sequence continues at coordinate 274,864 of JAZKJV010007902.1, read as the reverse complement.
GGCGTTGTGGGAGAATATACCTGCTAGGAGGCTCCAACCCGATGGCTGGAGCCACGTGGGGAGATGCAGAGCATACGTAGAAGTGGGAGGAAGTCAGAGCGAGGCGGAGTAAGGTCGGAGGATGGTGAAACAGGGTATGAAAGGTCGTCATCGAAGGTGCTCTGTTTCTCAGGTAGATGATCAAATCAATAGACAAAAGATGGGAAATGGGGTACCTGAGTATGGAGGAGGAACGCCTGGGGAAGTGGACGTCGTCCACGGGGGGTAGTGGCCTCGATAGCCAGTGCAGCTAGATGTTGGGCTCCTCGTGGCGGAGCTGAGGAAGAACCTCACCGGACCTGTGGCTCTCACGCTCCAAAAAGCTTCCTCTCCCCCTCCCTCTCACATTGTCACTCTGGAAAAGGGGAGGCAGGTATGTAGGAGGTGTGGCACAGCCAAAGGTGGTGGAAATGGGAGGACGGGGTGCTCCATATAGTGTTCCAGGTCAGACAAAGAGGGAGGCATGGGCCGTGAACCGAGGCGTGGATCGAGCAGGAGAATAACGAGCGAGGGGTTAGGGATCTGCACTCTTGATTAGGAGCATAAGTTTGGGTAAGAAGGAAGTCGGATCGGGTGGCTAAAATTGGGAGAAATCGGTGAAAAACCCTGATTCGACGAAAAGGGGGCTTGCAGGGACGAGTTGACCGGGGTCAACGAATCCCTTCTGGCCTAATCAGAGGCGGCCTGGGAATAAGAAAAAAAATGCTAAAGGACAAAATAGAGAAGGAAATAAAGAAAATTAGGTAAAACAATAAATGAATTTAAATTAAAATGAATAAAATGGAAATTGTTTATTAATTTTCAAAGAATTTTTCTGTGATTTTTATTTATTTAAAAAAAATAATAAATTATTGTATACATAATATATAGTTTTATATGCAGGTATAATATACCTATGTATTATGTACACGTGTTTTAATTTTGTTATTTTTACACAAGTACCCTAATTTTATATTTTATTTATTTCAAATATTTAAGGAATGCAAAATAATTTTAATTATATTTTTATGAGTTATTCACATGTATAGAATAAATAGTGAATGTACATGTGTTTTATATAGTTGAGGAGAGATTTTATTTCCTATTTTTATTTAATTTTTTGATTTTTATTTTCTTTTTATATTATTATTAGAATTATGTACAAGGAGGTAAAAATAATAACTAACTTTAATTCTATCAAAAATAATTACTTATACACATAGGTAGTATGTACAACACAAAGTAGAACATATCTCTCTACTTATTTTATTTGGCGATCAGGTCAAAGCTTGACCTTCTCTTGGGGTTCGGGTCACTCTGTTTTTATTCTAAATACCTCATTCCTTTTTCTTTTCCTTTATTATTTTATTTTTGCATAAAAACATGCTAATTATGCAATATTAACAAATGCATGCAGAATGCTAGGTTATTGTATTCACACATATTTACATGTTGCTTGGCTAAGATATATAGTTGAAATAAAAGAATAAAGAGTGAGAATCAGGGATTCATCACTGGCCAGGGAAGGGGCATCTGATGCTGCGTGGATCATTGCGGGAGACTTCAACATGACTTTGATGGATGAAGATCGTCCTGGTGGCCGTGGGGGAGAGATTGTGTCTCGGCAGAGTTGTTGGGCTTGGTGGAGGTGCTTGGTCTTCAGGTCATAAATGAATTAGGTTGTACGTACGCATGGAGGAACGCAAGGTCCCTCTCACGCATTGACATGTTCTTGGTGTCAACAGAGATTGTCGTGTCTTTCCCGCTAGCTGGGGCTCGTTCTTTGTCGTGGGCACATTCTGATCATACACGGCTTTTGTGGTCATCTCGAGAGGGCATGCGTCCTCAATCCTTTTTCCGATTTGAGCAGGAATGGCTTCTGGAGGAGGGATTTTGGGACTCTGTGGAAGCCTTTTGGGAGGATTGTAGACCCGACGGCTTAGCAACCTGCAGGTTGGCTTGCAAGCTCGCCTCGCTCGGAAGACTTTTGATAGACTTCAATAGAAGGAATCGAGAGTAGAGACGGAGTAGAAGATTGAGGGCTCATGAAGAGATGTGCAGGTTGGACAGACTAGAGGATGAGAGGGCCATGACGGCAGAGGAGATGCTGACGAGAGGTAATCACTTGGGTGAGATCTTGTCTGAGGATAAGGACGAGGTGGCTTGGAAGCAAAGATCGAGGCAAAAATGGCTGAGAGGGAGACACAAATACAAAGTTCTTTCATACCATGATTAGTGGGAGGCGGCGCAGAAATGTGATACATTCGGTTGCAGTGGATGGTGTGGTGGTGGAGGGAGACCGGGAGGTGGGCATTGCATTGTGGTCGTATTTTCAGGATTTTGGCAGGCAACGGGTTCGTTCGGGTTGGGGATGGCAGGGGAAAAGTGTATTGCAGATGTCGGATGTGGAGGCGGAGTCGTTGGTACGGGTGATTACTGAGGAGGAAGCTAAGTGTGCACTTTTCCAGCTTAATGCGGATGGAGAACTAGGGCCTGACGGATTCCCAGTTTGCTTCTATAGGGAATTCTGGGAAGAGATTAAGAGCGATGTGATGGAGGTGTTGATAGAGTTCCATGGAGGGAATAGGGATTTGATAGATTGAATAAGGCGCTCATTTTCCTTCTACCCAAGAAAAGCGCCCCAATCAGAGTTAATGATTTCAGACCTATTACATTGTCGAATGCTATTTACCTTCTGATTTCTAAGATTCTGGCAAATCGAATGAGGATGGTGTTACACAGGATCATCTCGTCTGAACAGTCTACATTTATACCTGGTAGAGCTATGGCAGATGGGTCGGTTATGGCCTCGGAGGTGCTATCAGAGTGGAAAATAAGGGGGGATAAAGGGGTGCTCTGGAAGGCTAATTTTTCCGAGGCATGTGATTGTGTGGATTGGAGATTCATGTGGGTGTCGTTGGAGAAAAGGGGATTCCCTGGGGTGTGGATTGCATGGATCAAGCGGTGTGTTACAATTGCCTCTCATGCGGTGTTGGTCAATGGTAGATCGGAGGGCGTATTCTTTCAACCGCAACTGGGAATCAGGCAAGGATGCCCATTGGCTCCACTAATCTTTGTGTTGGTATCTGATGCTCTTGCAGTACTTATGAGATTAGCAGCGGCTGAAAATTGGTGTTCCAGGTTTTCGAAGGTGGAGCTTTCCATTCCACTGCTTCAATATGCTGATGATACAATCATATTCATGGGGGCTGAACCAAAGAAAATTAGATGGTCTTCTCTCGTCATGGACATTTTTGGAGATGTGTTTTGCCTACGAGTTAACAGAGACAAGTCGGTGGTGGTTCCTTTCGGTCCCTCGAGAATGGAGCAACAGAGCGTGTCTAAGGTGTTGGGGTCTTTGATTTCATCTCTGCCGATTACATACTTGGGGTTTTCTCTTGTAGCGCGTAAGCCTAAGGTAGGGGACTGGAGGATTTTGTTGGAGAGGTTGGAAGCAAGGCTAGTGGAATGGAAGGCGACTTTGCTCTCTTGGGGGGCTGGTTCTGTTGAAGCATGTTCTCTCAGCGATCCCAATCTTCTTTTGCTCCACGAAATCGTTACTTGCGGGGTGTGAAATAAGATGGAGGCATTGATGAGAAGATTCTTTTGGTCAGACAACCGGCAGAGCAAGAAAGGTTTTCACCTCGTAGGTTGGGCCAAGGTGACGAGCTTGGAAAAGAAGGGTGGCTTGAGTGTGTTGCGGAAGGGGGAGATGAATAAGGCTTTTACGACGAAGTGGGTGGTCCGGCTATGAGGTAAGTCAGAGGATTTAATATGTTGGTTGCTGAGGAAGATTTATGGGGTGAATTTGTCGTTGGAGGTAACTCCGGGGCAATTGTCGTCGTCGCTATGGAAGAGGATTGTTGTAGTGGTGCCAGAGATTTCATCCAAGTTATGGCCTGTGCTCGGGGATGGTGTGGGATTCTGATTTTGGTTAGATGATTGGACGGGGGATTATATATTGGAAGAGAGGTACCCACGTCTGTGGAGATTGGCGTGCAACAGTGCTATCACGGTACAGCAGGTCTGGAACAATGGGACTTGGTCTCCGATTTTCACCTTGGCTTTATCAGATCAGAGGGTGGTAGATTTCTTGGCGCTTCAGACAGACCTGTTATAGACCATGAGAGCGTCCACGGGTAGAGATCACTCGGCATGGGGAGATGGAAGATTTTCGATTAAGAAAGCATATCAATTTTTCATGGACGATGGGGTGGTGGAGCTGGATGAGATGGGGGTTGACATGGGGATGATTTGGATATGTAAGGTGCTGAATTAGATTAAGATTTTTCTTTGGTTGTTCATACTGGGGAGGATTCTCTCGGAGGGACGTCGAGGTCTATTATTGGGCATGGAGGATGTTTTTGCAATCGATGTGATGCGACAGTGGAGGATGTGGATCACATGTTCTTCGCTTGTTAGTATCCAGTGGAGGTGTGGGACAGGGCCAATGTTGCATAGTTGGGAATTCGAGATTGCGCCACTTTTTAGAGGAGTTTGAGATCGGTTAGTGGTGTTGGGTATGAGGACAACTCATTTCCGTTTATTGTTGTTTGGTCCATCTGGCGTGCTGGGAATGAGCTCATCTTTAATGGACAAAGATTTTATTCTGATAATGTGATCGAGCGTTGTAGGGTGTTGTGTGCTTCATGGCAAATGTAGCAGGATGTAAATTTTTCTAACCTATAATTTATATAAATATATACTCCGAGGTGATTCTCTAATTGGGAAACCACCCTTTCAGCTTTCAAAAAAATCTTTGTTAGTACTATATATGATACTATTTTGTGGATGCTACAATCTTCCTCAGCTCCTCAAGCAGTGACGGAGACCCCTCCCCCTCTCCCCCCCCCCACTACCAACCAAAGTCCATATATATGTTTAATATAAAGTATTATATATAATCTAAATACATTATTTGATAATTAAAATTTAATAACCCTCCACATCTCAACAGAAAAATCAATATATATATATGATCTAATTACAATAATTAACTACTAAAATTACATGATGTGCATAATCGGAGACTGATATATACGGAATCCATATATGTCCATCATCGTACTCGTTTATAAACTATCACGGATATATAGTTTTTATTTTAGCATATATGGTGTAGATAATGATTTTTTTTATTTTCTTTGCATATACAGATTTGGATTTGCATACCTCTTCATTTTTAGGATCTTAAAACGGATATGATTACATATTTTTCTAGTGTGTGTATGTGTGTATATATATATACGGATACAGATACACATTTGTATCCGCATGTTTGCAACCCTATTTTTGTCGACATCAATTTTAAAATAATATGCAGATACATGTACACATTTCAAAATATGTATAACAAATATGATAAGAGATTGAGTACACATATATCTATATTTGTTTGCATCCCTAAAGTAAAAAGTATTGTATAGTGTTACTTGTTTGAATAAATCTAATGATATTACTTAATATCACATTAATAAATATGTATTTCAGTGATATGAAAAGTTGTGTAGGGATCTTTTTTCAATACGATGTTTATATATATTATTTTTGCCTGATTATAAGTTTATATGGGTATATTTTATAAACAAATACCCTCTCAATATTAGTTTAATCAATTACAGAATTATTGAAAGCTCACCTTATAGAATGAATTTGTCTCCACACATCGAACTCATAAATTAAAACTTCCGTTAATGTTCTACATATCCTCTAAATTTCGCTCAAATCTGATGTCATTTCCTATTTTATCTTAGTGGTTAAAATCCAATCAATATTAAACAACTTAAATCCCATTTAAAAGAGAATCATACTTTTTGCCATTGATATAAAATAGGAAATGATCCTGGATTTGAGCGAAATTTGGAGGATATGTATACTATTATTCGAATATTTTATCTATAAGGTTGGATTTTAAGAAACAAATTTGAAAAAAAATTAATTGCAACACCTCTTTTGTAACTCACATTACAACCGATGAAGCCCTCCCCAACTATTAACAACTAAAATGACAAGATAAATTAGATAAATAATATATAAATAATTTACCCCTCCCCCCTCCCAAGAAAAAAGTTTCTGCTTCGTTTCTGTCCTCCAGACCATCGTGTAACCATTGCTCTACTGAATATGCTCCTCCTCACCCCCTAGACTTACCTCTCATGCAAGCAACGTTCTCAATTTTATTTTTCAAAAAAAAAACAGGTCCATTTTTTTTCTTTTACCTAGAGCCCGGAACGGCATTGCCGACCTGCCACATCAACGCACACACGTGCATATAAACATACACACTAGGTATACCTTTATATGCATGCATATACGTCTGTATACTGAAAAACAAATATTAAATTGTTTCCAGACAATTTTGTACAAATTTCAATTTAAAGTCGTGTGGCCCATACTCACGCAGTTCATTGCAGGATCTATGTCCACGAAAACGTCAAGATATGAGCACATACATGTGAATAATTTAAATATCACAAAGCTCGATATAATGTATCCAAGCAAAATCAAACGAGTGATGTCAATATTTCAGGGCGACTTTGCATTTTGATTCAGTGAAATGCAGTAAGACAGCATTGATCCCAATAAATAAATATTTTAGGCAACTTTTAAATCACAAAAGTGATTTAAATTTGCTTTTTCACAATGATCTCCCTTGCATTGATCCACTCATGCAAGGATTCGTCATCTTGCAAATCGTATTTGTGACACAAGCTAATTGTATCAAATATGGTACATAGAACAATATATATAGTTTTGCCGTACATAACATCGGAAGTAACTTGTGAGTTAAGTATTCACATATTCTATTATGATTCTTTAGGTGGTCGTTGATCGCGGGGCGCATCCAGGTCGCACCGCGAACGACATCAAGAACTACTGGAACACGCACCTCTCAAAGATGAAGCTAGGACTCCAACAACTCCCATTTCCTCAGGGGTGTGTTATCAACAACAAGAAGGATGGCGATATGAAAGCACATGTCCAAACAACATCCAAATGCGAGAACAAGGGCAAGGAGAAGGATTCGGAGGAGGCGGCATTAACTACAGTGATCAAGCCACAACCTCGAACCATAATCTCAAGGACCCGGTTGCCCAACAACGCGACTCCAAGCGAAACATCAAAAGCTAAGGAAGCACTGATAGATGTTGGTGCATCAGAAGTCGAGGAATGGGAGAGTTCGGAGTGCTAGATATGGAGCTTCTCCACGCATTATTGTCTTAGATAAATTTATATACATTTGGGTTATTGAAATGCAAATCACGTGGTTTTGAAGTGGGGAATATAGTATATTAAGTGGAGACCTTCCGTCAATAAATGGTCCATCTGTATTGGGTGGAATTTAAAATCTTCATTTTATAAGTTGAACCTTGTATTGATTTGATGAGGCCAAACTATATTTATTCGCATCCGTTTCTTTATTTCATGCATTATAACCTGTGGGCTTCTCACACCCCCCATTCTAAAGTACCCTAAAAATTCAAATTAGATATGGACTCATGTTTCTAAACCCTAGAAGTTCAGACTCTCAAGAAAAAAATCGCGAAATGTCGATACAAAACTTAACCTGATTCAACATATAAACTAAAACCTAATCGTATGCTCTTGGGCTTTCCGTGGGAAGAAGACACCTCTTTTCATAATACCTAGCCCGCCTTTCAAATTACCAGAACCCATATCTTTCTCAAGTTAAAGCTAGTGGAGATGTGTGTACATGTACATATGAATACAAGTCTTTCTTGTGTACTATTTTTTTTTAGAAAATATCATTTGGGCATTTATCATCAGCATCAAGCAACAAATTTAAGTAATGTTACAGGCCATGGGGATAGAATCCCAAATAAGCACCCGCACAAACGCGAGGGTATTTCAAAAAACAACATTTGCGAAGCACATCCCCACCAAAAATAATTATCCCAAAATGGTATAATTGATTCATCATTCAGTTTTCTTCAAATGCATGGCTTCCCACTCCCAAAAAGAGTCATTTTGCATCATGCCAGTTATATTAGAATCCATAAGTTTGATGAATAACCATTCATCTACCTTTATTCTTCCATTTTATCTTTAGATTATTTGCAAAACACTTGTAAATACTATTAATTTGTACAAATAACAATTAACATTCATTAGTAGTTAGTCAATAAACGACATGTAATTATATATATTTATTTATTTATTTTATTTAAATCTAAAATTAAATAATAAAGAAAATTAAAATGAAAAATAAATGAACTATAAAAAATACTGAATGACCCAAAACCCCAAGACTAAGTCAATATTGACTTGATCGACCAGGAATACAGTAGGGGGAGATAAGAGCATGACTAATGTATATAAATCATAATTTCATATACTATAAATATCTATTTCTACATTGTTTTATTCTTCAATATACACACCTCAAATAATAAAATATTCTACATCAAACTTGTACATAAAAATGTATATAAAATTTTAAAAATAATAGCTAATAAAAATCATGCACGGTGCAATTTGTACATACTGATGAAAAGCCACAAACAAAATTATATAGATCAATATCTCTTCCATATGAACTCAAATTAAACTTAACCCACCTCCATTGTATTTAAAATTAAATTATCTATCTAGAAGTTGGTTTCATTTAAAATATAGCTAAGATACAAAAGCTAGCTTTTTGGGGTACCATTCTACTTGGTATCTATATATAAAACTAATATATTTTATTCTTTATATTTTTACTCTTTTTTATAATTTTAAATAATTGTATATATTATATAAAACATATTTAAAATATAAACATCGATAAAATTATGTAAAAAGATATTAAAATAAATAATACATTATAGGTATACTATATTTTTTAATGTATATACACGTATTTATTTATGCATATAAATAAAATCATAAAAATACAACAAAATATGTAATTATGTATTTAATAATTTTATAAATATATAAAATATTTAAATGCAATACTATGTATATTAAATACAAAATAAAAATAAAACGTGTAAATTACAGGTGTATACCTATATATACATGTAAATATTAACATCTCACAAACAATGTTGTAAAAATAAATCAAAATCACAAAAAAATAGTTTATTAAATTGTAAACATTTTTCATGTTTTAAATTTTATTTAATAAAACCATTTATTAATTTATCTTGATTTTTCTTTCTCTTTCTATTCTACTTTGCCTTATTCGGGCCGAGGTGGACCAATCAGGGCCTTGGGATTGTTGACTCCCCAGTCAACAGCCCCATCTGCAAGGACTAGGTGCCTCCTCTTGTCAAAACCCCACCTACCCTCTTCTTCTCCCATTTCTAACGCTTCCTCCATGCTTCCATCTTCTTCGAGCCTTCTACCATTTTGAGCAACTTACATCCCTCTACCTCGCCATACTTCTAGAGTCCACTAACTCCATCTCATCTTCACACCATCTCCTTGACATGTTTGCCACTCCACCATTTGTGATAAATTCGCACCCCATCTTCATTTGAGATTTGATCCTACTCGAGTCACTGTAACCACTACAATCATCATCGGCATGCTCTCCTTATTGACTTGAAGGTTGAGCGTCCGATCTGTAGCGTGGAGACAGAGTCGGAAAAGGGATCTACCATCATCGGACCACCTCCGATGAAGGTCCTTCACATTCAGGTAAACCCCTGTTTAGGCATAGGATTAATGTAATTTAATTGCATTTTCATTTCTTAGCAAAGATTAGACTTCAATTCAGCTTCAATTCCTTTCCTGTAGCCTTAAATTTTAATTTCGTAGTTTGCTGGAGCACTAGACTCCGACCATCTATTCACCGTGCAACGACCATTGTTTTGACCCCCCAAACTATTCCATTATATTCCTCGTTGCTTCTCCATTAAACCCCCTCACCAATATCCCCTCGATTTTGCAAGAATTGAGGAGTATGATCTCCATCAGTCACCCCTCACCAGAGATCATCCTCCTCCTCTATTTTCGTGCAATCAGCTTCAATCCCGGGTCAAGGAGATACCCCTCGAGAACCTATATCCTTTCGTGTAGGTTAGGCTTCCAGAAGAACCACCTTGGAGTAGAAACGAAGGAGAAACACATTCCCATGTGCATGGGGAAGAACGCCCTTCCAACCTCCTCCGATGAGGCATGGATACCATGAAGGCACCCTGTAGGTGTGGGAAGTTCCCAGGAGGAAGAAGAGTTGATCAATGAGGTGCTCGGTAGCCGGAGATGTGAGAATTCAAAGATTAAAGTATAACAAGGAAGGTGTTCTGCCTTGTTCTTCCAAAGGGGCCCAACACCATCCAATTGAAGCTTCAACCCAGATCTAATCTAGTCCATTGATATTAAACGAATCGTTGCCTAATCAGAGCTGTTAAATTTAAGTGAGAGCAACATGGCGCCTTCTGGACTGTCCATCTCCACCACACTCTCCAAGCACGAGACCTCTTGGGGATAATTGCATAAATCCACTACTCTTTTTTTGTATTTTGTTTTAGTCCTATAAATATAGTATTGCATGTAATATTTTAACAATATTTACAATCAGGACCTTGAACTTTATTGTTATTGCACTTTAATATGTTTGCCTCACGTGTGGCGCCACATGAGATCTTGTAAATATTGTAAATATATCCTTGTATCCTCTGGACATGTTATAAATAACATGTTTACTTTATCTTAATTATGATCAGGTCCCTACTAATATTGTAATTTTATTTTATATATGTTGTTTATATTAAATATTTTCTTTATTCGAAAAATATTAGGAAAATTAATATAGATGCTTGATGATAACCATAAAGACCGACTAGGGTCAAGTGTAAAATAAAGTTGTCGTTGTGACCCAATCAATCGATGTGATTAACAAGAAAATAAACCACTAATAGATCAAATAGAGAAATTTATAAAGAAGTGAAAAGGTGATAAAAGACCACTACAACACTTTTTATAGAATTTTAATTGACTTTTCAAATTTTTATAGATTTCCAAAACAAATAAGGCCTTTTTAGGGTGTTTTTGAATTTTAATAATAGAAAATCAACGAAAATTAACTAGCAAAAATCACCATAAATAATACATGCAATCAGGAACCACATATAATTTTAGATAATTTTTAGAGTTAATTGGCTATTTATTGCAACAATTAATAAAAGACTTGTAATTAAAAAAAGTGTACAGGGACCTGCAAATATTTTAAGTTCTAGGGCATATTATTTAACACAATTACGAAGTACAAGGGCCAATATGATATTTGTCAAAAAAACACATGTGCAACATGTAAAACGATATGCACATGGGTATAAATCCAATTTCTCAAATTATTTAATTCATTAAATAACTAGCTCAAAGTATGAGGAGAAACATGCAAATACACCAAATACCACAAGCTATATGTGACTTCAGTTCAGATGGACTAAAGTGAAAATATAAAAATTACATGGTCCTTTATGCAAATATTATTAACTATAGGATATTTTTATTGGGTTAAGATGAAACAAAGTAAACTGTAGGATGAAAAATATACCCATCGAGACACATGCCTACACCTGCGAAGGGTAAAGGGACTTGGAGACTTCGCTCTTGTCGGGTTATTGCTTGTCAACGTAGAGAGAAGCGGCGAGGGGGATGGATCTTTGGTTTCCGGTGAAGGCAGAAGGGTAAACCTATCCTAATACTACTCCAATGAGCAGTATCCAAGGGGGTTAGAGTGCGCTGGAAGATGATAGATGAACAGGGGATTCGATCGAAGTGGGTAGATGGGTGAGAGGTGGCTCCAACTGGCTGGTTGGAGTGAGTGAACTAATGGCAGAGTTAGTGAGTGGAATCGAAATGAAAAAGGAAATGTGGGTGGAGTGATACCTGAAGCTTCTGATGAACTCAACAACATCATGAGAAGGGATAGGCGGGGTTGTGGCCTTGACTCTGGTGTGGAAGGCGATGGAGGCTGCATGTGGCGGAGGAGCTCTGACCACGTATGAGAGACGACCAAATGACCATCAAGCTTTACTCCAATAGACTCTCCGATGATCTTGTCACGATCTGAAGGTGTCTAAGGAGGAATGAGGTGGCAAGGCACGAGCTAGAGAGCAAGGGTGACGGAGAGGAGTACTTATAGGTCAACATCAGGGTCTAAAAAGATCGACTGAGTGAGCGAAACCCTAGGATGATCCGACTGCACCTAGGGATCCACGAGGATCACAGATCCTAAGAGAGGAATCTGGCACTGAAATCAAGGGAGAAGATGGTCGAACCCAATTGAGAAAAAGTGGAGAAACCTTGTTCGGCGATGGAGTTGTCGGGTCGGGTCTAAAGAGGTGAAGGTTGACCCGGGTCAACGGACCCGGGCCAACCAATCAGAAAATTCAGAATAAAAAATTGAAGAATAATGAAAATAAAATAGTAAATGAATTTAAAATAAAAATGGTAAAAATGAAAATTGTTTATTATTTTTCAAGCTATTTTTCTGTGATTTTTAATTATTTTTATGAAATTATTTATACAGTATATACAGTATGGGTATTACGTACATGTATAATATACCTATAATCTTTTATTTTTATTAAGTTATTTTTATACATAAATACTTTATTTTTATTTATTTTCAAAATAATTTGAGGAGTATAAAATGATTTTTATTTGATTTTTATAAGTTAAATAGAGGTATTAAATAAGTAGGTGTTGAATTCCATATACACACATGTGGCTTTTGCACAATGAATTTTTTATTTTTATTTTATTTTTGATTTTGTACTCTCTAATTTTTATTTAATTTTATTTTATTCTTATGAATATGTACAAGTGTTTAAAAAAAATATGCACAAATTATAAGTTAATATAATTAAATATGAATACATACAAATATAGGTACCGTATGACTATACAATGTACCTAAAAATCCAATTTTTACCTCATAACTCTAAAATTTATGGAATCATCCTGATTTGAAAGATAATTTAATTTGGAATCTAATAAAGATGATTTTGGAAGAATTTGAGTTTGTATGGACCCGGAATTGATTTGTCAAGTTCTTATTGTGTGGCTTTTTATGAGTGGTATTATTTGTATTATATACAATAATTTATCTCATAAGTATTTTTATTATTTAAAAAACACTATGTACAACTTTTACTAAGAAAATTAATTATTTTGAGATCTTTTTATTGATAAATAAAATAGGAGTAGTAATATGTACAAAGAATGCATAGTGAGTAATATACAAGGACCCTATCTCCCCCTACTTTATTCCTTGTTGATCAGATCAATGAGTGACCTTCTCTCGGGGTTTGGGTTAGTCTGTACCTTTTTTCATAATTACATCCTTCTTTCCTTTTCGTTTTGTAGTTATTCTTTTATTTTTTTAGAAAATATGTGTTAATTATGCAATAGTAACAATGACATGCATAGTCGTAATTTATTGTATTTATACATATTTATAGATGTTTTTGCTAAATGATAAAGCTAAAATAAAAAAATAAAGATTGAGGATGACATATTCATCACCTGATACCTTATTTATTCGTGCATATACTTTATTAGGCATAAAATTTGTTTCCTAATTATAAAAATACAGAAACACATGTTTTATTTCCTATGTTAGACATAAAACTACATAAAAATTACATAATCTTATCCAAGAATTCTAAAAAATATATTAGCTATATTATTGTATATTCTCTCATATATACAAAAATCATCAAAAAATGTAAAATATAAAATATAACAATCATAACATCTAAAATCCTTATAAAAATAGAAAAAATTATCTAAAAATCCAAAAATATTTCTTTCTATTCGTGCATTTTCTTTATTATATATACCATATATTAAAAAAAGTTTTGTGTTATTTTTTGACTTGTTTTATTTATTAAATTAAAAGCAATCTCGGATATTTATTTTATTCATTATTTTATATATTTTACAACTTAAAAAATTCATAAAATAAAAAATCACATAAAATTACCAAAAATAAAGAAAAATATAAAACACGCAAAAATATTTTATTTTCTTTAAGTTGAACATATTTTGATTTATTTATAAATAGGGGAAAATGGGGAAGCCCCACCCCATTTTCTGACGAATTTTTTTATTTTTTTCAAGAATACCACCGTGTATTTTCATCATTATATCCCTCCAATATGTCATTCCAATTTCATCAGAAATAGAAACTCATATGTCTTCCATCTAGAACAGATAATTTTAATGATCTTAGAATTGTTGTAATTGACCTGCTCTAGATTGACCTGCTATATATGGAGGGCATAGAAGTCTTTGTTTCTGATGAAATTGGAACGACATATTAGAGAGATATAGTAATGAAAATACATGGCGGTATTTTCCAAAAAAACAAAAAAATTGCCGAAATATGGCATGGGGCAGCTCGTTGGATGCCCTCAGGGCACAACCACATTAAACCCTTTATATATATATATATATATATATATATATATATATATATTAAGCTATATTATACATATATATACTTTATATTACATATATAAGATATAGAGGGTTGATCCTGTGAGAGCCAAAAATTATGAGAGCATGAGAGCAGTGAATCTATAACACTAGATTTTGCTTTTCTTTCTCCTCCTACAATCAATGAGGAGAAAGATGACAAAATCCAGTGGTCCAGAATCATTGCTCTCATGCTCTCATAGTTTTTAGCTCTCACAGGATCAACCCTCAGAAGATATAATATCTATATTATAACATATAATTATAAATACTATTTTAAAAATAAAAATGAAGCAACCATTTTTAAATTTAAAACAAATTCAAAATTCAAAATTAAAATTTAAAAATATAAAATAAATTAAAAATCATTTAAAATTAAATATAATTAAAATACATAAAAATAAGAAAAACCATAAAAAAATACAAAAATAATAATTATTATTAATTAGACATAATTATTAATAATTACCATCATTTTCTCCCAGTGTTGATACTCAGACTTTTTGCACCTATGCACATTTTATTCTGAATATGATAAAATTCAGCTCACACATACTTGATCGCTTAATTTAATCGTGGGTTGATAATTGATTTATTTGAGAATAGGTCAACACTACGCTTGTCACCTTAGCTTGTTAAGTCAATAGATCGATTTTCAGATAATTAAATGGTGTCGTTACCAAGGATTGATGTTTTGTATCTTTATGGTAGATCGTACATAGTAGCTATCTTTTTTTATTTCGTTTTCTGCTTTTTGTTTTATTTTATATATTATTATTTATCTATTCTAATCATATTATCTATTTAACTTTATTGCGAGGGCCCACAGACTGAGGGTGGTTCTTCTAGGAGATCGACACACCTGAGCAAGGCAGAGGTCGACTTCTTCTTCACGAGCCTACCAAAGAGATAGCTGCAAAGCCGGCCAAGAGATGGAGAAGAAAATAGCTTAGAGTAGTGTATTCTTTATTTTATTTTTATGAGAGACACACATTTATCTTTATTGTAATAATTTGACTTTTAGACACTTATACTTCTACAGGTCCATTTCATCTGGTGTTTGTTCACTTGGGGGGTCCCATTAGATTTTATGTGTTTTCATTGCTTCTACATTTTATTCCTCCTTATGTTTCCACTTGTTTAATTTTATTTCTCGTGACTTGTGTTCTTCATTTTTCCCTATTTTACGTCTGCATTGATTGAGCCATTAAATCTAGGATTGCTTGATATGGTAGCAATGTCCCAAGCCAATCGGTACATATAGTCTCTTCGCTTGGACTTAGTCAAAATTAATATGTTCTTCACACTAATAACAATTCCTAATATTGGGACATTTCTACGAAGGTATAACATATAGATTAGACTAAATTATATGCATGGATCATTTTGCATGTAGAGTGCTGGAGTAAGGTACACATTCTATCCCGTGCATGCATTCATAATTTTCACACGCATAGATTTTTCCGACTTTTTCACCAATTTTTCTTGGACTTAAAATAATTGAGAATCAGAAAATTCATTAGGATTATAAAAAATACTCAAAAAACTGAAACCCCAAAAATTAAAATAAGGGGACCACTAAATAAACTTTGACCCAGATAAAATCTGTAATAGACTTCACTATTTTTAGTTCATAAAGCCCACATTGTATTCATGTACTTCCAGATCGAGTGAGGGATGACCCTTAAGGATTAGAGCCCAAAACCCAGCATGTTTACTGCCTTGATTATCGCCTGGATCTTTGAAGTAATAGTGTTTCTATCGCTGCGTGGGTGAGTAGGGCTATGTCTGCTTGCAGGCTTAGTCTGAATTACTTGAGCATAGGGGAACTGCGATGATGAGTCGCTATCTCATCGTGCCACATCCTAATACTCAGCAAAAGGGGAGTATTTAATTCACGACTTCCTCACTCTATTCTTTGGATGAGTAGCGGGCCCAAATCCGATATCATGGACCTTGAAAAAAGTTCAAGCTACTAGTTATAAAGGAAGTGGGAAGCACATGATGCTTGTTTGGTAGTACTCACTCGCCCACAGGGGTAGTGCTAAGGACCTAAGTTTGAAATATTATTCAATTACAACAGTAAAAATCAACAAGATAAAGAGTTGAACCTATCCTAATCCTCCGATGAGCAGGATCCAAGGGGGTTAGAGTACGCTAGAAGATGGCAGACGAACAGGGAATTCGATCGAAGTGGGTAGATGGGTGAGAGGTGGCTCCAACTAGTTGGTTGGAGTGAGTGAACTGATGCCAGAGTTAGTGAGTGGAATCAAAATGAAAAAGGAAATGTGGGTGGAGTGATACCTGAAGCTTCTGCTAAACTCAACAACGTCATGCGAAGGGATAGGCGAGGTTGTGGCCTTGACTCATGTGTGGAAGGCGATGGAGGCTGCACGTGGCGGAGGAGCTCCAACCACGTATGAGAGACGACCAAATGACCATCAAGCTTTACTCTAATGGACTCTCTGATGAGCCTGTCACGATCTAAAGGTGTCTAAGGAGGAATGAGGCGGCGAGGCACGAGCTAGAGAGCAAGGGTGGCGGAGAGGAGTAATTATAGGTCAACATCATGGTCTAGAAAGATCGAGTGAGTGAGCAAAACCCTAGGATGATCCGACTGCACCTAGGTATCCACGAGGATCACATATCCTAAGAGAGGAATCAGGCACTGAAATCAAGGGACAAGATGGTCGGACTCGACCGAGAAAAAGTGGAGAAACCATGTTCGGCGATGGAGTTGTCGGATCGGGTCTGAAGAGGTGAAGGTTGACACGGGTCAACGAACCCGGGTGAGCCAATCAGAAAATTCAGAATAAAATAATCGAAGAATAATGAAAATAAAATAGTAAATGAATTTAAAATAAAAAATGGTAAAAATGAAAATTATTTATTATTTTTCAAGCTATTTTTCTGTGATTTTTAACTATATTTAGGAGATTTTTTTCACAGTATATACAGTATGGGTATTATGTACATGTATAATATACTATATATTTTTTCTTTTATTTTTATTAAGTTATTTTTATACATAAATCCTTTTTTATTTATTTTCAAAATAATTTAGGGAGTATAAAATTATTTTTATTTGATTTTTATGAGTTAAATAGAGATATTAAATAAATAGTGTTGTATTCAATATACACACATGTGGCTTTTGCATAACGAATATTTGTTTTTTATTTTCTTTTTTATTTTGTGCTCTCTAATTTTTATTTAATTTTTATTTTATTCTTATGAATATGTACAAGTGTTTAAAATAAAATATGCACAAATTATAATTTAATATAATTAAATATGATTACATACAAATATAAGTACCGTATGACTATAAATGTACCCCGAAATCCAAGTTTTACCTCATAACTCTATTTTTGATGGAATCATCCTGATTTGAAAGATAATTTAATTTGGAATCTAATAAAGATGATTTTGGAAGAATTTGAAGTTACCAGTTCTAGATGGAAGGCATATGAGTTTCTATTTCTGACGAAATTGGAAGGGCATATTAGAGGGATATAATGATGAAAACACACGGCGGTATTTTTGAAGAAAAAAAGTTCGTCGGAAAATGGGGCGGGGCTTCCCCATTTTCCTCTATATATAAATAAATCAAAATATATTCAACTTAAAGAAAATAAAAGATTTTTGTGTGTTTTATATTTTTCTCTGTTTTTGGCAATTCTAGGTGATTTTCTATTTTTACGGATTTTTAAAGTTGTAAAATATACAAAATATGGAATAAAATAAATATCCGAGATTGTTTTTAATTTAATAAATAAAATAAGTCAAAAAACACAAAACTTTTTTAATATATAGTATATATAATAAAGAAAATGAACAAATAGAAAGAAATATTTTTGGATTTTTGGATAATTTTTTCGAATTGTTATAAGGATTTTAGGTGTTATGGTTGTTATATTTTATATTTTATATTTTTTAATGATTTTTGGAGGGAGCATATAGTATAATATAGCTAATATATTTTTTAGAATTCTTGGATAAGATTTTGTAATTTTTATGGACTTTTATGTCTAACATAGGGAATAAAACATGTGTTTCTGTATTTTTATAAGCAGGAAACAAATTTTATGCCTAATAAAATATATGCACGAATAAACAAGGTATCAGGTGATGAATCTGTCATTCTCAATCTTTATTTTTTTATTTTAGCTTTATCTTTAAGCAAAAACTTCTATAAATATGTTAAATACAATAAATTACCAATGTGCATGTCATTGTTACTATTGCATAATTAACACATATTTTCTAAAAAAATAAAAGAATAAAGACAAAAGGAAAAGGGAATAATGATGTAATTAAGAAATAAGTACAGACTAACCCAAACTCCGAGAGAAGGTTACTCATTGACCTAATCAACAAGGAATAAAGTAGGGGAGATAGGGTCCTTGTATATTACTCAATATGCATTCTTTGTACATATTACTTCTCCTATTTTATTTATCAATAAAAAGATCTCAAAATAATTTATTTTCTTACACTACAAGCGGGTGGGTCTAAGGGAACGGTCAAAGACCGTCCTCTTTGTAGTTAAAACCGTCCCCTCTAAGCAGAGGGGACGGTTAACCAACCGTCCCTTCTGACACCGTCTCATTTGATTAAATGGGATGCTTCCGACAACCATCTCATTTAATCAGCCATTGGGGACGGTTGTAACCGTCCCTTTCATGATTAATAGTGGAGACGGTTATGACCGTCCCTAGTACCTAGTGTATTAGGGACGGTTAACAACCGTCCCCAATGGTCAAACATCATTTTGAGACGGCTACAGAAAACCTTTGGGGACGGTTTAACCGTCGCATACGTTAGGGTTTAGGGATGGTTTTGACCGTCCCTTCTACGATGCAGACATTTTGTGATGCCAACAGAAGGCTGGAAGAGTCTATAACGACGCCAACAGAAGAGTATTAGGGACGGTTGTAATCGTCCCCTCTACTATGGCGTCTATAGCGACGCCAACATAAACATATAAGGGACGGTTAAAATCGTCCCATCTGCTTTTCGTTAGCGACGCCAATAGAAGCGTATAGGGGACAGTTCTAACCGTCCCCAATAATCTCCCGTGAACTATTTGGGCAGTCGGGACGTTTCTGTAGCTCTTTAGGGGACGGTTACAACTGTCCCCAATACACCCTGATAGGAAAAAAAATTACGAGATTCATGGTGTCTTCCCAGCTCCCTCTGCAAAACCAATAAACTCAACATTCAAGATCAAAACAACTCAACATTCAATATCATAAACTCAACATTCAAGATCATAATAAAACATAACATAGTTACGAAGAAATGTTTTCAAGTCTACATAATGTTAGGCATTAATAAAAAACATTACAATAAAAAGTTCAAAGAGAAACTAAAATTTACTACATCGATGCTATCTACTCAGATGTGCCACTCTCATCACTCTCCTCCTCACTCTCCTCATCGTCGCCGAGTTGTGCAGGTTGTACAGGGGGCGTGGCTTGGCTTTGAAGACGGCTTATATAGGACATGACATTCGCCACGTCCATACGCATCTTGGCTATCTCTGCATCTTGTGCAGTCATCTTTGCCTTTACTTCACGCAGCTCCCTCTCCATCTCTCTTTCTCTCTGGCTCCCTTGCGAGGAAGACTGTGACCCACTTGCACCACCCATTCCGTACCATGTACGGATCGTTTCACAACGTCCTCCGCAACGGATGCGTCCACTGTGTTCTGGACCAGTGGCTTGACGGAAGGCATCATTGGCCGACAATGGGGGAGTGCTCGTCCCCGTGCTATCCAGCGAGGAGGTGGTAGAGAGCCTAATCATTTCTTCCTGTATTTAAAAAAATATAAAATAATTTCAATATATTACCATAAGTAATTCTATAAGTAAAAAATACATTTATACTTACATGAATTGGTACGTAGGCGTCATCAACCCACTGCACTTCTCCTCCTAAATCTCGGCTCTTTGACCCAGCAAAAACCTCTATGAGGGTCATTTCTCTTTCATTATCCCTCAACTTAAAAAACATAAAAACTTCTTAAAATAAATTTTATATTCAAATTTAATCATTCTAAACATTTTTTAAATACTTACAAAGTCATCCTTCAATTGGTTGGTGTTCTTCCTTCCCATCTTATGCGTGGACCTAAAGCCTTTGGAACGATTCGCCGTATTTTTGGAAGAAATCGACTGAAATTTAACAAAGTCAGTATAAACATAAAACAATTATTTAAGAAAAAAATATACATACCGCAAACTCCTCACTGGACCAAAAATTAATCAACTCCCTCCATTGCTCTGGTGTAACACCAGGTGGGACATTCTGCACAAGCTGCTCATATGGAATCTGGGGGTTGTAATACTAAAAATGGAGAAATAAATATCGTCAATCTTTAAATCTTTTGTTATTAAAATATAATAAACATTTTACCTTTGCCTTATGCGTCCCTTGTATCGACGCAACAACTCAGTGGCATGGGAGAGAATCGGGGAATCAACATGGGTATTTCGTTCCCATGTAAATACAGCCTGATACAACAAATATAATAACCATTAGCTCAATAAAATTTAAAAAAAACCGTTTTTAGATTTTATAATACCTCCAAATCAGAAAGTATGGCAGCCTTGACAGCATAAGGAAGCTGTCAAAAGTCGTGGGTAGTGATGGGGACGCGCGCATGAGCAACCTGACCAAGGTAGCTCTGAAACTCCGTGGAGTTCTCTCCTACCGCATCTCCGCCAACAATGCGTACATGTAACGTCTGCCCGGGTGCAAGACGGTCCAAAAATCTACACTGAGACGGTCTACGCCGTCTCTGGGTACCTCCACTACCTGCATCAGAAGAACCTCCCTGTGGCTGCTGAGGAGGTTCAGGAACCTCCCGAATACGTCTAGGTCTAGGAGCCATCTCTGCAATTCAAAAGTGGTTATTTTAAATAAAACATTTAGATATATCTGAATAAATTCGGTTATTTAAAGAGAAATAAAAATAGCTAAAAAATATCATTACCTCATGTTGCTTGTGCCAATGTCGTTATCTAATACTTCATTAATAAATTCAGTTGAGTTACTTTGATATGCAACGTCATTGTCTACGTAATCTTCCTCTTCGTTAACATCGAAGAATTCTCTCGGGGTCGTTCTAATGGGTATAATCCATCCACTAACTGAGTTATCTGGAACATAGAAGACCTGTTCTACCTGACTAGCAAGCGTATACGGCTCATTGGTCTGCAACCGACCTGTTTGCTTCAAAGAGAGAACTCTATTTCTATCCTTCTTGTAACCTAATCCAACATGACCCACATCGAAGCAGATGCAATGAAATAGAACACACCTTGCATCATGTGTAAAACTGATTTCTAATATATCAATAATCTCGCCATAGTATCCGTCAATTTCAGTACTAAGATTGGCCTTCACTATTACTCCAGAAAGTTGTGATACTTTATTTTCATCAATTGACTTTTTTCGAAATCTGAATCCATTAACGATGTAGCCGGAATGTGATACTACTAATGAGTATGGACTCTTGTGGATTATATCGAGATTTGTGTTCCACCGTTCATCTTTGGTAACTTTTAATAGTTCAATATTATCCCTGAACCATTTAAGAAAGTCTGATTTGCTACTGGGTTTTGACTGAAACTCTTCAAAGAAAGAATCAGCCTCATCAATTTGCATCAAAATATAATAATGAATAAGGTCTCTTTCATCGTCTGAAATACTACGACGAGTACTCTTTAGGATAGCTCGTCCATTTTGTTGAAAAATCCAAAGTTTGTTTGGATCTTCTGTCCACAATTCACCATCGTTATTTCGTTCAAACCGATCGAATCTAATACTCTTGCCATCATCCATATACATGTCACAAAATGTGATACATTCGTCACATAAATATGCCTCGGCAATGCAACCTTCAGGTGCGGCTTTGTTAAACACCATATTCTTTAATTTTCATAAGTATCTTTCAATTAGATACATCCATTGATACTGTATATGACCACATATTCGAGCTTCGCTAGCAAGATGAATAATAAGATGTACCATTATATCGAAAAATGTAGGTGGAAAGAGTTGCTCCAGCTTATATAAAGTGATAACAATATCTGTCTCTAGTCTAAACAATACTTCAGGATCTAAAGTCTTCGAACACAAGATTTTAAAAAACTGACTGAGTTCAATTAGTGGCTGCAAGATATCAGGATGTACAACTCCTCTAATAGCCAACGGGAAATGAACTTGCATCAATACATGACAATCGTGACTTTTTAATGCCGATATCTTTCTTTCAACCAGATTTATACATCTGCCTATTTGATATGAGAATCCTTCAGATACTTTAATTGATTTAATAAAATTGAGTATCTTAACTTTGTCAGCACTGGATAAAGTATACACTATTTCGGGAATTATTATTCTAGAATTCTTTGACTCTATCGGATGTAGTTCGGGTCGGATACCCAACTGTATTAGATCACGTCTGGCTCGCAAACTATCTTTCGCAGTACTAGAAATATTTAAAATTCCCAGAATATTTTCCATAACATTCTTCTCTATATGCATCACGTCCAAGTTATGACGGACCTGTAAAGTATGCCAATAGGGTAGCTCCTGAAAGAATATACTCTGTGTTCGCCATCCACCGGATGCCTTCCTCTTAAATAATCGGCATAGAGAGTGGTTGCCCAAATTTTGTTGTTCTATCCAAAATGCGCTTCCTGATCGGCGAATCAAACTTAACCGGCGTCCAAACGACTAATTGTTTTCACTTCTTAACCATCTATAACTTACGGGTAAGAAACGAAGATGTCCCAAATAACAATGCTTCATACTCGCACTTAACCATGTCGAATGTGTTTTATCCATACAAATCGGACATGCAAGTTTACCCTTCGTACTCCATCTCGATAAATTGGCATACGCGGGAAAGTCATTAATTGTCCACAATAAAGAAGCACGCATTGTAAAGAACTCTTTCTTTGCCGCTTCATACGTACTCACTCCAGAATTCCACATAATCTTTAGTTCATCAATCGGTGGTTGCATATATGTATCTATCGCATTACCTGGCCCCTTTGGACCATGTATCAAAACCGTCATCATCATAAAAGAAGATGCCATTGACATCCATGGTGGCAAATTATATGTAACAATTATCACAGGCCAAAAAGAGTAACTCGTACTCATATTTCCGAACGGATTAAAACCGTCGGAAGCAAGACATAATCATACGTTTCTTACTTCTTCAGAGAACGATGGATACATTTCATCGAATTTCCTCCACTCTTCTGTATCAGACGGATGGCGCATAACACCAGTTACATTTTTCTTTTTGATATTATTGTGCCATATCATCATTTTAGTTGTTCTTTCATATGAATATAATCGCTGTAATCGGGGAATCAAAGGAAAGAATCGTAAAATCTTCTCCGATTTTTTCCTTTTCGAATCATGACCCAAATTCTTATATCTGCTACTTTTGCAGTCAGGACATGTATCTAGGTTTGAGTAATCCTTCCAATATAAAATTCAGTCGTTCGGACATGCGTCAATTTTCTTGTAGTTTAATCCAAGTGTCCGAAATCTTGATTTAGCGTCCTTCCAATCCTTTGGAAAATTTTCTGGATTATTTAATAAGGTCCTAATCAACTGTAAGACATCTGTCATCGTAGCCGCTGTACACTGATTCTTCACTTTTATCTTAAACATTTCCAGAAGAAAACGCAACCGAGATATTTTGACTCCGTCACATAATGGCTTTTCTGCATCTTGTATTTTTTTCAAGTAAGGAATCCGAAGGTGAATTTATCATTTCATCAGTGTCATGTCCTCGAATGTTATCTATCAACTCAAACATAGCATCACGGTCATGTGTTTCAGAGACATCTCTTTCAGTATCAACTTGGTCATTATTATCTTCCTCTAAAATAACTCCTTCACCATGATACGTCAAATTTGTATAATGGAGCAGATGAATACTCATTCATCACTCTTTATTCTTATATTTTAGCTACAAAAACTTTTGCAAATGCATGTAGATATGTGTAAATAGAAATAATTACCAAAAGCATGCATTGTGTAAAAACCTATAATTAGCATGTTTTTGTGCAAAAATAAAAGAATAAAGATTAAAAAGAAAAAGAGGGAAATATTTAGAATAAATATTGAGCAACCTAACCCAAGGGAGGGCTCAGCATGGGCCTGACCGCATAAAAACCAAAGTAGAGGGAGATAGGGGCTCATGTGTAAATATTTATGTAAATAAATAAAAATATTTTCCTCACTAAAAATAGGCTTGTACATATTTATAAATATAAAAACAAAAGATAAAAATAGGAAAATCAAAAAGAACAAAAATATCACTATGTACATAGACTCACCTACATATTTATTTAGCCCTATAAAGAAATAAAATTAATCTTTATAGTTTTTATTCTTTATTATATAGTGTAAATAAATAAAATAAAAACAATTAAAACAAAAACAAAATAAAAACAACAAAATTAAAAATACAAATACCATGTATATAAGTGTATATATGTATTTATTTTACCTATGTATATAAATAATAAAAATAAAATAAAAATATCTTTTTATTCCTTATTTTATAATGAAAATAAATAAAATATAAAATAGGAATAAAATTGCACAAAAATAAATAATTAAAAAAAATCAAAAATTAAAAACCCTAAAAGTGTACATATAACTATATATTACATACTATGTATATACCTTATTTTTATTTCCAAAAAAATAATTAAAAATCACTAAAAAATAGAAAAAAAATAAAAGAAAAATATTTTGTGTTTTGAGTTTTTGCTAAATCGGCCCCTAGCTACCCTTAATTTTCACTTCAAGATCCAGCCACGTGGCCTGTTTCTATTGGGTCCTGGGGATGTTGACCGCCCGGTCAACTACCCCCCCCCCCTCCCAAGACCACCTCTTGCGGATTTAGGCGCCCGACCCGACTTCCCTAATTTCTAGCACCTAAACCCGATTGAATCCCACCTAAACCCCGGGTCCGTTTCACTCGTGCCACATCCGACATCCTCGCCGGGGCATCCACCTCGGGATCCGCGCGCCTCCACGCCCTACCCGAGCCATCTTTCCCGGACCCCTCCAGCGTATATAGCCGAGCTCCGCCACCTCATTTCCCTATCTTTGGCTCCTTCGTTCCACTCCCAGTGACCTCCATCACATCGGCGAGAGTGACAGCTCGTCCCCCGTGGTGTCGCAGCGAGGAAGGAGGGCGAGACCATCGATCCGACGAGCTTCGTCGCCGTCGCTCCGCCATCAGCTGGAGCTTGAGCCTCGGAGGGAGACGCTCCTCGAGGCGACGACCAGGAGCTTCCCCAGCTCCTCCACAGTCTCTTCGACCACCCAGGTAACCTTGTAGGTCCTTATCTTTCTTCGATTTCCATTTACGCCCAATTCGTATCGCCGTCGTCTCTAGCTGATTCTGACCATCCCCTCACTCCATTCGATCATCGGAATCGTCCATCGCATCCGCCTCCCTGCGACGCACCTTCTTCACCCCTCCATCCAACCCAGCTCGCACAGGAGCTGGGAGTCGAGCTCCTCCGTCCACCCCCTTCGCCGGAGCCCGCCATTTCGACTCACGAGCCACTGTCACCTCGCCTAACCGGGTTGAGGCAGTTTGCCCTCGACCCGCGAGTCTTCTGGTTCGCTTTGCAGGTCCAACGAAGGCCATCTGAGGCCCTTCATCATCCAGCCAGGAGGCTCAGCTCTGCCGACCTCGCCCGAGCTCCTCGGAGCTCGGCTGGATCATCGGAGCCTACCGGCAGACGCGGGAGCACTCCACGTTTCTTCTCCGACCTCCAGAGTGCTCCCAGGAGGAGCCTAGCGCACACCCGAGGCCGGCGAGTCTCGTCGGGGACCTGTTCTTCCAGCATCCTCAGTCGTCGTTCGATTCGTCCTCCAGCTCCAGACTTCATCTGAACCGTCTATCGGGGGAGCAGCAGTCACCGCCCGATCATCAGGAGGATCGATTCCAGCCATCCGATGCGCTAGGTTTAGCCGCAGGAAACCACAGCCGCTCGATCAGACACGTGGCTGAACTCCGAGCGTCGGATCACATCGAGGACCCTAGTGTTGGAGCCGCAGCTGATCCACACCGTAGATCCCTCCACGTGGCATCCATCCAGCCGGTCCACATAATAAAGGGTAATTTGCCCTTAGGCCCTCTTAGTTATTTTATTTCATTTTTAGTCTTGTAAATATTTAGCGTAGTTGTTTAAGTTTTGGTATATTTGCATAGAGGACCCCGTACTTTATTTTCCTTGCATTTATGCCCCTGTGTGTTGTATGACACGTGCTTCGTCACGTGCTTTTCTGGTTTATTTGCAACTCATGCCCCTATAGTTCTGGTTGTTATCAATGGAATGAATGTTTTAGTTTATTTGCATTTATACCCCTGTGCGTGGTTTATTTGAGCATGTGCGTCATATTCGTGGGTATTTTGCAGATAAGCCCTTGGACTTTTGGTACCTGTTACCAATAAGTCCTCGGGACTTATTTTTATTGCATTTGGGTCCCTGAGTGCCCCAGGCACGCGCGTGGCGCGTGTTTCGCTGGGTATTTTGCACCAGACCCCCCAGGTTCGCGGGTATTTGCACTTTGGTCCCTGTGCATTGTGCCCTCTCTTTATTTTTGAATAAAATATTAAATTACCTCCAAATCCAACGAAAATTGGATACATGGCTCCTGCCATGGTGTAAACTTTTCGAGGATTTTTGAGGACATTTTTGTTTTCATTTGTTATTTTTAAAAAATCAAAAACCTTCATTTTTGCTACTGTCTAACTTTAAAAACCCCAAAAAAATATTAAAACTCACTTAAAAATTCCACAAAAATTATCTACTATTTGCCTTGCTCAGCTTGATTTTCTAGCCAATTTTGTCTATTTTTCATTACTGAAAACCACTAAAAATTGAAAAACACATAAAAACTTATAAAAATTCTAATAATTAAGCCAAAAACCCAAAAACAATAAAATTGGTGCCTAAATTTTCCTCATTTTGTCTTCTTTACAGGAAAATTACCTCCCAGCCATTTTGGGGCTCTTAGATATTTTATCTAGGCCTTTTTGGCTCGGCTGGACAGTACCATTTATTTCAGTCACTGTTTGATTTTTAGAAACTTAAATAAACATTAGAAAATTCTCAAAAATTCACCAAAAACACTAAAAAAAATGAAACACATAAAAATATTTTTGTTTGAATTTTTGGTTGAATTTTAGTGCTTTAAATAAATTGTTGAAGTGTGTGTTTCCTTGTTTTTCTCATTTTCTTAATTAGCTAAAAATCCAAAAAAAATATAAAATAAATTAAAAATCACTAAAAATAGTCTGTTCTTTTATTTTATTCCTTTTTACTACTTCGTAGGCCGAAAGGCCAACCCATGCTCCTTGAGTTCGACCATGGTCGTTATACCAGGTTAATCCAATAGCAGGACCGCTCTCGTGCTTCGAGTGATTTTTATATATATCAGTTGTTCATTTTTCTTGATTAACATAGCTTAGTGATCGAGGTCACAACGACCATTTTTGTACCTTTGCCTAGATCATTTGGCTCGTCATCAGAATGGCGCCGTTGCCGGGGAGCACGGCTTAGTAGTTTTATTTTTATCTTCATTTTTCTTTTTGCGGCTTTTTCGCGGCTTTTGTTTCTATTTTATTTTTGTTTTATTTTCTTTTTCTTTTATTTTTATTTTTGTTTTATTTTGAGTGTTTATTTTATTTTGTATTTTTGCATATATACCCTCATTTTCAGTTTCATTTATTTTCTTTATTATTATTTGATTACTTTGGTCTGACCACTTGTCTCTGTCTCTTGCGAGGGCCCGAGGACCGCGGAGGCGACTTTCGAGGAGCCGGTGCAACCGAGGAACTTGGAGGCGGCTTCCTTCTCTACGAAGCCGTAGGAGAGAGCGAGAGAGAGAGAGTTGAGTGGGTGAGGTTCGATTAGGTTTTATTTTTATTATTATTATTGTAATAATACAGGAACTCTCAGACTGCACTTGTGGACTCTTGGACTGAGCGGGTCTGTTTCGCCGAGCACCGGTGTGCTCGGGGGACCCTTACATTTTTCACGGCTTTTTACGCGGCTTTGTTTTCTTTTTATTTTTTATTTTTTCTGCCTTTTCCGGTGTTTACGCGGTTTTCATCGAGCCCCTAGACTTAGGATTTTCTCTTGCTTGTGTCGTAATTAGTAGGGTCCCCACACTTAACTATTTGCATGTTCCTATAGTGCGCTAATTGGACTCACTAATAATCAATTAATAAAAATAATCGACTCATCTCCTTCGTAGCCTACGTGCCGCAGCTCACCCTGTAAAGCGCTTTCTCCTACCCCCGATTTGTCGGGCAGAGGAGGGGTGGGCCAAGACCGAACCCTTTGGCTTGGAGGTCGGTGAACGATTAGACGGTTCTGCGAGTAGAAATTGCTGATCTAGGACTCGGTTTTTCCCGCTGCATCATTTAGGGTAGTTTACTTTTCTGTCTATAAATTCTGCGCGGATCACTTGCATGTAGAGTGCTGGAGACAAGGTACGCATTTCTGACTCAGCATGCATCATTGATTTCATCGCGCATCGGCTTTTTCATCTTCTCCCCCCTGTTTTGGATTAAATAACGAGGAGAACCGAAAAATTCGTTAGGCCTTTGTTTTCTATTTGAAAAATATTAAAAAGAAACATCATAAAATTGGGACTGGATAAGACTATAGACCCTAAAAGACACATCACCTAAAAATTTGTCTTGGGGAGAGCAACCCCCTCATTGTATGGTTTGATTGCGCGAGTTTGACCCGCACCCTAGGTAGAGCCCTCCGGTGTTATTCCCGACTGATTACCGACTTCTCCGTGCGGGCCAGTCAGTTGGGGTAGCATCGGGTATCCTAACAGGTCACGTAAGCGCTCTGATATCTTGTGTATTCACCTAATAAAATTGACAAGATAATTTGACCGAACTTTCACGGTCTTCAGCTCGCGTTGCGTTGGTGAACCGGGGGTTCGCATTTTGATCATAGTTTCTCCAGATCTCATCTGCACTACTCGCCAGATCAAGATGATGGGTAGACTCTCTCTTAGGCAGCCTCTGGCTGCACCGCTTTCAGGCACGTCTATCCGATTATCTAGGTTGGCCCGCGAGAGCGAAGACCAGCTCTTCGAGCCCGAGTACGACTCCGCCCTGTTCCCCCTCGACCCCCTTTCTTTCGGACCTGAGCGACATGAGCCCGAGGAGAGATTGATGGATTTGACAGCACCTGAGTTGGGCTCATTTGATTTTGCAGACGTTATGGCCGGCAGTTCTGAGGATCGCTCCCGTCAGCCTGAGCACTTCGTGTTGGATCAGGGGGCGATCAACTCCACCCTGATCGCCTCGTTAGAGACCGTCCAGCAGCAGCTGAGGGATTAGGGAGCATTCATGATCGACATGAGGAGAGAGATGGAGCAGATGCGAGCAGAGAGAGCAGAGCGAGAGCAGAGGAGAGAGGGACCGAGGATCCCAGATGATGCGGATGCAGCAGCCGCAGCAGCAGCAGCCGCTGCAGCCGCGGCCGGAGGACCACCGAGACCGATGCGGGAGTTACACAACCCCGTATCGACGCTGACGCACCACTGGGTAGTACTTCCAGCGATCGTGGGGGACTTCAAGTTCCCCCCGAACACTTTGCAGCTACTCCCCCGCTTCCACGGACTCGCGACAGAGGAGCCCCATCTCCACC
The DNA here is from genome assembly GCA_037367405.1 of Ottelia alismoides. Taxonomy (NCBI): domain Eukaryota; kingdom Viridiplantae; phylum Streptophyta; class Magnoliopsida; order Alismatales; family Hydrocharitaceae; genus Ottelia; species Ottelia alismoides. The sequence continues at coordinate 244,667 of JAZKJV010007902.1, read as the reverse complement.
TCCAGGAGTTCTTGATGATATGCAGCACTGTCCACGACCGTCAGGTGGACCAGGACACGATCAGGATGATCGCCTTCCCCTTTTCCTTAGCTGACAGAGCAGCCACCTGGCTGAAGCATTTAGGGAAGTTTGTCTACACCTGGGAGCAGCTCCGCACCGAGTACTTGAACAAGTACTATCCACTCGGGTGGACGAATGCAGCGAGGGCCCTGATCAGCAACTTCTCCATGCTCCCCAATGAGCAATTCCACGAGGCATGGGAGAGGTTCCGTGAGCTCACAGACCGATGCCCGCACCACGACATCTCGAAGCCGAACCTTGTTCAGAGCTTCTTCAGCGGGTGACACCAGAGCTCCAGGGCCTGGTGAATGCTTCTTGCGGCGGGTCCTACTTTGCCAAGGACCACGACCAGGTCTGGGCCATCTACGAGGAGATGGCTGAGAATTACATGGTGATGTCCCAGACCCGGTTGTACACACAGGGGAGACCCCAGCAGCAGCCAGGACCCGTGCAGTACCAGAGGATAGCACGGGTCGACGCCGGTCCATCCAGTTCATCCGCAGTTGCAACAGCACAGGCAGAGTCGTCCGCTGCGGATATGGGCATCATCAGCGAGAAGTTGGACCGGATGGAGCTGATCGAGAAGAAGCAGTGCCAGAGCATCACGCAGATGGAACAGATGGCACAGACTCTGAGCGACATGAAGACCCAGCTCATGTGTCTCCAGGAGGCACAGACGGCTTCACAGCTTCGTCTTCAGTCGCGAGGCGACACCGGCGGCAGCAGCAGCTCGTCCCAGTGCTCCAGCACCTTTCAGCAGCCTAGACAGGTTCACCTTGTACAGGCGGAGCCGTACCAGCAGCAGCAGCCTCCTACCCCCCACCATCTCCAGACATGCAGATGGTGGTATACCAGCCAGATCAGCCTCTGGCAGTACTCCCGCCAGCCCCATACGATGCAGAGCCGTTAATGGATGTCAACGGGATTTGGTATGACCGCCCCCCAGCCTGGGATCCGACGAGACCATCCCGGATTCAGGTGGGGGAGTGGAGATACCCAGCCCCAGCAGCAGTCATCAGGTCAGGGAGGGCAGTATGGCCAGCAGAGAGATCACCAGCCGCAGCAGCAGCCCCAGCCTATCAGTCACACCAGCAGTCGTCCTTCGTTCCTCATCCCTATCAGCAGCAGGGACAGTCTTGGAGACGGTGAGCAGCAGGCTCACCCACCACACCAGCAGCAGCATCCTTCCTCCTACCCCTCTTACCAGCAGCACCAGTTCCAGCAGCCTCAGCACCAGAGAGGCTACCCGTCGGGCTCCCATGAGAGCCCCACCTTGGATGACATAGCCCGCCTCCTTACGGACCAGCAGGCTACCTTCAGACGGGAGATGGACGAGTTCCGCCAGGAGATGCGGGACCTTGTAAGAGGGAAGGCCGCCATTCCTGCACAGATAGAGCCGAATCCGAACAACCTGAAGAGGAAATCTGAGCAGGTAGTTTCCACTGAGCATGCCACTCCTAGTGATCCATTTGATGATATGTCTTCGGATCTATTTGATGCTGATTTTGTTACACTTGGGAGCGGTAGAGCACCAGCAGGCGGCGCCTCATCTGAGCGATGACTCGAGGATCCACCCAGGGCGCCAGATGAGGAGGAGGAGGAGAGCGGTACTGAGGCCGCACCTGATGACGGCGGTACTGATGCCACCAAGGATGCTGATTCCACCGGCGGTACTGAGGCCGCCGCTTCACCAGTTCGAGGAGGTGGTGCTGATGCCACCAGAGGAGCCGAGCCATCCCGCGGTACTGAGGCCGCGAGACGTCCAGTAGCAGAGCCAGCCAGTGGTGGCACTGAGGCCACCGGTGTTTGTGTAGAGAGATCAGATGTTTTTCCTCATTCTCATGTATCTCAGAACACTGTTGTGAATAAAGGAAAATGTTTAGTTTCTTCTGGTCCCACTGTGGTGCTTGATGTATGTGCAGATCCGGCCGTCGAGCCGTCTAGGCCTTTTCCTAGTCCTTCATCTGCGAAGGACCCTGTGATCCCCTTCCCTAGAGCCCTTCAGATGGGGAAGGGGAAGAAAAGAGAAAAAGACCCAAAAAAAGAGAGCAGGAGGAGTTCAGCCAGAGCATGATCGACAGATTTCACATCCAGCTGACCCTCCAGGAGGCTTTGCAGCACATCCCCCTTCTTCAGCGATCTTTGAGAGACAGGACCACAGTTAGGAGGAGGAGGAGGGACCACACTTCAGAGATTCATGTGCTGACGAAAGCCACGTGTTTCGTGATCCAGAACCGTCTGCCAGCCAAGAGGCCAGATTCAGGGACCCCGTATGTCATATGTCAGATTAGTGAGCAGAGGTTCGACCGGACTCTATTGGATAGCGGATCGTCGATCAACCTTCTTCCGGCAGCCCTTCTCGACCGCTTCGAGTTGGGCACTCTTAGACAGAGAAGGACAGTCCTTCAGTTTGCTGATCCATCTGTCAAGAGGCCGAAGGGGTTGTTGCGAGACGTTATCGTCACGATTCAGGGCCTGAAATTCCCCGTGGACTTCGTAGTGTTGGACATGGAGATTCCTGATTCAGTGGCCGATACCCCCATCATCCTTGGTTATCCGTTCTTGGCCACAGCCAAGGTGGTGACTGATCATGATAGCGGGAAGGTATACTTTCGCGTCGAGGGCGAGAGTGTACAAATAGAGACGGTCGAGGACTACAGAGCCAGAGAGAGCACGCTCAGAAGCTAGCACAGATTCAGAGCAGCTGACAGACGTCGAGCCAGACATCCACCAGGACTGTGATTTTGTGATCACAGACGACGAGGCAGCATGGGCAGATCCTGCAGCACAGGCCATCCTCTCATTTTCAGATACAGCTGATGCCGAGATGATAGCAGAGGAGAGTCTGGAGAGCACAGCCCTGGTCCAGGATACCACAGAGGCAGCAGAGCCGGTTCTTGACCGCGACACGGTTTTCAGTGATGATGGTGCTGAGGCCACCTTGTGTTACGGTGGTACTGATGCCACCGCATTTGATGCAGATCCCTCGGATTCAGAGTCTGATTGGGCAGATTGCGATGATCATATGCCAGACTTGAGTCCACTTGAGCCTACAGATGAGGAGGAGGTAGAGGCAGAGCAGATCAGAGACAGCACAGTTGAACAGCCTTCTCCAGATCCAGTTTACGAGAGTTCACTTTCTTTCTCCCAGGCAGATTTGGCAGACTTATCAGCATTGACACATTTCCTTCCGCAACCAGATTTGCCAGCGCCCAGCTGTCCAGAGCTGAAGCCGCTCCCTACTTCGCTGAAGTATCGGTTCCTTGCGGGCGAACCTGAGATGTACCCAGTCATCATCTCCGCCGATCTGACTGGAGAGCAAGAATCTCGTTTGATGGGGGTTCTTGAAAAGAACCGCAAGGCAATCGGATGGAGCGTAGTAGATCTCCATGGGATTAGTCCATCAGTGTGCTCCCACCATATCTACCTCGAGGAGGGGGCGAAGCCGTCGCGTGAGTTCCAGCGACGACTGAACCCCAACCTGAGAGAGGTTGTGATGAAGGAAATATCAAAATGGTGGAGTGCAGATTTCATTTATCCCATTTCTGACTCCAAGTGGGTCAGCCCCTTGCATGTGGTGCCCAAGAAGACGGGCATCATGACTGTGATCAGTGAGTCGGGAGAGGAGATTGCTACACGAGTACCTACCTCTTGGAGGGTCTGTGTTAACTACAGGAGACTCAACCAGGCCACCAAGAAGGACCATTTCCCCCTGCCTTTTATTGACCAGATCATTGAGAGACTGGCAGGGAAGAGCCATTATTGCTTCCTGGATGGGTACTCGGGCTACAACCAGGTGGCCATCGCTCCTGAGGATCAGGAGAAGACCACCTTTACCTGTCCCTTTGGTACATATGCCTTTCGACGCATGCCATTTGGGCTATGCAATGCCCCTGCGACTTTTCAGAGGTGCATGTTGTCGATCTTTTCGGACATGGTAGGGGAGTGTTTGGAGGTCTTCATGGACGATTTCTCGGTCTACGGTGACGGATTCGACTCCTGTCTTGACTGCCTAGACCGAGTACTCCAGCGATGTATTGAGTACCATTTGGTTCTATCTTGGGAGAAGAGTCACTTCATGGTGACTCAAGGGACGGTGCTTGGCCACATCATCTCCAACAGGGGCATGGAGGTTGTTCCGGCCAAGGTTGATGTCATTAGAAAACTCGCACCACCGTCCAATTTGAGGCAGCTACGGTCATTCCTGGGGCACGTTGGATTTTATAGGAGATTTATTCAGGATTGCCCGGCCGTTGACTGACCTCTTGACAAAAGACACCGAGTTCCTTGTCGATGACAAGTGTCTTTCGTCCTTTGCGACTCTCCAGCAGTGTGTTATTGAGGCTCCTGTTCTCCAGCCGCCTGATTGGTCTCTCCCATTTGAGATCATGACGGACGCCTCCGATTTTGCAGTAGGGGCAGTGCTGGGACAGAGGAGGGATGGAGTTCCATTTGCCATTCACTACGCTAGCCGCACATTGGATTCCGCGCAGCGGAATTACACGGTCACAGAGAAGGAAATGCTAGCTGTAGTGTATGCCCTAGATAAGTTTCGATCGTATATCATTGGATCTAGAGTGACTTTGTACACAGATCACACTGCCATCAGGTACCTCATGGCAAAGAAGGATGCCAAGGCCAGACTTACTAGATGGATCCTTCTACTCCAGGAGTTCGACATTGAGATCAAGGATAAGCCTGGAGTCAAGAATGTGGTGGCGGATCATCTCTCCCGTTTAGAGCAGCCTGAGGAGTCTGAGCAGATTGACCCCATTCGAGATACCTTCCCAGATAAGGTGATCCTTGCTATCACCTCACTCCCATGGTATGCCGATATTGTGAACTTTCTCGTTGCTGGGAAGGTCCCACAAGATTGGCCCAGGCAGAGGCTTGAGACCTTCCTTGCGAAGGCCAAGTCCTACCATTGGGAGGATCCCATCCTTTACCACGAAGGAGGGGATAGCGTCTGGCGTCGGTGTATTCCTCAGGAGGAACACCATAGCGTCCTCACTTACTGCCACAAGCTTGAGGCAGGAGGACATCATTCTGGGAGGAGAACGGCACAGAAAGTGCTCCAATCCGGCTTGTGGTGGCCTACCCTCTTCAAGGACTCAGATGAGTTCGTAAAGAGGTGTGCTGACTGTCAGAGGATGGGCACTTGTGGACAGCGTGATATGATGCCGATGCAGCCCATTCACTTCTTTGAGGTTTTTGACGCATGGGGCATCGATTTCATGGGTCCATTCCCTAAGAGTCGGGGATTTGAGTACATTCTGTTGGCCGTGGATTATGTTAGTCGTTGGGTTGAGGCTATCCCCGCCCGAGCCGCTGATGCGAGGACAGTTTGCAGATTTTTGAGGAAGCACATCATCACACGGTTCGGGGTTCCACGAGTTCTGATTTCTGATGGGGGGTCTCATTTCATCAACGACCAGGTGAAGGCCCTTGCTAGCGAGTTCGGTATAGACCATCGTGTTGCCACACCTTACCATCCACAGACGAATGGTCTAGCCGAGGTGTCGAATAGGGAGATCAAGACGATATTGCAGAAAGTCGTCCGCCCTGACCGAAAGGATTGGTCACAGCTTTTGGACTTGGTCTTGTGGGCATATAGGACGTCTTTCAAGACACCATTGGGCACATCTCCCTTTCGCCTCTTTTATGGCAAGTCGTGCCATTTACCTGTTGAGCTGAGGCACAAGTCACTTTGGGCAGTTACAGATATTCTTATGGATCCAGATGGTATGGGAGACCAGAGGAGGGCAGAGTTAGCCGCCCTGGAGGAGCTTAGAGATACAGCTTTCTCAAACAGCCTACAGTATAAGGAGAGAGTGAAGGAGTGGCATGATTCTCATATCAGCCACAAGCATTTTGAGATTGGACAGAGAGTATGGATGTTTGATGCGAGGCTACGTCTATTTCCAGGGAAGCTACAGAGTAAATGGAAGGGACCCTACTTGGTCAGAAAGGTACACGACAACGGTAGTATTGATATATCTGAGTTGTCTTCTGAGAGTACCTTTCGAGTGAACGGCCAACGGCTCAAACCATTTCTAGATCATGAGCCGCGGGTCGTTGATCTTGCCCCTATTCATTTTGCGTGAGATGTGGTCTTTGACTCACATCTAATGCATCTCACGCCTGAGTTTCACTGATCTTCCGCCTTGTATAGATCCAGATGTCCATATCACTACATTCTTTAGTCCCACATCCCTTTCTTCATCTTGTGATTATGCTATACTTAGGGAGCACTTTACCCTAAGTATAGGGGGGATGTGAGACCTTTTGAGTATTTCTTTTGTTTCTGCCTACCCCTGTTTTGCTGCCTATACTTAGGGATCTTTCACCCTAAGTATAGGGGGGGTAGACCCTGTACATTCTCCACTCGGTTTTCCCTTAGTGTACAGCCTGCTATATTTAGGATTATTTAATCCTAAGTATAGGGGGAAGACCCGAGACCCTTTTGACTTTTCATTCATTCGTCTTTGTATATAGCCTTTCTTTTCACTTCCCTATACCTAGTACGAGTTATGTCTTCTTCATCGCTCTTGACTCTGAGGACATCGTTCGAGCTAAGTATAGGGGGGGTGTATATATTTCATATATACTTTAGCCATAACTCGTACTTTGTAAGCGTGTTAATAAATAAAATGGCTAAAAATCACAAAAATTAAAAAATTTTCATGTACATAAACATTCTTTTATTTGCACATAAATAGCTAGTGTACAAATTATTTTTGTAAAAATGATTTCAAAAATCTTTTGTGTAAAGCTTGTGTAAATATTTTTGGTATCAAAATTACGTATATAGTACAAAATTTTTCCAAAATGTTTTGAAAATCAAAAGTTTGCAAAAATCTTGTGTAAATGTGTGTAAATATCTTTTTGCAAAACTTGCACTTCATGCATCATCCATTCATGATTTCAAAACATTTTTCAAAAATTTTGCATGTTTGTAAAATTTGTGTAAATAAGCATCTTTTTGTACATATGTATATAGTTTTCTGGATGATAGTTGACATTTAAACTAGCCTGGAATCAAATTGAGAAATGGAGCTCGATTAAGATCTTAATCCACCTAACTTCTAAGAGGAACCTTATAGGGCTTAGGTTTAAGGCTTTTCAGGTCCATGGTGACTTAATTCTTTGAGTCCACTAGGCTGTGATCACATGTCATCTCAATGAGCCTAAGTAGAGCACTTAACAACAACACATGACTCATATAGATTATGGCTTTACTTGGACACCAGCACTATGCACCAAGCTCTCTACGGATGAGGTGGTAAGGAGGCAGTCTTCCTTGACTTGGGGTAGCATATGAGGGTAGTACTTCTAGGCGGAACCTCTCTTCTTCTTTTAGTGAAGGAAGTGCGTCTCAACTTGGTCTGGTTGCCATGAGGTCTAACAACGGGAGTTGTGGGTTGCAATAAAGCTTCAAAAGAGGGATAGTCTACTGGCTCAAGAGGAAAAACTCCTTGTATATATGCTGCACATGTATATGTTGTACATATGCACTTGAAAAAAAATGTGTGCAAAAAGAAAATAACTCCAAAAAAGTGGTGGGTCTGATAGAAAATGATAATCCCACCGGAGTATGTATATAGAGTGCAATAAGCAAAGCTTGAGTTCATGATCCACCTGATGTATCTTGCAGCAGGGAGACTTGGCTACACTGGTCAAGCTCCCAAGGGTACTTGGCTACACTGGCCTTGACCCATTCTCTTCTTCCTCCTCTTCTTGAGCCGGTTGAACTTGAACTTAGAAGGGAATACCCCGCTCCTCGAGGAAAGAGTGGCCAGATTGAGGTCATAGAGTTACCTTGTTGGGGAGGGTTGTCAAGTTGCCATTTCTGAGGTGGAGAGCTTAGACCTCACATTCACAGGACAAGAAAAGATTCATGGTCTTCAGGGTTTGTGATTGATGACTTGTTCTGACCTGGAGCAGTGAGGAGTCTTGGTTATAGATTAGTGGAACTTAGAGGCTGTTGAGTTTTAGACTTAAGTCCAAATAAGGTTCCGACACATTAATAATCCAAAGATCTAATCGAGCTCCATACGCCAATTTAATGAAGGCAAGTTTAATAATCAACCTTGATCCATGTACATCCTCGTTTTCTTTTTCTTTCTTTTTTTTCACTTCTTTTTCAAATAAGTGTTTGCTAAGGGACTAGCAAAGTTAAGTATAGGGGGGTGATGAATACTCATTCATCACTCTTTATTCTTATATTTTATCTACAAAAACTTTTGCAAATGCATGTAGATATGTGTAAATAGAAATAATTACCAAAAGCATGCATTGTGTAAAAACCTATAATTAGCATGTTTTTGTGCAAAAATAAAAGAATAAAGATTAAAAAGAAAAAGAGGGAAATATTTAGAATAAATATTGAGCAACCTAACCCAAGGGAGGGCTCAGCATGGGCCTGACCGCATAAAAACCAAAGTAGAGGGAGATAGGGGCTCATGTGTAAATATTTATGTAAATAAATAAAAATATTTTCCTCACCAAAAATAGGCTTGTACATATTTATAAATATAAAAACAAAAGATAAAAATAGGAAAATCAAAAAGAACAAAAATATCACTATGTACATAGACTCACCTACATATTTATTTAGCCCTATAAAGAAATAAAATTAATCTTTATAGTTTTTATTCTTTATTATATAGTGTAAATAAATAAAATAAAAACAATTAAAACAAAAACAAAATAAAAACAACAAAATTAAAAATACAAATACCATGTATATAAGTGTATATATGTATTTATTTTACCTATGTATATAAATAATAAAAATAAAATAAAAATATCTTTTTATTCCTTATTTTATAATGAAAATAAATAAAATATAAAATAGGAATAAAATTGCACAAAAATAAATAATTAAAAAAATCAAAAATTAAAAACCCTAATAGTGTACATATACCTATATATTACATACTATGTATATACCTTATTTTTATTTCCAAAAAAATAATAAAAAATCACTAAAAAATAGAAGAAAATAAAAGAAAAATATTTTGTGTTTTGAGTTTTTGCTAAATCGGCCCCTAGCTACCCTTAATTTTCACTTCAAGATCCAGCCACGTGGCCTGTTTCTATTGGGTCCTGGGGATGTTGACCGCCCGGTCAACTACCCCCCCCCCCCCCCAGGACCACCTCCTACGGATTTAGGCGCCCGACCCGACTTCCCTAATTTCTAGCGCCTAAACCCGATTGAATCCCACCTAAACCCCGGGTCCGTTTCACTCCTGCCACATCCGACATCCTCTCCGGGGCATCCACCTCGGGATCCGCGCGCCTCCACGCCCTACCCGAGCCATCTTTCCCAGACCCCTCCAGCGTATATAGCCGAGCTCCACCACCTCATTTCCCTATCTTTGGATCCTTCGTTCCACTCCCAGTGACCTCCATCACATCGGCGAGAGTGACAGCTCGTCTCCCGTGGTGTCGCAGCGAGGAAGGAGGGCGAGACCATCGATCCGGCGAGCTTCGTCGCCGTCGCTCCGCCATCAGCTGGAGCTTGAGCCTCGGAGGGAGACGCTCCTCGAGGCGACGACCAGGAGCTTCCCCATCTCCTCCACAGTCTCTTCGACCACCCAGGTAACCTTGTAGGTCCTTATCTTTCTTCGATTTCCATTTACGCCCAATTCGTATCGCCGCCGTCTCTAGCTGATTCTGACCATCCCCTCACTCCGTTCGATCATCGGAATCGTCCATCGCATCCGCCTCCCTGCGACGCACCTTCTTCACCCCTCCATCCAACCCAGCTCGCACAGGAGCTGGGAGTCGAGCTCCTCCGTCCACCCCCTTCGCCGGAGCCCGCCATTTCGACTCACGAGCCACCGTCACCTCGCCTAACCGGGTCGAGGTAGTTTGCCCTCGACCCGCGAGTCTTCTGGTTCGCTTTGCAGGTCCAACGAAGGCCATCTGAGGCCCTTCGTCATCCAGCCATGAGGCTCAGCTCCGCCGACCTCGCCCGAGCTCCTCGGAGCTCGGCTGGATCATCGGAGCCTACCGGCAGACGCGGGAGCACTCCACGTTTTTTCTCCGACCTCCAGAGTGCTCCCAGGAAGAGCCTAGCGCACACCCGAGGCCGGCGAGACTTGCCGGGGACCTGTTCTTCCAGCATCCTCAGTCGCCGTTCGATTCGTCCTCCAGCTCCAAACTTCATCTGAACCGTCTATCAGGGGAGCAGCAGTCACCGCCCGATCATCAGGAGGATCGATTCCAGCCATCCGATGCGCCAGGTTTAGCCGCAGGAAGCCACAGCCGCTCGATCAGACACGTGGTTGATCCCCGAGCGTCGGATCACATCAAGGACCCTAGTGTTGGAGCCGCAGCTGATCCACACCGTAGATCCCTCCACGTGGTATCCATCCAGCTGGTCCACATAATAAAGGGTAATTTGCCCTTAGGCCCTCTTAGTTATTTTATTTCGTTTTTAGTCTTGTAAATATTTAGCGTAGTTGTTTAAGTTTTGGTACATTTGCATAGAGGACCACGTACTTTATTTTCCTTGCATTTATGTCCCTGTGCGTTGTATGACGCGTGCTTCGTCACGTGCTTTTCTGGTTTATTTGCAACTCATGACCCTGTAGTTCTGGCTGTTATCAATGGAATGAATGTTTTAGTTTATTTGCATTTATACCCCTGTGTGTGGTTTATTTGAGCATGTGTGTGATATTCGTGGGTATTTTGCAGATAAGCCCTTGGACTTTTGGTACCTGTTACCAATAAGTCCTCGGGACTTATTTTTATTGCATTTGGGTCACTGAGTGCCCCAGGCACGCGCGTGGCGCGTGTTTCGCTGGGTATTTTGCACCAGACCCCCCAGGCTCGCGGGTATTTGCACTTTGGTCCCTGTGCATTGTGCCCTCTCTTTATTTTTGAATAAAATAGCAAATTACCTCCAAATCAAATGAAAATTGGATACATGGCTCCTACCATGGTGTAAAATTTTCGAGGATTTTTGAGGACATTTTTGTTTTCATTTGTTATTTTTAAAAAATCAAAAACCTTCATTTTTGCTATTGTCTAACTTTAAAAACCCCAAAAAAATATTAAAACTCACTTAAAAATTCACAAAAATTATCTACTGTTTGCCTTGCTCAGCTTGATTTTCTAGCCAATTTTGGCTATTTTTCATTACTGAAAACCACTAAAAATTGAAAAACACATAAAAACTTATAAAAATTCTAATAATTAAGCCAAAAACCCAAAAACAATAAAATTGGTGCCTAAATTTTCTTCATTTTGTCTTCTTTACAGGAAAATTACCTCCTAGCCATGTTGGGGCTCTTAGATATTTTATCTAGGCCTTTTTGGCTCGGCTAGACAGTACCATTTATTTCAGTCACTGTTTGATTTTTAGAAACTTAAATAAACATTAGAAAATTCTCAAAAATTCACCAAAAACACTAAAAAAATAAAACACATAAAAATATTTTTGTTTGAATTTTTGGTTGATTTTTAGTGCTTTAAATAAATTATTAAAGTGTGTGTTTCCTTGTTTTTCTCATTTTCTTAATTAGCTAAAAATCCAAAAAAATATAAAATAAATTAAAAATCACTAAAAATAGTCTGTTCTTTTATTTTATTCCTTTTTACTACTTCGTAGGCTGAAAGGCCAACCCGTGCTCCTTGAGTTCGACCCTGGTCGCTATACCAGGTTAATCCAATAGCAGGACCGCTCTCGTGCTTCGAGTGATTTTTATATATATCATTGGTTCATTTTTCTTGATTGACATAGCTTAGTGATCGAGGTCACAACGACCATTTTTGTACCTTTGCCTAGATCATTTGGCTCGTCATCAGGAGCCAAAAACCATTTAATATCAAATGTTCGTAAACCATGGTTCGATTTTGTGTCAAAGTGTTCTTGCATCTTATGCACGGACAATGTATCTCATCTTCTTCACCTCCTACAATATGATAGAGCGACTCATGTCGAAATGCCCAGTCTAAGAATCCGATAACTCCTTTGTTATATGTCTGATAATCATCGAATCTTTTGTTCATCCAACTTTTGTCCATTGCCTAAAGGTAAGATCCAAAGTTAACTACAGTAACGTATGATAAGTTTCAATATTGTATGGTAAGTTGTATTTTTTTAATCCTCTAAACTAAACTAATAAGCATTTAACTCCTATGTTTCTAATCTAACTATGTCTTAAAACAACACTTACAAGCATTTAACTAAACTAATAAGCATTTACCACAAAAAGCATTTAATTATAAGCAAGATTATCCACTATTTTTTAATCTACTATCTTAAGCATTTGACTTAACTAATAAGCATATTAAAAATGTGCAATCATAAGCATGATGAATATATTAAAAACAATAAAAAAACTTACAACCAAGTAATGGATGATTATAATGGTTGAAATCAAGGCGTAGGGAGGTGGGAGACCGCTTGGAAGACGGCGGGCGGAGGGTGACCGGTGGCGGCTGAGGAGGAGGGCGATGGGGCGGAGAGGACGAGCGAGCGGAGGAGGAGGGCGACGCGGCGGATAGGACGAGCGAGCGGAGGAGGAGGGCGAGATAACAAGGGGGCGAGAGGGAGGAGGAGATAGCGAGGGGGTGAGAGGGAGGAGGAGGAGGGCGACCGGGCGGAGGGCACGGCGGCGGCAGTGCACGAGTTGAGGACGAGGAGGAGGAGAGGGCGAGAGGTTGAGAGCCGTTATCGAGTGGAGAATGAGGAATGGAGTCGCCGGAGGGGTATATGACCATCGGGGACGGTCGTCCAACCGTCCCCTATACGAATGATCGGGGACGGTTATAAGTGAACCGTCCCCTTTGGTTGAATATATTTGGAGTTCGCGCTGATTACAAGGGCTGAGGCGACGGTTATGCAACCGTCCCCTATAACCAACTATCGGGGACGGTAGTAACCGTCCCCTATAGTTTCGTATAAGCGACGGCCACAGTGGAGTAACAGAGACGGTTATAACCGTCCCCTAAAGTACCCGGGTAGATAAAAAACCAAGCTGGGGCTAGCCTAGTTAGGGACGGTTATATAACCGTCCTTAAAGGTCATATTAATGGCGACGGTCGCTAATGACCGTCGCTATTACAGTAGAGAGGGGACGGTCCGCTACTGACCGTCTCCGATACTGTTATTGGGGACGGTTGCTCCATGACCGTCCCCAATATGCGTCCCCAAAGGACGTCCAGTTTGTAGTGTTAATAAAAGTTGTACATAATATTTTCTAAATAATAAAAATACTTATGAGATAAATTATTGTATATAATACATATAATACCACTCATAAAAAGCCAAACAACAAGAACTTGACAAATCAATTCTGGCTCCATACGAACTCAGAGTATAACTTTTTCACTGTATATTATTTTTGTATAAACTCAATTTTGTATTTTTCTATATTTTATTACCTACAACTTTCATGTACAAAATTTCTTTATTTGAGATCTCCCCCTACTTTATTCCTTGTCGACATAGTCATCAAGATGCCTAGGTCTCGGGGTTTAGGGTCATAAAATATCTTTGATATTTTCTTCTTTTCCTTTTCTTTTCTTCATTCTATAATTTTGGTATTAAAAATTGTATTTTATACACAATATGTACAACAATGTATGAATGTTAATTTGCCTAAGTTAGAGGTATTTACATGCATTTACTAGGGTTTTTAAGGCCAAAATGATAGTGTAAATGTGATGAAAAGGAGATTTATCACCCCCCTATACTTGCCATTGGTAGTCCCTAGCAAACACTTATGCAATAAGTGCAGAAAATGAAAACAAAGGAAAAGAAAAAGAAAGAAAGTGGATTAAGTTTAATTGTCAAACTTGTCTTCACAAAATCAAAGTTTCGATCTTAAGTCAAACCTTTGGAATTTTAGTGCGAGCGAAACCTTATTGGGAATCGGATTTGAAACAACAGCCTTCGAGAATCCTAAAACTCTGATCAAGTCCCCTCAATAGCTTGGTCGGAATACTTTTAACTCATGCGTAAACTCTTATGACTATGAATCTTACTCGTACAGTGTGTGTGATAGTGGCTCAACTCAACTAAAATGACAAAGAGAAAGACTTCTCCAGAATGACAACCCAGTGATTCCCCAATCCAGCAATTCCTTCTTCGAGGAGCAGGGTATTCCCTTCTAAGTTCAAGTGACAACTAGCTCAAGAGGAGGGGGTGAAGAAAAGAATGGATGGTAGCCAGTGTAGCTACCTATCCTAGGATGCATGACCAGTGTACTCAAGTCATCCATTTACGGGCTCACAAGGTATGACTTTGAAGTTCAAGCTTGCTTATTGACTATACAAATATATACACTCCGGCAGGCATTTTATTTTCATTCAGGCATGTCCACTTTTTTGGAGTTTTTGCTTTTTGTTTTTTTTTCTTTTTTTTTTTGAAATACTATATATGGCACCATTTACATAAGGAGTTTTTCCTCTTGAGCCAGTATACTATCCCTCTTTTGAAGCATTATTACAACCCACATTCTCTTGTTTTTAGACGTCTCTGCCACTGGACGAGTTGGGGTGCAGTTCCCTCCCTAGACGAGGATAAATGTTTCCACTTGGGTGTGTCTCATACTGGCAAATCCAATCCCCTCACCACTCTAACTGAGTTGAGCCAAGTGAAAGGTGCAGGTGTCCAAGTTAGGTCATTATCACAAAGAGTCGTGTATGTGCTCTGAAATATTCTACTTAGGCAGTCAAGAATCCATTGAACCAAGTCTCACAATTCTCAAAGAATTAAGTCAACTAGACCTGAAGTACCTCTATTTCAGCTCCTATAAGGTTCCTGTGATTAGGTAGATTTAAGGTCCAACGAAGCTCCAATCTTCAGATTTTACTTAGACTTGTTCAATTATCAAACTTAATCCGAAAAATGTGAACGCTATGCAAATGCTATATTTTTGTGATGTAATTTTTATAGTTTTGAACTTTTATGGATTTTTGAAAAGAGATGCATATGCATTTTTTTGTATTTTCAAACAGATTTTTTTGAGTCCACAAGAATATGTTCACAAGTCATCTTGATTAGCTTAAGTAGAGTATTTCGAAATGCATACACACGACTCTTGCTGATAATGACCAAACTTGGACACCACCTCTGCGCTGAGCTCGATTTTAAGGAGGTGGTGAGGGTAGGATTCTTTATCTTGAGTAAGCACACATGTCGAAATATACATCTCCCAAATAGGTGTCTAGTGCCTCCAACCCGGTCTAGTGGCATGGACGTCTAAAGACAGAATGTTGTGGGTTATAATAAAGCTTCAATTGAGGGATAATCTATTGGCTCAAGCGGAAAAATTCCTTATGTAAATGCTTATGTATAAACTATAAAAATGCAAAATCAAAAACTCAAAAAAGAATATAAGGGGGAAAGTTAATGAAAAATCAAATCCTTTCAGAGTATGTACAAAATAAGAAAAGGCATTATTCTTCAAAGTCAAATATCTCAAGGTTTCCTGCAGCAAGAGACTTGACTACACTGGCCGAGCTCAATAGGATATGTGACTACACTGGTCACAGTCCATTCTTCTCTCTATCCCCTCTTCTTGAGCCGATTGTGCTTGAACTTAGAAGGAAATACCTCGGTCCTCGAGGAAAGACTAGCTAGATTGGAGAATTAGGGTTATCTTGCAAAGGGAGATTGTTCCTTGCTATTTCCGATGAGAAGAGCTACACCCACTTACATTGTACAAGTAAAACTCATAGTCATAAGGGTTTGCATATGAAAAGACTTATTCTGACATGGCTATTGAGGTGACCAGAATAGAGGATTGTGGAATTTAAGGGATGTTAAGTTTTAGATCCTATTCCGAATAAGGTTCCAAAAAAACTAACAATCCAAAGGTCTTAACAGAACTCTAAACTTTGATTTTGTGAAGACAAGTTTAATAATCATTATCACTCTAACTTTTATTATTTTCCTTTTCTTTATTTTCTCTTTTGCATCGTGTATTCTTCTAATAAGAGTTTGCTAGGGACCGGCAAAGGTAAGTATAGATGGTGATGAATTTCTATTCATCTACCTTTATTCTTCCTTTTGTATTTAAATCCTTAGCAAAACACCAGTAAATAATACTAATTTTATACAAACAAACATTCTGTATTCATCTGTAATTTATACATACTTACCCGTATTTAAATCCGAAATAAAAGAATAAAGAAAATAAATTAGAAATAAATGAAGTGTCAAAGATACTAAATGACCCTAAACCCCGAAACCAAGTCAATATTGACTTGGTTGACAAGGAATAAGTAGGGGGAGATAACGGTCAAATACACAACATAAAACCCTAATTATTTACCCTGAAAATGCCTATTTTTGCACTATTTTATTCTTTATTTTACATATCTCAAATAATAATATTTTCAATATGAAACTTATACATAAAAATACAAAGAAAGTTATAAAAATAATAGCCAATAAAAAATGCACATTGCAACTGACACATATAGATGAAAAGGTCGCAAATCGAACTTCACATATCAATATCTTCTCCATATGAAGTCAAATTGAACCAAATTCACCTCCACTATATTCTAAATTAAATTATCTATCTAATAAAGGAAGTTTTCATTTAAAAAAGATCTAAGATATAAAAGTCAACTTTCTAGGATACCATTGTACTTTGTATTTGTATATATTATTCATATAATTTATTCTTTAAATTTTTAATCTTCTTATATTTTTAAATAATTGAATACATTATTTGAAATATATTAAAAATATAAATACAAAATGTAACTATTAGAAAGACATTAAAATAAATAATACAATATAATATATAGGTATATTATGCCTATAATGTATATACAAACAATTATTTATGTATGTAAATAAAATCAGAAAAATAAAAAAAATTATCTAAATATGTATTTAAGTATATTATAAATATAAAAAATATTAAAATAGGATAGTAAGTATTAAAAATAAAAAATAAAAATAAAATACCCAAAACACAAGTAAATATACTTCAATATACACTTGTAAAAATTAATGCCTAACCAATAAGGTTGTATAAATAAATAAAAATCATAATAAAAGAGTTTGAAAAATAGGAAACATATTTAATGTTTTGAGTTTTAATTAACTAAATTAATTTACTATTTGTTATCGAATTAATAAAATACTTAAATTCTGCTTTGTCCTCATCCAGTCCTACGTGTAGTCAACTTCCCTGCCTTCAACTCCGACTCTGTCTGAGCTCACCAGAATCCCATCTTTCTCCATTTTTCACTCCTCCATATGTCCTTCCACCTTGAGATCACCCCCATCCTACAATCACCACGACCCTCACGCCCATCTCCTAGCCTCCACCAACCTCCATCTCCCTTCACGCAATCTCCTCCCAAAGTCGCCTCTTTCTCTATGTATAAATAAGGATCCCCCACTTATTTTTTCTTTTTGATCCATCTTCTTCCATTGTAACCCCAAAGGGACCCTCTATGATTGAATCATTGGTGACAACAAGTGATTCCCAACCTTGTCGGTGAGGATAAGGCGGAGGAATGGTGAGATTCAGATGTCGTCGGAGCTCCGCTCAGGTGAGGTTCTTCTGCTCCAGGTAACCCATGTTGAGCTGCTAGTTAGGATAATTATTAGCATTCCAGTTACATAGAATAGTTCTAGGCATAGTTTAGTTGATTTCCATTTATTTTCGTGTATTTTAGTTGCATCAAAGTTCTCCAGAGCTTAGAGCTCCGACCATTGTTCTTGTGTGCTCCGACTGGTATCTTGACCCCCAAACCATATCATCATCTTATCCCTTCATTTCTCCACACTGATCATGCCCTTGCACAACCCGATATAGCTCAGATCGTGGAATTAAAGCACCATCCTCTATCATTCATCGGAGCTCTCCGTCCACCTGCATTTCTTGTGTTAAGCTTCAATTTTTGGATCGAGGAGAAAGCCCTCGAGCCCCTTAGTATTTTTATGCACGAGATACCACCTAGAACCTCAACTAGAGCTCGGATTGAACAAAGAAGTGGTTCCCAGATGGCATGAATCAAACCCGACCTCTAGGCCTCTTTCGACGAGGCTCGGAGCTCTTTGACCCCTCTTGCGGATGTACAAGGCTTCCAGGAAGCCTTGGGGCTAGTCAGCATCACTGGAGCTGCTCGGAGTTGATAGAAATAGCATATCAAAGGAACATGTTCTCCCACCTGCCTCCTCTACCGTCAGATGCGAACTTTGGCCCATATTTAATCAGGGCTATTGAAATTATAAGAAGTGACATCCGAGCTCTACCATCGAATCATAAGTGGCATCGACGTGACACGTGCTCAGTCATCCATCTCTGCCATCACGTTCTGTATACGCCTATTTGTGTTTCTTTTCAATATTGTAAATATCAAATTAAGTGTAATATTGTGTGTAAAAATTGCAATTAGGACTTGTGTTTTCTAGTAATTACATTAAGTCCTTCCACCTCACGTGTAGCGACACGTGAGGCTCTGTAAATTTTGCATGTGTAACCCTATAATTCTAGGACCTGCTATTAAATGAAGAGAACGTTTATATAAATTGTAATTAGGTCCCTGAACCTGTAACATTTTATTTTCCTCTATTTTTTTACCATAAATATTTTTGTTGCTCAGAAAATTGTAGGAAAAATATCATAGATGCATGATACCATGCTCAAGTTCGTAAAATTTTTACTTGGCATTTTTAGTTAATTTTCTTATTTTCTAAAAATAAAAAGCATATTTTCTCCCTGTTTAGCCTAAAATTCATAAAAAAAATTATAAAATTCTCTCCAAAAATGACAAATCAATACAGTAGCTATATTAATATATTATCGACCATATAAGCAACAATCACCAAATAATATAAAGTAAAAATTCTAAAAGTCATAAACCCCTAAAAACTTTATAAATATCAAAAATCATTTAAAAACCAAAAAAATATATCTTTATATTTTTATTTTTTATATTACATAAACTATTAAAAATAGTTTTAGGTTAAATTTGGGCTTATTTATATTTATTAAACCTAAAAGAATCTCATATAGTTATACTATTCACTATTTTACTATGTTTATTACTTTTAAAATACATAAAAATTAGTAAAAAAATCTATAATATCAAAAGTAGAGAAAATATAAAAATCACAAAAATATTTCATTTCATGTATTTTGACTATATTTTAAAATATTTAAAAATATAATAACTTACATAAATTATACATTATGTATATTACTTATATAACATATAATATCATTTATTATTATTATATAACTACATATTTTATATTAAAAATCAAAAAGAAATAAAAAATGTGCAAATTTAAAATTGACTAAAAAATTAAAAATTAAAAATATATAAAATAATTAAAATTCCATAAAAAAAACTAAACATAATTAAAAACCCACATAAAAATAAAAAAACAAAATTAATAAAAAAATAAATAAGAATATAATATTAATTAGTATTAATTTCAATCTATACAGTTTGCTCCTTGTGTTTAACCTCTACACATACTTCTACATATACACGCTTATTGTAGCGATATAATAATTTTTAACTAACATTCGTATTTATTGAATCATTTATCATATTATGGGTTAATTGTTGGTTGATTTGTGACTAATCATCGTAACGATTAGGGTTCCAACCTTTTTAGGAACCTTAGGTCAATACTTGCGCACCAGGTTTCCGACGGAAGGGAATCATCTGAGTCAATACATTTGGTCATGGATAATCGTTACTAGTTACATAGTTCTACGGGTTTTTATTTAAATGTCAATTCCTTTTTGATGAATCTGTGATTCAACATGCTAAAATTGGTCAATTAAGCTATGTTCCCTAAAATCCATAGGCGTTTAATACTTAATATATCATCATTAGCATTCATACATTTGTATATAAAATTTGTATTTCATCATGCATAATTACATAAAATAAGGAACCAAAAATCCAAGTATAAAATTGACCTAAAAAGCTACTAACTCCCCTATTTTTAATTAATTCATTCTAATTCTGATTGACCTGAAACTATTCCATTAATGTAGATATTACTGACAAGAATAAGTAAAAAAATACAAAAAATTGTTAACTTAAAATAAGCGACAAATAAACTCAGTACCTAATTTCACATTAGCCAAAATAAACGTGCATATCTTCCTCATACAGTGTTCGATTTTGGTCTAATCACTTTTAAAATACTCTATTTTCAAATACCTTCAAAACAAGATCAATTTCATAAAATTCGGAGCTCATATGTGGAGTTGGATTTTGGGCCTCTTTTACGCATTTTATCCCTTTTCAATTTTTACCCTAAGTTTTTATGTACATAATTAACCCTTTTAATTTTATTTCTTCTTCATTTGTGTTTTTTGATGAAAGTTTTATTAAGTGTCATAAAAATCTAAATCTAAGTTAAGACTGAAATCAAAGAAACTGACTGTGTCTAAGTGACCTTTGTGAGTATGTACTAAATTTGCTTGTTTCGTGTTTCCATTTTATTTTCCTAATTTCTCTTTTACTAAAAATCCAAAAAAAATAGATTAATGTGTAATTAAGTATCTTTTATTTTTTTTCATGTTTTTTAGAATGTTTATCCTCTTTAAAAATCATTAAAAATTACAAAACCCCAAAAAGCTGGTTTTCTATACACATGGGGACCACCAAAAATACCATTTTGTACCGATGACCCCTTTTGCTCCCATTCCTTCATGAAAGTTGAAGATCTCATCGAGACGAACAACTTTTGTGAAGGAAATTTTTTGATATGAGGTCCCCTTCTATTTCTTTTCCATTTTTTTTTGAAATTATTTTTGGGGTGACACATGGCAGCCCCACTCCCTCTCTCCTCTCTCCTTCCCCCGGGTCACTTGCCAAGCATGTGACCCCTTTTCTCCCCTTCCAACCAATCTACCTCTCTCCTCCCCTACAACGTCTCTGCCACCCCTTCCTTTGTAACCACCGCCTCCGCCTCACGTGTAATGGCCATCGCTGCGTCCACTCCCCTTCTCCGGTCACTACGACCACCACCACGTAACACCCTCCCCCTACATCCTCCTATATAGTCGTGCTTCTGCCTCCTTCCAGCCTATCCGCCCTCTTCCTCCAGCTCAGTCAGTGACAGCAGCTGACCCCCCTCCCCCCTCACGGTGAGATCCGAAGGCTTATCCTTTGTTGCAGAGCTTCCAAGCTTTGCAAAAGCTTTGAGGCTCTTTCATCGGCCTTCTGAAGCGATCACCAGGAGCAGCGCCTAGCAACTCCAGCCCAGGCATCTGTTTTTTTATTCCACTTTGATTCCCCTTCTCCATCTATACTTTATCATTCGCTGCCCTTGATCATCGTCTCCTGCAGCCACCGCTGCATGCTCCCCCCTTCCAGTTGTAGGTCTCTCTCCGCGCACTGTGTGGCCTCCATCTCCGCACCCACAGTCCTCCTGCGCATCGCCGTCGCGTGACCCTGACCTCTTGTCCGTGCCGACATGCCACCTCCTTGGCCAAGTCGCCACCGCCCCTTCCAATGAGTTCCCTTTTGTGCTCATCGTGACTCCACCTCTGTCGCACCTACATCTGCGATGCTCCTCTGTCGCGACAATCGTTCCTCTGCCCGCCCACAGTCCGTGTGCTAAGCCACCTCTCCCTCACGTGAGCCACACGTGGAGAGGGGTGAAAGTTGTGAAGCAACCCTTCCGTCTCTTCAAATATACCAGAAGAACCCCCACCAGCAGCGTGCACGTGCGTCGCACGTGCACGAGGAGCAAATTGCACTCGTGCCCCCCCCCCAAATCTACCAGCAAAACATAAGTCAGCTCCTACCAGTTGGAGTTCAAGTGTGCGGCACATGACTGATGGGCAAATTATAGATTCCGCCCTCCAAGTTCTAAGAATAAGAAGAAGACCCTCCAGCCAGAAGTCAAGAGTGTACCATGTGCATTCCTTAGGTAAATTACGCAAGGACCCTCGCCAATTTCAGAACTTCTCAAAAATACCCACGCCTTAGGTATTTTACAGGAAGGCCCCTCTGACTTTTAGAAACTACAGATAAGTCCCTCTAGGGACCACTATGAAAGAAAATTTTATTTTTATTTACATTTTAGTCCCTAGATCTTTATTTTAGCATAACTTTCTCGTATGGACTCTGATTTTTACGCGCAATATGTTGACTTGAAGCTTATTCCATGCTCTTTCATTATGCATAACTGTGGACTTATTTGAAGACATTTATTGATTAATTTGTGGATATTTGTTAACATATGCAGATTCAATTATCAATATATTTGTGTAATATCTTATTGAGAAGATTGTTGGCTTAATTTGTAGGACTTCGATAAAGCATATTTTGATAAAATAATTCTATTGCATTACTTGATAATTAGGAAGTAATTATTCTGCTTAGGGGCCCAATTAATCAGATTTATCTTTGTAGGAATGCCAAAAAGGAGGAGTTAATTCTTTGTTGAACGATATTTCATTAATCCTCTCATAATTTGTGTTGAGTATTATTGAGGAATTTGATCTATTGCAGAAGCTCATTTCAGGATATTAAAAATCTTTGATCTCTCTTTGAGGATTTAATATTCGCAAGCTAATCTATTCACTTGGATTAATTGATTATCAATTCGAGGATTAAATAATAGGGAATTTCGAGGTCAAAATATTCTTCAATAAAATCATTGTATGATCTCATTGATAACTTCTTTTATCCTACATCCTAGAGTTAAACAGACAAATATTTCTTGAAATTATATCCTTTGATCGGTGATTAAATTTTGAGAATATAGATTAATATTGTTTGGATTTAAAGATCACAAGTCACAGATCCCGAGCTTCACTTCTGTTTACTTTATTCGCATCGCATCATCATCATTGCATCACATTTCTTTTCGTTCATTTTAGCTTTGGTTATCTGGCATCTAAATTATCCTAGCATTTAATTAATTATGTAAATTAATTTAAAACCATGCAACTAAAAATCACCATTCCATGTGTTCGACCTTGTTATACTTACCAAGAAAAATTCTCCACAACATTCAAAGATTGTGGTTTTTTATTGATCGACATCTGTCTCTTATACTACAACTTTCGACAATTAAAGAGGCAAATTCGAGCTTCATCACTTTTCTCATGGAGGTGAATCCAAGTACTTATATGTAGGGCCAGCACTTATATTTGCCTAGAAGTCACGTCGGTGTGGAAAGATGAGCTTGGATTGTAGTTTAATGCTGCTTAGGGTCACAACTCAAGCCTGATGTTAGTAACATGCCTTCTCAAGAGGAGTTACATAGAGCTCACAAGTTTCATCATCAGGCAGAACACTAGAATACATTGTACAACATAAAGCACAACAACGCGAAACCGGGGACACATAGCTGTTCAATGCCATGGCAGAAAAATCGCCAAGATGCCAAGAGGAGCACTAAGCAGCGCACACAGCATACGGTGAGCTAAAGTGGCATTAATCTCTCGACTGGGTTATTTACGGTTGTCCAAGTCTCTATCCGAGTTTCCAAGGAAACATGCTTCTCCTTGGAGTTTATTTTTCTTTATCAATAAACTTATACTCGAAATGATTCATATGAGATCACTTAGGCACTTATCTCAAATGTCGTAGCACCAGATTACAAATGAACTTCTATAGGTTCATTTTAATCACCGAGTAGTGGTTCAAGTGAATTCTGTAGGAAAACATGAATGTGGAAGCAAGATAGACAACGACATATATCTAGACTTTATGTCCACGGGTTCCTCAGAACTTTTATCGATCCAACTTCTATAGATCCAATGCAGATAAATCGAAATAGCGTGCTAGAAAATATTGTCACCTAATTGTGAGACGAGATTATTATTTATTTCGCATATTTCGTTTCTTTACATAATCACTAATTAGACTTGAACGGTACAAGGCTTAATTGGTAGCAAGACAAGGTGGTCCAGTTAGTAGATTCTATGGTTTCTTCCCAGGTGATCTAGGGCAACACTTTGAAAGCTGAAGCATTTAAAAAAAATAACAATGCACGTCGACAAAGAAATATTAGATAGCTATTATATGATGGTTACATGCTCACTGTTGAATTAGTGCATCTCGAAATAAATACCCAGACAATGTAGTCAAAATTTGTATTAGTTAGACAAGGGATTACATGTTCTATGTTGAATAGTTTATAACCAATCCTCACATAGAATATCTAAAAGCGAGTTCATATATCAAAATATTAGATCACATGTTTCCACAGTTGAATAGTTTATCTAATCAAAGCTCCTTCGTTTATCTAATATGTAGCAGCTGACGGCATCCAATATATTTATTCACTTGAGGGCATAAATAGTAGTATCTATTCATATAAGGATATAATAAAATATTGTACTTTTAAAAAGAATTATACACAATAGCTAATACATTGATATATGTTACAGGTTGGTAGCCTGGAAATTTTCTTGAACGTATAGGATATAGGTCTCAATCACCGTTGTTCTATGCACCAAGTACCATGGATACCCATTTCATTGAGCACTTTTTCCAAACATAAATGTTTCATGTGCTTATGATTTCAACCTCGTTTGAAAAGCTCCATGTCATTTAGAACTCTTATTAAGGAACTTTTGCAATGACAGCTTCTTGACCCCCAAATTAAGACTCAAAAACTGGACAGCCCCACATTCAGCAATTGTTGAAATCTGCACGATGTCACGAAGCATGAGATCTTCTAAAATCATCTCCTGTTGCATTTCTATCCGGATGTTTATAAATTCTGGTGCATTGGAAAGATCTTTAAATCAAACCAACTTTTATTTGAGAAAGTTTTGCAATCATGTGTCGTTTGAGCTTAAATTTTGGGCTCAAAGTTGCGACAGTCCCAACTCCGTTATGCACTAAGCACTGCAAACAA
Organism: Ottelia alismoides; assembly: GCA_037367405.1. NCBI lineage: Eukaryota > Viridiplantae > Streptophyta > Magnoliopsida > Alismatales > Hydrocharitaceae > Ottelia > Ottelia alismoides. Next base: position 219,769 of record JAZKJV010007902.1, on the reverse strand, counting down.
GCTTCTTTAGATGCAGATTCCAAGTGCATTTGGCTTGGGATTTCGACGATTCTTGTTTCTTTCGAAGGATCCTTTAATTCTCTGGGCAACATGATCCTCAATTTTGAAAATCCATCAAGTATTAATCCTGAATTCTCTGCGTGAATTCATCACATAATTTGATTTATTTTTCAGATCTATTATAAAGCCCACGCTGAAATTTAGTCATCTCTCATGTTCGATTTCGAGCACCATTCCTGTCAAGACACCTCCTTCTTTATCTATAATAAATATCATTAACCGTACTATAAAAGCCCTAAGGTGATTCAAAGAATAGGAGCCTTTTGACCTTGTCCTTAGCGCTCTAAAACAATGCACCTGTATCGAATGGCACAGTATATCTTCCCTTAAAAAACACACATTCTACTGCTATCAAGTACTCTTTCTATGGGCATACCCACTATCTTCTTCTTTCCAAGATACAGACTTGCAACTTGTCTTATCTCTTGCCCGTCCACCCCATCTTCTGCCACCATTATCTTTAAGCTGAAATCCATTCTCCCATGAGCTCCCTTTGCTAAACTGGAGAAGTTGAAATGATGGTAGCCCATTGTCATTTCCACCTGCATATCTGATTTTGCATGCCTAGCTATTCTTGTGCATGCGACCCGAATCCCACTCCACAACGTGACTCAATGTAGAAGGGCGAACTAGAAAATAAAATGGCATGAAAAAGGCAGCGAGGGGAGATTCGTACCTCACGGATGATGTGAACAATTCCCCCATGGTGAGATATTTGCATCAACGTGCTTGACTTTGCGATCGGATGACTCCGGTCACCTCGGACGGTGTTCCGGTAAGCTCCGGAGCAGAGCTCCGATGGTTAGGAGGTGGAGAATGAGGTCTAGTCGACTAAATCTTATACAAGCCCCCCTTTTATACCCGGGTTCAGTTTAACATATCCGAGTTCGGATCTGGGTCTGTTTACCAACCCACGGTCGTAAATAACCATATTTCCCTCGTTCGATGTCATATTTCGGTATTCTTAGATCTTTGGAAAGTTCTCGACAAGTACTACACAATAGGCTATTTATATGCCTTATTTGAATATTGTATGAGGCTGGAAATTAAAAAATAAGAGAACGTAAGTATAAGAATGCCGGATCGAAATCCGGGTATCAAGCGGTATCAAGATCGGATTTGAATAGGAAATTCGGTACCTAACCCATATTATAGTATCTTAGTATGTATCAGAGTCTGAGATCTTATAATTATTAAAACCTCAAAGAAAATGATGAAACTTGTAAAAATATCAAAAAGAACTAAACTATGGGTTTGGATTTCTATACTATGAAACAAGTGGGAATACTTATTTCCAATGTCGATCTTTGATTCACACGTAGCCTTCTCGATATTGTGCATATGCCTAAGTACTTTAATTAGTGCAGTATCCTCTTATCGCAAGGTTTTAATCATATGATGCCGAATGTGATTACATATCTCATGTAAGGAAAGATCTAATTATGAGAATGGGGTGCTTCTCCGTTTTGTTTATAATATAATGATGTAAAAATCATTGAATTGAATTAGAAAAAGGATTATAGGCATAAATTGTCATCTATATGCATTACCGCATCCTCTACCATCTGTCTTATGATGGATACCTAACTTCCTAAGCCCTTGATGTAATAAGAAGATTTAAGACTCGTGGACTTGCCTGGTGTGGGTACTAGCTGATGTACACAAAATAAAAGTGTGACATCAAAGTTAAATAAATTGTAAAATAAAATTTTATATATAGAAATCATACCTCTAATAACTGAATCTAAGGCATGGGCCTTCTTCTGAGCAACGATATTCAACTGCCCTCGTTGTACCGATGAATAATTGGATCACGTTGTATTATATGTCTACTGCGATAGGGAGCGTTGGAAACCTCTATCTCTATGGTGAAAACATGATTCACGTGTATATGACGAACTGTTGGGCCTAGTACTTTGCTGAGGTGTACTCGAATCACTAGCACTTAGGGAACAGTATGATATGAAGTGGTCAATATGATGGCAATGGAAACAAACTCATGGTAAGAGTGATCCTCCAGAAACCATGCTGTCTCCTCGTGGTTTTGTGGCTATGTGGGTGTATCGAAGGTTGAGAGGATGATGCACCATGAGTATACAAAGCCTATCACAAGATGTGAGACAAAGTGGAACCAGTGGCAGCTTGTGGTACCGCAAATGGGTGCAAATGGTGATTTCTATGAGGGTAGAGTGAATATCGATGCGTTGTTTTGTTGTATTGTTCAGTATGGGACTGAGTATGTAACACCCCAACCCCAAACATAGTGCCATACATAAAACTTACGAAGTGTGGGTGTGGTTCAAACATAGTGTCATGTAAGTTAGCGTCTCTGAGTAGCCTCCCACCTTGTCACCTTCTTGATAGAGGTGAGGTCCAATGTAGACAAACAGTCTTGTACTTCCTCTCTCATGCCACGGATGAACTTCTGCAAGTTCTCCCATGGGTATGTTGTGGTGGCAGGAGAGAGGAGTGCAAGTTCCGTGTAGCGAATCAGGTACTCCTGACCTATCATGGAGCCCTGTTTCAGCTCTACAAACTCTCTCCTCTGCTCTTTAACCCAATGGTCTGGATAGAACTCTTCGCGAAATTTATCCACGAATGCATCCCAAGTAATGGGCTCTGTGAGGTTCTCTTTGATGGCATTCCACCATCTCTCAGCATATCTTGCTAATAAAATTCCCACGAAGGTGAGCCAACTATCTGCTGGAGCGTGGATAATCTGTAACACCTTAGATACATGCTTCATCCACAACTCTGCATCAACTAGTGTAGTGTGCCAAAGAACTACGGGACCTGAGATCTCTAGTAAGCATCGTAAGTAGTATGATGCTTCTGCAGGGCATCCAGATCCTCATCTTGCTCTGAATCTAGTGACAACACTGGATGTACGTTGGCCTCCTCCCCTGAAGGTCTATATGAGGGGTCAGATTGATCCTGAAGCCTCTACTCTAGCTGCTCCTAGCATTGTTGGATGCCCTAATGGCATGAACCACCACGACCAACTTTTGTGCCACAACAAGATCAACTCGTGGAGACATGGTCCTATACAAGAACCATGGTATTACTTTTTTTATCCTTATACTTTTGAGAGTTATGTGGACATGGAAATGAATATACTAGTTTTCTGAGATTCGTGTAGGCTCAAGAGCCGTGCACTATATGTATTTAGAATACTGCATTAAAATCATATTGTATTGGAGTATCCTTGCTCTGCTACCAACTGTGACACTTTTAGGGATCAGATACTCATCAATACACATCCACATACATGATTATACATTCAAATTACCAAACTATACCAAGCATGCAGGAGAACAGTAAGAAGGAAGCACCACATTTTTTCCATTTTCATTCATAACATCATGTCCACCAAAAACTATATACAATGTCATAGAAATATAGCATCATGTATATATACATTACGTCTCTCAAAAATGTAAGTGTGTGTACAAAAACACAAAAGAGCATAAATCATATGTACCACAAAAAGAGTTGAACAAATCAACTACGGGTCTCCTACTGTTGAGGCTGCTGCTCCTGTGAACCTGTCAAATTCACGCAAATAGTTTTATGAGTAGCGTGCCCAGTACGGATATAAAACAATAACTAGAAACATAAATAGAAAAGTGTACATGAAACAATTATGAGAACCCCAAAAATATAACTAACTTCCATATTCCCAACATCCACTAAGAAACGACACATCGCAAAGAATAACCATCCCACATAAAGCGGCTTCTACTAACTCGACTTATAGTTCCAATCAAAATATAGATATGCATTGTACACCAATTCTAAACTATAAGAGACTAGGATCATAGTAGAATATATAACCTAAGTCCAAATTTCATCGATAGGGTTCCCGACGGAAGGGTATGAATGATTAAATACATTTGATCCTGGATAATCATTACTAATCACATAGTTTTAGAGTTTTTATTTAATAATCTCGATGTCTTTTCTCGCATGGGTGAATCGGGTACTTATACGTTGGGCCAACACCTATAAGTGCCAAAAAGTCACGTCATGTAAGAAAGGATGGGCTTGGACTGTGTTTAATTCTGCTTAGGGTCACCACGCACACCCGATGTTATTAACACACCTTCTCAAGAGGAGTCACGTAGAACTCGTAGGCCTCATCGATGGGTGATAACTAAGGTGATCGAGGGTCGTACGGTTTCACAAGGAGAAACCGCAGTCGGTGTATTGACCGCTCAATAATCCCTAATTAATCAACAATGAACCCACAACAGTATAAATCAAGCAATGAAAGACAAGTGTGGAGTCAAATTTATTTTAACTCTACAAATAGGTGTATAGTATAAGTATGTGTAGAGTGTCGAACAAAGGGAGCAAGCAGGATAGATCAAGCAAAGTGCAAAGAGTAAATGTGATTAAGTGTCTACAATTATGCAATTTTTTTGTGGGTTTTCAATTTTTAAATTTTTTTATTTAACTTTTAATTTTATATTTTTGTATTTTGATTTTTAATTTTCTGATTTTTAATTTTCTTTTTATATTTTATATTTTTTTGTTTATATAAATAATTGAGTATATATATACAATATATAAGAAAAGAGAGTATTAGGGTATTTGTAAAAATAGAGAAAATACTCAAAAATCAAAAGGTGAAATTTTTTTGGTCTTTTTATATTTTTGTAGTTTTTTTGTGATTTTTAGGGATTTTTTCAGAATATTTTTGGTATTTTTAAATGTCGAAATACTAGATAACAGTGAATAACAATGCTGGACGAAATTAAAATGGGAATGAAAATAGCAAACAGTAACAAAATTTTCCCAAATTAATTTTAAATAAAATACAATAAAATAGAGATCTACTAAACTGAGATTGCATTTTTTGGATTTTTCTTGGATTTTTTAGATTTTTAGGAAGATTTTTAGGGTTTTCTAATTTTTAAGGTTTTTGTTTTGCAATTTTTAATGATTTTTGAATAGTAGTTAAAAGACACTAAAACACACAAAATATAATTTTTTTAGAATTTTTCAAAAAGTTTTGCTAATTTTTATGGATTTTCCAAGATAAACTGTACTGAAAATGCATGTTTTTATTTTTAATAAATATTAAAATGCAATGAAAATGAAAAATAAAAATATAGCATGAATCCGCAAGCAAATAGGAGCCTATGGTATTTTTTTGGGAATTGTTCGAGTTAAGATGATGCACTAAATAAATACAAACATCCAATAAAAATCACACAGCTAGCAGGGGCATAAATGCAAATATTAGGAAGTACAAGGGCCAACGTGCAATTTTCACAAAAGTTTTCAACTAATAAACAAAGTTCCTGGATTAATTACAAATACCCAAACCAGGGAGGGGTTCGCTGCAAAATCACAAAGCCCACGTGTATAAACACGTGACCTGGCAGGGGTATGGATGCAATATTACAAAACTCCAGGGGCAATCACGTAATTTGTCCAAAAATATTACACATAATATTAAAGTTCCTGTGGACTGAATCGAAATAAGCAAACCCGTGAGGGGTCCTATGCAAAATGCCCCGCGCCTCATGTGAACTGGTCACGTGAGGTGACGTGGCTGAGGACCTAAGTGCAAATCTGAGAAGTTCGGGGGTCTATATGTAATTATTACAACAATTTTTAAACTACCACTAAAAGTTTATGGGCTAACTAGAAATTACAAAAATGGCGGGGCTTATAGTGCAAAATACCCATGCCTAACGCCTCGTGCGCGATCCGACGGCTGATGGTCTTCTACTTGCCACATGTCGATGATCTGACGGTCGATGACACTTCGCGTTGGACGGCAAAGATTAGATCTTCAGCCGAAGATCTGACGGCTGGGGGCTTGGCGTGATCCAACGACTACTGGGCGTTCTGAAGCTCTGCCTTGATCCAACGGCTCCAAAGACCGGAGCAAGAACAACGGAGGAGCGCCGGCGAGGCGACTTTCTCCGAGCTCCTGATCCTTCTCCGGCGAACTTCTGGGCTTCAAAAGGAGGCTGGAGGCTCCTGACGGTCGGGGCTATCTCCTGGTGGTTCCAAAACATCTCGGCGGTGGCTGAGGCTCGCGGAGGAGGGCGGTGGAGTTGGGAAGCTCCACCGAACTCCGGCGAGGCATAAAATAAGCCCCAGGCTCGAGTCAAACGTCCTTGACCTGCAAAAACAAGTGAGAGGGTCCAGGGAAAGTTGCCTGGACCCCACGGAGTGGAATGGTGGCGAAAGGCGGCAAGATGGCGAGTAGCCGGAGGTGCGCTCCGGCGAGGTTCATGTGAAGGGGGAATCAAGTGACGAAATTGAAAGATTCTTGGGGGGATTCGATCCTAAGACTAAGGGGATAAAAATGCAAAGGAAAATAAGGGGAAAAGGGGGTTGCCTCGATGGCCGGAGCCAGAGGGAAGAAGTACCTCAACCGCTGGCGAAGGGGGAGGTGGTGGAGCCGCCTCAGTGCGTGCTCGACCCGCCTGAAGGCCGCCGGAGGAAGCTGTCACCTTCCTGGGGATTTTGGGCACGATTAGGGGAGCTGCACTTGTGGAAGAGGGGTTCAAAATTCGAGTTGAAGTTGAAGGCGGCATATAAGGGTTTGACGGACAAGGTGAGAAGAACGAGGTGTCGTAGGTAGACCAATGATTCAACGCCCAAGAAAAGCTAAGGGCGTGAATCACCATTGCCCAAGGAACAAAAGTCATGAAGGAAGTGGGATGATTTTATGCAAGATGACTCCTCGAAAAAATTGTGAAATTGGGGTCAAACAAAGCTCTGACAGATGCACATGGGGAAAGGACGCCTAGTTGACCGGGGTCAACTAGGGTTTGCACCTGGTTGGTCCACGTGGACCAACCAGGAAAAATCCCCGGAAAATGCCTTGTAAAATCAATAAAAAATAGAAAATGAATTATTGAATTTTTTTATTATTAAATGAAAAATGTTTATTTATTTATAAGGTATTTTAATATGATTTTTAATTATTTTTATGAGGTATAATTTTATAAGTTACCTTTTATAGCCTTTATAGGAATATTATCTATATATTTTATTAATTTATTTTTATTTTATGAATTTAATTTATTTATTTTTGTTTATTATTTTATAAATTAATAAAATATTTTTATACACTTAAAAATCTTTTTATTTTATTTTTATGAAATGTTTTGTACATGTAATAAAATATAAGTATTACTTGTATGGGTACAAATATAGGTATTATACCTATGTATTCTATATACAAGTGTTTTTATTTTGCATTTCTTTTGTATTTTTATTCTGATTTTAATACACATATTTATTATAAATAATATTTACAAAATTGTAAAAATTACAATTATAAAAATAATGAATAAATAATAAATTGATTATTTTAATCTGTACAAGTATACAATGAGGGTCCAAAACTCAACTTTCGAACCGTAGCTCTGCCAAATGCGAAACCACTGCCATTAAATAGCTTATTTTAAACTATATACAATTAAAGGTGAGTTTGATGCATTTGGAGCTTTTATTTGTAAAATACAGGTCTGGGAAGTTGGGATTCTGGATTTTTATTCAGATCATAACTTTTTATCTGTGTATTATTTTTAAATGAAATCAATTTTGTATTTAATTATCTACAACTTTCATGTACAAAGTTTCTTTATTTGAGGTATAAAAAGTGGAACTAAAAATAGGTCCCAAAATGAATAAAGAATGAATTGAAATGAATAGGTATTTTGGTCCTTATCTCCCCCTACTTTATTCCTTGTCGACCTATTCATCAAGATGCCTAGGTCTCAGGGTTTTGGGTCATAAAATATTTACAATATTTTATTCTTTTTCTTTTCTTTTATTTATTCTATAATTTTGGCTTTAATTACAGTATTTTATACACTATTTACATGCACATGCATGAATGCTAAGATGCTCTAATTAAGGGTATTTACACGCATTTGCTAGGGTTTTTGAGGCCAAAATAATAGAATAAAGATGATGAAATGTGGATTCATCATCCCCTATACTTTACCTTTGCTAGTCCCTAGCAAACACTTATGCAATAAGTGCGGAAAAGAAAACAAAGAAAAGAAATAGAAGAAAATTGGATTAAGATCAATTATCAAACTTGTCTTCGCAAAATCAAAGTTTGGAGCTTAAGTCGGACCTTTGGAATTTTAGTGCGGGCAGAGCCTGAATGAGAACCGGATCTGAAATCCAACAGCCTTCGAGAATCCCAAAATTCTGCTCAAGTCTCCTCAATAGCTAGGTCGGAAATATCTCAACTCATACGCAAACCCTTACGACTATGAGTCTGACTCGTACAGTGTAGGTGATAGTGGCTCTCCCCAACTAGAATGACAAAGAGACTGACTTCTCCAGTATGACAACCCAATGATTCCCCAATCCAATAACTCTATCCTCAAGGAGCGGGGTATTCCCTTCTAAGTTCAAGTGGCAACCAGCTCAAGAGGAGGGGGTGAAGAGAAGAATGGACGGTAGTCAGTGTAGCTACCTATCCTAGGATGCAAGACCAGTATACTCAAGTCATCCAGCTGCAGGCTCACATGATATGACTTTGGAACTCAAGCTTGCTTATTGACTTTACACATATGTATATACTTTGCAGGCATTTTATTTTTGTACAGGCATGTCCATTTTTTTTTGAAATACTATTCACAGCAGCATTTACATAAGGAGTTTTTACTCTTGAGCCAGTAGATTATACCTCTTTTGAAGCTTTATTGCAACCCACACTCTCCTGTCTTTAGAATTCCTTATTACTGTACGGGTTGGGGTGTACTTCCCTCCCTAGAGGAGGACAAGTGTTTCCACTTGTGTGTGTCTCACACCGGCAAATCCAACCCCCTCACCACTCCAACGGAGTTGAGCCATGTGAAAGGTGCAGGTGTCCAAGTTAGGTCATTATCAACAAGAGTCGTGCATGTGCTCCGAAATACTCTACTTAGGCAGTCAAGAATCCATTGAACCAAGTCTCGTGATCCTCAAAGAATTAAGTCAACTAGACCTGAAGTACCTCAAACAGAGTTCCTATAAGGTTCCTGTTATTAGGTAGATTTTAAGGTCCAATAAAGCTCCAATCTCCAGATTTTACTTAGACTTGTTCAACCATCAAACTCAATCTGAAAAATGCTCATGCTATGCAAATGATATGCATAATGCAGAAAATATTTTTGTGATGCAATTTTCAAGATTTTGAACTTTTTATGGATTTTTGAAAAGATGATGCATATGCATTTTTTGTATTTTTCAAAAGATTTTTCAGATGTTTTTGGATTTTAATTTTGCAAATGTTTTTGGGATTTTTGAAAAGAAAAGATTTTGGCTAAAAGCTAGGTTAAAAACATTTACACGGGAGTGCTTCTTATATTTACAAGAAGTGGATTTTAAGAATTTACAAGGGTAAGTGCTCAATTTTATAAGTATATATAATGGATTTTTGGTGTGATGTATGTATTCCTCAAACTTATTTGAAAAGGTTTTTACAAACAATTTTGACAAACTATAGTCCAAAATAATTTTTACAAACATTTTACAAACATGGACACACATTTGAAAATCATTTTGCAAAGGTTTTCAAACAGGTCAGATAGATTTTTCAAATATTTTTACAACCATTTTTCATATCATTTGCAAACATTTTTCAAACATTTTATTTCACACAAAGAAAATAAATTTTATAATCAAAATTTTTTTACAAAGGTTGAAAACATGTAACAAAACTTTTTCAAAATAATTTTCAAAAGATTTTCACAAAGATTTTCAACTATTTTTCAAACATTTTGCAAAAAAATATTTTCACCTGATTTATTAATCAGTAAGTACAGAAAGAATTTGAGGAATGATAACATCTTTTTATTAAGGTTTTTAATGATTTTTAAAGAATGATTAGCCATATTATTAAGAAAATACGAAAGTACGAGTTATGGCTAAAGTATATACGCAGTATATACGACCCCCCTATACTTAGCTTGAGCTATGTCCTCATAGATCGGAGAGAAAAGAGAAGACATAACTCGTACTTAGTATAGACAAGTCTAAAGAATGAATAAATAAAGTAATGAATGAATAAGAAGTTGACCGTCCCCCTATACTTAGGATCAAATAATCCTAAGTATAGCAGACTGTACACAACGCAGGGAGGGTCAAGGGTGGGAATGAACAGATCGTACTCGGATTGTCTCCCCATATACTTAGGGTAAGATATCCCTAAGTATAGACAAGAAGAGGAGACAATGTAGAGGATCGAAAAATAGAGAAACTCGGGGTGCACACTTCCCCTATACTTAGGACAAAGTGCATCCTAAGTATGGAAAACTATCTACAAGGGGCGACACCTTTTTGATACAAAAAGAAGATAGAAAAGGAAAAGAAGAAAAGAAATCAACAGGTGAAGGAATGATATGGACAGGTGGATCTATACAGCGGAAGATGGAATTGATCACCATGTATGAGATGCACGTGATATGAGTCAAAGAACACATCTCATACCAGAAGAATGGGGGCAACATCAACGGTCGCCGGATCATGATCTAGATATAGCTTCAGGCGCTGATCATTAACACGGAAGGTAAAGGAAGATGAAGGCTCGGATATATCAATGCTACCATTGTCATGAACTTTCCTGACCACATACGGCCCTTTCCACTTACTCTGTAATTTCCCTGGAAATAATTTTAGCCTGGAATCAAACAACCATACGCGCTGATCTGGCTCAAACTGTTTATGGTTGATATGGGAATCGTGCCATGTCTTCACTTTTTCCTTGTACTGTAGGCTGCTAGAAAAGGTTGTATCTCTCAACTCCTCCAGGGCTGCTAACTCTGCTCTCCTTTGTTCTCATATACTCCCGGGATCCAATAATAACTCAGTGACTGTCCAAAGTGACTTTTGCTTGATTTCCACTGGCATATGGCACGGCTTGCCATAGACGAGGCGAAAGGGAGATGTCCCCAATGGATTTTTGAAGGAAGTCCGATAGGACCACAAGACCGAGTCCAAAAGCTGTGACCAATCCTTTCGGGTCTGGGTGGACAACCTTCTGTAGGATAGTTTTGATCTCCCTGTTCGATACTTCGGCAACACCATTAGTCTGAGGGTGATACGGCGTGGCAACACGGTGGTCAATGTTGAACTCGTCTACAAGGGCCCTAACCTTGTCATTGATAAAGTGAGACCCCCCGTCTGAAATCAAGACTCTAGGTACCCCGAACCGTGAAATGATATTTTTCCTCAAAAATTTACACACAGTTTTAGCATCTGTGGCTCGGGCGAGGATGGCCTCAACCCATCGGCTGACATAATCTAAAGCGAGCAAAATATGCTCAAACCCCTGACTCTTAGGAAATGGGCCCATGAAATCAATCCCCCATGCATCAAAAACCTCACAAAAGTGAATGGGTTGCATGGGCATCATGTCTCTCTGTCTTCAAGTACCTATTTTCTGACAGTCAGTACATCTCTTCACGAACTAATCTGAATCCTTGAAGAGAGTAGGCCACCAAAGGCCGGATTGAAGCACCTTTTGTGATATTCGTCTCCCAGAGTGATGTCCTCCTACCTCCAGCTTGTGGAAGTATGTGAGGATGCTATGCTGCTCTTCTTGAGGAATGCACCTCCTCCAGATGCTATCCCCTCCTTCATGATAAAGGGCGGGATCCTCCCAATGATAAAACTTGGCCTTCGCTAGGAAGGTCTCAAGCTTCTGCCTGGGCCAACCTTGTGGAACCGTCTTGGCAACAAGATAGTTCACAATGTCGACGTACCATGGGAGCGAGGCGATAGCCAAGATCGCCTCATCTGAAAACGTCTCAGTCATAGGTACGCTGGGCTCAGATTCCTCAAGGTTCTCTAAGCAGGAGAGGTGATCCGCCACCACATTCTTAACTCCAGGCTTATCCTTAATCTCAATATCAAATTCCTAGAGCAGAGGGATCCATCTGGTAAGGCGAGCTTTGGCATCCTTCTTGGCCATTAAGTACCGGATGATGGTGTGATCTGTAAAAATAGTCACTCTAGATCCGAGAATATATGATCTATACTTATCCAAAGCAAAGATTAAGGCCAGCATCTCCTTCTCTGTCACAGTGTAATTCCGTTGAGCGGCATCCAAAGTCTGGCTGGCATAGTGAATGGCAAACGGCAATCCATCCCTCCTATGTCCAAGCACAGCCCCAACGGCAAAATCAGAAGCGTCCGTCATGATCTCGAATGGGAGAGACCAATCGAGTGGCTGAAGGACATGAGATTGTGACAACCATACACTTGAGAGTCTCAAAAGACGCCAGACACTTATCATCTACAATGAACTCGGTGTCTTTCATCAGCAAATCAGTGAGCGGTCGGGAAATACGACTGAAGTCCTGAATAAACCGTCGGTAGAAACCGACATGCCCTAGAAAAGACTGGTTGACGCAGATTGGACGGTGGATTGAGTTTTCTAATGATATCCACCTTGGTCAGATCGACCTCCATGCCCCTGTTGGAGATGATATGACCAAGGACCGTCCCTTGAGTCACCATAAAGTAACTCTTCTCCCAAGACAAGACAAGATTGACCTCAATGCAGCGCTGAAGCACACGGTCTAGGCAGTCAAGACAAGCGTCGAACCCATCGCTATAGACCGAGAAGTCATCCATGAAGACCTCTAAACAGTCACCCTCCATGTCTGAGAAAATGGACAACATGCACCTTTGGAATGTCGCCGAGGCGTTACATAGACCAAAGGGCATCCGTCTGAAAGCAGAAGTCCCAAACGGATAGATGAATGTCGTTTTCTCCTGGTATTCAGGCGCAATGGCCACTTGATTGTAACCGGAGTATCCGTCAAGAAAACAGTAGTGACTCCTCCCAGCTAGCCTCTCGATAATCTGATCAATGAATGGCAGCGGGAAATGATCCTTCTTGGTGACCTGATTCAATCGTCTGTAGTCCATACAGACCCTCCTAGAAGTGGGTACTCGGGTAGCGATCTCCTCTCCAGACTCACTCACAACTGTAGTGATATCCGTCTTCTTGGGTACCACATGTAATGAACTAACCCACTTGGAGTCGGAGATGGGGTAGATAAAATCGGTGCTCCAGTGTCTTGATATTTCTTTCATGACCACATCTTGAATATTTGGGTTCAGCCGTCGCTGGAACTCACGCGACGGCCTAGCATCCTCCTCAAGATAGATGTGGTGGGAGCACAGAGCCGGACTAATCCCCTGGAGATCAGTTATACTCCATCCTATCGCCTTGCGGTTTCTTTCAAGAACCTCCATCAGACGAGATTCTTGCTCTCCAGTCAAACCTGTTGAGATAATGACTGGGTGCATATCTGGCTCACCTGCAAGGAATCTATACTTCAGCGACTGTGGCAAGGGTTTCAGTTCTGGACAACTAGGAGATGGCAGATCTGGCTTCTGATATGTCTGTGTAAAGGCTACCAAGTCAGCATGTGAGAACTCTCGCTGCATCTGAGAATCTGACAAAGGGAATCCTGCTGAATCTTCTACGAACTGTACTGGTTCGCACTCCATCCTAGCTGTCGGCTCAGAAGGAATTAGACATGGTAAATAATCATCAAAATCATCCCAATCAATGTCTGAATCCGAGGGATCTGAATTGGAAGAACAAGATTGAAATTCTGCATCACCACTCGTCCCACAACTGTCAGCCTCAAAGGTATCCTCGTCCAGGGGTGTGCTCTCCAGTTTCTCAACTGCCATAAGCTGTAAATACGGGGAATCTTTAGGCAAGGCGAGGGTTTATGCTATTGGATCTGTCCAAATAGATTCATCATTTGTCATCACAAAATCACACTACTGGTGGATGTCTAGCTCGTCCTCTGTCATCTGCGTGGCTTCGCTGGACTGCTCTGAGCATGCATACTCTCTCGCTCTGGTCTCCTCGATCGTCTCTATTTGTATGATCTTGCCCTCTACGCGAAAACATACCTTCCCACTATCATGGTCGGATATCGCCTTGGTGGTGGCCAAGAATGGGCGTCCAAGTATGATGGGGGCATCGGTTACCGACTCAGGGATCTCCATGTCCAATGCAACAAAGTCCACGGGAAATTTCAGGCCTTGAATGGTAATGACGATGTCTCTCAACAACCCCTTCGACCTCTTAGTCGACCTATCAGCAAACTGAAGGACTGTCCTGCTCCTAAGAAGAGGACCAAACTCGAATCGGTCGAGTAAGGCTGCCGGAAGAAGGTTGATAGAAGAGCCGATGTCTAGTAGAGTACGATCAAACTGCTGCTCTTGAATCTCGCATCTGACATAGGGAGCTCCTGCATCAGGTCTCTTGGTCGGCAATTTGTTCTGAATGGTGCAGCAGGTGTAATGGGTGAGCACATGGATCTGATCTCTGTATCTCCTCTTCCTGCGGATTGTAGTCTTCTCTTTCAAGTTCTTTTGAAGAGGGGGATGTGCTCAAGTGCTTCCTGTAGAGTCAGCTGAATGTGGAATCTGTCAATCATCTGGTTGCCGAACTCTACCTGCTGGGTCTTTTTGTGATTTTCTCTTTTATTCTCCTTCGCTCGACGGAGTGCTTCAGGGAAGGGGATGGAAGGGGCCTCCGCAGATGGAGGGCTAGGAATAGGTCCCTGTGCCTGTGGAGGAATAGAATCTATACAATGATCATCATGCAACACATATGGATCTGGAGTATAAATAGAAACCTTTCCTTTATTCATATTTTTGTTCTTTTTCTTGTTACCACAGTCCTGAGATACAAAAGGTGGCAACACAACAGAAGGGAGCTCAACAAAAGTAGAAGTGGTGGCCTCAGTACCACCAACGGTACCTGTCTTCGCGGCATCAGCACCGCGCTCTAGCTCTGCATCAAAAATGGTGGCATCAGCACCACCGTCTGCATCTGGTGTCTGGACGGCCTCAGCACCGTCATCTGAATCTCCATTATTGGTGGCATCAGCACCACCGTCATCAACATCATCAGCAGCATCAGCACCGCTACTCTGCTCATCTGGCGCTCCTGGTTCTGCATGTGGCTGTCGCTCAGATGAGGCACCGCCGGCTGGCATCCTACCGCTCCTAGTAGTCACAAAATCAGCATCATACAAAAAGACGTGTCACTCAAATAAGAAGTATCCTCTGTAAATTGTACCTGCTTTGACTTCCTCTTCAGATTGTTCGGATTTGGTTCAATCTGAGCTGGTATGGCGGCTTTGCCCTTGATTAAATCCCTCACTTCCTGCCGGAACTCATCCATGTCCCGCCGGTAGGATGCTCGATGTTCAGAAAGCAGTCGGGCAAGGTCATCTAATGTTGGGTTCTCGAAGGCAGGTGCCTGAGAACCGAACGTATCCTCCTCCTGGAAATGAGGTTGTTGCTGGGAGGAGAAGTTCTCACGAGGCTGGGAGTATAACTGTTGAGGCTACTGACACTGCCTCCACTGTTGTCCCTGATAGGCGAAACGAGGACCATGCTGGTTCTGCTGGTGAGCGTACTGGGGTTGCTGTTGCTGGCTGTTCTGATATCCCTGAACTGGAGACTGCTGCTGGGATGAGGTGCCACCAGTGGTCCAACAGAATTTGGGGTGATCGCGACGAATCTCGGGCTGTTGTGGGTATCGGTCGTACCAAATCCCATTGACTTCCATCAATGGGTCCTTCTCGAAAATTGGTGGAGGTAGAACTGCCAGTGGCTGATCCGGCTAATAGACCACCATCTGAGTGTCCTGAGATGGTGGTGGCAGTGACGGGTAGTACTGTAGCTGCTGGACCGGCTCTGCCTGAATGTGATTGACCTGGTGGTATGAGGCAGAGGGCTGGATTGAGCTGCTACTGCTGGGATCAGCTCGTGACCTGGGAGGTTGCTGAGTAGACATCTGTGCCTCCTGGAGCAAAGAATCTGCGTCTTCAGGTCACTCATGGTCTTGGTTATCTGGTCCATCTGGGCTAGTCCTTGCATCTGCTTTTTCTCGAGGATCTCGAGACGGTCCAACTTCTCGCTAATGATGCCCATGTCGGCTGCGGCTGATTCGGCTTGGGTTGCGGCTGCCGACGGAGTGTGAGGACCGGCATCGATGCAGGCGATCCTCTGAAATGATCCAGCTCCTTGGGGTGGCTTCTGCTGTGTGTAGACTCAAACCTGGGCCATGACTGTCGAGTTCTCTGCCATCCCTTCATAAATGGCCCAAACGTCGTCTTCACCCTTGGAGAAATAGGACCCACCACAAGAGGCATTTACTAGCCCCTGCAGCTCCGGTGTCAGCCCACAAAAGAAACTCTGGACTAAGTTGGGCTTGGATATGTCATAATGTGGACACCGGTCGATGAGCTCTCTGAAGAGATCCCAAGCCTCATGGAATTGTTCATTAGGGATCATTGTGAAGTTGTTGATCATAGCTCTTGCTGCATTCGTCTGGCCGAGAGGATAATACTTCTTCAAGTAGGCGGTCCGGAGTTGTGCCCAAGTGTCGTCGAAACTCCCCAAATGTTTCAGCCAGTACGCAGCTCTATTAACCAAAGAGAATGGGAAGGCTATCATCTTGATGGTGTCCTCAGTCACCAACCTGTCATGAATGGTACTGCAGATCATTTCAAATTCTTGCATATGGAGGTGTGGCTCTTCGGTCGCCAGCCCATGGAATTTAGGCAGTAGCTGAATAGTGTGGGGGCGAAGCTCGAAATCTTCATGGATAGGAGGGAGTCGGATCCATCGATGAGTGAGGGATGACGATGGATTGTGCAATTCCCTCATGATTGTCCGTGGCGATCTCTCAGCGTCAGGATCTCCTCCTTCTGCATCGGGTATCTCACCGCCTCCGCCCCTAGGTCTGTCGTCTCTTCCTTCTCACATCTGCGCAATTTCCCTCATGAGGTCACCCATGAATGCTCCCTGGTCTCTGATCTGTCTCTGCATAGTCTCCAGGGAAGCCAACAATGAATTGTTGATGGCAGCTTGGTCATATAGAAATGGAGGGGGCTCCTGCTCATCTGGGTGTTCTCCTCTGTCTGCCATGTCCGGATTCTCTGAAAAGGCAAAAGAACCCATCTCAGGTGCCGTCAAATGATCTGAGCTCTGTGATGCAGTAAACTCTGAGACTCTTGGACTGATGGAAGGAGAGGGGTGGTCGAGGGAGAACAGGGTGGAAGTGAACTCAGGCTCGGAGAGTGGGTCTAGACTCCCCGAGGTAGTCCTAGATGAATAGGGAGGAGTGCTGGATAGCGGTGCTGCCAAAGACGGTCTAAGAGACCTCCTTCCCATCATCGTGATTATTGAGAAGAGCAAGGTTGAGAAATGAAGAAGAAGAAGACGGGGGCAAAATTGCGCACAATTGTGCGGTGTTTTTGATCTTGACCTAAATTCAACTAGCAATCAAACACAAAACAAGGGGTTCACCAACTCAACGCATGAAGCCGTGAAGGTTCGGCTTTTATCTTTGTAGTTTTTAGCTTGAATTCAGGAAGTTATCTTTTAACGAGTCCTTAGAGCGCTACACCTATAGGAGAGAGAAAGTACTGCCAGAAAAAATATTCCCGTACTTGTCCTCCTCTTGTGTAACCTGTAGCCTGCGCTTTTTAAGGTCCTTGTAACCCTTCTTGGATCCCTACTCAGCTAAAGAAAAGAGGGAGGAAGCCGATAGGCGAAACCGATACTTCGGATCTCGCTCGCAACGGTATCACCCGTGAGCGTGCAAGACCCTACTCGGACGCAGAACAATGAGACAGACACCCCCGTGAAGGCGTGGCCTATGCTCAATACTTCAGACAAGGTCGATGCTCTACACAATAGAGAGTCATCAATGGCGACCAAGCCCTACTTGTCTAAGTACGATAGTAGCGTCAATACTTCGGAAATCCAGGCGATACACAAGGCAGCCACAGACTGGGTTTTGGGCTCTAATCCTTACGAAGCCGCTCTGCTCACTTGGAAGCAGACCTTCCCATGCAACCTGAATACAAGTGAGGGTGTTACTCTCCCCAAGCAATGAATCCAATTAACCAATTTTCTTTAAGTCAAGTTTTCTTTAGCAGTCCTTTTTAAAAAGTTTTTTGGTGGTATCACTTGCTTTGAGTCAATTCAAACAAGCACCTAACGGTTTTTGTATTTTCTTTGATTCCTAATTGATCCAAAAACAGAGGGAGAAGAGTCGGAAAAGCTATGCAAGTTGGCACCAAGATAGAAATCTCACCTTTGTGCCTAAATGATGAATGCAAAGATAGAAAGACTTACAGTGCCTCCAGCTCTCTCCATGCGGGATGCAAAACAGGAATTTTTAAACCTAATCTAAATGCCGATATGCACACGGAAATCGTCCTAAGCAGGCAATTGCCAGCGTGAAGAACCACAAGTCGGTCACCAATCCTCAATCCTAGAGTCCAGTCTAGGCTCACCCCTCCTCCTCTCGACAAATCGAGTTCAGGAGCAGCGCTTGGCAGGGTGGGCTCGCGGCGCGACGGCTTGAAGATGGTGAGTCGACTGTTTAATTTGAATTAAATCCAAAAACGCACTATAGGTACATGCAATGGTTATTAGGGTGTTTGGACCTAATCTACTCGATCAAGCAATGCCTAAAATCTAAGGGCTCATTCCACAGAAGAAAAGAAAAATAAAACAAAATCGGAAAATGACAGCGAGAAAACGCGATGAAAATTGCGGTGAGCCCCCAGGTGTACAAACACCTGGAAGTTAGGCCCGAGTGTCCTGAGTGTCCAAGTACTTGTATTATTACAAATTAAATGAATGGTCTCTCTCTCACAAAAGAAAATAAAAGCATCTAACTATCCTCTCTCTCACTCCTCCTGCTCTCTCCTGCCGGCTGGGCTAGAACAGCCGACTCCGCCTCCCAAGGATGCACCGGATCCCCTAGGCGATCCTCCTCGATCCGCAGTCCCTCACAAGAAGATAAGAAAGACAATGGTTAGATAGCTCAATAAGATAGATATCAAAAATAGAGAGATAAAGCAAGCAATATTGTAGACAAATAAACACAATCAATCAAAAACAAGATCTATACGCTGTTGCTCCACGGCAACGGCGCCGTTTGATAACTAGGGTGATCGAGGGTCGTACGGTTTCACAAGGAGAAACCGCAGTCGGTGTATTGACTGCTCAATAATCCCTAATTAATCAACAATGAACCCACAACAGTATAAATCAAGCAATGAAAGATAAGTGTGGAGTCAAATTTATTTTAACTCTACAAATAGGTGTATACTCTAAGTACGTGTATAGTGTCGAACACAGGGAGCAAGCAGGATAGATCAAGCAAAGTGCAAAGAGTGAATGTGATTAAGTGTCTACAATTATGCAATTTTTTTGTGGGTTTTTAATTTTAAAATTTCTCTTATTTAACTTTTAATTTTGTATTTTTGTATTTTTATTTTTAATTTTCTGATTTTATATTTTCTTTTTATATTTTATATTTTTTTGTTTTTATAAATAATTGAGTATATATATAATATATAAGAAAAGAGAGTATTAGGGTATTTATAAAAATAGAGAAAAATGCTCAAAACTCAGAAAATGAAATGTTTTTGTCTTTTTATATTTTTGTAGTGTTTTTGTGATTTCTAGGGATTTTTTCAGAATATTTTTGGTATTTTTAAATGTCAAAATACTAGAAAACAGTGAATAACAATTCTGGCCAAAATTAAAATGGGAATGAAAAATAGCAAACAGTAACAAAATTTTCCCAAATTAATTTTAAATAAAAGAAAATAAAATAGAGAAACTACAGAAACTGATATGTATTTTTTGGATTTTTCTTGGATTTTTTTAGATTTTTAGGAAGATTTTTAGGTTTTTCTAGTTTTTAAAGTTTTTGTTTTGAAATTTTTAATGATTTTTGAACAATAGTTAAAAGACACTAAAACACACAAAATATAATTTTTTTTAGAATTTTTCAAAAAGTTTTGCTAATTTTTATGGATTTTCCAAGATAGACAGTACTGAAAATGCATGTTTTTTATTTTTAATAAATAATAAAATGCAATGAAAATGAAAAATAAAAATATAGCGTGAATCAGCAATTAAACAGGAGCCTATGGTATTTTTTGGGAATTTTTCAAGTTAAGATGATGCACTAAATAAATACAAACATCCAATAAAAATCACACAGCTGACAGGGGCATAAATGCAAATATCAGGAAGTACAAGGGCCAACGTGCAATTTTCACAAACGTTTTCAACTAATAGACGAAGTTCCTGGATTGATTACAAATACCCAACCCCGGGAGGGGTTCGCTGCAAAATCACCAAGCCCACGTGTATAAACACGAGACCTAGCAGGGGTATGGATGTAATATTACAAAACTCCAGGGGCAATCATGAAATTTGTCCAAAAATATTACACATAATTGAAGTTCCTGGACTGAACCGAAATAAGCAAACCCGCGAGGGGTCCTATGCAAAATGCCCCGCGCCTCATGAGAACTGGTCACGTGAGGTGATGCGGCTGAGGACCTAAGTGCAAATCTGAGAAGTTCGGGGGTCTATATGTAATTATTACAACAATTTTTAAACTACCATTGAAATTTTATGGGCTAACTAGAAATTACAAAAATGACAGGGTTATAGTGCAAAATACCCACGCCTAACGCCTCGTGCGCGATCCGACGGTTGATGGTCTTCCACTTGCCACGTGTCAATGATCTGATGGTCGATGACGCTTCGCGTTGGACGGCGAAGATTAGATCTTCAGCTGAAGATCTGACGGCTGGGGGGCTTGGCGCGATCCAACGGCTACTGGGCGTTCTGGAGCTCCGCCTTGATCCAACGGCTCCGAAGACCGGAGCAAGAACAGCGGAGAAGCGCCGGCGAGGCGACATTCTCTGAGCTCCTGATCCTTCTTCGGCGAACTTCTGGGCTTCAGAAGGAGGCTGGAGGCTCCTGACGGTCGGGGCTATCTCCTGGTGGTTCCAAAACACCTCGGCGGTGGTCGAGGCTCGCGGAGGAGGGCGGCGGAGCTGGGAAGCTCCACCGAACTCCGGCGAGGTGCAAAATGAGCCCCAGGCTCGAGTCAAACATCCTTGACCTGCAAAAACAAGTGAGAGGGTCCAAGGCAAGTTGCCTAGACCCTGCAGAGTGGAATGGCGGTGAAAGGCGGCAAGATGGCAAGTAGCCGGAGGTGCGCTCCGGTGAGGTTCACGTGAAGGGGGAATCAAGTGACGAAATTGAAAGATTCTTGGGGGGATTCGATCCTAAGACTAAGGGGATAAAAATGCAAAGGAAAATAAGGGGAAAAGGGGGTTGCCTCGATGGCCGGAGCCAGAGGGAAGAAGCACCTCAACCGCCGGCGAAGGGGGAGGTGGTGGAGCTGCCTCAGTGCGTGCTCGACCCGCCTGAAGGCCGCCGGAGGAAGCTGTCACCTTCTTGGGGCTTTTGGGCACGATTAGGGGAGCTGCACTTGTGGAAGAGGGGTTCAAAATTCGAGTTGAAGTTGAAGGTGGCATATAAGGGGTTGACGGGCAAGGCGAGAAGAACGAGGTGTCGGAGGTAGACCAGTGATTCAACGCCCAAGAAAAGCTAAGGGCGTGAATCACCATTGCCCAAGGAACAAAAGTCATGAAGGAAGTGGGATGATTTGGTGCAAGATGACTCCTCGAAAAAATCGTGAAATTGGGGTCAAACAAAGCTCTGACAGACGCATATGGGGGAAGGACGCCTAGTTGACCGGGGTCAACTAGGGTTTGCACCTGGTTGGTCCACGTGGACCAACCAGGAAAAAGCCCTGGAAAATGCCTTGTAAAATCAATAAAAAATAGAAAATGAATTATTTAATTTTTGATTATTGAATGAAAAATGTTTGTCTATTTATTTATAAGGTATTTTAATATGATTTTTAATTATTTTTATGAGGTATAATTTTATAAGTTAACTTTTATAGCATGTATAGATATATTATCTGTATATTTTATTAATTTATTTTTATTTTATGAATTTAATTTATTTATTTTTATTTATTATTTTATAAATTAATAAAATATTTTTATACACTAAAAATTTTTTATTTTATTTTTATGAAATTTTTTGTACATGTAATAAAATATAAGTATTACTTGTATAGGTATAAATATAGGTATTATAACTATGTATTCTATATACAAGTATTTTTATTTTGCATTTCTTTTGTTTTTTTATTCTGATTTTAATACACATATTTATTATAAATAATATTTACAAAATTGTAAAAATATAAAATTATAAAAATAATGAATAAATAATAAATTTGATTATTTTAATCTGTACATGTAACGCCCTGCCTCGGCAAAAGCGCATCTCAATGCCCATTCACGAGTATTACCCAACAACAGTTATAAACAACATGCGTGATAAAACATTCATACAAAA
This sequence comes from Ottelia alismoides, assembly GCA_037367405.1. NCBI lineage: Eukaryota > Viridiplantae > Streptophyta > Magnoliopsida > Alismatales > Hydrocharitaceae > Ottelia > Ottelia alismoides. Next base: position 197,431 of record JAZKJV010007902.1, on the reverse strand, counting down.
AAATGGCAAAAGAAAATTTCCATTCATATAGAAAATGTCCACCACTTGAGATAATAAGAGCCGAAACAACTCTTATGATTACATCATCAAAAGAGAAGATGGAGAAATAATGAAAGTAACTGCCCATCTAGGTAATGACCTCAGAACTGGTTCTCAATTGTGCTACCAAAGATTCTTGCCTCGGTCTCCTGCTCAAGATTTCCTGTTGGATTTCCAAGAGGGGGTAACTTGTGAGTCAAATGACCCAGTAAGGATATAACAATAATTTATAAATAAAAAAAACAAAATTGATAGGCAATGCAAGTGTAGTAACTATAGAGGTATAATGAAAACATTCTAAGTACTCAAGTATAAAGTCTCCAATTAAGCTACAGGTAACGAGTAGATTGTGGACAATTTACACAATTGTTCCCCTTCTTAAAGTTCTTTAATCTGTAGCTTATTTATTTATTTATTTATTTATTCTGGACTCACTTGTCAAAGGAGAAAATCTACACTACGAATGAAACCTGCATCGCTTCATTCAGAGTGCGGACTAAAAACCTGTGCATAAGTGTGATCCTTCAGTTAGTCTGATTGGTAGTACTCTGACACTCGAGACACGAGGCATATAGCCCAAGGAAACATGATTCCGTCAACCGAGTCTGCCAGGGGAGTCTTGCTCGCCCCAAAATCAATAGTAACAGAACGAATCTATACAGTGCCATGCACATGTGCATCCACCCAAACTCTCCAGAGTACCTACTCTATGATGCCCCTCGAGTGGGGGTGACCCACTGTCGGCTCAGCCGGACTACAAGGGTGTGTACCCACCTTGTAGTATTTGTTATTTCTGCATGCAATTCGTACTTCACTCGAACTATTGTAAGTAATGGTCACAATTATGGCTCCCCATGGTACTAGTCATTTAATATTTTAGACCCCCGTAACACAATGTATTCCATCTAATCAATCTACCTTGTTCTTTGATATGCCCATACCCAACCAAAAGGCATTTCAATGCATTGGAATGCTTTTTGCACCTCGATACTTATCATGGACTTCCTGGAGCACTAGACTTGCATCTAATGCAAGAGTTGATTTTTCCCAATGACTCCATCCCTAAGTTTAGATACAGAACCCCATCCAACAAATATGGGCACAAAAATTTTGATATGAGAAATCATATAAAGTAAATCCATATATGGGTAGAAAAGGCATACTTAAATTGTGGAAAGATGAATTTTCAGATGGGTGATTTCCGGTGGTACGGCCAATTTGTATTTTCAAGGTATTGGAGATTTAACAAATACTTTGTAACCATTTCAACTACTAAACTTCATCAGCATGAGTATTACTGTCAAGTTCAAGCAATTACAAGTGCACATTATTTTCTAAATTCTTAAATTTATTTATGGATGGAAACCAGCAAGTAATACACACATACATTTAGTATCCCAAAAACAAAGTTTATTTGCAGGGTGCCACTTACATGACCATTATTTACGGCAAGGACGTAATATTATAAACCACTTGTGGCACTTACGGAATCTCCATTATGAAAGCACTAAAACCTCACATACAGCTCTCTACTCCTGGATTTTTCATGCCATATAAAGATTATAGCACATGTAGGATTCTAAGTATTAACGTATATATCATATATATATAGTAGCTGATTGTATATGCATGACAGTAAATTTGAATTCAACAAAAAAAATCCAAATAAGGCTACTACTGCAATTTAGGAAAGTCAAGGTATATCAACTTATATGAGCATAATCCTCTCTTAATTGTTAATAAAAGACAATCAAATAATACTAAAAATAGTGGATTGTAATACTATAAGGAAAGTATATAATAAACGGCAAAATGGTTATTCTAATGATATGATAATTTGTATTATGCAATCATTTTGGATGGTGGTTATCCTAAAGAATAAGATCCCTTTAATTTCGTGAACAGTAACCCCATTTAGATTAAACGAATACTATGCTTGCACGTGATATTTTGAACATTCAAAGATCAACAATACATGAAAAAGCTTTCTTGGAAGATAAGGTTTATCACTAAATGTGTCTACGGCTATACTATTTGATACCATAATACCTTCCTAATCGTGTATGAAAAGAACTACTCACACTCAAGATTCATAGCACGTGAAGTACTACAAGATGCCTTAACATGATAAACGTTTAATCGGTAACTCGTTTATTAACAAAATCAACCACTGAGAAGGATAAATTAATATGAGGTTATAGATACACCAACAGCAAGAGGCGATCCCGGGGTTAGGATCAAAATCAAGTATTTAACCCCGAAATAACAAACTCCATCGTCGCAAGGTACACGAATATAATGGAGAATGTCAAGATCTGTTACCTAAATGTGAGTCCTTAGATCCGTGCACGCGGTCAACGACCTGAACTAAGCGGCGCCTTCCCTTTGCGGTGACGTGCTTCTTTCTCTCCTCGTAATGAAGCTCGAAGCTTCGCGTCTCGCCAAAGGAGGGATCCTCTTGCTCTTGTCTCTCTAGAGAAGAAGGAAGAGAAATCAACTTGGGAAAAAGGGGTGAGAATGAAAGGAGATCAAAGGGATCTTAAAGATCATTCAAGGGTGAAATAAGGAAGTATAGTTGTCAATTTTGAAGTGAATAATACTCCAAAATATCTCCCCAACGTGAAGAAAAAATTCAAAATCCCTGAGTCCAATTCCATAAAAGTCCCCGACCATGGTTCACTAAAAATGACATAACTTCCTCATACGAACTCGGATTCACGCATTCTTGGTCTCGTTGAAAAGCTTGCGACGAGACGCTTCATTTGAGTATGATATTGTATATATTTAAATATTTCGGAAAAAGTCGAAATTTTCGGGGTGTTATATCATAACAACCTTAAAAACACTCTCGTCCCCGAGACTTAGGATGTAAGGGATGTAAAATAACAACCTTAAAAGGTTGAACCCAATTGAGGGATCGATAAGGACATATGTATGATTTAGAGATTACCTTCAAATAGATGTGGGTAGTCCCGTCGCATATCTGCCTCAGGCTCCCAAGTGGCCTCCTCGGAGTTATGTCGTTGCCAAAGGACCTTTACCCATGGTATCTCCTTATGCCTCAACCTCCTCACTGAGCGATCGATGATCCGGACTGGCTCCTCGGGGTAGCTTAGGTCTGTGTCCACCTGCAGATCACCATAGCTGATCACATGCGATGGGTCATGCACATATTTCCTCAGGTTGGAAACGTGAAAGATGTTATGCACCCCCGACAGGTGAGGGGGAAGTGCCAGCCTATAAGCAACATTGCCAATTCTGTCAAGGATCTCAAAAGGTCCAACGAACCGTGGGGCTAACTTCCCTTTTACTCCAAACCGTTGCACTCCCTTGGTTGGAGATACTCTCGGGAAGACGAAATCCCCAACTTCGAAGCTAAGATCGGTGCGTCATTTACCACTGTAGCTCTTTTGTCTGCTCTGTGCAGTAAGAAGCTTTTCTCGGGCCGTCTTAATAGCTTTAGCCGTTTCCTCCAAGTATTCCACCTTATGCAGCTGGTTATGCCCGACCTCCTGCCAACTCAAAGGTGTAGAACATCGTCTCCCATATAATGCCTCGAAAGGGACCATGCCTATGCTGGCATGGTAACTATTGTTGTACGAGAACTCTGCTAACGATAAATAATCCTTCCAAGACCCTTTCCACTCTAGCACACATGCTTGAAGAAGATCCTCTAATGTTTGTATCGTCCTCTCGGATTGTCCGTAGGTCTGAGGATGGTAAGCTGAACTGAGGCACAATTGCACTTCTAAAGAGTTCATAAATTCCTGCCAATAATTTGAAGTAAATCTCGGATCACGATCAGATATAATCTGCTTTGGTAGACCATGAAGCCTGACAATCTCCTTAGTAAAAATCACCGCGAGTTGTATTGGAGTGCAAGCCATGCTCAAAGGTATGAAGTGTGCTGACTTCGTAAGCCTATCAACTACTACCCATATGGCATCATGGCCGCTAGAAGCTCTAGGAAGCCCTGTAACGAAGTCCATAGATATGCCTTCCCACTTCCACTCGGGAATCGGAAGGGACTGCATAAGTCTAGGTGGCCGCTTATGCTCAGCCTTAATCTATTGGCATGTCATACACCTTGCCACGAAATCAGCCACATCTCTTCTCATTTGCTTCCACCAGAAATTTTTCTTTAAACCTTTATACATCTTGGTGCCACCAGGGTGTATCGATAATCGAGAGCTATGTGCTTCGCGTATGATCTCATTTCTTAGTTCCACATCTGCAGGAACACACAAGCGGTTGCCATTTCGTAGCACACCATCTTCATATGAAAAGCCAACCAAAATCCCAACATGGGCTTTATCCTTGAGCCTCTGTAGACTCTCATCTACAAGCTGTCCTCGAATAATCCTCTCTACTAGTTCAGGACGGGAAGGAGAGGGAATTATAACCGTCTCTCGACTACTCTAGAAGGGATGCAACTCACTAAAAGATGAGAAGAGATCCCATGTCTTGAGTTGGGGATGGGATTCACTCGAGCATGGCCTACGACTAAGTGCATCAGCTACCACATTTGCCTTACCAGGGTGATATGATATAGTGCATTCGTAATCCTTCAAGAGCTCCATCCACCGTCGTTGCCTCATATTTAGCTCTTTCTGATCAAACAAATGCTTAAGACTCTTATGATCTGTGAAGATCTCAAAAGCCACCCCATATAGATAGTGCCACCACATCTTGAGAGCAAAAACAACTGATGCAAGCTCCATATCATGGGTTGGATAATTCTTCTCATGAGGTTTCAACTGACGAGATGCATATGCAACAACTTTGCCATGTTGCATCAGAACGGCACCCAACCCATCCTTTGACGCATTGGTGTATAGTGTAAATCCGTCAGTTCCTGATGGAATCACTAAGATGGGAGCTGTAGTGAGTTTGTCCTTCAACATCTGGAAGCTTTCCTCACACTTGTTTGTCCAAAGGTACATTGTCTCCTTCTTGGTCAGCTGAGTAAGGGGAAGGGCAATATGAGAAAACCCCTTCACGAATCTTTTATAATATCCGGCTAAGCCAAGAAAACTACGGACCTCTGACACGTTCTTTGGTTGTACCCAGTTAAGAACTGCTTCAATCTTTGCAGGATCCACAGCAACTCCTGCACCTGAGATGACGTGGCCCAAGAATGCCACTTGTCGAAGCCAGAACTCACATTTACTATACTTCGCATAAAGCTTGTGTTTCCTCAGTGTCTCTAGCACTGTTTGTAAATGTATTCGGTGTTGCTTCTCATCGCTCGAGTAAATAAGGACATCGTCGATGAAGACCACCACAAAGTTATCAAGAAATGGTCTGAACACCCGATTCATCATATCCATGAAAGCAGCTAGGGCATTTGTCAGGCCAAAAGGCATTACCATGAACTCATAATGTCCGTACCTGGTCCGAAATGCAGACTTAGGTATATCGACATCTTTAATTCACAACTGACGATAACCAAACCGAAGATCAATCTTGGAGAAAACAGATGACCCCTGTAGTTGGTCAAAGAGATCATCAATCCGAGGCAATGGATAACGATTTTTGATAGTTACCTTATTTAATTACCGGTAATCTATACACATGCGCATAGATCCATCCTTCTTTTTAACAAATAGGATCGGTGCCCCCCATGGAGATGTACTAGGGCGTATGAAGCCCTTTTCCAATAATTCCTGCAGTTGCACCTTAAGTTCTTTTAATTCAGCCGGCGCCATCCGATATGGTGCAATAGAAATTGGTTGAGTTCCCTGAATAAGAGTTATTTCAAACTCTACTTCCCTTTCTGGAGGAAGTCCAGGCAATTCATCCGGAAAAACATCTAGAAAGTTCTTAATAATCTCTACATTAGAAATCTCCTTATGCTGCTCTTGATCCCCAATGACATGGGCAATGTATCCCTCACACCCCTGATCAAGCAAGCGATGTGCTTGCAATGCTGATATGCATACTACTCCTCCAGAGGAGGTACTCCCATCAAATATGAATTCATGTAAATCAGGAATCTTGAAAATGATTTGTTTCTGAAAGCAATCAAGGCATGCATGGTGATTCTCGAGCCAATCCATACCAAGAATAACGTCAAAGTCTTCCATCTGTAAGAGTAATAGGTATGCTTCTAGCATATAACCTCCGATATATACCGGACACTTAGGAAACACCCGGTGGACCACAAACAACTGACCTCCAGGTCCCTTAATAAGATAAGGGTCTGCAACTGTGGTAGGCTCTCGGCCTAAGAAACTCGCAAAACTCAACGATATAAAAGAATGTGATGCACCAGAGTCAAAGAGAGCATGAGCTGTAAAGTCGCCAACAGAATTCATACCTCGCACTACCGATCCGGAGGCGTGCGCTTGTCCATCAGTAATAGCATTCAACTGTCCCTCTCTTTGTGGTCTACTTGAGCCTGTCGTGCTCCGAGTCTGGTAAGGTTGTCCCCTACCTCCCCGAGATGTAAAGCCACGTCCCCGTTGCTGCGGACGTCCGCCTCGTACTACAACTCCAGTCTGTGAAGATCCCAAGGGACAATTAAACCTGATGTGACCTTTCTAGTTGCAACGATAACAAACCCGATCCTCCACACGAACATCTGTAACAGTACTCAAAATCAGACGATACGTCCCTGCTGGCTCAGAAAGTGCTTGCCCCACGGTAGGAGCTCCTCTGTGAGTAAACCTATTCGATGCTCCAGAACGGTGAGGGTGGAAGCGTTGTCCTGCACGTGCTCCTGCTCTATCACTGCGGGCTATCCTGCTGATTTAGCCAAAATTAGGTGGTCTTAAGTTCCACACAAAGCGGGAACTCAGTCGGTGTGTTGACCACACTAAATCTCAACTAAAGTCAACAATTAACCCACACTACAGATCAACAATTATAAATAAATGTGGAGTTAAAAATTTATTTTTAACTCTGCACAAAAGATGTATAGGACAAGTATGCAGAGAGTTCGAACACATGGAGCAAACAGGGTAGATACACAAGTGTGTGTGTGTGTGTGTAAAGTGTGTCTACACTATGCAAGCAAAGATTTTTGCGGGTTTTTAATTTTTTAAAAAAAAATTTATTTAATTTTTAATTTTGTATTTTGGTTTTTAATTTTTCTAATTTTTATAATTTTATATTTTATATTTTTTTTCTTTTTCAATATTGGAATATAAAGACAATGTAATAAAAGAGAAGATAGAATATTAATAAAAATATGCAAAAATAGCCAAAAATTCAGAAATAAAATCTTTTTAGTATTTTATAATTTTTTACGGTTCTTGCGATTTTTGGGTATTTTTCAAAGTATTTTTGGTATTTTTAAACACTGAAATAAACCAAAACAGTGAAAACGCTACTAGCTGGGGGCAAAATGGAATTAAAATAAACAAACAGCCACCAAAATTTTTCGAACTAATTTTAAATTAAAGAGTATAAAATATAGAATAAACAGGAACTGAGTTTATAATTTTTGGAGTTTTCTAGGATTTTATATTTTTTTGAAGTTTTTATGTATTTTTCGAATTTTTAGGGTTTTTCTTTTGATATTTTTAGTGATTTTTGGATTGACACTAAAATATGATGAAATAGATAGTAGGGGATTTTTTTTGGAATTTTTCGAGGTATTTTAATATTTTTTTGGTATTTTCTAAGCTAGACAGTGCTGAAATGGAGAGTTTTTTATTTTTAATAAATATTAAAATGAAATAAAATCAAAAACTAAAAATACGGCGTGTAAATGCAAGTGAACAGGAGCTTAAGTTTAATTTTTGAGAATTTTTAGAATTAAAATGGGGCTCCAAATAAATGCTACAAGTACACAAAAATAACACAGCCTAGCAGGGGTATAAGTGCAATTATCAGAACATCCAGGGGCATACATGCAATTTTCGCACAAAAATAACACTGAATATTTCAATTCCAGGACCAAACATAAATTACAAAAGCCACAGGGGTGTCGGCACAAATTTCCCACCTGGGCGTGTGACTTGCACACGCCTGGCGAGGACTTAAAAGTAATTTCCACAAAAACTGAGGGCTTACATGCAATTTCTCCAAAAAATTAATACTAAATATAAAAGTTTTGGTACTGAAATGAAATAAACCAAGAGCCTAGGGCCTCGGTGCAAAATGCCCGCACCTCACGTGTACAGGTCACGTGAGGTGACGTGGCAGAGGACCTATGTGTAAATAAAATAAATGTAAGGGTCGACTTGCAAATTTTACAAAATATTTAAACTACGAAATAACGTTTCAGGACTAAATTAAAATTACAAAAATGGCGGGGGTGACTCTGCAAAATACCCTCGCTGGGAGGATCCAATGGCGGAGGAACGCGGATGACGCGTGGCGCGAATCCAACGGCCGGTGGCGAGGCGCGATCCAGGCGGTGTGGGCCACGCCATTATCCACGTGGCAGCTTCGCCGGGCGCGATGACGGTTCGTCGATGGACGTCTAAGATTAGATGGATCTCTATGAATCGGACGGTGGAGGCTCTTGAAGATCCAACGGCTGGTGGTGGATCTGGGCTGGGCCGATGATCGAACGGCGGACGGACGATGACGAAGAACAGGGAAGAACTCACCGCCTGCGAGCTTCCCTGATCTCCTCCTTCCTCCTCAGGCACTATCTCGAGCTGCAAAATGGCTCAGCGGGATTCCCTGGTCCTCCTCCAGAGCCTGGGGGCGGCAAAAACCTCCGACGAGGCTCAGAGAGGCGGCGCGAGGTCGGCGGAGCACGGGCCTCCAGGTACCTCGGTCGGCCTTCAAAATCGCTCCCAGATGCTTCAAAGCTTCAGGACCTGCACGGAGAAAGGTTACAGAGGTCGAGGGCAAAATGCCTCGACCTCCAGTGGCTCTCAAAATAGGGTGAACTGCGAGATGGGTACTCGCCAGAGTTGCGCTCCGGCAAGGTGATCGATTAGGTGATTAGATGGTCGATGTGATGAGAAAGGATGGTCTGGATGAACCTAATACTACCAGGAACGTAGTGAGAGTAAAAAGAGAGCAAAGAAACGGCCTCGATGGCCGGAGCCAGAGGGTAAATACCTCTACGGCGAAGCTCGCCGGAGGTGTGGAACACGCTCAGATCAGGTGCTAATCCGCCTCCTTGAAGCCCAAAACGTGGAGTTGTCACCTCCAGGCACCTTGAGCTCGACTAAGGGGGGAAGATCTGTGGAAATTGTGGTTCGAAATTCAAATCGAAGTGGTTGCTGGGTTATAAGGGGTTGACGGTCAGCGGAGGAAGAACGAGGCAGAGCAATTGGTACAGTGATCCTTCGACCAAGGTATCATCAGGGCGGGCATGCCCATTGACCGAGGATCAAAAGCTCAGAAGGGTCTATTATGAGATATCGCAAGACTCGACCTCGAAAAAATGGAGAAAGAAGGGTCAAACGTAGGTCTGACAAAGGCTACAGGCCTAAGAACGACCAGTTGACCGAAGTCAACTGGGGCTGAAACCTGGTTGGTCCACGTGGACCAACCAGGAAAAATCCCTGATTATTATTTTGAAAATTCAAATAAAAATAGTAATTGAATTAATTAAAGTTTAATTATAAAATAAAAAATGTTTAATTTTTTATCTAGTATTTTATTTTGATTTTTAATTAATTTTATGGGATATATTTTTATAAGTTTCTTTTTATACCCCTTATAGGTATAATACCTATATATTTTAGTCTTTATTTTTATTCTGTGTATTTTGACTTTATTATTTTTATTTCTTATTTTATAAAATTATAAAATACTTTCATACACTTAATTGTATTTTTGTTTTATTTTTCTGATATGTTTGTATTTTTAATAAAATATAAATAAGTATTGTATAAGTATATACATAGGTCTAATACCTAGGTATTGTATATACAAATGTGTTTATTTTGAATTCTCTTTGCATTTTTATTCTGATTTTAATGCACAAATATATTATAAGTGATATTTACATAATTATAAAGAATATAAAAATACAAAAATAATGAATAAATAATAAAATGAATATTTTAATCTGTACAATTGTACAATGTGGGTCCAAAACTCAACTTTCAAACCGTAGCTCTGCCAAATGCGAAACCACCACCCTTAGATAGCTTATTTTCTTCTATATACAATTAAAGGTGAGTTTGATGATTTGGAGTTTTCAGTTGTGAGATACGGGTCTGGGAAGTTGGGATTCTGGAATTTTATTCAGACCATAACTTATTATCTGTACATTATTTTTCAGTAAAATCAATTTTGTATTTTTATTTATTTAATTATCCACAACTTTCATGTAAAAAGTTTCTTTATTTGATGTATAAAAAGTGGAACCAAAACTAGGTCCCAAAATGAATAAAGAATGAATAGAAAGTATAGGTATTTGTACTGTATTTTGACCTTAACTCTCCCTACTTTATTCCTTGTCGACCTATTTATCAAGATGCCTAGGTCTCGGGGGTTTGGGTCATAAAATATTTACAATATTTTATTCTTTTTCTTTTCTTTTATTTATTCTATAATTTTGGCGTTAATTACAGTATTTTATACACTATTTACAGGTACATGCATGAATGCTAAGATGATGAAATAAAGGGTATTTACAAGCATTTGCTAGGGTTTTTGGTGCCAAAATGATAGAATAAAGATGATGAAATGTGGATTCATCATCCCCCTATACTTTACCTTTGCTAGTCCCTAGCAAACACTTATGCAATAAGTGCAAAAAGAAAATAAAAAAGAAGAACTTGGATTTTATTTGATTATCAAACTTGTCTTCACAAAATCAAAGTTTGGAGCTTAGGTCGGACCTTTGTAATTTTAGTGCGGGCGAAACCTTAATGAGAACTGAATTTGAAATCCAACAGTCCTCGAGAATCCCAAAACTCTACTCAAGTCTCCTCAATAGCCAGGTCAGAAATATCTCAATTCATACGCAAACTCTTATGACTATGAATCTGACTCGTACAGTGTAAGTGATGGTGGCTCTCCCCAACTAGAATGACAAAGAAACTGACTTCTCCAGTACGACAACCCAATGATTCCCCAATCCAATAACTCCATCCTCGAGGAGCGGGGTATTCCCTTCTAAGTTCAAGTGGCAACCAGCTCAAGAGGATGGGGTGAAGAGAAGAATGGACGGTAGCCAGTGTAACTACCTATCTTGGGATGCAAGACCAGTGTAGTCAAGTCATCCTGCTGCAGGCTCGCATGATATGACTTTGGAACTTAAGCTTGCTTATTGACTTTGCAACATTTGTACATACTTTGCAGGCTTTTTATTTTTGTACATGCCTGAACATTTTTTTAATACTATATACAGCAGCATTTACATAAGGAGTTTTTCCTCTTGAGCCAGTAGACTATCCCTCTTTTGAAGCTTTATCGCAACCCACAGCCTCCTGTCTTTAGACTTCCTAATCACTGAACGGGTTGGGGTGCACTTCCCTCCCTAGAGGAGGACAAATGTTTCCACTTGTGTGCGTCTCATACCGGCAAATCCAATCCCCTCACCACTCCAACTGAGTTGAGCCATGTGAAAGGTGCAGGTGTCCAAGTTAGGTCATTATCAACAAGAGTCGTGCATGTGCTCCGAAATACTCTACTTAGGCAGTCAAGAATCCATTGAACTAAGTCCCGTGATCCTCAAAGAATTAAGTCAACTAGACCAGAAGTACCTCAAACCCAGTTCCTATAAGGTTCCTGTTATTAGGTAGATTTGAAGGTCCAATCAAGCTCCAATCTCCGGATTTTATTTGGACTTGTTCAACTATCAAACTCAATCTGAAAAATGCTCGTGCTATGCAAATGATATGCAGAAAATATTTTTGTGATGCAATTTTCAAAGATTTTGAACTTTTTATGGATTTTTGAAAAGATGATGATGATGCATATGCATTTTCTCTCTCTTGTTTTTGTATTTTTCGAAAGATTTTTCAAATGTTTTTGGATTTTAAATTTTGCAAATGGTTTTGGGATTTTTGAAAATAAAAAGTTTTGGCAAAAAACTAGGTGAAAATATGTACACGGGAGTGCTTCTTATATATACAAGAAGTGGATTTTAAGAATTTACCAGGGTAAGTGATCAATTTTATAGATATCTATATAGTGGATTTTGGTGTGATGTATATATTCCTCAAACTTATTTGACACAAGCTTTTCACACAATTTTTGAAAACTATAGTCCAAAATAGTTTTTACAAACCTTTTTTTTTGCAAACATGTACACACATTTGAAAATCATTTTGCAAAGGCTTTCAAAACAGTATAAATAGATTTTTCAAAACATTTTTGCAACCATTTTTCAAACCATTTGCAAATCATTTTTCAAACATTTTATTTCATACAAAGAAAAGAAGTTTTACAAAACACACATTTTACACAAGTTGAAAACATGTAACAAAATATTTTCAAAATAGTTTTCAATAGATGTTCGCAATGATTTTCAAACTATTTTTCAAACATTTCGCAAAAAACATTTTCACCTGATTTATTAATCAGTAATTATACAAAAAGAATTTGAGGAACAAAACATCTTTTTATTAAAGATTTGTAATGAATTTTAAAGAATTATTAGCCATATTATTAAGAAAATACGAAAGTACGAGTTATGGCTAAAGTATATACGTAGTATATACGACCCCCCTATACTTAGCTTGAGCTATGTCCTCATAGATCGGAGAGAAAAAGAGAAGACATAACTCGTACAGTATAGACAAATCTAAAGAATAAATGAATGAATCAACGAATGAGAAGTTGACCGTCCCCCCTATACTTAGGATCAAATAATCCTAAGTATAGCAGACTGTACACAACGCAGCGAGGGTCAAGGATGGGAATGAACAGATCGTACTCCGATTGTCTCCCCCTATACTTAGGGTAAAATATCCCAAAGTATAGACAAGAAGAGGAGACAATGGAGAGGATCGGAATAAATGAAAACTCGGGGTGCACACCCCCCTATACTTAGGACAAAGTACGTCCTAAGTATAGAAAACTGACAACAAGGGGCGGCACCTTTTTGATAGATAAAGAAAATAGAAAAGGAAAAGAAGAAAAGAAGAAAATAAATCAACAGATGAAAGAGTGATATGGACAGATGATCTGTACAGCGGAAGATAGAAGTAATCACCATGTATGAGATGCAGATGATGTGAGTCAAAGAACATATCTCATACCAGAAGAATGGGGGCAACGTCAATGGTTGGCGGGTCATGATCTAGATATAGTTTCAAGTGTTGACCATTGACACGGAAGGTAGAGGAAGATGACGGTTCGGATATGTCAATGCTGCCATTGTCATGTACCTTCATGACCACATAGGGACCTTTCCACTTGCTCTGTAATTTCCCTGGGAATAATTTCAGCCTGGAATCAAACAACCATACTCTCTGATCTGGCTCAAACTGTTTCTGGCTGATATGCGAATCGTGCCATGTCTTCACTTTCTCCTTGTACTGTAGGCTGTTGGAAAAGGCTATATCTCTGAGTTCTTCCAGGGCTGCCAATTCTGCTCTTCTCTGTTCTTCTATGCTCTCGGGATCTAACAGTAACTCAGTGACTGCCCAAAAAGATTTGTGCTTGATCTCCACTGGCAAATGGCACGGCTTGCCATAGACGAGTCGAAAGGGAGATGTTCCCAATGGATTCTTGAAAGAAGTCCGATAGGCCCACAAGACCGAGTCCAAAAGCTGTGACCAGTCCTTTTGGTCTGGGCGGACAACTTTCTGCAAGATGGTTTTTATCTCCTGGTTCGATACTTCGGCAAGACCATTAGTCTGAGGGTGATACGGTGTGGCAACCCGATGGCCAATGCCGAACTCGTCTGCAAGGGCCCTAACCTTGTCATTGATGAAATGAGACCCCCCGTCTGAAATCAAGACCCTAGGTACCCCGAACCGTGAAATGATTTTTTTCCTCAAGAATTTACACACGGTTTTCGCATCTGCGGCTCGGGCGGGGATGGCCTCAACCCATCGGCTGACATAATCAACAGCGAGCAAAATTGCTCGAATCCCTGACTCTTAGGAAAATGGGCCCATGAAATCAATCCCCCATGCATCAAAAACCTCACAGAAGTGAATGGGTTGCATGGGCATCATGTCTCTCTGTCCGCAGATTCCCATCTTCTGACAGTCAGTACATCTCTTCACGAATTCGTCAGAATCCTTGAAGAGCGTAGGCCACCATAGGCCGGATTGGAGCACCTTCTGTGCTGTTCTTTTTCCAGAATGATGTCCTCATGCCTCAAGCCTGTGGCAGTATGTGAGGATGCTATGCTGCTCTTCTTGAGGAATGCTCTTCCTCCAGATGTTGTCCCCTCCTTCATGATAAAGGACGGGATCCTCCCAATGATAAAACTTGGCCTTCACCAGGAAGGTCTCGAGTTTCTGCCTGGGCCAACCTTGTGGGACCGTCTTGGCGACAAGATAGTTCACAATGTCAGCGTACCATGGGAGCGAGGTGATAGCCAAGATCGCCTCATCTGGAAAAGTCTCAGTGATAGGTGCGTTGGGCTCAGATTCCTCAAGATTCTCCAATCTGGAGAGATGATCCGCCACCACATTCTTGACTCCAGGATTATCCTTAATCTCAATATCAAATTCCTGGAGCAGAAGGATCCATCTGGTAAGACGTGCTTTGGCATCCTTCTTAGCCATTAAGTATCGGATGGCGGTGTGATCAGTGTAAATAGTCACTCTAGATCCGAGAATATAAGATCGATATTTATCCAAAGCAAAGACTACAGCCAGCATCTCTTTCTCAGTCACAGTGTAATTCCGCTGAGCGACATCCAAAGTCCGGCTGGCGTAGTGAATGGCAAAAGGTAAACCATCCCTCCTCTGTCCAAGCACAGCCCCAACGACAAAATCTGAAGCATCCGTCATGATCTCGAATGGGAGAGACCAATCGGGTGGCTGAAGAACAGGAGCTGAAACAACCATATTTTTGAGAGTCTCAAAAGACGCAAGACACTTATCATTGACAATAAACTCAATGTCTTTTGTCAGCAAGTCAGTGAGCGGTCGGGCAATACGAGTGAAGTCCTGAATGAACCGTCGGTAGAAACCGACATGCCCCAGAAAGGATCGCAACTGATGCAAGTTGGATGGTGGATTGAGTTTTCTGATGATATCCACCTTAGTTGGATCGACCTCCATGCCCCTGTTGGAGACGATATGACCGAGGACCGTCCCTTGAGTCACCATGAAATGACTCTTCTCCCAAGATAAAACAAGATTGAGCTCTATGCAGCGCTGAAGCACACGGTCCAGGCAGTCAAGACAGGCATCGAACCCATCGCCGTAGACCGAGAAGTCATCCATGAAGACCTCTAAACAGTCACCCACCATGTCCGAGAAGATGGACAACATGCACCTTTGGAATGTTGCTGGAGTGTTACATAGACAAAAGGGCATCCATCTGAAAGCATACGTCCCAAACGGACAGGTGAATGTCGTTTTCTCCTGGTCTTCGGGCGCAATGGCCACTTGATTATATCCAGAGTACCTGTCAAGAAAGCAGTAATGACTCTTCCTAGCTAACCGCTCGATAATCTGATCAATGAAGGGTAGCGGGAAGTGATCCTTCTTGGTGGCTTCATTCAATCGTCTGTAGTCCACACAGACCCTCCAAGAAGTTGGCACTCTGGTAGCGATCTCCTCTCCAGAATCATTGACAACTATAGTGATACCCGTCTTTTTGGGTACCACATGTAGTGGACTAACCCATTTGGAGTCGGAGATGGGGTAGATAAAATCGGCGCTCCACCACTTTGAAATTTCTTTCATGACTACATCTCGAAAATTCGGGTTCAGCCGTCGTTGGAACTCACGCGATGGCCTAGCGTCATCTTCAAGATAGAAGTGGTGGGAGCACAGAGCCGGACTAATCCCCTGGAGATCAGCTATACTCCAACATATTGCCTTGTGGTTTCTTTCAAGAACCTCCATCAGACGAGATTCTTGCTCTATAGTCAAACCTGCTGAGATAATGACTGGGTGCATATCTGGCTCACCAGCAAGGAATCTGTACTTCAACGACTGCGGCAGAGGCTTCAGTTCTGGACAACTGGGAGGTGGCAGATCTGGCTTCTGATATGTCTGTGTGAAGGCGACCAGGTCTGCATGAGAGAACTCTCGCTCTGCATGAATTTCTGACGAAGGGCGGCCTGATGAATCATCAATAAACTGCACTGGCTCGCACTCTGTCATGGCTGCAGGCTCAGAAGGAATCAGACAAGGTAAATAATCATCAAAATCATCCCAATCGATGTCTGAATCCGAGGGATCAGAAGAAGATGAGCAAGAATGAAAATCATCAGCACCACTCGTCCCAATATTGTCAGCCTCCGGTGTATCCTCTTCCAGGGGTGTGCTCTCCAGGCTCTCGACTGCCATGAGCTTGAGATATAGTGAATCTGTAGGCAAGGCGAGGGTCGGTGCTACCGGATCTATCCAGTTGGATTCATCATCTGTCATCACAAAATCGTACTCCTGGTGGATGTCTAGCTCGTCCTCGGTCATCTGCGCTGCTTCGCTGGATTGCTCCGAGCATTCAAGTTCTCTAGCTCTGGTTTCCTCGATCATCTCTATTTGTATGGTTTTGCCCTCTACGCGAAAGCATACCTTCCCGCTATCAGATCGGTCACCGCCTTGGCTGTGGCCAAGAATGGACGTCCGAGAAGATTGGGGCATCAGTTACCGACTCAGGGATCTCCATGTCCAACACAACGAAGTCCACGGGGAATTTCAGGACCTGAATGGTAACGACCACGTCTTTCAACAACCCCTTCGGCCTCTTAGTCGACCTATCAGCAAACTGAAGGACTGTCCTGCTCCTAAGAAGAGGACCAAACTCGAATCGGTCGAGTAAGGTTGCCGGAAGAAGGTTGATTGAAGAGCCGCTGTCTAACAGAGTACGATCAAATTGCTGCTCCTGAATCTCGCATCTGACATAGGGAGCTCCTGTGTCTGGTCGCTTGGCTGGCAGCTTGTTCTGAATAGTGCAGCAAGTGGAGTGAGTGAGCACATGTATCTGATCTCTGTGGTTCCTCCTCTTCCTGCGGACTATAGTCTTCTCTTTCAAGTACTTTTTGAAGAGGGGGATGTGCTCAAGTGCTTCTTGTAGAGTCAGCTGAATATGGAATATGTCTATCATCTGATTGCCGAACTCTACCTGTTGCTCTTTTTTGGGATTTTCTCTTTTGTTCCCCTTCGCCCGGCGGAGTGCCTCAGGGAAGGGGATGGTAGGGGCCTCCACAGATGGAGGACTAGGAATAGGTCCCTGTGCCTGTGAAGGAGGAGAATCCATACAATAATCATCATTCAACACATATGGATCCGTAATGTGAATAGAAACCTTTACTTTATTCATATTTTTGTTTTCCTTTTTGTTACCACAGTCTATAGATACAAAAGGTGGTAACATCACAGAGGGAGGCTCAACAAAAGTAGATGTGGTGGCCTCAGTACCACCACCGGCACCTGTGTTCGCGGCATCAGCACCGCGCTCTGGCTCAGCATCCAAAATGGTGGCATCAGCACCACCGTCTGCATCTGGTATCACGACGGCCTCAGCACCGTTGTCTGGATCTCCATCATGGGTGGCATCAGCACCACCGTCTTCAACATCATCATTAGCGGCATCAACACCGCTACTCTGCTCCTCTGGCACTCCTGGTTCTGCATCTGGTTGTCGCTCAGAAGAGGCGCTGCCTGCGGGCATCCTACCGCTCCTAGTAGTCACAAAATCAGTATCATAGAAAGAATAAGACATATCACTCAAATAGTCACTAGGAGAGGTATCCTCTGTAAACTCTACCTTCTCAGACTTCCTTTCAGATTGTTCTGATTAGGTTCAATCTAAGCAGGTATGGTGGCCTTGCCTTTTATGATTTCCCTCATTTCCTGCCGAAATTCATCCATTTCTTGCCTGAAGGATGCTCGTTGTTCGGAGAGCAAGCGGGAAAGATCATCTAATGCGGGATTCTCAAAAGCGGGGCCCTGAGAACTGGATGGTTGCCCCTGCTGGAAATGAGGCTGATGTTGTTGCTGGTGGTACTGGGGCTTGTGGGGGTATGATTGATGAGGCTGCTGACGTTGCCTCCACTGTTGTCCCTGATAGGCGGGACGAGGACCACTCTGGTATTGCGGCTGATGGGCGTATTGGGGCTGTTGCTGCTGCTGTGGCTGGTTGTTCTGCAGTCATTGAGTGGCATTCTGCTGCTGGGATGAGGAGCCACCGTTGCCCCAACGGAATCCTGGATGATCACGACGGATCCCAGGCTGAGGGTACCGGTCGTACCAAATCCCATTGACTTCCATCAATGGTTCCAGTGGCTGCTCCGGCTGGTAGACCACCATCTGAGTGTCTGGAGATGGCAGCTGTGCTGGGTAGTACTGAAGCAGTGGAACCGGCTCTGCCTGGATATGATTCACCTGGCGGTACGAGGTAGAGGGTTGGTTGGAACTGCTACTGCTGGGGTCAGCCCGTGACCTGGGAGGCTGCTGGGAATGAGTTTGTACCTCCTAGACGCAAAGGATTTGCGTCTTCAGGTCACTCATGGTCTTGGCGATCTGGTCCATCTGGGCCATGCATTGCATCTGTTTCTTCTCGAGGATCTCGAGACGGTCCAGCTTCTCACTAATGATGCCCATGTCGGCTGCGACTGATTCAGCTTGGGTTGCGGCTGCCGATACTGTGTTGGGACCGGCATCGATGCCGGCGATCCTCTGGAATGATCCCACTCCTTGCGGGGGCTTCTGCTGCGTGTAGACTCGGGCTTGGGCCATCACGGTTGAATTCTCTGCCATGCCCTCGTAGATGGTCCAGACGTCGTCTTCACCTTTGGAAAAGTACGACCCACCGCAAGAGGCGTTCACTAGCCCCTGCAGCTCCGGTGTCAGCCCACAAAAGAAGCTTTGAACTAGATTGGGCTTAGAGATATCGTGATGTGGACACCGGTCGATGAGCTCTCGAAAGCGATCCCAAGCTTCATGAAACTGTTCATTTGGGATCATGACGAAGTTGCTTATCATTTCTCTAGTTGCATTTGTCCGGCCGAGAGGGTAGTATTTCTTCAAATACGCGGTCCGGAGATCTGCCCAAGTGTCGATGAATCGCCCAAGGTGTTTGAGCCAATACGCGGCTCTGTCAACCAATGAGAACGGAAATGTGATCATCTTGATCGTGTCCTCAGTCATTAACCGATCATGGATTGTGCTGCAAATCATTTCAAACTCTTGGAGGTGGAGGTGTGGCTCTTCGGTCGGCAACCCATGGAACTTGGGTAGAAGCTGAATGGTGTGGGGCCGAAGCTCGAAATCTCCATGGATTGGTGGGAATCTGATCCACCGATGTGTAAGGGATGATGCTGGGTTATGCAATTCTCGCATGATGGTCTGTGGCGGTCTCTCAGCGTCGGGATCACCTCCCCCTGCATCAGGTCCTCCTCCTCCACCACCACCGCCCCCAGGTCGGTTTTCTCTCATCTGAGCTATCTCTCTCATGAGATCACCCATGAAGGTACCCTGGTCACGAATCTGCCTCTGCATGGTCTCTAGGGATGCAAGAAGTGAGATGTTGATGGCAGCCTGATCAAATATGAACGGAGGGTGATCATGGTCATCTGGGTGCTCGCCTCTGTCTGCCATCACTGGATTCTCTGAAAAAGCAAAAGAGACCATTACAGGTGTTGTCGAATGATCTGAACTCTGTGATGCACTGAATTCTGAAACTATTGGACTGAGAGAAGGAGAATGGGAAGGGTGGTCGAGGGGGAACAGGGTGGATGTAAACTCAGGCTCGGAGAGCGGACTCTCTGAGGTAGTCCTAGATGAATAAGAAGGAGTGCTGGATAGCGGCGCCGACAGAATCGGCCTAAGAGATCTCCGTCCCATCATCTTGATTATTGGGAAGAGCAGGGGGAATGCAGAAGAAGAAGGAAGAAATGAGATGCAAAATTGTGCACAATTGTGCTGTGTTTTTTTATCTTGACCTAAATAGAACTAGCAATCAAACACAAAACAGGGGTGAGTTCACCAACTCAACACATGAAGCCGTGAAGGTTCGGCTTTTATCTTGTCGGTTTTAACTTGAATTCAGAAATTAATCTTTTCACGAGTCCTTAGAGCGCTACGCCTAAAGGAGAGAGAGTATTGCTGGAAAAGTATTTCCGTACTTGTCCTCCTCCTGTGTAACCTGTAACTTGCGCTATTTAAGGTCCTTGTAACCCTTCCGGGATCCCTACTCAGCCAAAGAAATAGAGGGAGGAAGCCGATAGGCGAAACCGATACTTCGGACCTCGCTCGCAACGGAATCACCCGTGAGCGTGCAAGATCCTACTCGGACGCAGACGGTGAGACAGACACACTCCTGAAGGCGTGGCCCGATGCTCACACAATAGTGAGTCACCAATGGTGACCAAGCCCTACTCGCCTACGTACGATAGTAGCGCCAATACTTCGAAAATCCAGGCGATACACAAGGCAACCACAAGTTGGGTTTTGGGCTCTAATCCTTACGAAGCGCTCACCTCACTTGGAAGGAGACCTTCCCATGCAACCTGAATACAAACGAGGGTGTTACTCTCCCCAATCAAGGAATCCAATTACCAATTTTATTTTTGGTCAAGGTTTTCTTAGCAGTCCCTTTTTTAATTTTTTTGGTGTTATCGCTTCTTTTGAGTAGATTCAAATAAGCACTTAACGGTTTTTGTATTTTATTGAATCCTACTTTGTCCAAAAACAGAGGGAGAATAGAGTCGGAAAAGCCAATGCAAGTCGACACCAAGGTGGAAATCTCACCTTTGTGCCTAGATGATGGATGCAAAGTGAGAAGACTTACAGTGAATCCTAGCTCTCTCCATGCGGGATGCAAAGCAGAATTTATAAACCTATACTACATGCCGATATGCAAATGCGGAAATCACCCTAAGATAGGCAACTGCTAACGTGAAGAACCACAAGCTAACCACTAACCCTCAATCCTAGTGTCCGGTCTAGGCTCACCCCTCCTTCTCTCGACACATCGAGTTTAGGAGAAGCGCTTGGCGGGATGAGCTAGCGGCGCGCGGATCAAAAGCTAATGGCCAACTGTTTAATTAGTCTAAGTCCAAATACGATCTATAGGAGCATGCAAAGGTTATAAGTGTGTTTGGACCTATTCTAATCGATCAAGCAAGCCTAGAGTCTAAGGGCTCAATCCACAAAATAAATGAAAATGAAAACAAAACCGGAAAATGACAACGGAAAACGTGATGAAAAGCCACAGTGAGCCCCCGGGTGAACAAACACCCGGAAATTAGGCCCGAAGTGTTCAAGAGTCCAAGTCCCTATATTATTACAAATTAATCACTCTCTCACAAAAATAAAATGCAAGCTATCTACTACTCTCTCTCTCTCTCCTGCTCTCTCCTGCCGGCTTGGCTAAATAACAGCCGGCTCAGCTTCCCAAGGATGCTTCAGATCCCCTAGGCGATCCGCCTCGCTCCGCGGTCCCTCGCAAGAAGATAAGAAAAGAATGGTCAGAAAGCTCAACAGTAGATATCAAAAATAAGAGAGATACAAAAGGAAGCAATAATGAAGACAACAAAACAAACACAAGCAAAGATATGAACTACTCGTTGTTACTCCCCGGCAACGGCGCCATTTGATTTAGCCAAAATTAGGTGGTCTTAAGTTCCACACAAAGCTGGAACTCAGTCGGTGTGTTGACCACACTAAATCTCAACTAAAGTCAACAATTAACCCACACTACAGATCAACAATTAGAAATAAATGTGGAGTTAAAATTTATTTTTAACTCTGCACAAAAGATGTATAGGACAAGTATGCAGAGAGTTCGAACACAGGGAGCAAACAGGGTAGATACACAAGTGTGTGTGTGTGTGTGTGTGAAGTGTGTCTACACTATGCAAGCAAAGATTTTTTGTGGGTTTTTAATTTTTTTTAAAAATTTTTTTATTTAATTTTTAATTTTGTATTTTGGTTTTTAGTTTTCTGATTTTTATAATTTTATATTTTATATATTTTTTTTCTTTTTCAATATTGGAATATAAAGACAATGTAATAAAAGAGAAGATAGAATATTAATAAAAATATGCAAAAATAGCCAAAATTTCAGAAATAAAATCTTTTTAGTATTTTTATATTTTTTTACTATTTTTGTGATTTTTGGGTATTTTTCAAAGTATTTTTGGTATTTTTAAACACTGAAATAAACCAAAACAGTGAATAAGCTACTGGTTGTGGGCAAAATGGGAATTAAAAATAACAAACAGCCACCAAAATTTTTCAAACTAATTTTAAATTAAAGAGGATAAAATATAGAATAAACAGGAACTGAATTTATAATTTTTGGAGTTTTCTAGGATTTTATATATTTTTTTGATGTTTTTATGTATTTTCGAATTTTTAGGGTTTTTCTTTTGAGATTTTTAGTGATTTTTGGACTGACACTAAAATATGATAAAATAGATAGTATGGGATTTTTTGGAATTTTTCAAGGTATTTTAGTATTTTTTTGGTGTTTTCTAAGCTAGACAGTGCTGAAATGGAGAGTTTTTTATTTTTAATAAATATTAAAATGAAATAAAATCAAAAACTAAAGATATGGCGTGTAAGTGCAAGTGAACAGGAGCTTAAGTTTAATTTTTGAGAATTTTTGGAATTAAAATGGGGCTCCAAATAAATGCTACAAGTTCACAAAAATAACACAGCCTGGTAGGGGTATAAGTGCAATTATCAGAACATCCAGGGGCATACATGCAATTTTCGCACAAAAATAACACTGAATATTTAAATTCCAGGACCAAACATAAATTACAAAAGCCGCAGGGGTGTCGGCGCAAATTTCCCACCAGGGCACGTGACTTGCACGCGCCTGGCGAGGACTTAAAAGTAATTTCCACAAAAACTGAGGGCTTACATGCAATTTCTCCAAAAATTTAACACTGAATATAAAAGTTTTGGTACTGAAATGAAATAAACCAAGAGCCAAGGGCCTCAGTGCAAAATGCCCGCACCTCACGTGTGCAGGTCACGTGAGGTGACGTGGTAGAGGACCTATGTGTAAATAAAATAAATGCGAGGGTCGACTTGCAAATTTTACAAAATATTTAAACTACGAAATAAAGTTTCAGGACTAAATTAAAATTACAAAAATAGCGGGGTGACTCTGCAAAATACCCTCGCTGGGACGATCCAACGGCGGAGGAACGCGGATGACGCGTGGCGCGAATCCAACGGCTGGTGGCGAGGCGCAATCCAGCGGTGTGGGACGCGCCACTTATCCACGTGGCAGCTTCTCCGGGCGCGATGACGGTTCGCCGATGGACGTCTAGGATTAGATGGATCTCGATGAATCGGACGGTGGAGACTCTTGAAGATCCAACGGCTGGTGGTGGATTTGGGTTGGGCCGATGATCGAACGGCTGACGGACGATGACGAAGAACATGGAAGAACTCGCCGCCTGCGAGCTTCCCTGATCTCCTCCTTCCTCCTCAGGCACTATCTCGAGTTGCAAAATGGCTCAGCGGGTTCCCCTGGTCCTCCTCCAGAGGCTAGGGGCGGCAAAAACCTCTGACGAGGCTAGGAGAGGCGGCGCGAGGTCGGCGGAGCACGGGCCTCCAGGTACCTCGGCCGGCCTTCAAAATCGCTCCCAGGTGCTTCAAAGCTTCAGGACCTGCACGGAGAAAGGTTACGGAGGTCGAGGGAAAAATGCATCGACCTCCAGTGGCTCTCAAAATAGGGTGAACTGCGAGATGGGTACTCGTTGGAGTTGCGCTCCGGCGAGGTGATCGATTAGGTGATTAGATGGTCGATGTGACGAGAAAGGATGGTCTGGATGAACCTAAGACTACCAGGAACGTAGTGAGAGTAAAAAGAGAGCAAAGAAACGGCCTCGATGGCCGGAGCCAGAGGGTAAATACCTCTACGGTGAAGCTCGCCGGAGGTGTGGAACACGCTCAGATCAGGTGCTAATCCGCCTCCTTGAAGCCCAAAACATGGAGTTGTCACCTCCAGGCACCTCGAGCTCGATTAAGGGGGGAAGATCTGTGGAAATTGCGGTTCGAAAATCAAATCGAAGTGGTTGCTGGGTTATAAGGGGTTGACGGTCAGCGGAGGAAGAACGAGGCAAAGCAGTTGGTACAGTGATCCTTCGACCAAGGTATCATCAGGGCGGGCATGCCCATTGACCGAGGATTAAAAGCTCAGAAGGGTCTATCATGAGATATCGCAAGACTCGGCCTCGAAAAAATTGAGAAGGAAGGGTCAAACGTAGGTGTGACAAAGGCTACAGGTCTAAGAACGACCAGTTGACCGAAGTCAACTGGGGCTGAAACCTGGTTGGTCCATGTGGACCAACCAGGAAAAATCCCTGATTATTATTTTGTAAATTCAAATAAAAATAGTGATTGAATTAATTAAAGTTTAATTATAAAATAAAAAATGTTTAGTTTTTTATCTAGTATTTTATTTTGATTTTTAATTAATTTTATGGGATATATTTTTATAAGTTTCTTTTTATCCCCCTTATAGGTATAATACATATATATTTTAGTCTTTATTTTTATTTAGTGTATTTTGACTTTATTATTTTTATTTATTATTTATAAAATTATAAAATACTTTCATACACTTAATTGTATTTTTGTTTTATTTTTCTGATATGTTTGTATTTTTAATAAAATATAAATAGGTATTGTATAGGTATATACATAGGTCTAATACCTAGGTATTGTATATACAAATGTGTTTATTTTGAATTCTCTTTGCATTTTTATTCTGATTTTAATGCACAAATATATTATAAGTGATATTTACATAATTATAAAGAATATAAAAATACAAAAATAATGAATAAATAATAAAATGAATATTTTAATCTGTACAGTTGTACAATGTGGGTCCAAAACTCAACTTTCAAACCGTAGCTCCGCCAAATGCGAAACCACCACCCTTAGATAGATTATTTTCTTCTATATACAATTAAAGGTGAGTTTGATGCATTTGGAGTTTTCAGTTGTGAGATACGGGTCTGGGAAGTTGGGATTCTGGAATTTTATTCAGACTATAACTTTTTATCTGTTCATTATTTTTTAGTGAAATCAATTTTGTATTTTTCTTTATTTAATTATCCCAACTTTCATGTACAAAGTTTCTTTATTTGATGTATAAAAAGTGGAACCAAAAATAGGTCCCAAAATGAATAAAGAATGAATAGAAAGTATAGGTATTTATACTGTATTTTGACCTTATCTCCCCCTACTTTATTCCTTGTCGACCTATTCATAAAGATGCCTAGGTCTCGGGGGTTTGGGTCATAAAATATTTACAATATTTTATTCTTTTTCTTTTCTTTTATTTATTCTATAATTTTGGCTTTAATTACAGTATTTTATACACTATTTACAGGTACATGCATGAATGCTAAGATGATGAAATAAAGGGTATTTACAGGCATTTGCTAGGGTTTTTGGTGCCAAAATGATAGAATAAAGATGATGAAATGTGGATGCATCACCTGCCAGAAAGGTTCGATCTCATCTGCATTGATTTACTCTCACGGAAGTCTTGCTCCACACGAGCAGCAACATCAATCACTTCCTTCATTGTGACCAAACGAAGGGGCACCAATCTCTCACGAATCTCCTTGCGAAGCCCACGGAAGAACTTGAATGCCTTGTCAAACTCAGTTGGCACAGTGCTAGCAGCGTACTTCAGCAATTCTGTAAATCTGTTCAGATAAGTAGTCACGGTTTTGTTCCCCTGCTCCAGTAGCGTGAACTCCACACGTCGCTGCTCTATCCAGTATTCCGGGTAGAAATGCCCTCGGAAGGCTTCAATAAACAATTCCCAAGTAGCTGGCGTTGCAATCTGTGGCTCCATAGAGGTCCACCATTCCTCAACATATCCAGCTCAGGAGTATGTAGCTAGGGTTACCTTCTCTTCATCAGGCAAATGTATGGTACGAAAGACCTTCTCTACCCGCATCAGCCACCTCTCTGCCTCCTCGGGGCTTGTGTTTCCCAAGAATTCCGGAACCTTCTCCTTATGGTATTTTGAAAAGACGTCTTCCTGTTGCGACGATGGAGGAGGTGGAGGAGGAGGAGGTGGTGGTGGGAGATCTACACCTCCCCCACCCATGTCAGACCCACCCTTAGATACTGATCTGGTGAACCGCTCTTTAAGAGCGAGCTGTCTTTGCTGCACATCTTGCAGCAATGCCATCATTGCATCTAATTGTTGCGTGGCCTGATTTTTACGAGGCAGCATGATCTGCATTAAGAGAAAGGAAAAAATCAGACAGAGATGAGATTCGATATCTAGTGGACTATGCCATTTTCAGACGTGAGTCAGAGGGCTACTTGTCTAATGTATGATGTTTTTCTTCACATCATGCAGTTGTCTACAACTGATGGGGTAATTGGGCTATGATACCAAATGTAACGCCCTGCCTCGGCAAAAGCACATCTCAATGCCCATTCACGAGTATTACCCAACAGCAGTTATAAACAACCTGCGTGATAAAACATTCATACAAAAAAATGGCAAAAGAAAATTTCCATTCATATAGAAAATGTCCACCACTTGAGATAATAAGAGCCGAAACAACTCTTATGATTACATCATCAAAAGAGAAGATGGAGAAATAATGAAAGTAACTGCCCATCTAGGTAATGACCTCAGAACTGGTTCTCAATTGTGCTGCCAAAGATTCTTGCCTCGGTCTCCTGCTCAAGATTTCCTATTGGATTTCCAAGAGGGGGTAACTTGTGAGTCAAATGACCCAGTAAGGATATAACAATAATTTATAAATAAAAAAACAAAACTGGTAGGAAATGCAAGTGCAGTAACTATAGAGGTATAATGAAAACATTCTAAGTACTCGAGTATAAAGTCTCCAATTAAGCTAAAGGTAACGAGTAGATTGTGGACAATTTACACAATTGTTCTCCTTCTTAAAGTTCTTTAATCCGTAGCTTATTTATTTATTTATTTATTCTGGACTCACTTGTCAAAGGAGAAAATCTACACTACGAATGAAACATGCATCGCTTCATTCAGAGTGCGGTCTAAAAACCTGTGCATAAGTGTGATCCTTCAGTTAGTATGATTGGTAGTACTCTGACACTCGAGACACGAGGCATATAGCCCAAGGAAACACGATTCCGTCAACCGAGTCTGCCAGGGGATTCTTGCTCGCCCCAAAATCAATAGTCACAGAACGAATCTATACGGTGCCATGCACATGTGCATCCACCCAAACTCTCTAGAGTACCTACCATCACCCCACTCTATGATGCCCCTCGAGTGGGGGTGACCCACTGTCGGCTCAGCTGGACTACAAGGATGTGCACCCACCTTGTATTATTTGTTATTTCTGCATGCAATTCATACTTCACTCGAACTATTGTAAGTAATGGTCACAATTATGGCTCCCCATGGTACTAGTCATTTAATATTTTAGACCCCCGTAACACAATATATTCCATCTAATCAATCTACCTTGTTCTTTGATATGCCCATACCCAACGAAAAGGCATTGCAATGCATTGGAATGCTTTTTGCACCTTGATACTTATCGTGGACTTCTTGGAGCACTACACTTACATCTAATGCAAGAGTTGATTTTTCCCAATGACTCCATCCCTAAGTTTAGATACAGAACTCCATCCAACAAATATGGGCACAAAAATTTTGATATGAGAAATCATATAAAGTAAATCCATATATGGGTAGAAAAGCCATACTTAAATTGTGGAAAGATGAATTTTAAGATGGGTGACTTCCGGTGGTACGGCCAATTTGTATTTTCAAGGTATTGGAGATTTAACAAATACTTTGTAACCATTTCAACTACTAAACTTCATCAGCATGAGTATTACTGTCAAGTTCAAGCAATTACAAGCGCACATTATTTTCTAAATTTTTAAATATATTTATGGATGGAAACCGGCAAGTAGTACACACATACATTTAGTATCCCAAAAACAAAGTTTATTTGCAGGGTGTCACTTACGTGACCATTATTTATGGCAAGGACGTAATATTATAAACTACTTGTGGCACTTACGGAATCTCCATTATGAAAGCACTAAAACCTCACATACAGCTCTCTACTCCTGGATTTTTCATGCCATATAAAGATTATGGAACATGTAGGATTCTAAGTATTAACGTATATATCATATATATATATATATAGTAGCTGATTGTATATGCATGACAGTAAATTTGAATTCAAAAAAAATCCAAATAAGGCTACTACTGCAATTTAGGAAAGTCAAGGTATATCAACTTATATGAGCATAATCCTCTCTTAATTGTTAATAAAAGACAATCAAATAATACTAAAAATAGTGGACTGTAATACTATAAGGAAAGTATATAATAAACGGCAAAATGGTTATTCTAATGATATGATAATTTGTATTATGCAATCATTTTGGATGGTGATTATCCTAAAGAATAAGATCCCTTTAATTTCGTGAACAGTAACCCCATTTAGATTAAACGAATACTATGCTTGAACGTGATATTTTGAACATTCAAAGATCAACAATACATGAAAAAGCTTTCTTGGAAGATAAAGTTTATCACTAAATGTGTCTACGGCTATACTATTTGATACCATAATACCTTCCTAATCATGTATGAAAAGAACTACTCACACTCAAGATTCATAGCACGTGAAGTGCTACAAGATGCCTTAACATGATAAACGTTTAATCGGTAACTCGTTTATTAACAAAATCAACCACTGAGAAGGATAAATTAATATGAGATTATAGATACACCAATAGCAAGAGGCGATCCAGGGGTTAGGATCAAAATGAAGTATTTAACCCCGAAATAACAAACTCCATCGTCGCAAGGTACACGAATATAATGGAGAATGTCAAGATCCGTTACCTAAATGTGAGTCCTTAGATCCGTGCATGCGGTCAACGACCTGAACTAAGCGGCGCCTTCCCCTTGCGGCGACGTGCTTCTTCCTCTCCTCGTAATGAAACTCCGAAGCTTCGCGTCTCGCCAAAGGAGGGATCCTCTTGCTCTTGTCTCCCTAGAGAAGAAGGAAGAGAAATCAACTTGGGAAAAGGGGGTGAGAATGAAAGGAGATCAAAAGGATCTTAAAGATCATTCAAGGGTGAAATAAGGAAGTATAGTTATCAATTTTGAAGTGAATAATACTCCAAAATATCTCCCCAACGTGTAGAAAAAATTCAAAATCCGTGAGTCCAATTCCATAAAAGTCCCCGACCATGGTTCACTAAAATGGCATAACTTACTCATACGAACTTGGATTCGTGCATTCTTGGTCTCGTTGGAGAGCTTGCGACGAGACGCTTCATTTGAGTGTGATATTGTATATATTTAAATATTTCGGAAAAAGCTGAAATTTTCGGGGAGTTATAGTACAAGTATACAATGAGGGTCCAATACTCAACTTTCAAACCGTAGCTCCGCCAAATGAGAAACCACCGCCATTAAATAGCTTATTTTAAACTATATACAATTAAAGGTGAGTTTGATGCATTTGGAGCTTTTATTTGCAAAATACAGGTCTGGGAAGTTGGGATTCTGGATTTTTATTCAGATCATAACTTTTTATTTGTGTAGTATTTTTGAGTGAAATCAATTTTGTATTTTTATTTATTTAATTATCGACAACTTTCATGTACAAAGTTTATTTATTTGAGGTATAAAAGGTGTAGCCAAAAATAGGTCCCAAAATGAATAAAGAATGAATTGAAATGAATAGGTATTTTGGTCCTTATCTCCCCCTACTTTATTCCTTGTCGACCTATTCATCAAGATGCCTAGGTCTCAGGGTTTTGGGTCATAAAATATTTACAATATTTTATTCTTTTTATTTTCTTTTATTTATTCTATAATTTTGGCTTTAATTACAGTATTTTATACACTAGTTACATGCACATGCATGAATGCTAAGATGTTCTAATTAAGGGTATTTACACGCATTTGCTTGGATTTTTGAGGCCAAAATAATAGAATAAAGATGATGAAATGTGGATTCATCAATGGGCGGAGAACAGTGAAGCACATCACAAAGCACAAAGCACAACGATGCGTAATTGAGGGCACATAGCCGCTCGACACCATTGTATAGCCCTGAACTGGACACTTCTCGGATCCTATATCATAATCTGGCTCGTCAAGAGGAAACCCACGGAATTTGTTTCATATGAATCAGACTTCGTTTCGAATTGTTATGATTTTTGGAATAAATAGAAGTAAGGAGGTTTAAGATATCATTAACTATTAATGATCGTCATTAAGACTAATTAACTACAATAAAGAAACTAATGATGAATTGAGGATCACTAGTATCCATTATCGAATACTAATCAGAGGTCAGTAAAAGTTAAGCAGAGTCACAAAATTAAATTGCGATTAGTGAAAGTTAATCGTGATTAGCATTAATTAACTATCTTTGGCGGATCTAGAAGCTTTTAGAAGGTTCTAACTTAAGACTTAAGTTTTGTATAAGTTTTGGCCAAAACCATGGGTTGCTAACTATGGTTAAGGGTTAAACTATGGTTTACTAACCATGGTTAGCAGTTTTATAAAGCTTATAAATAGCCCCCCACCTATTCATTTTATATGATTTCCACTATTACCACTACCGGATGGATAGGGTCAAGAGGTCGTGAGGAGGAGAAGGAGGCGGGGAAGGAGCACTAGCGAAACACTATCGGGAGGATAAGGAAGAGAAGGACGGTATGATCCTCTCCTAGTTGGATTAGTGTAGGAGGTAAGTACCTCTAACTTGATTTACGTTCTTGATTCACAATCCTTTCCGATTCATTTTGCATTGTGATTCGAGGAGAAATCTGTGTAATATCGTACTTAGGTGCGGGCAGATATGCACATCAGTGAACCATATGATTCGTCGCATGCTTCACTCGCATAAGACGCGTGGTGTCTACCGATTCTCCATCGCTTGTAGTTCTATTATATTCTTTTGATTTCACTTTTATAATTATTTTGATGGAGAAATCTATGTAACAAGCTACTTAGGTGCGGGCGGCTATGCACGTCAGTGACCCCTATAATTCGTCACATGCTTCACTCACCAAAGATGCGTGGTGTCTACTGATTCTCTGTTGCTTGCAGTTTTATTATATTCTTTTTGGTTTCACTGTTGGTTTCCACTTGGTGATTTTATAGAGGAAATTTTTTCCGTTTTTCTTTAGAAATATATCCTGATATTAAGAGAAATTCTATCAAAATTTTCATACAAATATGTTCCGATATAAGGGGAAACTCTACCGAAATTTTCCTATAAATACCACCCCGTATAAGGGGAATCTCTTTTGGAATTATAAGAGAAAATATATTCTTCGCGTTCTTCGTGTGCTTCATTCATTCTTCGCATTCTTCGCACGTTCCTTGTGTTCTTGATATAAAGTGAAATTCGATCATTTCAAGAGATGTAGATCACCTTTTTTGAAAGTGTATCACGATAAAGCGTTGCATATGAGAGAGAGCTCAATTAGGTAATGAAATCATACCTTTTGTTGTTAGGTTTTCATATGAGATTGTTGAAATTCTTGATTTTATGTTCTTCTCTATGAAAAACCCTAATTTGACTGTTTTGAGAAAATATGAAAAGTTGCTTTGTGATTCCCACTAAAATAATGGCTAAGCATTGAATTGATGCGGTGATTTGTAAAGTTAGGGTTTTGGAGTTAAAATAAGTATAAATGTGTGTGTATGTGTTTATATATGTATATACATAGGACTTAATATATATATATATATATATATGTAAGTCTATACTTAGTGTTAATGAATATGTAAATCGAAGTCCTAACGGGGGAATTACATCATGGGATTGATGTGTATTGAAATGGATCAAATGGATCCTAAAAAGGATCGTGTGTTATGTTAGGAATGAGTGGAAGTAGAGCTACAGGTCGGGCATGCAACATGTAGGTTTTTCAGAAGAACATCTGTATTGGTAGGCCATACCTTGGTGGCACACAATTGCCCTACTTTGATAAGTGCGCACAAAATGAATGATTTGTAACTATGGTACTCGACTGGCATTAGGCAGGTTGACTGACTGAAGATGTAGCCATGTCATGTGGAGGCACGGGTTGTTAAATAGTGGTTGGATCACGATAACATGTATTTAAAGCTGCTAGTATATGTGATTAAAGGTTAGTCAATGGTTTTAAGCTATCGGGTCCTCGAGGACAATGTGCTTCTTTGTATGTCAGACTGAGGTTTGAAATCATGGTTAATAAAAGAAAAGGAAACTGTTAGGTATGAATTGGAGGATTGGTTGAGGTGACTGATGAATTTGTGATTCATCACTCTAAAAGTTGAAAATAAAGCTTTGTTCCCGAATAATTAGATGCATATTTCCCCTTATATTGCATAATTAGCATTCATGCATGCAAGCATAATATCTGCATTTTAGCATCCATATTTGCCTAAAATAAGAAGCCAAATTCACTTGTAAATATATCACCTATATATTAGATAAAATACCCTATTTGTATATATTTTACACTAACTCTGAATCCAATAAAACCAACTCTATAGTGTATATATGACTAACATTAATAAAGAAAAAATATCAAAAAAATACTAACTTGTAAAATTAACCAATAAAACCCCAATCCAAGTTTGAAACTAAGAGCCTTAAAATGCACATATCTCTCTCATACAGTATCCGATTGAGGTCTACTCACTTTTAAAGTAATATACATTCAGAGATCTTCAAAACAATACCACTTTCATTAAAATCGGAGCTCGTATGCAAAACTTGGGTTTTGGGCCCCTCTAGTATATTGTACATTTTGACCGAAATGCCCCTGGATTTTATCCTTTTATTTTCTTAATTATTTAAAATCCAAAAATATATATTAAGTTGTAAATATTCTTTTCATATTTTCTCTATCTTTATTTTGATTTTTTTCTCTTAATTAAAAATGACAAAAAAATTACAAAAGGAAAAATGTGGTATTTTATACCTATAAGGTAGCACCAAAAAAATACATTTTGTACAGATGATCTCATTTGATTTTCGGCCCTTCACGAAAATTGTAGATCTCGTCGAGACGAGCAACTTTTGTGTTGCCACTTTTTGATTTAATCCCTTTTGTTATTTCTTTTTGATTTATCTTTGCATTTAGCTTTGGATTTTTCTGAGAGCGACACGTGGTGGCTCCGAAAGCCGCCACGTGTCAACCCCATGATTTTTGCTACTAATTAAATAAACGCCACATGGCCGCATCTGAGCACGCCAAGTGGCGCCATCTCATCCCCCATCTACCCATTCCACCCCACTCTCCCTTGACTTGGGGAGGAGAGAACTTCGACACCTCCAACTTCTACCCCATCTCCTCCACCTTCTCCATCTCTTCTCCAACCGCCTCCTCCTCCTCTTTATATCCTCTCCATCTCCCACGTTCATCCCCATCCGCCATCACTGTGAGGAGCTTGAGCCCCCTAGTCCACCTCGGTGACAGCGAGAGTTGGTGAGGTTGAGCGACGACAGCTATCCTTCTCGGCGTCATCCGGCATAGGGCAGTACCTCCGTCGCCGCGAGTTCTCAAGCTCGCCAAGCTCAGCCTCAACCGCGGCTTTGAGCGACGACCTCAGCTCTGTTCAGGAGCTCCCTCCCAGGCATCTATCTGTCCACATCACATGTAATCTTCTTCTCTCTTCTTCTTCTTCTTCCTCTTCTATACCCTTACCTCTCTCTTCGATTTCATCATTTTCTGTCCATCAACTCGCAAAACCGATCGCACTTCAACGGATAAATCACACATTGCGAATGAAACGGTGATTTTTATTTATTTTTCTGAAGAATTTTCGTCAATCGATTCATCGTTTATTTGCGCCAACTAAACAAATGCATGAGGAACAGAGGAGGCGGTGAAATTCCCATGTTCTGCCTTTCCACGTCTTCTTCTCCCTCTCTCTCTTCGTCCTCCTCTCCTTCACGCCCCAGCCGCTCTCACCATTGCCGCTCCTCCGCCGTCGCCGCGCTGCCTCCTCTGCCCCGACGACCCTTGGCCGTGTGTCGGCCAAACTCTCACCAACGAGCACTCCAGCCAAGCGCCCCCGCTCCAAGAGATCTCCTCTAGCCAGCAAGTCGCCAGCCCCCTCCGCATCCGCGCAGGGGAGGCGCGGCCGCCCAACCTCCAACCTC
Organism: Ottelia alismoides; assembly: GCA_037367405.1. NCBI lineage: Eukaryota > Viridiplantae > Streptophyta > Magnoliopsida > Alismatales > Hydrocharitaceae > Ottelia > Ottelia alismoides. The sequence continues at coordinate 163,245 of JAZKJV010007902.1, read as the reverse complement.
GGCCCGCGCCCCACCTTGGTTGCGCGCGTGCGAGCCCCATTGCCGCGCCACGCACGCCATAACCACGCATCCACCCTCGCGCAGTAGCCTTCCAACCGCGGCCAGGCACGCCCTCCCATCCAGCGTGCCTCCATCTCCTGTTGGCTGCCACCACCGCAGTGCGCCTCCCCTCCTCCAAGCGTGCATACCATCCGCCTCCACCACTGCCACGGCGCCCGACCACCGCGCCCTTCGCTAGCGGACGTGCGTTCCCGCTCCGCCACTTCCTGATCGCGCCAACCGCCCCGATCGCAGCAGCCCTTGCACCTGCGCCCCCAGCGAGGCATGGCGCACCCTCCCTCGCCGAGCCCTCGGCCGCTCCAGCCGCCCCTCCAACGCCGGTCGCCGTCAACCGTGAAGCTCCCCCTCCATCCCCTGTTTCATCTCCTAAAGCAGAGGAGTTTTAGCGCATCATAAAGACAAATGTGCATTTACAAAGGGGACACTTGACAGCCCTTACAAGTTATCAAAGAAAGTTTTACTTTCCGATAATTTCATTCAAGTCCATGTATTGCATCCATAGCATTTGTTATTTATTTTCTTTGCACTCATACCCCTGCATTTGCACATTTATTTTGTTGTCATTTTGTCATCCATTTTTAATTCCTAAAATTGCATTGTGTAGCTTAACTTGTTCTCTTTCGTAGCTGATACTTATTTAATTTTTGTGACATCAGGGAATTTTATTATTATTAAATTGGTGAAATTTTGTCATATTTTGCCCATTTATGCCTCTGAATTGATATTAATTTCTCTGTGATTCCAAAAATCCCCAAAAATTCACATTAGACTGAGGATACTAGGTTTACATTGTGCCCAAAAATCACCTTATTTGCACGCATCTAAAGGCCTAAATAAATCATTTAGTGATTTCTTTAATTAAATTTTAATAAGTCCATTTCACATAGAAATTTAGGTTGATTAATTTTCCTGGATTCTTCATACTTAGATCTATATAGGATATTTTCATATCTGAAAATAGTGTGATTTGTATTTAATAAAATTAAATTAGTCAAAATCACCTTGCATTCATTTTTAATTCATAGTTAATTCATTTAGTGTCAGAAAATTCCAAAAAAATTAGTGTAGCTTAATTTCATCATATTTCATCATCTGGCCAAGTTTCATAATTTTTGGAATTAATTTGACTATATTTTTTAATTAACTTGTAAACTTGCCCGATTTTGCATTTGTCTTTTCCTTCTCGCATAAAATATATTGAAAAAGACCAAAAAATATTATCCCCTGAAAATCAACCCTTGGACCTTGCTAGAAATTCACCTAAGGAGACAGCTGCCTCCCTGAGTTCGACTTTGGGCTTGTCCAAGTAAAATAAAATTTACCGCTCCAGATTAACCTGTTTAATTAGAAGTGGTTTTTGATCTGCTCTCATTATCTGACTGCAACGAACGATATCAATTAATTTGAACACTAATTTGCTTGAATTAACAAGGGTAGTGGGACGCGTTTCAAAATGGCGTCGTTGCCGGGGAGGTACGGCTTAGGTTAATTTGCAGTAATTTCTGACTATTTGATTTCTATCCCCGGGTAATATAACCCCCGGTTTTCTTGTGAATATTTTCTGTCTTTTAATTTTTGTATTTTTTGTGTCATTCTATGACCTCAAGTTATTTCTGTGCGAGGAACGCGAGGAGTTGAAGACACTTCGAGGAATCGACATTTTAATTTCTTTAGTGATTTTAGAGAATTTGTATTTTTATTTCTTTATTTTTCTTTCGCATCATTTCCACCGATTCCCATTTGGGTTCTCGCGTGTGTAAATATAGTGGAACCGTGTCCCTGTGTGCTGTATGGTTTGAATGGTAAATTAGGCTTGCACTAGCGGCTCCTCAAGCCACTCTAGGATTTGCTTGTGCTCGTAACTTTGTAGGACCACACATTACACTTAAAAGACGCACTTAGACTGTAGATCTAGTCAAATCAACATGTGCTTCACTCGCTAATAGAACTGCTTGTCTAGGAGCGGATTTTGTCGCCTGCATCTGCATATAGTGTAAAAGATCTCAATTCTGTTCTACATCCTGCATAAAAAGCGAAGGGATCACTGTAAGTCTTCTTAACTCAGCATACGCATCATCGTTTTTCGTGCATCGGCTTTTCTCGATTTCCCCCTCTGTTTTCAAACTTAAATTTAAACAGAAATTGGGACTAAACGTTAGGCATGCTGTGTGGTTGGACTAATAAGTATTAACTGAACTTAAAATCGGGACTGCTAACATTATTGACCCAAAAAAATCAAAAAAAAATTGGAAATTCCGTTTGCGGGAGAGTAACCCCGACCTTGTTTTCAGGCTGAGTGAGGGTACTTGAGTGTGTGTGAACACCTTAAGGCAGAGCCCAAATCCCCGCCTTCCATATCACGTTCCGACTGATCCTAGCAAATATCACAAGTTGAATTATTCAGGTTCATTGACTAGTATCAAGTAGCCTCCGCCTGTCTCAGTAGATAGGGGCGAAATTGCGGTACTCCGCGACAAGTTGCCAGTAACCCCCCGGGGTGAAGTTCCGACCTTGTCAGCCTCCGCCTGCTTGTAGGTAGATAGGGGCAGGTCTTTGAACCCATCAACCTGGGATAGGAGCGAGAAAGGAAGGACCGATGATATCTTAGGCGACAGGTTAAACAGGGAAGATGCATCCGGCTTTGAGCCAACTTCCCTATAGGTCGTGTAACCTTTGCTATCTTGTCTGAAAATCACACTTAAAATCAACCAGACTAATCGGACTCGATTTCGGGTCCTTCACCGTGTTGAGTGTGAACTCGGGGTTTGCTCTTGCGTTTGTCTTTGTGTATGTCCGCGTGTGTTATCATGTTTAATTGCATGTTTTCTACCTCAATCTTCTTACATTCACCTTTCCTCTTCAAAATGTCAGGATATTGGTCCACATACCCTGTGACCTCTGGTCAATCCTCCTCGACCATATACCGTTCATTTTCGCCTTCTCCTTCTTCCATGTATCCTCCGCCATCCACGGGAGACCCTTACCCGTGGTCGGCTCCACCTCAACCCGATTATGAAGTCAGAACTTCGACTGACTTCTCCACTTCTTCGCATTTCTCACATACTCCATATTCCAACACTCCGAATCACTTCCATCTTGGGCTGACTGTCCTTATTCTCGAGAGCTTGCAGGAATTAAAGAATCGAATGAAGAGCAAGCCACTGCTGAGACGGATGATTGGCAAAATTATATGCCCCCACATACTTCATTCTCACCTCAAGTAGGGACCATACAATAATATACATATACACATCCCGACTTGACCTTAGGGCATAACATGGTCGATCGAACAACCCGAATGGAGAGGCCAGCACATCCTGATTTCCCAGACTTGATTGACTTTAGCGATCAAGCCTTTATTAACCAGCCTTCATTCGAAGAGCCTATACATTCACAAGATTGGACTCATGACCTAGACTTATCAGTCCCTGTTTCATTGACTCCATCATATGAGGCTCCGACCAATATTTTATTTGACATTTGGATAGTCCATACTCGACTCAATATTACATGCCAGAGTCTAGGTATGTTGAGTATGATACCTCAATATCTCAGCGGTATCCTCCAATTGAGCAGAACTCTCCCATGATTTGTCATGAGAATTTTTTGGAGGATGATATTTCTCGACTTATCGCGAAAAATGAAATATTAGGTAACAAGTTGAGAGACGTCATGGAAATATTGCACTCAATTTCTGCTAGCTTGGGAATGAAAGTGGAAAAGGACGTAAGTAGATCTGATGTTGAAAACCAAACAAGTATTAGGGAACCCACATCTTCTGTGCAGCTGGAGTCCATTCTACCTCCCTCTTCTACTAACCACTTACCCTCCAACCCAAATTCTGATCATGCATCCACCAAAAATACCAAAAAATTTGAAAAACCAAAAACCCACATAAAAATTGAAAATGAAAAAGACCTAAAAAAATTGGATCTTGTCCTAAGGGAAGCACTCGATGAGGAACTGATTTTTTAAACTTACCTTAATAAAGGCCATAGATCACTTCCCGGACCTTAAGAGATTTGTAAAGAGTAAATTGATGCCCAAGAGGTCGGGTACTAAGAGAACAAGGATTGAGAGACACATAGTGTCTATGGCCACCTCCTTGGTGATGGGGAGAAAGACCAAGAGTCGCAGAGTGAAGCGGTTGCCCCGATTTGAGTGTGAAATCAAAGACACCATCTTCACCCATGCGAGAATAGATGATGACTCACCGATAAATATCCTCCCGACCTCTGTGTTTGACAAATTCAAACTCAGGCCAATCAGAAAGTCAAGAGAGATCGTTCAACTGGCTGATCGATCTATCAAACGGTCTGGAGGAAATATTTCAGTCATCATTACTTTCCAAGGTGCCCTACTCCAGGTGGACTTCACGATCATTGACATCGAGCACCGAGGAGAGTTCACCTAGTCTCCGATCATTCTCGGGAAGCCGTTCTTAGCCTCAGCTAAGGCGATTATAGATTGCGAGACTCGGGAGATCGATTTTTCAGCATTAGGAGCACTTCGACCTCACCCATTCTTTGATGCACTTTACTCTAAGGTGACCCGCACATCCGCTGACAGTCGTGACCATCAAGAGGTAGATGAGTCCCACCTCTCTGCTACACCTAAGAGACCGACTGCCCGGACGACCGTTGGTTCTGAGACTTCCCACACCTCCAATTCATCAACTGCTTGCACCACCACCGTGGCAGCTTCTAAAGAGGACTCATGATCAGAAGCTATCATTAAGTCGGACATGACCTTTGTTGATTGCCTTGACCATTTTGATGATCCGACACAAGATCCCAATAATGCCAAGCCAACTGAGACCATTAGAACCTTCCCAAGACATGTGCTGACCCTTCAGGAATATTACAATCTATATGGTGGCTTGTCTGATGAGGAACCCATAGTTAGCACCACATCACGTCCCGGACCTTCAAAGGAAACAACCAAGAGTAAATTGACTCCACATAAAAACACGGTTGCTCCCTCTTCTAGTCGGCTATCTAGTGAGAGGAAGTCGAGAATTGATTCCTCGAGGAGTTCCCCCGAACCTCTCAAGGCGCATCGCTCTCATCTCCCTCTCAATGATTCAGGTTCTAGACAATCGACTAAGAAAGTTTCCTTCAACACACAGGAGAAGGAATTTTCGGAAGAGTCCTCATCTGGTCCGGATAAGGTGATTTATATGAGTGAGCTCAGTTTGGCTATTCTTAAGCTGTATCTAAGCAAGCAGCCGTGTGTCGACCCTCGTTGGACAATCCCTTCACCTAACTACTATTCATCTGAGGACGATTCCGACAGTGACACACTTGTAAATTACCCACCTCCTCGATCCTGCAAGAAGGTTCGTCACAAACCTTCTTGATCCATGTATATTCTCAATCCTCCTTGTATATATTTCCCCTCCCTCCTCAGTGATTCAAATCACTCGCCCCCGCTCCATATCATTTCATTTTATGGCTATACTTAGGATGATCAGATCCTAAGTATAGGGGGAGAGTGACCCGGGTCTATTCACCATTCGTTGTATCTTCTCAAGATCTCATCGGTTCTCACACTCACTCCTATCATATACTTAGGTTGACCAGAGCCTAAGTATAGGGGGGACCGATGCCCGCAATGTATATACTCCTCCATTTCCCCTCTTAACCTTGCTCGCCCTATTTTTGATCTTCTTCTACACTTAGGCTGCCAGAGCCTAAGTATAGGGAGGCATAGCGACTTCTTTACTTTTTGTTATTTTAGCTCTCCTACGTTTAGCACGAGCTATATGTCTTTTTCCTCACTTTTCATGCTCTGAGGACATAGCACACGCTAAGTATAGGGGGCATGTATATATTACATATATACTTTACCCATAGCTCGTACTTTCACGTATTTTCGCGTATTTTTATATATTTTTTGCAATAATTACGGGTGGATAAAAATTGAAAAAAATGTACTTGTTGTATATACTTGTAAAACTTTTGTAAAATACATGTATACTTGTATATTGTATAACACTTGTATAATTTGTATAATACTTATAAACTCTTGTAAATTGTTGTAACATAGGTATACCAAAGTTTCTGAAAAAAATAAAAACAAAAAAAAATAAAAATATAGGCTTCTTATTTACTCTTGCACATCATCTCTACATTCAAAAAAAAGAAAAAGAGTATTGCATTTCATTCATCTACATAGCATGTCATCTACATCTCATCTGCATATCTTGCATATGCAAGGTGAAAAGCTAGTGGGTTCTGAACCAAGTTATGAGTAGATGTTGAGGAAGGACTTGATTTGACCTTAATACACCTAATTTCAGAGGAACCTTATAGGAACTGGAGTTAACATTTCTCAGGTCAAGTGACTTAATTCTTCGAGTCCGCAAGTCTATGTTTGCATGTCATCTTGATTAGTCTAAGTAGAATATCTCATGCACACGCATGATTCTTTTAGATAATGACCTAACTTGGACAAGCACGATGCACGTAGCTCTTCATTGATGAGGTGGTGAGGAGGTAGAATCCTTTAGCTTGGAGTAGCACACGGGTGGAAACATCCGTCCTCCTCTAGGGAGGGTAGTGCATCTCAACCTAGTCTGGTAGTGTTGACGTCTAAAGACGGGACGCTGTGGGTTGCAATAATGCTTCAAAAGAGGGATAGTCTACTGGCTCAATAGGAAAAACTCCTGATGTACATGCTGCACCTTGTATACAGCTCAAAAAAAAGAGGAAAAAAAGAAAATAAAGAAAATAAAAAATGCAAGAACTCCAAAAAATAGACAGGCTAGATAGAAAAAATACATGTCAGAGTATGTATATTAGCAAAAAGTCTGCAGCTGGATAACTTGGCTACACTGGTCAGGCATCCTGGGATAGGTAGCTACACTGGCTACCGTCCATTCTTCTCTCTACCCCCTCCTCTTGAGCTGGTCGCACTTGAACTTAGAAGGGAATACCCCGCTCCTTGAGGAAAGAGTTACTGGACCGGGTAATCAGAGTTACCTTGTTAGAGGAGGCTGGTTCTGAATCATTTCTGATGTGGAGAGCTATTTTACACTTACACAGTACAAGTAAGAATCATAGTCATCAGAAATTTGCGTTTGAGGATTTGTTCTGACCTGACTGTTGAGGCGTCTTGAATAGAAGACTTGTGGAACTTGAAGCATGTTAGGTCTTAAATTCAGATCCCAATAAGGTTCCGCCACACAATTAATCCAAAGGTTGAGTCAAGCTCCATTTTCAACTTTTGTTCATGACCTTGGAATGGAACCCAAAATCATTTCACTCTTGTATTTCATTTTAGTTGCTCGGGGACAAGCAAGGTTTAAGTATAGGGGGTTGATGAATCCGTGATTCATCACTCTAAAAGTTGAAAATAGAGCTTTGTTCCTGAATAATTAGATGCATATTTCCCCTTATATTGCATAATTAGCATTTTTGCATGCAAGCATAATATCTGCATTTTAGCATTCATATTTGCATACAATAAGAAGTCAAATTCACTTGTAAATATTCACCTGTATATTAGATAAAATACCCTATTTGTATATATTTTATACTAACTTCAAATCTAATAAAACCAACACTATAGTGTATATATGACTAACATTAATAAAGAAAAAATATCAAAAAAATACTAACTTGTAAAATTAACCAATAAAACCCCAATCCAAGTTTGAAACTAGGAGCATTAAAATGCACATATCTCTCTCATACAGTGTCCGATTGAGGTCTACTCACTTTTTAAGTAATATACATTCAGAGACCTTCAAAACAAGACCACTTTCATTAAAATTGGAGCTCGTATACAAAATTTGGGTTTTGGGCCCCTTTTGTATATTGTACATTTTGACCGAAATGCCCCTGGATTTTATCCTTTTATTTTCTTAATTATTAAAAATCCAAAAAAAATAGATTAAGTTGTAAATATTCTTTTCATATTTTCTTTATTTTGATTTTTTTCTTAATTAAAAATGACAAAAAAAGTACAAAAGGAAAAATGTGGTATTTTATACCTATAAGGTACAACCAAAAAAATACATTTTGTACAGATGATCTCATTTGATTTTTGGCCCTTCACGAAAGTTGTGGATCTCGTCGAGACGAGCAACTTTCGTGTTGACCACTTTTTGATTTTTAATCCCTTTTGTTATTTCTTTTTTATTTATCTTTGCATTTAGCTTTGGATTTTTCTGAGAGCGACACGTGGTGGCTCCGGAATCCGCCACGTGTCAACCCTATGGTTTTTGCTACTAATTAAATAAACGCCACGTGGGTGCATCCGAGCACGCCAAGTGGCGTCATCTCATCCCTCATCTACCCATTCCACCCCACTCTTTCTTGACTTGGGGAGGAGAGAACTTCGACACCTTTAACTTCTACCCCATCTCCTCCACCTTCTCCATCTCTTCTCCAACTGCCTCCTCCTCCTCTTTATATCCTCTCCATCTCCCACGTTCATCGCCATCCGCCATCACTGTGAGGAGCTTGAGCCCCCTAGTCCACATCGGTGACAGCGAGAGTTGGTGAGGTTGAGCGACGACAGCTATCCTTCTCAGCGTGATCCGGCGTAGGGCAGTACCTCCGTCGCCGCGAGTTCTCAAGCTCGCCAAGCTCAGCCTCAGCCACGACTTTGAGCGACAACCTGAGCTCTGTTCAGGAGCTCCCTCCCAGGCATCTATCCGTCCACATCACAGGTAATCTTCTTCTCTCTTCTTCTTCTTCCTCTTCTACACCCATACCTCTCTCTTCGATTTCATCATCTTCTGTCCATCAACTCGCAAAACCGATCGCACTTCAACGGATAAATCACATGTTGCGAACGCAACGGTGATTTTTATTTATTTTTCCGAAGAATTTTCGTCAATCGATTCATCGTTTATTTGCGCCAACTAAACAAATGCATGAGGAACAGAGGAGGTGGTGAAATTCCCATGTTCTGCCCTCCCTACGTCTTCTTCTCCCTCTCTCTCTTCTTCCTCCTCTCCTTCACGCCCCAGTCGCTCTCACCATCGCCTCTCCTCCGCTGTCGCCGCGCTGCCTCCTCTGCCCCGACGACCCTTGACCGTGTGTCGGCCAAACTCTCGCCAACGAGCACTCCAGCCAAGCGCCCTCGCTCCAAGAGCTCTCCTCCAGCCAGCAAGTCGCCAGCCCCCTCCGCATCCGCGTAGGGGCGTCGCGGCCACCCGACCTCCAACCTCGGCCCGCGCCCCACCTCGGTTGCGCACGTGCGAGCCCCACGGCCGCACCACGCACGCCATAACCGCGCGTCCGCCCTCGCGCGGTAGCCTTCCAGCCGCGGCCAGGCACGCCCTCCCATCCAGCGCGCCTCCATCTCCTGCTGCCTGCCACCACCGCAGCACGCCTCCCCTCCTCCGAGCACGCCTACCATCCGCCTCCACCGATGCCACGGTGCCTGACCACCGCGCCCTTCGCTAGCGGGTGTGCGTCCCTGCTCCGCCACTTCCTGATCGTGCCAACCGCCCCGATCGCAGCAGCCCTTGCACCTGCGCCCCCAGCGATGCGTGGCGTGCCCTCCCTGGCCGAGCCCTCGGCCGCTCCAGGCGCCCCTCCAACGCCGGTCGCCGTCAACCATGAAGCTCCGCCACCATCCCATGTTTCATCTCGCAAAGTAGAGGAGTTTTAGCGCATAACAAAGACAAATGGGCATTTGCAAAGGGGACACTTGACACCCCTTGCAAGTTATCAAAGAAAGTTTTACTTTCTAGTTTTTCATTCAAGTCCCTGTATTGCATCCATAGCATTTGTCATTTATTTTCTTTGCACTCATACCCCTGCATTTGCACGTTTATTTTATTGTCATTTTATCATCTATTTTTAATTCTGAAAATTGCATTGTGTAGCTTAACTTGTTCTCTTTCATATGTGATACTTGTTTAATTTATGTGACATCAGATAATTTTATTATTATTAAATTGGTGAAATTTTGTCATATTTTACCCATTTATACCTCTGAATTGATATTAATTTCTCTGTGATTCCAAAAATCCCAAAAAATTCACATTAGCCTAAGGATACTTAGGTTTACATTATGCCCAAAAGTCACCTCATTTGCACGCATCTCGAGGTCTAAATAAATCATTTAGTGATTTCCTTATTAAATTTTAGTAAGTCCATTTCAGATAGAAATTTAGGTTGATTAATTTCCTGGATTCTTCACACTTAGATCTATCTATAATTTGGATATTTGAAAATAGTGTGATTTGATATTTATTAAAATTAAATTAGTCAAAATCACCTTGTATTCATTTTTAATTCATAGTTAATTCATTTAATGTCATAAAATTCCAAAAACATAAGTGTAGCTTAATTTCATCATATTTCATAATCTGACCAAGTTTCATAATTTTTGGAATTAATTTGACTATATTTTTGAATTAACTTGTAAACTTGCCTGATTTTGCATTTGTCTTTTCTTTCTTGCATAAAATATATTGAAAAAGACCAAAAAATATTATCCCCTGAAAATCAACCCTTGGACCTTGCTAAAAATTCACCTAAGGAGACAGCTGCCTCCCTGAGTTCGACCTTGGGCTTGCCCGAGTAAAATAAAATTTGCCGCTCGAGATTAATCTGTTTAATTAGAAGTGGTTTTTGATCTGCTCTCATTATCCGACTGCAACGAACGATATCAATTAATTTGAACATTAATTTTCTCGAATTAACAAGGGTAGTGGACACTTTTCAGTGACGTGCGGTGGCATAAGCTCACCAGATAAATGCAATCTACAATCCCGAAGTGTCCACAGCTTCGGAGTTCATGAACGGGGAGGTAAATTCTCTAAAATAATCCCTGACGTGGAATAGAAGGAATAGTACTTAAATTAATGAGAAGAAATGAAACTTTCTGGTATAATAAGTTTTGTTAAACTACACTACTTTCTTACTTTTATCTTCTTCGTTACTTAGCACTGACTAATCTTAGTTCCATGATTTCTGGAAACCCAACAGGCATCGGAGAGTCATCACAAGGACAGTAGCCATCTATTCAGCCTCAATAGCATTACTCTATAAGGTAGTTGGTAATCTTTTTATTCATTACCTTTACATTTGATGTACATGTAAAAGGTTATAGTGGGACAATGTACCATGTAATCTTTATTTTGTGAAGTGTAAAGTGTTGAAATACTTATTTCTTGACTGTTTCTGAATGGTAGTTGTGATTATTGAATAAATTAATGTTGAGTAACCAGATCTGAATATGGGAGGATCCGATGACCCAGAAGTCGGGATTGTGATAGTTTTGTATCAGAGCCCAGTTACTCTAGTAAGTTATTCAATAATTAAAACTATAAGCGGTATTCAGAAACTAAGGTCGTATTAAGATCCCTTGATCTTTGTAATTGACTGGAGTATCATTCATGAGTTATTGTCCCTTATATATATCATGTTAAGACGTATAGTACCTTACCTTTGGCCTTGATTCATCCCAATATCATGACAGACCAAGACGTGTCTAGGTAATTAGCGGCTATGATGGTAATGCTCCAAGAGATGGGGCAAAGGCAACATTCATTAGAGGAGAGGCTCAATGCACAGATTAAGAAACCCAAGGCATCCAGACCTGTGGATGTTAGAGTTGAGGGTTCCGTTCACCTTTTCGCAGAAGAATCTAGTTATCATTAAGAAATCCTAGATTTTTATATAGTATAGATATCAGGATATCAGTTATCTATTTCTCTACTACTTATTGAAATTTATGACTTTAATTTTATAATGGGGATGGATTGGCTAGAAAGACATCATGCATGCCTTGATTGTTTCCAGAAGATAGTAACTTTTCACATTCCTAACTTGATAGAGTTACAATTTATTGGAAAGACATCCAGTGATGATGTCAAATACATCTCTATTCTGAAGGAATAACAGTTGTTAGAGTAAGGATGACAAGGTTATTTAGCTTATGTATCCACTACATCAAGGTTAGACAGAATGAAAGAAGATGTACCTATAGTGTACAAGTTTTTTGATGTATTTCCAGATGAACTACCGGGAATACACATGAGCGAGAGATTGAACTTGAAATCTCTCTCGCACTTGATACTCGTCCTATCTCTATCCCTCCATATAGGATGGCACCAACTAAGTAACGTGAGTTAAAGGTATAGTTACAAGAACTGTTAGACAAAGGATTCATTTGTTGTAGTAGTTCTGAACGATATGGGGAGATCTTAAGCGCATCAGGGAAGCGTGTGGATCGCATCGCATGCGATCGGGAGCGACTAGTTGCACTAGTCGCTCGAGGCAGCGAAAATTAAAAAATTTTCATGTAATGAAATCACATGATCCAAGAACACTTCTCGGATCGTTTCGTCTAAACCACAAACAAGTAATAGGATTACCTCTTGAAGCGTGGTTGCGATCGAGTCTCTAAACGAAGAGACCTCTTGTCTCAAGTCTGATCTGACGGAGGAGACGCTTGCGAGCGTGTTGATGAAACACGTGATCCTCGCAATCCATGTTGATGATCCAAGAGGCGAATCTCCTGATCTTGACACACGAGATCCAACGTCTTCTTCACAAGCGAGGCGCACCAAAGGAGACGGAGATTCATGAGCAATCGAACAGGCAGCGTAACGACGACGCTGCGGTGATGGAGACTCTCTCTAGGGCATCCATGGTGGACGGCCATGAGAGAGGAAGAGAGAGGGCGTGTATAGAGAATGATAGAGAGAGAGCCTTGTGTTTCTCATTAGCATATGAAGAGCAAGGGGTGCCCTTCTATTTATAATATTTTGGGATCCATGGATCTCAATCCATGTGCAACACAAATCCAATGGCTCACATTGATTTGTGTTTCTTTTGATGGTCAAGATTTTGTTGGTAAAAAACCAACAACAATTAATTTAATTTAATTTAAATATATATTGATAAATCAATATGATTTAATCCCAAATTAAATCAAGCATACATGGAGATATTTGGATGGAGATTTCATGCAATCTTGGAAATCTCATGCAATCTTGGAAATCTCATGCAATCTTGTGAGACTGCATTATTCCTTGGAAATCTCCATGATTTTACAACAAAACTTGTTGTAAAAAATTCAACAACAATAACTCATAATTATTTTGTGAATATTGCAATCTTGCCGTTGGAAAATTGTGAATCACATTCACAACCCAAAATAAAATGTAAATTACATTTTCAATTTAATGTCCAATGTGAATCCAATTCACATCAACATTTAATTAACAAATGTAAATTACAAATAGCTCTATCTTATATATTATAAATCACATTTATAATATATATGATTAATATGGATAGTGTTATCCACATTATTCATATCCATGGTAATTAGATCACATTTAATCATCTTAGATCTCTATTCTCATGTGCCCAAATAATATGAATCGCATTCACATTATTCACATCTTTGATAATTAAATCACATTTAATTATCTTAGATAACTCTCTTTATAATATGAATCAAATTCATATTACTCATGATAATTAAATCACATTTAATTATCAATTTTCTCAATGCTCGGATATATAATATCAACAATGAAATTATCCTGAACTCTTTCAAGGATAATGCGCTTTCTCCACAGATACTTGGAGATAAGGACATGACAATTGTATTGTTCCATGTATAGTAACTTGGATATTGAGATCACATCTCAAATCTAGATCCCGGGCCTCCCATAGATGCTTGATTAAATCAAGACTGCAAATCTAATCTTCTCATTGCATCTGAATCACATTCAGATCAATGTCCAATATTTAGACTAAGATCAGATTACTTCTCTACTCAGAGGAGTCACTAAAATCCAGACCTGTTTATCACTCCCTGGGAATGGAAGCGTCATGGTTATACAACCGTTTATGATCACATCACCCTCAGATATTCCTAATACCTGTACATCCTGCATACTGGAAGACCCAGAATAATCCCGAAGTATAAGATCAATTTTACACTGTTTACTTTAGGGATTTATCATTAAGTTTCTCATTTGATCATTGGGAGTTGGTATCGATCATATACTTTTCAAAAGCATATATCATACATAGGTGTTGATCATATACTTTCCAAAAGTATATATCAATCCTTACAAATTCAGTCAAGCTTCCAAAGTGAGACAACCGCGTGCGGAATTTGATTCTTCCCAATATCTCATGAGTGAGTTCATATCTTCCGGTTCAGTAAATGAACATGTATGATCCCTTTGAGAGATCGTATTACTCATATGCCCTTGTATGCACACCAGCGCATCAGTGTATAGACCTTGATTAGGTCATCAACCCATTGGTCTGCCAAATGTACATACTTAGACATATAGTAACACATTTGTCTCCAGTCAGAGGATGCGTGCCTATATCATGACAGCATACGACATAGGACTTTGGTTATCTCGATCTCGTTAAATCAACTCTTTGACCTAACTAATCTGGCACCTCTGAATCTCTATTCCCATGCAGAGGACATGCATCAAGAGGTTGGTCAGATATCAGCCAAGTGAGAAAGGATTGGCATCTCCTACTCAGCTGGAGATCCTCTCTTAACAATCATTTGACGGTACTTGATGAGTTCTCAATCTAACTTTTTAGATATTCATCCAAGCACCAGCCTCTATGATTCAATAATTGAATCAACAGTTGTATGATCATTAAGACGGCCATGGTACATAACCCTAATTGTACTAAGGGACCTATTACACAAATTAGTTATTCTTCATTTCAGATCAGGGGATGATATTCGCAATAACATTTATTACGTAATGGCTCGCCGTGGGCTCGCATGTCCAACAAGTTCGCCATGGGGTGCACATGTTCTGTTTGTGAAGAAGAAGGATGGGTCAATGCAGTTGTGCATTGACTATAGATAGCTAAATAAGAGGATAATAAAGAACAAGTATCCTCTGTCAAAAACAGATGATCTCTTTGACTAGTTGCAGGATTCAACTGTGTATTCCAAGATTGAATTAATATCTAGATACAATCAATTGAAAATTAAAGATGTGGATATTCCCAAGACAACCTTTTGAACTAGATACAAACATTATGAATTTTTAGTTATGCCTTTTGGACTCACAAATGTCCGAGCAGCCTTCATGGATCTCGTGAATAGAATATTCAAGGAATTCCAAGATAACTTTGTAGTAGTCTTCATTGATGAAATGCTTGTTTATTCCAAGGATAAGTACCAGCATGAACACCATCTCCGACAGGAACTTGAAACACTAAGGAAGAACAAACTGTATGCTAAATGTAGCAAATGTGACTTTTGTCTATATGAACTATCCTTCTTATGCCATGTTATTTTTGGGGCTGGTATATTAGTTGATAATGCGAAGGTTAGTGCGGTGATGGGTTGGGAACGCCCTAAGACTATCATAGAAATACGATCTTGTTTGAGTCTACCTGGGTATTATAGAAGTTTTTTGAAGAACTTTTCATGAATAGCATTGACAATGACTAGGCTCAGAAGGAAGTCCCATCATATGGTCTGATGCACGTGAAACTATTTTTCAGATACCGAAATAATTCCTAACATCTGCACCTATCCTTACTCTATGCATTACGATAACTCAAGACATATGAGAGGAACTACCCGACACATGATCTTGAACTAATTGTCGTATTCTTCGCTTTAAAGATATGGAGACACTACCTCTATGGTAATACTTTTGATATCTTCACCGATCATAAAAGCTTGAAATATCTATTTGATCAAAAGGAGCTCAATATGAGAGAAAGACGGTGACTAGAGCTGTTGAAGGATTATGATTGCACCATTTCCCACCACCCCGGTGAGGGGAACGTCGTAGCAAATACCCTTATCACAAGAACTTATTCACCTAAATTGGTGAGTGTTATCCACTTCTGGAGTTTACTATTAACGTTGAGTGAATGTAAATCATGTGATACTAGTGTTGATACTATAGTTATACCTCACCGATACAAACCAGAGACCTCTGATAGAATAAAGAAAGGATGGGAGGATGATCCAGTCCTTAAACACTTGAGACAACAACTTGAGAAGAATGAGATAGAGGGATTCCATATACAAGATAATTTAATGTATAACCATCACAGAGTTTGTGTACCAAACATAATAGAGTTGAGGAAAGACATCTTATATGAAACATATTGCCCTAGATTATCTATTCATCCAAGAATTATGAAGATGTATAATCTTTGTTTACAGTTTTGGTGGTCGAGAATGAAGAAGGATGTTGCTGAGTTTGTGAATTCATGTTTCACCTGCCAACAGGTAAAGGCTTTACACTAAAAGCCACCAGGGTTGTTGCAACCTCTCCCTATCCCCGAATAGAAATGGAAAAGTATTTCCATGGACTTCGTTATTGGCTTACCTCAAACTACCGGCGGTAAAGACAATATATGAGTTATAATAGATTCTCTGGTCAAGGTAGCACACTTTATTCCAATAAACTTATCTTCCACTCCAGACCTGCTTGTTGAGTTATATATTACACAGGTAATCTGTCTCCATCGCATTCTAAAGAAGGTAGTTTCCAACCGAGATTCATGATTCACCTCACACTACTGGAAGAAATTCATAAAAGCCTTAGGCACGCAACTATTCTTGAGCATAGCATATCATTCACAAACATATGGTCAATTAGAACATACTCTTCATACTCTAGAGGATATTATATGAGCATGTGCCTTAGAATGGAAGGGGTTATGGATTAGATATTTGCCTCTTGTAGAATTCACATACAATAATAGTTACCATGCAAGTATTGGCATGGTACCATTTGAAGCACTATATGGATGTAGGTGTACTACCCCTCTATGTTGGCAAGAGGTCAGGATAAAGAACCTTTACGATTCATATATACTTCCAGAGATATGAGAAGCTGTAGAGCTTGCTCGAAAAAGACAAATAACTGCTTAGAGTCATTGGAAAAGCTATAGTGATACCAAGAGAAAAGATCTTGAGTTTGAAGTAGGTGACTTTGTATTCCTCAAAGTATCAGATATGAGGGGAGTTCAAAGGTTTGGCTTACGTGGGAAGTTGGCACCCAGGTTTGTGGGTCCCTTTGAAATTATTCATCGTATTAAGAAAGTTGCATATAGACTTGCACTCCCTCCACATCTTTCGGCAATACATAATATTTTTCATGTATCAAATCTGAGAAAGTATATTAGGGATCATGAGCATACGATAAGTTATAATGATCTGCATGTTGAGCTAGACTTGACATACCTAGAAATACTTGTGCAAATACTAGATATGGATGTCAAGAAGTTGAGGAATAAAGAGGTACCTCTATTTAAAGTATTATAGCGGAACCAAGAGTTTGAATAAGATACATGGAAACTCTAAGCAGAAATGAGAGAGAAATACCCCTATTTGTTTGGATGATAATACTATGTATTATGTATATTTTCATTATAAATAAAATGACGTTCATTCTCTTTAAAGTTGTTATGCATGCACTTCTATTCACAGGGACGGGACTTCCTTTAAGGTTGTTATAATTATAAAGCCTTGAACTGGACACTACTCGGATAATATATCATAAAATCTTCTCGTCAAGAGGAAAC
The DNA here is from genome assembly GCA_037367405.1 of Ottelia alismoides. NCBI lineage: Eukaryota > Viridiplantae > Streptophyta > Magnoliopsida > Alismatales > Hydrocharitaceae > Ottelia > Ottelia alismoides. Next base: position 145,663 of record JAZKJV010007902.1, on the reverse strand, counting down.
CGACGGAATTTGTTTCATGTGAATCAAACTTCGTTTCAAATTGTTATGATTTTCAGAAGAAAGAGAAGTAAGGAGGCTTAAGATGTCATTAACCTTTAATGATCATCATTAAGACTAATTTGTCGCAATTAAAGAAGCTAATGATGGATAGAAGATCACTAATAATCATTAGCTAATACTAATCAGAGATCAGCAAAAGTTAAGCATGAGTCACAAAAGTTAAATCATGATTAGTGAAAGTTAATCATGACTAACTCTAATTAAGCATCATTAGCGGATCTAGAAGCTTCTGGAAGGTTCTAACTTAAGCCTTATGTTTTAGATAAGTTTTGGCCAAAATCATGGACCGTTAATCGCAGTTAAAGGTTAAACCATAGTTTAGTAACCATGGATAGTGGTTTTCTAAAGACCGTATATAGCCCCCCTACCCATTCATTCTCTACGATTTCCACTACCACCCCAACCTGAGGGTTAGGGCCAAGAGGTTGGGAGGAGGAGAGGGAGGCGGAGAAGGAGCACTACCGAAGCGTTGTCAGGAGGACGAGGAGTAGAAGGAAGGTATGATCCTCTCCTAGTTGGCTTAATGTAAGAGGTAAGTAGCTCTAACTTGAGCTTGGTTCTCAATTCATCTTCCTTCCCGATTTGTTTTGCGTTGTGGTTCGAGGAGAAATCTGTGTAACACCCTACTAAGGTGCAGGAGGCTATGTACGTCAATTAACCATGTGATTCGTCACACGCTTCACTCACCTAAGACACGTAGTGTCTACCGATTCTCCATCGCTTGTAGTTTTATTATATTCTTTTGATTTCGCTTTTATAGTTGTTTTGATGGAGAAATCTGTATAACACCCTACTTAGGTGTGGGTGGCTATGCACATCAGTGAACCATATGATTCGTCACACGCTTCACTCGCCTACGACGTATGGTGTCTACCGATTCTCCGTCGCTTGCAGTTCGATTATATTCTTTCAGTTTTGCTGGTGTTTTCCTCTCGATGATTTTATAGAGGAAATTCTTTTCATTATTTTATAAATATGTCCTTATATAAGGGGAATTTCTATCGAATTTCCATAGAAATATGTCTCGATATAAGGGGAAATCTCTGTCAAAATTTTTATAGAAATATGTCCCGATATAAGGGGCAACTGTACCAAAATTTCATTAAAATATGTCCTGATATAAGGGGAAATTCTATCGAAATTTTCCTAGAAATATCACCCTATATAAAGGGAAGCTCTGCTGAAATTACAAGGGAAAATACGTTCTTCGTGTTCTTTGTGTTCTCTGTTCATTCTTCATGTTCTTGATAGAAACTGAAATTCGATCATTTCAAGAGCTATAGATCACTCTTTCTGAAATTGAATCATGATAAATTGCTGCATATACGAGAGAGAGAGAGAGAGCTCATTTTGGTAACGAAATCCTTCCTTTTGATGTTGGGTATTCATACGAGATTGTTGAAATTCCTGATTTTATGTTCTTCGCTAAATAAATGTAATTTGGCTATTTTGAGAAATTATGAAAAGTTGCTTTGTAATTCCCACTAAAATAATGACTAAGCACTGAATTGATGCAATGACTTGGAAAGTTAGGATGTAGGAGTTAAAATAAGTATAAATATGACGGTGTGTGTGTGTGTATACGTAGGAACTAATATATATGTAAGTCTATACTCAGTGTTGGTGAATATGTAAATCAAAGGCTTAACGGAGGAATTACATCATGGAAATTGATGTGTATTGAAATGGATCCTGAAAAGGATCGTGTGTTACGTTAGGAATGACTGGGAATAGAACTACAGGTTAGGCATGCAACTTGTAGATTTGTCAGAAGAACATATGTATTGGTCGGCCATACCTAGGTAGTAAACAGTTGCCATGTTATGATAAGTACACACGAAATGAATGATTTGCAATACATGGTACTCGACTACCATTAGACGAGTTGATTGATTGAAGATGTGGTCGTGCCATGTGGAGGCACAGGTGGTTGGATAGCGGATGGGTCACGATAACATGTATTTAAAGCCGCTAGTATATGTGATTAAAGATTAGCATGTGGTTTTAATCTACCAAGTCCTCGAGGACGGTGTGCTTCTTTGTTTGTTAGACTGCAGGTTTGAAACTCTGGTTAGTAAAAGAAAAGGAATCTGTCATGGTAGAATCGGAGGATTGGTTGAGGAGAAGTGTGGTGGCATAAGCTCATGAGATCAATGCAATCTCCAATCCCGAAGTGTCCACAACTTCAGAGTCCATGAATGGTGAGGTAAATTCCCTGGACTAATCTTCGACTTGGAATAAAAGGAATGGGACATAAATTAATGAGAAGAAATAAAACTTTCTTGTATAATAAGTTTTGCTAAACTACACTACTTTCTTACTTTTCTCTTCTTCGCTACTTAGCACTGTTTAATCTTGGTCCCATGATTTCTGGAAACCTAACAGACATCGAAGAGTCATCACAGGGACAATAACCATCCATTTCAACCTTAATAGCAGTACTCTATGAGGTAGTTGGTAATCTTTTTGTGCATTTCCTTTCCAACTGATTTACATGTAACAGGTTATAGTGGGACAATGTACCATGTAATCTTTATTTTATGAATTGAAAAGTGTTGAAATACTTCCTTCTTAATATTTTTAATTGCAAACTGTTTCTAAATGCTAGTTGTGATTGTTGAATAAATTATTATTAAGTAATCAGATCTGGATATGGGAGGATCTGACGATCCAGAATTCGTGGTCGTGACACCACAGTGGAAAAATCACTAAGACGACAAAAGGAGCACTAAGTAACACACACAACACGCGATGAGCTAAAGTAGCATTAATCTTTCGATCGAGTTATTTATGGTTGTCCAAGTCTCTATCCAAGTTTCTAAGGAGGCATGCTTCTCCTTGGAAGTTTATTTCTCTTTATCAATAAACTTATACTCGAAATGATTCATATGAGATCACTTAGACACTTATATCAAATGTTGTAGCAACAGATTACGGATTAACTTCTACATATTCATCTTAATCGCTGAGCCAAGGTTCAAGTGAATTTTGTAGGAGAACGTGAATGTGGAAGCAAGATAAACAATGACATACATCTAGACGTTATGTCCATGGGTTACTCATATTAACTTCTATCAATCCAACTTCTGTAGATCCACTGTAGACAAAACAAATAACATGCCAGAAAATGTTGTCACCTAATTGTGATTTTTTTTACATAATCACTAATTAGACTTCAACGATATAGGCTTAATTGGTAGCAAGACAATATAATTATATGATGGTTACATGCTTACTATTGAATTAGTGCATCTCGAAATAAATACCCAGACAATGTAGTCAAAAGATGTTTAATTAAACAAGGGATTACATGTTCTATGTTAAATAGTTTATAACAAATCCTCAGATAGTATATACAAAAGCCAGTTCATATATCAAAATAATAGATCACATGTTTCCACAGTTGAATAGTCTATCTAATTAAAGCTCCTTCATTTATCTAATATGTAGTAGCTGATGGCATCCAATATATTTATTCACTCGAGGGCATAAATAGTAGTTTCCATTCATATAAGGATATAATAAAAGTGGTACTTTAACAAATATACACAATAGCTAATACGTTGATATATTTTACAGATTGGCAGCCTGGAAATTTTCTTGAACGTATAGGGTGTAGATCTAATGCATTGTTGTCATGCACCAAGGACCATGGATACCCATTCCATTGAGCACATTCTCCAAACATCGATGTTTCATGTGTTTATGATTTCAATCTCCTTTAAAAAAATCGGTCATCTAGAACTCTTATTAAAGAACTTTTGCAGTATGACATCTTCTTGACCCTCAAATTAAGACTCAGAAATTGGACAGCTCCGCATTCAACAATTGCTGAAATCTGCACAATGTCCTGCAGCATGCGACCTTCTAAAATGATCTCATCTTGTGTTTCTATCCGAATGTTTTATGAATTCTGGTGTGTTGGAAAGATATTTAAATCAAAACAACTTTTATTTAAGAAAGTTTTGCAATCATGTGTTGTTTTGAGCTTAAATTTTGGGCTCTAAGTTACGACAGACCCAACTCTGTTCAGCACTAAGCATTGAAATAATCTTCTTCAGATGCAGATTGCAAGTGCATTTGGCTTGGGATTTCGACAATTCTTGTTTCTTTGGAAGGATCCTTTAATTCTCTAGGCAACATGATCCTCAATTTTTAAAATCCGTCAAGTATTGATCCTGAATTCGATGCGTAAATTCATCACATTAATCTGAATTTTTTCAGATTTATTCTACAGCCCACGCTGACATTTTAGCCATCTCTCATGTTCTATTTCGAGCATTATTCCTATCAAGACACCACGTTCTTTATCTTAATTCAAAGATCATTAACCATACTATAAAAGCCCTAAGGTGATTCAAAGAATAGGAGCCTCTTGACCTTGTCAGCGCTCGAAAGCACTGCACATGTATCTAATGGTGGTGTATTTCTTCCCTAAAAAACACACCCTTCCGCTGCTATCAAGTACTCTTTCTATGGGCATCCCCTCTATCATCTTCTCTGCAAGATACTAACTTGCAACTTGCCTTTGCAACTTGTCTTATCTCCTGCCCGTCCACCCTAACTTCTGCCACCATTATCTTTAAAGTCGAAACCCATTCTCCCATGAGCTCCCTTTGCTACATAGGAGAAGTCTAAACCATGGTATCCCACAACCATTTCCACTTACGGATTCGATTTTGCATGTGTATTTGTTCTTGTGTATGCCACCTGAATCCCACTCCACAATGAGACTCGATGTAGAAGGACGAAAATGGAAATAAAAAGGCATGAAAATGTCAGCAATGTGGGGAGATTCCTCCTCACGGATGCGACGAACGATTCCCCTGCAATGATATCTTCGTATCGGTGTGCTCGGCTTCGCGATTGGACGACTCTGGCAACCTCAGGCGGCAATCTGGGTAGCTCCAGAGCAGACTAGGAGCTGGAAAAGGAGGTCTGGTCCACCAGAATCTGTTGTTTTAAAAATTATATTTAAATTTTAATTAGGAAATCTATGTAGTTACAATTGGAGTTAATTTGGTTTCAATTGGGAAACCAAATGGCTTGGGGAAAAGTTGGGAATTCCCAAATTTGAAACATGAAAAAGTTTGGGTGGAAGTTTAGTACCATATTTTGGAGCTCTAAACTTTTGGTGGGCTTATATATGAGCTCACACCCTAAGCTCTTGTAGCAATAGTAGAGAGGAGGAATGGAGGACCACGCGCGCGCGCTCCGCTCCGTCTCCGGCTTCGCTCCATCTCCAGCCCCGTCTCCGGCTCCGGCTCCGGCTCCGGCTCGCTCCGCTCGGCTCGGGCTCGGGCTCTTAGCTTTGTTCTGGTTCTTCCGTTCACGGACGAACCTGCTCCTCTTTCTCTCGGTTGCAGTTCTCTGAGGTACATTCGAGGACGATCTCGTCGGTGTGCGCAGACGAAGATCGTGTGCCGTCGTATCCTGGGAGTGGATCGCCAGTACCCTACGCACCGGTATTGTGTGGGCGATATCATCTCTAAGGACAGTCCATTTTCATGGACGCTTCGGTGATTTCTAATCTATTTCTTATTTTGTTTGCCGCAATTTGTTTATTGCTTTACCCGTTCTGGATCACACCCTAATTTATATTTCTGTTTGATTAATCGGTTCATGTTTGCATTATGTAATCGGATATTGAATTGGAAATGCATGACGTTAATAATGTTAATCTGTAATGCGTTTATTTCCATTCATTTGGATCAGTGTAATTATTGTTTACTATATGCTTGGTTGATCCTGTTTAAAACAGAATCTATCTAAGCCCTCCTTTTATACTTGAGTTCGGTTAAATGCACCATGTTTGGATTGGGGTAAAACAACCATATTTCTCTCGTCCAATGTCACATTTCGATGTTCTTGGTATCATTGGAAATGTTTCAACAAGTACTACACAATAGGATTTCATGCGCCTTATTTATATATTAGATGAGGTTGGAAATATAAAAATAAAAGAATGGAAGTATAAGAGAGTAGGATCAAAATTTGGTTCTAAAGCTGTATTGAGACCGGATTTGAATGGAAATTTTGGTACCTAACTCATATTATGGTATCTTAGTATGTGCCAGAGTCTCTGGGCCTTACAACTCTTACAATTTTAAATGTAATAAAGTCGTATTTATGAGGCATGGTATTTTCTGTGGTAAAGAATATTTGGTAGAACATGATCTTCTTTTTAGAATAAGATGTGACATTGATAGTTCTATAAATATTTTTGATTTTGATTCCCATCCATATGCCATTTCAAATATCAAATCTATTAATTTATGGCATGTTAAGCTAGGACATATAAAATTCAATTCTATGAAAAGAATGATGAAACTTGATATGATTCCTGATCGCACAACAGACAAACTTAAAAAATGTAAAATATGCACATAAGCCAAATTACCTAAAAAACCTTTTCATTATGTGAATAGAAAATCTGATACTCTAGAATTGGTGCATACTAATATTTTGTGAATTCGGTATTGTAATGACTAGAGATAACAAAATATATCTTATTACTTTCATAAATGATAGCAATAGATATTGTTACATTTATCTGCTTAAAACTAAGAATGAAGCCTTAAAGTAATTTCTTTATTTTAAGAATGATGCAAAAACACAAACCAGCTAAGTTCTTAAACGTCTAAGGTCAGATATGGGTGGTGAGTACTCATCTAATATATTTAATGAGCAATGCAAATTACTTGGCATAGTTTATGAGGTCAATGCACCATAATCACCACAATCTAATGGAATAGTAGAAAGGAAAAATAGAACCCTACCTGACATGATCGACATTGCAGGGTTTTGGACTACCATCTTACATGGGGGGCCTTTAAATACAGTTTGCCATATTTTGAATAGAGTTTCCCTGATACATAAAGATAAAAGTCCATCTGAACTATGGTGAGGTAGGAAACCAAGTTTAAAATATTTCAAAGTGTATGGATGTTTGGCTAATGTCTTAGTCCCAAAACACAAGAGAAAAAGCTTTGACCTAAGGCAGTTGATACGGTCTTCTTGGGGTACGTGGAAAATACCCATGCCTTTAGATTCTTAGTCATTTGATTTGAGATCTTTGACATAGATTCAACACTATTGTTGAACTTCGCAATGCTACCTTCTTTGAGGAAGTTTTTCTAATGAAGACTGGAATTTCTCGAATTTGACAAGTGATTTAGCTACCACATATGGTTCTATTCCACACCAAGTAAAAAAGATATCAAATGTGGGAGCTACATCCCACTCCGAACCCTACGAACATTTGGAGGATGTTGAGCCTAATTGGAGTAAGAGACCAAGGATTCTCAGCGATATTAGTAGTGACTTTGTTGCCTACCCAATCGAGGGTGATCCTTCCCCTTACAGGGATGTCATGGCTTCATTTGAAGATAAGCATTGGAAGGATGCCACTAAATCTGAAATGGATTCGATCATTTCAAATGGCACATAGGAGTCGGTCGATCTACCTCCAGGTTGTTCCATCATAGTGTAGAAATGGATGTTCAAAAGGAAAGTTAGATCGAATGGATCCTTGAAAAATATAAGGCAAGACTTGTTGCCAAAGGTTTCAAGTAAAAGGATGGTATTGATTATATTTGATACATATTCTCCTGGTATCAGAATGACTATGATTCGGATACTCATTTCATTAGCATCTGTATATGATCTCACAAGTCACAATACATCAAATCGATATGAGGACTGCCTTTCTACATGGTGATCTTGAGGAAGAGATCTTTATGGACCAACCCGAGGGTTTTGTAGCACATGTAAATGCGAGGAAAGTTTGCAAGCTTGTAAAATCCTTTTACGGATTAAAACGAGTTCTGAAACAATGACATGAGAAGTTTGATAAGACTGTTCAATCTTATGAATTCATTATTCACGAATCTGATAAATGTGTGTATTCTATGACTAAGGGTAATATGTTTGTTGTCTAATGTTTTTATGTTGATGATATTTTTGATATTTAGATTGAATATAAGGATAGTTGAAGAAACCAAGTTGTTCTTGAGCAGTAAGTTTGTGACAAAAGATTTAGGAGTTGCAAATGCGATTTTGGGGCTCAAGTTGATTAGATCAGCTAGCAAGATAGCCATTTCTCAGTCACACTATACTGAGAAAGTTTTGGAAAAAAATTGACTGTCAAAGCTGTAAATCTATGTGCACTCCTTATGATTCGTCAAAATTCCTCTATAAGAGGAAGAGTGGAGTACTTGTAGCACAGTTAAGATATTCACATATTATAAGAAACTTAATGTACCTTGTATTAGACCGGATATTTCTTTTGCGTTCGCAAAGCTGAGTAGGTACACGAGTTGTCCTGAACATACTCATTGGGACGCCTTAGACCGAGTGTTGAAGTACCTTAAGGGTACTAAACCTCTTGGATTGCATTATTGTAGGCATCCTTCTATTCTAGAAGGATATAGTGATGCAAATTGGATTGGTCACATGGAGGATTCCAGGAGTAATGGTGTTACTGGATATGTATTTACATTTGGAGGCGGTGCACTCTCCTGGAGGTCTGTGAAACAGACCATTTTGGCTCGGTCTACTTTTGAGGCTGAGTTGTGTGCTTTGGATACTACGGTATAGAGGTTGAATGGCTAAAGGAGCTTCTCTCTGAGATGCCCATAGTGAGTAAGCCTATATCGACAATATCTTTGCATTATGATAACATGATAACAATTGCAAAGATAAAGAGTTCAAGACATATCAAGGTTAGACTAAAGTCTAAAGGATTTGGTGTCATCTGGATTGGTTGTTGTGGAATTTGTTGGTACCAAAGATAACATAGCAGATCCACTTACAAAGGGACTTAGATAGATCTTTAGTTCAAAAATCAAGGCTTGGGAACCCACCCAGAGTTTTTCCACAGCAGCAACCCAATCTAAATGAGTGGAGATCCCATGAAATAAGTTCAATGTGGAAAACAAATTGTATGGGGAACTGGTTGGCACTCATAATGTAAGCTTTGCATTTCAGTTCTATCCCTAGAAAGGCTGAGTTCCTGAAAGCTACAAATAAATGTTGAGTGTTAGGCTCTTAATGAATTCAAACCTGTTTCTAAGGTAGGATGTGAGCAGTGCATTCTTGGAGAATGCCACCTATGTGAGTATCTCTATAGACTGCAAATTAAAGGATGAGGGTTTATCCTTAATGTACTCATGAAGCAGGACAGAGTGCATGACTATTAATAGCACCAAAACCATAAGATTGCCAGCATGGACTTCACTTTATTGTTAACCATTGGATACCATCACAATAAAGGATTAAAGTTCAAGATATCATTCATTTTATTCCTATGCTAGTGAAAGTAGATAACTCAAGTAAAGTTCAAATTAGAAAGTATATTTACCGAAAGCAGAGTGTGGAAAACGAGATTTTTTGCTCTTCCTGTTTTAATAGTGAATTCGTGAGGGATTTTGGAATTAGTTTGGTGATTGGAATGTTTGATACAATTTGATAGTCAATATCAAGTTGTATTAATGCATCTCAATTCATGTAATCCGATGTTTCAACAATGTCTATGAGCCTTTTCGTCCTACATTGGGGAGAGAGAAAAATACCGTATAGCTTATATATGGGAAGTCCTGAAATCAGTCCAGGACTAGACCAAAGGAGATTTTAGACTACCACACATGCGTGTGCATGAGCATGCCTGTCACGTTGTGTCGTGCCGGGCACATGTGTGGGTGTGAGTTGATCTATAAGCCATATTTTGTTTTCGGATCGTTTGAATTCCAAAGTTGTAATTCATCACTTTATTTTTGCATACGTTGTTTGCAATGCATTCTGTTACATGCTATAATACTCATAGCCACTCAAATATTGGAAAGGTCTTTTTTCCCGAAATCTATTGTCATCGTCTTCAAACTTGACTTTGTTTATGATGATTTGTGTCATTTATAGCGTGATCTTGAATCTTTGATCATATTTTTATCCATATTTTGCACATGTTTCTTGCTTTTAAGCTAATCGTCATAATACTAGTTTTTATGCACACAGTGAATTAAAAGTTTTTATCACATGTGTTCTTCTTTACTTCCACAATATCGGTTATGCCTCTCTCTTTTTATAATATCAATTGTGCCCCTAACTTCTTACGAAATTCATTGTTATACCCTTTCGTGAGGGTAAAGTAGAGACATGTCACATAATTGATATTACAAAAAGACATAACATGTGAATATTGTAAGAAGTCGGAAGCACAACTGAAAAATAAAGAGACATAACCGATATTGTAGAAGTTAAGAAGGGCAACGATGATAAAAGCTTATGAATCAATCGATATTTACAATGTTTCGTAAATAGAAATGCATTTGATTCTCTGTCATTCATATCGGTTTATTATATTCTGTGCATGTTTTAAAACAAAAAGTACGTGTCCCTCAATTTTGTGCTCATAGTTTTTTTGCTAAGTAAGTAAGCTTGTATTTCTATCAAATAGAAAATGTTGTACAGACGCCCCATTGGGCCCAAAAAAACAAAAAATGCCTGTGTATAAGAATTACATTCATTGCTATATTTCAAACAGTGGGCCCTGAGTTGCCAAAATCTCAGGTGCCTTCGTTGCTCCAAAGGGAAGAGGCGGTGTCAACAATTTGGCTAAGCAACATGGCATCACAGCAGGTCTGCGTCTTAGCCCATCTCAAGTTTCTTTCCCTCCAAGTGGTCCAGACCACAAGCCCTAGTAGATTACTAAGGAACGTGCGCGTCTTGAGAACCGGTTGGCTAGAAATCCATTCAACAGTTTCAACAAGGGAGAGCAGCGGTGGCAGGGGTTGGCCGAGGGTAGTACAAGCATCAGCCCACACCTTGGACGTAAAAGGATAATTGAAAAAGAGGTGGGCATGAGACTCCAATTCAGTCAAATAGAGGTAGCAGGCCGAGTGGTCACAAATGCCCCACGCAACCAATCTATCGGTAGTGGGGAGGCGCTTCAGGATAGCCATGTAGAGAGCACAGGCGCATTTAGGTAGGGACCCCTTCGCCCACACATAACCAGTCCAGGGGGGCTGATACCATGAGGGCGAAGAAGCTCATATGCATCGGAGTAGGAGAAACCCTTGTTTGAGTGAATCCACTTATAAGGGGGCGTGTCACCGTAAATAGCTTGGCGCAAGGAAGGCCTAGCCCGCAAAATGGCACGCCAAATGCAAGAGTGACCATTGGCAGGCTGGGCCTCCCAGAAAGTGGTAGAGTGGAGGAACTTTCTCCTCATGAAATCCGCCCAGATTAAGGTGACAGAAGAGAGGAGAGTCCAAGCCCAGGAAATAACCATTGTATCCCGCAAAGAGAGAAGAGGCTTGACGCCAAGGCCACCCTCCCTTTTGGGGAGGCAGATGGTGGCCCAAGAAACGTCACGTCTTCTGCTGCCCCACAAGAAGTCTGCACAAATCCCATCAATCTTGCGCGCCACCTTGAGAGAAAGGAGGACACCAGCAATCCAGTACAGGAAGATACCCCTGAGCACAGAGTTAATGAGCTGAATACGATCGGCAAGAGAGAGGGCCTTAGCCTTCCATCCAGCAAGCAAGGCCCTCACCCTATCAAACAACGCACTGCAGTCCCCCGAGGACCTTTGGGAAGAATCGAGAGGGAGCCCAAGGTAGGTCGTCGGAAGAGACTGTCGGAGAATACCCATTCTGAGGGTTAAGGAGAAGTCATCAGGGAAGAATTTTGGTCGGAACACACGGCTTTTCTTAGCATTTAGGGCCAAGCCAGAGGTGGCTTGGAAGGAGGACAGGATATCCTTAAAGGCAAGTAGCGATTTCATGTTCCCCTTGGAGAACAAAAGAAGGTCATCCATATAGATTAGGTGCGTCGACGCGGTAGTACGCCCCCGCCCAAGGGGCCTCAGCCGGCCCTCCGCAGCAGCCCAATCCACCAAGCACGAGAGCGACTCCATAGCCACAGTGAAGAGTAGGGGGCTCAACGGATCGCCTGCCTCAACCCCCTAGTACCCTTGAACATTCCGTGAGGGGAACTATTGACCATAATGGAGAAAGAGGTGGTGGAGATGCATCCCTCCATCCAATTGATCCACGTATCGCAAAAGCCCATACCCATTAATGCATCAAGAAGGAAGGAGTGCTCCACGGTGTCAAATGCCTTGGAAAGATCGATCTTGAGACATGCCTTATTAGAGTTCCGGCGGCTATCAAAACCCTTGAGGTTCTCATGAGCAAGTCTAATGCTATGTCCAATAGACCGCCCCTTGATAAAGGCAGACTGATTAAGAGAGATCAGGTCGGGAAGGACTGCACCCAGCCTGGTGGCCAAAGTCTTAGCAAATAATTTGTATATGACACCATAACAAGAGATAGGACGGAAGTCACCCATGCTGACGGGTGATTTGATTTTCGGCACTAGAGTAATGAACGTGTGGTTCACCTGCCTGACCATGTGCCCGCCATTATAGAGGAAATGCATCGCTGCCAAGACATCATTTTTGACCATATTCCAGTGCCTCTTAAAGAAGCCATCATTAAATCCATCCGGGCCAGGCGCCCTAGAAGAAGGAATGCCACACAAGGAGCGCCAGATCTCGTCAGCAGAAAAAGGCCTGGTAAGCCAGGTACGAGCCTCAAGTGTGAGGACCCGCTTTGGTGGGGGCGGCGGCACCAAGTTAGGTCGAGGGATCCCAGGACCAAGGAAGGACCTGTAGTGGTTTAGAGTCGCTTCCGAAATCTCAATTGGCCTATCAATTTTCCAACCCTGCGCATCAATAAGGCAGTGGATTTGATTCTTGGACAGCCTTGATTTAGCAGATATGTGGAAGAATTTTGTGTTGCGGTCACCCAGTCGAAGCCAATTGTTACGGCTTTTTTGCTTCCACACCCATTCAAGGTTAGAATCCAGTACATTGAGATGTTGCTTCACATCCAATTCAAGCTAAGCCAGTACGGGGTCGACAGGGGACTTGGAGAGCGCATCAATGACACAGTACAAGAATTTTTTCGTAGCCTTGACCTCATCAAAAACATTAGCTTCCTTGCTAGCCCATTCCTTCAAGTATCGCTTGACGTTCTTCAGCTTACTAGCGAGGCAGAAGAGAGGGTTTCCCTTGGTTGGAGAGTTCCATCCAGCGCTCACGGCGTCCAGATAGCCCGGCCTAGAAGCCCAATAGTCAAAGTATCTGAACGGTTTGGGCCGGTTTTCACTTTTGGATAGTTCCACAGTGAGGAGAAGGTGGTCGCTTGAGGGGATGGGGGAGTAATCGAGCTTAACACACGGGAATTTGGCTATCCAAGCCATGTTCCCGGGCGCTCTATCCAATCTTGCAACAATTCTAGAGGGCCCGATGGACGAATTCGACCAGGACCACTCATTACCATAGGACTCCAATTCGATTAAACTGCATTCGTCGATGCAGCGGTTGAACTCCTCCATGGACCTTGGAGGCGGAGCCCGCCCACCTCTTTTTTCTGATGCAAAACACACATCATTAAAGTCTCCAAGCACCAACCAGGGGACTAGAACGTTGCAGCAAGAAGCTCTCAGGTGGTCCCAAAGCTCACGTCGCATGGCAGGACAGTTATCCCCGTAAATGACAGAAATGAGGATTGAAAGGTCCCCATGATTGGAGCACATCATGGAGATTGCTTGGTTGGTAATTGTCACTGGAGAACATTCCCAGCAACCAGAATGCCACAGGAAGTATATTCTACCTAAGGCAGTGTTGTTATGGGTGAACGACCACCCCTCAGGGATCCTCTGAGCAAATTTATCCCTATTTGCGGGTCTGATTTTGGTTTCAGTCAGCCCTATAATCTCCGCATTCCTCGAATGCATTTTCCTGAGAATCGCTTTGAGCTTCCGAGGCCTGTTGAGGCCCCTTGTATTGCAGACGGCTATAGACATTAAATCACACAATCGGAGGGCCCATCAGCCCCCTTGGATTTAGAGGACATCCTTGCGGACTTCTTCTTAGTATGGTGGACGACATTCCATACAAGGTTTTCCACTGAGACGGAGGTGGGGGAATCATTAGCACCCTCGTTGCCCTCCCGGTTGGCATCCGACATTTCCATGGATTAAATGTTCAAGTCTATTGATTCAACAGTACTGTCACCATTAACGGTGTGGGTGCGGTTGTGGGGTTTTCTGCTAGAGCCCATCCTCGCGTGCATCAAGCTCTTGCTACCGCTAAGAATATGGAGGGTGGTGGATTTACCTTGCATCGGAATGCGTTTTTGAGCTTTGTGCTGGTGTCTTGCGGACTCCTGGTCGCCCTTAATGAATTGGCTAGCGAGCAGAGGCTGAGTGTCACTTGCAGGCTCCCTCGACGTGGATGAAGTGCCATTGTGTCGATGGTGTTGGGAGTCGCTTTCAAGTACTGGGAGGCTTGAGTCCAGGCTTTTGTCAGGCAAGGGTGGGGCCCCCTAGCAGGAGGGGGCGGTAAGGCCAGAGGGGTGTCCTGCGATGAACGATGTTCGTTACCCTGCCCACTAGGCGGCGGGGGCCCTTTGCCGAACAAGGCTGAAACTTCGGATTCTAGGGCACAGGAATCACCTACAATCCGTTCACTTGAGGCCATGGGACAGGCACTAGGGTGGTGTCCAAAGGACACACAACCGTTGCATCGAGGGGGGGACCATTCGAGCTCTACTCCAACCATTTGCCTTTACCTGGAGAAAAAACCAACGGGATTGCCTGCAGAATGTTCGTGGCTGCATGAATTGAAATGCAGCATCGAGCGTAAGAACTACAGTTGCCAGAAGCAGTTGCCGCATCCATAAAAAGGGGTGTCCCCAGAAGGCTGGCGAGCTTATTGAGGACTATTGCGGTGGTGTGACCCAAACTCGGGCCGTGGAAGTGGACCCAGAGTGGGACTTCCGACAACAAGTCTCTTTCCAGGCAGAAGCCAGCTTCCCAAAGCCTAATCGCCATGAAGCGACCTTGGCCAAGGACCACCATCAAGGATTCTTTGGCATTCCTCCGCAGAGGAGAGGCGCAGGTAATAGAACCCATTTGGGCACGGGACCAGCTTGTAGTCACCCACAAGCTTCCATACCCTATCAATGAACGATGTCAAGAGCTTCCAGAAAGGCTTCTTCCCAAGAATGTAGAAGACGAGGGTGTTTTCCCAGGCCTTGTCCATTGCTGAGGCTTCGAGCTCCGATACGAACGCCACTTGCTCCCCTTCCACGATGGCCGGAGGTGAGAATGCCATGCGGCGAGACCTGGGCGACGGGGAAGGCGTTACGCCGTAGATTTTGTGCCAGGAGGGGCCAGCCGAAGACGGAGGCGGGGTTGAGGCAATGGAGCTGTGAGGGTGAGGCGGGGGGGGGGAGGCATCGGCGGCTGGCGGCTGGGGATTAGGGTTTGGAGGAGGGGGAGGGGGTTCATTTCCCTTCATTGGAGGAGGGGGAGGGGAGCTTGTTACTTCCTTATCCATTTCCTGTCAGATCGTTTTTCCATCTAAGGGAATCGGTGCATTGCACTTCAAGGTCTTCTATTTTGTGCTCATAGTTAGGGATCTTGACTTTCTCCTTATTTAGATTCTAATCTCTCATCCGTTTGTAGGCATAGCCATGCAAAATCGAGAGCACTTGCAAATGATAGTGACGTAGGATCAATCACTATGTCCACTACGAGGATGCATTAGAGGTAGGAAAAAGGGAACACCATAGATGGCTGTCAACTACACAAGAACCATGGAGCACAACATGATACACAAGGGAATAAGGGAGTGACATGGTGTAGGGTTGTTAGTCAAACCGAACTGTGACAAATATAGGCACATTCAATTTTGGTTTGATTAGAAAGTTTGAAGGTTTGAGTTTAGTTTCGATATAATCATGAACATTCGAGTTCGATTGGATAATAATTCATTAGCACTTTGAATTAAGCCAAACATATTACAATGAACAAGTTCGGAATTCAATTTTGATAATAAAGTTTGATACTTTTAAATTAAACTTGATGCGATGTATATATTGTTTAAATTTTCACTTGTATTTGATATGATAACATTACACTACCCAAGAAAAACTATATTAAAAACTTATGCGCACATAATACAATTATCACAATACCATGTATCAGACAAAAGTAATTAAAAAATATTTACTTTCGTATATCTATCATTTGTCCATTTATATTATTATCAATAGTCAATCTCTTCGTTTAAATACGTGTGGCCTGAACTGTAAAGCTTTGAACATGGCCGTCTCTCGGATCCTATATCATAAAATCCGGCTCATCAAGAGGAAACCAACGGAATTTGTTTCGTGTGAATCAGACTTTGTTTTGATTTGTTATGATTTTCGGAAGAAAGAGAAGTAAGGAGGTTTAAGACGTCACTAATTCTTAATGACCATCATTAAGACTAATTATATATGATAAAAGAAAAAAATGATAGATTGAGGATCGTTAATGACCATTAGCGAACACCAATCAATGGTTAGCAAAGTTAAGCGTAAGCCGCAAAGGTTAAATCGTGATTATTAAAGTTAATCAAGATTAGTGGTAATTAAGCATCATTAGTGAATCTAGAGTCTTCTGGATAGTTCTAACTTAAGTCCTAATTTCGGATAAGTTTTGACCAAAACCATTGGCCAAAACTATGGACCACTAACCGCGGTTAAGGTCTAAACCATGGTTAGCGGTTTTCTAGAGCCTATAAATAGGCCCCCTACCCATTCATTCTCTATGATTTCCATTACCACCACCGCCCCAAGGGCTAGGGTCGAGAGGTCAGGAGGAGGAGTGGGAGGCGAGGAAGGAGCGCTAGCGAAGCGCTGCCGGGAGAACGAGGAGGAGGAAGGCACGATCCTCTCCTAGTTGGTTTTGTAAGTATGCTCGAACTTGAGCTTGGGTTTCGATACATTTTCTTCCAGATTTTACGATTCATCCTTCTTTCCGATTCGTTTTCTGTTAGTTCAAAGAGAAATCTGTGTAGCACCATACTTAGGTGCGGGCGTCTATGCATGTTAATGAACCCTATGATTCATCACACTTTCACTCACATAAGACGCATGATGACTACCGATTCTTCATTACTTATTGTTCTGTTCTTTCTTTTATGCTTTTATAGTTATTTTTATGGAGAAATATGTGTAATACCCTACTTAGGTGTGGCCGGCTCTGCAAGTCAATGAACCATGTGATGCATCACATCTTCACCCACCTAGGATGTGTGGCGTCTATCGATTCTCCATCTCTTGCATTTTGATTATATTCTTTCATATTTGTTGTTGTTTCCCTCTCGATGATTTTATAGAGGAAACTCTTTTCATTTTTTAAAATATGTCCCGATATAAGGGGAAACTCTGTCGAAATTTTTATAGAAATATTTCCCGATATAAGGGAAAACTCTGCTGAAATTTTAAGAGAAAAATATGTTCTTCACTTTCTTCGTGTTCATCGTGCGTTCTTCACGTTCTTCTTATGTTCTTCGTGTTCTTGGCACGTTCTTAGTATTTTTGATACGAAAATGAAATTCGATCGTTTCAGGAGGTATAAATCATCTTTTTTGAAAAAGAATCACGATAAAGCACTGCATACGTGAGAGAGAGCTCGATTAGGTAACGAAATCATTCCCTTTACTGTTGGGTTTTCATATGAGATCGTTGAGATTCTTGATTTTATATTCTTCGCTACGAAGAACCCTAATTTGGCTATTTTTGTGAAAATATGAAAAGTTGGTTTGTGATTTAAACTAAAATAAGATCTAAGAATAGAATTGATGCAGTGGCTTGGAAAGTTCAGGTTTGGAAGTTAAAATGAGCATAAATATGAGTATATAAATATATGAATTAATATATATGTGAGGTTATACTCAATGTTGATGATTATGTAAATCGAAGAATTAACAAAAGAATTACATCATGGGAATTGATGTGTATTAAGTTGGACCCTGAAAAGGATCGTGTGTTATGTTAAGAAATGACTGGGAGTAGAACTACAGGTCGGACATGCAACATGTAGGTTTGTCGGAAGGAACACGTATTGGTGTGACCCTACCTAGGTGGTACATGGTTGCCTTGTTTTGATAAGTACGCACGGAATGAATGGTTTGCAACGCGTGGTTCCGGGTGTCAATATATTCGGGTGGAATGACGGAAGATGTTGTCATGCCATGTAGAGGCACATGTGGTTTGATAGCAGCTGGGTTACGATAACATGTTCTTAAAGCCGTTATTTTATGTGATTAAAGGTAGCATGAGGTTTTAAGCTACTGAGTCCTCAAGGACGATGTGATTCTTTGTTTGCCAGGCTCAAGGTTTGAGATCATGAATAATAAAAGAAAAGGAAATTGTTATGGTAGTATTAGAGGATTGGTTGAGGCGATGTGTGTCAGCATAAGCTCACCAGATCAATGCAATCTCCAATCCTGAAGTGTCTACACCTTCGAAGTCAATATAGTGGTGATGTAATTCTCTGGACTAATCCCTGACGTGGAATAGAAAGGAATAGGAATTATACTAATGAGAATGAATGAATCTTTTTGTGATAACAAGTTTTGAAAAATTACACATTTGTTTGCTTTTCTCCTCTTCATTGCTTAGCACTTGCTAATTGTTATCATATGATTTATAGGAAACTCAACAGGTGTCGGTGAGCCAACACAAGGACTTTAGTAATCCAGTCAACTAACATAATCATCCAGCCAGCCACAGTAGCTTTACTCTGTAAGGTAGTTAGTAATCTTTTTGTGTGTTTCCTTCCAGCTGATGTACATGTAAATGGTTATAGTGGGACAATATATCATGTGAACTTTATTTTGTGAATGGAAAAGTGTTGAAATACTTCCTTTTGAGTATTTTTAATTGCAGTCTGTTTCTGAATGCTAGTTGTGATTGTTGAATAAATTATTGTTGAGTATCCAGATCCGGATATGGAAGGATCCGACGGTTCGGAATTGGGGTCGTGACATGAACATTGTATCATCTCAACTATATCAACTAGTTGTCGATATATATTTTCCTAAAAAGGAGCAAGAAATTTCATAAGTAAAATTTTGGTTGTATTTTGTAGATATTTATTAATCATATTTTTTGAGTTGATCTAATATTATTTGTGTACTAATACACTGTGAAAAAGATAGAGGAAGAATACATACATTTGGTTGGACACTCTTATTGATTGTACTTTAGAGATACTAATCCATCAATATCAAATAAGCCATTAACAAAGGGCAATACTAACCAACAAACCTAAATTTAAATATACATGACATGATAACAACGAAATATCATAAAAAAAGATGCAAAATGAAATGACTTGTCTTCTCGCAAAAATTTAATCCTAAAAGAATTATATTATGGTACCTTAAAAATTGGTTCGAACGGATTCATAAGTGAAAGTACCTTATCATTTATCCTAAAACTATATCAATAAAAAAATCTGACACACATCTAACTAGACGTCAGCAATACTAATGTAGTTTCATGAAATTCTATAGTCTTGAAGCACAATCAAAAACATTAAAAACTCTCAATTCAAGTTTAGCGGTGTATTAATTTTTCAAAAGGACAATTTTTTGTGTAATTGGAACCCAATGTCCCTAAAAATATTAAAAAAATAAATTGTTAGTCAAAATCAAAATGATTGTATATTAACAAGGATGAAATCAAGTTATACAAGCTAACTATTTTAAGAAAAAAATCAATTCTAATGGAAATCATAACATTTAAGGTTCCATATTTGAGAGATGTTAAGCTATAAGAGAAATAACAATATTAAAAAATATAAATTTCAAATGAATTTTTATTTAAAGTTCTTACATTGGAAATTTTGACAATATCTTGAGAAATTCGAACATAATCTGACATGCATACTAAAGCTTCAACGGTTTTAGGTAACAAAGAATTTATGTAAGAACTCTCCTTCCTATTCACAAACTGACTCTAAAATAATTGGTTCTGCTAGAATTAACAAATGCATCACCGAAAGGATTGAAAACTATAATGAATTACTATTCCACCAAGGTAAGACATCAAAAGTAGGACCACCTTTCTCGGATCTCAAAGATTGTTCCTTTAATTATCAATACGAATTATACTTTTTAGGAGGCTCACTTCTCATACTATCCAAATAACTATATAATTGGATACCAGTTTCCATTTCACCGTTGAAAGGATTGAGGATTCTCCACTTTGATCAAGATGATTAATTTCTTTATTATGTATGCCGATTCTTTGAATATAAATCACAAAGTTCTAACATGTCTTTTTTCATGTAAAGTTCTCACATGCCTTTTTTCAGGTTCACAGTTTGTTCTTGACTATCCAAGAAATCACTTATCATTTCAAATATAAATTCACTTAATTGGCTTTAGCTTTCTATATAGGATCAAGAACAATCAAGTTGGGCATCCAAAGATCGCAATCCTTCCAGTACTTGTCAAACTTCTTCTTCATTGAAACAACCATTTTCCTTATGCACTCATCATCTGATTTCACTTTATCTTTTTAAATATCGAATGCTTTCTATATTTTAAGAAGAAAACAAGTTATTTTGATATGTGGCATCAAAAAATCTGTGTAATTTCGTAAAATAAATTTAAAAAGTCTGATTTTTCCTATGCTTTCTCACAATCTTCTTCAGAAGGAAAACCTTTGTAATTATCATCTCATCTTGCATAATTTTGAAAGAAAGACTTATATGAAATTTCTAAATCTAAACAAACAACGTAGAATTCCAAGATGTATAAACACCCAAGGATAATCCCCTATAAGTGGGGATATTCAACTGCTTGGCAATATTCTCACCAAAATTTTAAGACGTGCAAAACTCCTTTTTAAGTCTTTGACGATTTCTCTTATGTTGGAAATGAAAATTTTCCAACATACTTAATTCATCTTGGACCATCAAAATTAATACATGTGCAAAGCATTTCGTGTGAAAGATTTTTCCTCGAAAAAAATAAGCATCCACTTTTCTTATAAGCATCAACCAATGTTCTCGCAACAACATCAATGTTTGAAGTATTATTCAATATGATACTAACAAATCCATTATCGATTCCCCTTCGACTGAGAAGTTCAAAATAACATCAATGATGATAATTTCGGTGTGTGATAGCTCCAACTTGAACAAACTGAGAACATGTTTTTATAACTTCCAATTCAAATCAACATAGTGAACAATTAGATTAATCTTCTCAACATTCAAAAGGCTTTTTCTCCCAAATTTTCCTTTTCAAAATGGAAAAACCTCATTTTATCCATTTGTGATGGTAGTTTTAGTCATGTTTGAGAAGTTTGGATTGAAATACTTAAGAAGTATGGTGAATCAAAACTCTTTAACAACACTAAAAGAAGTTCACTTGCAATAATAAACTTAGAATAAATTCACCTATTTTTATTTGATCAAACTTAGTTTTTAATAAGCCAAGGGTGCTCAAAAAGTCAGATTCCATTGGTGGTTCACCAAAAGACAATGTTTTCCTATTCTTATCCACATTATCCTACCCCACACTCATACTTGATGTGTCTAGTTAATTGAAATATTGTCCAAAAAATAGTAATTTTGAATTACTTCAGATAATCTCTATTATTCGACCTTAACTCAACTGCAGATGTAGTGCTAATAATTTTTTGAGAAAATGTTTCGTATATTAGTTTTTTTTCATGCATTTTTTAACAAGTAAACAGTTGGCATTAGATTAATGATCCTTATCTTATTTTATGTCAATAGTATCACAATTAACATCAATTTCTTCTTGAATAGTGACTACATACACTGTCTTGTGGAGAAGGAACCTAAAGCAAACATCTACATGATTGGCTCAAATAGCTCATGATTGTTTATATCAAATAAATCTAATAACTCGATGTTCATACCAAATAAATCTAATAACTCGAAACAAAAGACCAAAGATATTTTTTGCATAATGCAAAAAATCACAATATAATGGTACATTAGAAAGGTTTGTTAGTAATCTCGAACCTACAATATGGGCATGGCGATGTCAGCGGTGACTGGTGATGTGCACGATGAGTTTGAGAATGTTGCTACAGTGATGACAATATTAAGGACCCATGCCATAATTGGAGCCGATCACAGAGGTGCAAAATAAGGAGAAGTTGGTGAGGAAGGCAACAATAGGAGCACCTTAGGGTTGCTTGATGGTGACGACAAAGTTGGGGTGGAGAAAAGTTATTACGGGAGGCCACCACAAGGGTTTAGGGTTGCCAGTGGGGTAGGTGCATATGGCATAACTAAGGTGCAGAGAAGTCATTGAGGGAGGCGACTATAAAGACCTGATGCCATAGGTAGGATTGAGGTAGCGATTTGGAAGTGAGGTAGGGGAGGCTTTGATAAGAATGATGCAAATTGGGTCTCTTAAGGTTTAGGTTTGGTAATTGTCATGACTTAAGTGGTCGGGCATCACCCAATAATAATATAAGATTATAAAATCAGACTCTACATTGTATTGGGGGTAAAAAACAATTATTATATTCAAGGCATCTTAATATATACATACATGCATCTATCCATCCACACGCGCATTCATACATGCATGCATACATATATACATCCATCCATCCATCCATCCATCCATCAATACACACACATTATCGAACTCGAACATCTATATAAGGAACGTATATTACGTTCTTGTTCAATTGATTAAGCTAGCGAAATGAATTTTAAAGGGATGCTCAATTCATTAAAAACAAAGAAATATTTTTTGAACTATTATCTAATGAATCCTAATTGAATACCAATATGTTCAATTTTATTAGTAGCCCTAACATGGTGCTAAAAAAGTCATAAAGACATCACGATGCCATGGGAAGAGATGACAAGAATATAAAGATGAGGAAGAAACATCCAAAGATGTAAGGCGGAAGGGATGAGGGAGATGATGCAAATGTAATGTCGTAAAATATATTGAATGCAAATTCTCACAATATATTGAGCACGACACAAGAGTAGATGCTTTTACCACTTGACAACGTAGATGCTTCCTTATCGGATGATTGCCTCTAGGTCCACCTAAATCTAAATCCAATATGTTTTTAATCGAGAGTTGAAGGATGAGAATCTACGTAGTAAGGGCAATCGTGACGTTATTACATACATCAGATCGGTGCAGATCTTAAAACCTATCGACGGCTCAGATCCCCTCCCTCCATCACACTCTCCGGTGCCCACTCCCCCTCCTTCCCCAATCGCCACAGTTGGCGCCTTTGAATCTCGAGCTGAGAGCCGTGCCGTCGAAATCGATCGGGGATGGCGCGCTACTACGACATCGATGACATTGTTACGGAAGACGAGGTACTCCATCTTGCGATTAGGTTTTTCTTCATCCTTTTTCTGTTCCAAAAGAGCTATAATATTTCCTGCTGGGATTTGTTTTGCAGCGCCTCTCGGTTGTGTTTCAGGTGGGAGCTCACGGAGTTGGGTTGCTCGATCCTGCCTCCGAAACAAACGATGTACGTTATTTGATGCGACGATTTCTTTCTTGGCTTCTTGGATTGTCATTGTCATTATTTTTGATTGGTGCAAGATTGTTTTTCCTGCAAAAGGAGTTCATTACTCTGCATTTTATTTCACTTATTTTTTTACTGCAAATGTGTAGCGTAAAATCTTGTTAAGTTAGGGGCACCACTCAAAGTGAGAATTTTCACGTGCCTCTTTCTCAGAGAATGACTTGTCATGAGAGTCTTCAGGGCATGTTTTGTGTGGAGTACATCAGTTTCCAGTCTGATATGGGGAGAGGGGAAGATATAGAACATCTTTTCTTTGGTTGTAAAGGTATTGTAGTGATACTGGCGAGAATTGTGGCAAGTTCCTAACTAATGTTCTCGAAAAACATAATTTCACGGATATGGTAACATATATTTTAATTCCCAAGATAGTGTAGTTATATCGCAGCTTCAAAATACGCTATCAATGTCTCATTTTGTAATGCATTATATATACCACCTTTTTTTAAGTTCCAAATGTCCAACGAATAACATATTTACGAAATGCATTATCAAAAGTGTGCATCTTTGATAACACATTTCATAAATGCGATATATAATCTCCATTTCCTGCGGTCCTAGCATATTTATAAATAATACTATTGGCTCATTTTTTAATTAAGTTATAGACAACGCATTTTGAAGATGATGCAAATCAGGAATTTGCAACGATGGAAAATAAATTTTGAATGGTGAAAAATATGATTGAAGAAGAAATTAGAGGGAGGAAGAAGAGAAGGCCCGCCGGATGCGAGGGGTTCAGGGAAGATCGCGAAGATCGCGTGGAGGGAGAAGAGATAAAGGAATGAGATATGAGATAAATCTCAATTTTAATTCAGCTTCATCTCTTTTGAAATAATAGACTACCACCCCTTTGTATAGGAGGGATGTACAACGAGCATATTTTTGAAGACGACATTTTTTTCTCGGCTTTCTTCATCGGGAACTTGGACAGAAGCTTCAAGGGCACGAGGTGGTGTTTCAACGACCTTTTTGGCAGCGATTTCGGTGACACTTAGGGTCTCAAAATCATCAACCAGACCTCGTAGCTTTGTTTGGAATTCGAACAATATGGCCATCATCTCCTTGTTGTAGGCTTTGTCGGCTCGCCGTTTACGTTCCGACAAGTAATAGTCTTTCGTTGAATGCCGCCACGAACATCTGTAGGTATCATTAGATTGTGAGCACGATCTAGATGCCATGCTCTGATATCAATTGATGCAAATAGAAATTAGCAATAGCGAAAAATAACTATTGAATGGTGAACAATATGGTGGAATAAGAAATTAGAGGGAAGAAGAAGAGAAGGACCGCCATATGCGAGTGGTTTGAGGAGAGAAGCGTGAAGATCGCGTTGAGGGAGAAGGAATGGAGAGAAGAGAGAGATAAATCTCAATTTTAATTGCAACTTCAACTATTTAAAGATAATAGACTACCATCCCTTTATATAGGAGGGATGGGATTATAGAATTAGAAAGAAATTTCAAATTCAAATTTTGACTCTAACTTATCCTAATTAACTCTAACCGACTAACTACCTTAAATAACCAATTAACTATTTAATTTGAGATCACATGCGATCTCTTTATTTAAAATAAAATTGCGACAACTCAATTATTTGTGAATAAAATGAGACTCTAATTAACGGACGAAAAATAAATAAATAAGACCCTATTTATTAACTTCACGCTGCATCAGAAGAGCAATATAACTACTATCCAGGAATTAAAATATATGTACCATATCTGTGGAATTATGTTTCTGGGAACATTAGTTAGAAGCTTGCCTTGAGGAGAATAAGAATAATTAGTTGGATGCCTCCGGTAACAAGCAAATATGGGAGTGCTTTGGACCATCAACATATGCGCGACTAGTTTGTTTACCCCGAAATATTTGGTTTTCATAAACGAAAGTCGTTATTTGGAGAATGTACTAGTTCGTGCGTCAAGCTTATGAAACTTTAGATAACACACACGAATATGTAAAATGAATTAATAGAGTTCTTTCGGGTGAAAACCCATCACAGATGCTTCATGCTCTTCCTTTTCAAAAGAAGAAGAGTTCAACCATTACTTCATCATAATCAATGGCGTGAATTTGTATGTATTCATGTTTTATCCTATCATGTATTTAGTTTCTTAAAGCATGTATGACGTATTTAGTTTTAGATTTTATGCATTCATCATAATCAGTTGTATCAGAGTATCAAGTCAACATCAAACATTTCCAACCATGAATCATGCATTTAAATCATAAATGATTATGATTATACTGTACTCGTTTTGTTTCACTTAGGACTATCAAGTGAATAGTAATGATTTCCAACCATGATAATACATTAAAATCATCTAACGTATGCAGTAGCTATTCCATTTAAAATTGTTAGTCAACATGAACGATTTCCAGCCACATAATACACCTTTAAATCATCGAAAGACTGTACTTTTCCTGCGATATATCACACATTATATCATCAAACGATCATAGTGTACTCGATATTCTATTTTATATTGTCAATTCATATTAACCAACCCCTAACTTAGATTTAGAGCTAGAGATCTACCTCATAAATATGGCTCTAAGTTAACTTAAGATCAAAGCCAATTGGCTAAAAGGTGGTTGAGGTCTCCACCTCCTTTGCCCTAAGCTTAAAGTGAGTATACATCAAAACCTGGGTCAACTGCACAAGCGCCCAAATCTAGAAACATCTCTCAAACAATACAAGGCATGCATCGGATCAAGCATGCAACAATATTTATCCATGAACACAAGGATCATCATGGTCAAGGTTATATTACCTTGCAAACTTTCTAAGGGTCAAGTGTACTATTTAATCCTCAACCTATCCCCACTGATTACCAGCTTCTGCATGCATTTTCATTGATAAAAAATTCATGCATGATCTCCAAATCTCATGATTTTGTTAATCACAACCTAAACTTCATGCAATCTAAATCCTAATTAGGAGCATCAATTAAGCATGAAGTGACAAAAAGGACTTCACATCTGCGTGCACCTTTTTGTTAATCAGCTCAAGATGATGAATTTGCAGCTGCAGATTTTCGCCAGCTTATCTTTAATGGAAGTTCAAGGAGAGAGTGATGTTTCTATTCTTTGGATTTTGAGGAAATAGTATTAGTTCAGATCAAAGTGGTCTCACTGGATATATGTAGATTCTAACTTGGGGAATTCAGTCCTAAAACAACCCATAAAGTTCCATATACTCACAGATTCAGCAAATGTGAAGTCGCCATAAAGCGAAAGATTTACAAGTATGATATCCATTTTTTTGCATCCTTAGCGGGATTTGATCACTTACAATTTTTTTAATCCTCTTTCAGAACTCCCATTCAGACGTAATAATACCAGTAATCATCTTGTTAAGCTTCATATCCCGAGTTCTGCTTGAATTTCCAATCAAGTAAAGTTGATCCTCTACGTGTATCATCTAATCATGCTTTGAATTCTTTGAACATCTCCTTCGATTCTCTCAATCACGTCTAGATTAATGGTCTGTTGATAAAGTGTGCCTACCACCGAAAAGATCAGGGTTCAAATCTTGGGTGGGTACATGTGCGTGTCTCCTTCGCTTGTTTAAAAATAATTACATCTAGATAAAACTCTAATTATATTCTATTAGTCTTGATATTATTCAAGCTTCCATTCAATCTTATGCGTTGAGCTAATCGGGTTAGGGTCTTCGGATCTGCAAATATCATAAACATTCCAAATATCTTTCATGTTCAAATTGTAATAGCAACACACTGATAGGGCCGTAGGAACTACCATAGTGAAATATCCACATTTTAATTTGCGGAGGAATCCCTAGAAGTTTGAAGAAAACCTCTTTGGATAATGTCTCTAGTGAATTGCCGCTGACCTCCACATGGTCGGTACGCTCATGAAACTTAGGATTGCTTACCATATGGCATGCATGATGAATGTGTCCTCGCACCTTAGCTTCATCACTCTAACGGATAATATGTGAATATCCATTATAGTTGCCTAGATCCGTTGCATCTCTAAGACGGTTTGAGTCCTAGTCATATTTCCGCACTCTGCATTGGAGTGAGAAATTATTGCTTATTTCTTGCTCCTTCAGTTAACCAAGTTACCCTATAGATATGTGTAGAAACTAGTGATAGGCTTTCGATCAGCCATGCATCTTGCATAATTGGCATCACAATATGCAGTAAGGTCCATAGATAAAATTGTAGTAAAGAAATGTTTCTTTCTTAGGATTGCCTTGATGTACTTTAGTACCGTCATCCTAGTAAGCTTGTGTGCGCATGCTCATGAACTAATTAAACTTTCCCATTGTTAGAGAAATAGTAGGTCTATCGCAATCTCTAATCCCTCATTGTTTGAAGTTTTTTGATAGTGAGTAGTGAAGCTTCCCCGCCAATAGAATCGTCTCTGAACTAGAACACACCATCT
Organism: Ottelia alismoides; assembly: GCA_037367405.1. Lineage (NCBI taxonomy): Eukaryota > Viridiplantae > Streptophyta > Magnoliopsida > Alismatales > Hydrocharitaceae > Ottelia > Ottelia alismoides. The sequence goes on along the minus strand of JAZKJV010007902.1, from coordinate 117,734 downwards.
AATGTTGTAGGATACCTCCATTTTAAGGAAGTACTTTAACGACCGAGGCCCTTCATGATGAAGTGATGAGTGATTAACTAACAATTTTATCTTGCCGATCCCCTACTCATCATCTTGTGCTAGAATGCCACCCCCCTTCGTCTTGCTTAACAAAGAGATATATAATGAAATGACGAAATCGTTGTTCTTAAGGTGCGATCAAATGACAACCTTGTCTTTAGGTTCTCACTAATAGCATCAGGTTTGGAGTAGAGGTACATATGGATCAGATTGATCATATTTTAGCTTAATCCGTGTCTAATCCAACCAAGGCTCAAAATATCGATATCATATCGGTCCGCCCGTAAAAGGATATCGGGGATATATCAACAATATCGATGGAAATCTCAGAAATGGCTCAAAAGGCTGTTTTTTTTGCCATTTTTTGCAAATTAAGATCATCCAAGTTATTAAAACAATAAATAACTTACAAATACACACTTATATCACACATATTGCTCAATCATACTCCTTATATCAAACATATCTATCATATCACACATATCGCTGTTAATGCAGATTCCTGATTGATAGATATTGGAAATGGAGATCATTCAATTTCTTAAAAAATGCAACTTACAAATACCCACTTATATCACACATATTACTCATATATATCACACATATCAGTAATATTGCAGATATCGCTATTAATTTTGAATGGTGATTGATAGATATTAGAAATACAACAACAACAACAAAGTCTTTTCCCACAATTAAGTAGTGTCAGCTACATGGATTCTTCGCCTCCATTCAGATCTGTCTTGGGTCAAACCCGAGCTTATATCCACAAAACAAAGATCCCTTCGTATGGTCTCTTTCCAACACTTCTTGGGCCGTCCCCGCCCTCTCTTAGCCGGCTCAACATCCCAACACTCGCATCTCCTAACTGGTGCATCAACTGATCTTCTTTACAAATGACCAAATCATCTTAAGCGATTTGCTCGCATCTTATCCTCGATCGGAGCAACACCAACTTTCTTTTTGATTGCATCATTCCGAATTCGATTTTTACGTGTGTGTCCACACATCCACCTTAGCATTTTCATTTCTGCTACAACTATTCTCTGCACATGTCTATGGTTCACATGCCAACATTCAGATCCATAGATATTAGAAATGAAAATAAACTAAGTTAACAATACCTAGAACACATCTTTTGTTCATAAAAATAGATGAGACATTTGATTCTAAAATGCAGACAATGATTAATGAGATAATATTCGTTCACAGAAATAACCGTCGTGGACAAGGTTCTAGTGAATTACAGAATTAGTTACACACTTATAGTAAAGAGACATCTATTTACGAAAATACATGGCGCATTGCTGACTTTATGAACTTCTCTCATGTCATGTATGAGTACAAGACATTGTAGTCCATACGTACTGCATGTACTGATGGTCATCAATGCCTAATAGTATCCCGAGATGAGGATAAGCATCACTGGAGCCGGTATTGCGAGTGCCACGACGAGGTTGCAAAGAACTAGCTTGAGAACCTTGGGATGACAACGGAGTGGGAAATGATCTCTACGGAGGAGGCATGACCGAGTAATAGTTGGAAAAGATACCATAACTAGCACCACCAAAATAGTTATCCTAGCTTTGATCGACTGGTGTCTTAAAAAATAGCTTTGATCGACTGGCTACTTTGATAGTTTTCACCGCTGTAACAACTGTACCCATTACCCATAACCATATGATGGAGCCATGGGGTGTCTGCACCTAAGGAGGGGGTGATGAGGTGCAGGAGGAGCATGAAAGTATTATGGGAACACGCCAAATGATCTCTCATCATGCGACCCATATCTACCCAGAGGGCTTGGTGTTGCTTCATGATATGGGTTGTTCACGTCCATGCTCAAGGAATCTACATAGGATATCAAATCATCCATGTAGCTATCTGTAATACAATGGTCATGTATGTTTCCTTTGTAGTCCATAGACTTTATAGGTCCTAGACTCAGATTTGGGATAAATTGTCCATGTGTGTTTATTTGTCGCTCCATATATCATGACCTGCATGGAGCCCTTTCTCGGATCTTCTATCATGTGGTCCACGACCACCCCCTTCTGACCCCCCCTGAATATGTTTCTTCATCACCAGATCCATTAACATCGCCAACTACATCATTATCATCATCATTATCTCCATTGTCATCCTTTGATTTTGATTTTAATTTGGAACTAGTGGAAAGAATGCCATCAACAATAGCATCAAGTTCCAACCCTTCAAGAGGGCTTGTCATCCATCCGGATCTTGCTATGTAGTTGTCAATATATGCTCCCATTTGTTGATCTATGTTCTGATTTGGCCTTCCTCCAGGTTGATCGAGCACTGGAGCACCATTAGAATCCATCCACTTTTGAAGAACATCTTCATCTGCATCGTCATCTTGCATTTTGAAAATATATGTAAGATCGATGGGATCTGTGTTGTCATCTTTGTCATGCTCCTCTCTTGCATGTTTCATTTTTAACCTTAATTTGTAGTGCATATAGACGAGATCATGAAGCTTTTGTTCTCCCAGTCTGTTCTGTCTTTTAGAGTGAATGAGAGTGAATGTACTCCGATTTCTCTCACAACCCCCAACATATGTGGTTTGAGATAATACTTTTACTACCACCTTTCGCAGATTGGGAGCTTCAATCCCGTACAGTAACCATCAATTGGCTGCGGAAAATTTGAAGAAGAGAAATAAAAATAATAATAATAAATCGTAATAGTATGCCACAATCAATGGATTTTTGCGTTCTTACCAGGAAGAGTATTGCCCCACCCATTAACCGCGATAATTCCACCGAACGACACCAAAGCATTCCAAAAGAACTTCACATGCATTTAGTAAGTCATAGAGTGGCACATAAAGCTTCCATTGCATATTTTTTCAGACTATTTAGAAACACAGGTCTAAATTACCTCTTTCATGCACACATGGGTGGAACTAGCATATACGATGGGGGGCCATGGCCCCTCATTGATTATTATATTTCATTTATGCAATGCTTAAAATTTTTAATATGCCCTTCTTAAATGTACTATATGTAGTGTTGTAAGAGAAAGATTGTAAAGTCATTTAATGATCAAGTGGTAGAGTAACATGGTAGTTATTTGGAGACCATGGTTCGAATCTTACCTTCCCCTATTTTAGTTTCTTTTATACAATTTTATCCAATCACTTTCAAAGTATTAAAATTATAAGTATAATTTTATATAAAATTGTACTTGAGCTCATTTATCTCTTGCATTTTTAATATGCCCTTCTTAAATGTATTATATGTAGTGTTGTAAGAGAAAGATTGTAAAGTCATTTAATGATCAAGTGGTAGAGTAACATGGTAGTTATTTGGAGACCATGGTTCGAATCTTACCTCCCCCTATTTTAGTTTCTTTTATACAATTTTATCCAATCACTTTTAAAGTATTAAAATTATAAGTATAATTTATATAAAATTGTACTTGAGCTCATTTATCTCTTGCATTGTTTCTAACACTTATTGTAAATGAAATAAATTTTGTTTTCTTTTAGACATGAATTTTTTATTTCAAAATTTGACTTGATAATTTAGCCTTTTAGGATATATTTTCTTTTATACATGAACTTTTTTTATTTCAAAATTTCACTTGATACTTTAGCCTTTTAGGATAGATTTAGAATGGCTCAAATAATTAGATTTATGAAAATTTTAGAAACACCATTGAAATAATAATCTATTTGAAAATTTAAGGTTGACGTTTTCTGGGGTTCCCCTCCATTGTCGCAATCTGGAGCCTATTCGTAATGCCCTGTTAAACCTTGGGGAAGTCATGGAGATCTGCTCCTCATGCGTGAAGGTGGGTGAAGGCGTACATGGAGGTCATGTTGAGAGGATCGAAGCCATCGCTAGCGCAAAGGATGGACCTGATGGTAACACTCCTTCCCCATTTGGGTGGAGCTCATGGAGAAGGGAAGCGTTGGAGAAAGCTTTGGAGATGGTGTGGCCGCATCAGATCATCGGAAGAAGAATTGCGAGCTCGGGGGCGTTGAGGTAGATGCGACGACGGTAGCAATGTGGATGAGCCCCGGTTCCGGCAATCCGACCGTGGAAGAGGAATCGTCGCCAATCAAAGTGAAATTAAAGGCGACCACACTAATTGCATCGTCGTTTCGGGAAGGGAGAGGCGGCTCATCGCCAGGTTGGATGGGGAGGCCTAACAACACTTGGAACTTGGAGGGGGCAGTGCGACAAGACCTCTTTTTGGCCTCCTCATCAAACCCTACCCGGATCCCATCTGGATATCCGTCTATTCCTTCGTTGAAGCTTTGTTCTTGGGCTCCGCAAGCGAGGGCTATTTTCAGGTGGAGCGCCATCTCTGAACTGATTTTTCAACAGCTTGGATATGAGGATCCGGACCTTGCACATCTCCATAGTGAGCTGGATCTGGGCTTAGTGGACTCGTATGATATAGCTCCGAGGCGACTCGCAGATGCGGATCCGGATGTGGGTATTACTCATGTGGTATATCCATCGTCCCTCCTGTAGTGGTCGGTGGGATTGAGTAGCTCCGAAGTAGTTGTTGAGGCGATCAACGTGTCGCTTGGGATTGGGATCTCTTCGGTGGAGCCTGGTACTGGGGCTTCAGCAATGCTGGTTGAGCAGAGGAGAATGAAGGGGGAGCTTTGCCTTCCAAGAGAGGAGTCTTGGCCGGTTTGAGGAGATCTCATGGGATCTCACGTTGCCCAAAGGGGAAGGTTGGGATCATTTCCGCGATAAAATACAATAAAAAGGCTTGGGAGCTGTGGCGTAACATCCTTTTATTTTCTTCTCAAGAAAAAGGTGGCGAGTTGAGAGTTCTGCTTGGGAGATAAACGATCCAGAACAAAGTCTTATGTTGGAGAGCTATGGTGGTTTGAATCCTGGTGAACTTCGGCAGGAGGCAGGATAACTACAGAATTATGTTGCGGCTTTGGCGTACGGGATTGACGACGATGTATTTGTTAAGAATCAATCCCAGGCGGAGGTAGAGAAAGGTGACTCGTTTGAGCTTGAGGTTGCAAAGATCATTGGTGTGCAGGTGCCCCCCCCCCCCCCGTTTTGAGATGAAGTGCTTGTCGTGGAATGTCTGTGGGTTGGGCCAACCGAAGAAGAGATTGGCTGTTGGGGTCGTACTCACCGAGTGGAAGGTGGATGTGGCATGCTTGCAGGAGACGAAGATTGCTTTTGGGGATTCGATCAGGTGGAATTCCATGTTGGGCCCCCACCTCTCGGATTTCAAGGCAATTCCAACCATTGACAGTTCTGGTGGTATTGTGGTTGCTTGGAATGGGGCATGTTTTGATCTTCTTGACGAGGCAATTTTGTCACACTCTATCTCGGCGATATTACTTTGCAAGAAGGACTGTTCTAGGGTGTTGATTACATCAGTTTATGGTAAGACCGGAGCTTCTGCCAACGCCATTTTGTAGGTAGAACTACAAGATGTTAGGACCGGATTTCTAGATTTGGCTTGGATTGTTGCTGGTGACTTCAATGTCATGTTATATACTGGGGACAGACCGAGGAATAGGGATGCGCAGGATCCGGGTTCTGCTCTTTTCGTGGATTGTGTAGAGGGTTTGGGCTTGGAGGTCTTGGACGTGGTGAACTACAAGTACACTTGGATGAGCTCTTCATCTAGATCTCGTCTTGACAGATTCCTGCTCTCGGTGGAGGCTTTAGAGAAATTCAATCTGGCATGGATTGTGGCACTGCCGGGGTCCAGATCTGATCACACCTCTCTGTGATTGGATTCCTACAGTGGTAGGGGAACTTCATCCTTCTTTAGATTCGAGAAGTGTTGGTTATTGGAAGAAGGTTTTAGGACATGGTTGTTGCACTTTGGGCGGTCTTGAGGTTGAGAGTTCTGCGACCGTCAGGTTGGTGCACAAGTTGGCTGCATTATGGCGGCGACTCAATGCTTTCAAAAGGGACTCGCGGGCGATGCACATTCAATGGAGGACTCATGCGGTAGAGGAGATAGTTAGGCTGGACTCTCTGGAGGATTGCAGAGAGCCAGAGGAGGAGCTTGAGAGCCGGAGGATGGTTCAGAAAATCCTTGAGGAGGAAGACATGAAGCGTGAATGGGAGTGGAGGCAAAGGTCTCGACAAAGGTGGGTGAAGGAGGGTGATGCTAATATCATATTCTTTCATGCAATGACGATTAGAAGGAGAAGGCATAACATGATTTACTCGGTGGAGATGGGGGGGGGTCGATCATCGAGAAGGAGGAGATTGTGGGGGCCATTACGGGATATTACAGAGATATAAGCAGGCGAGTGCCACGGAATGGCTCTAGATGTCTGGGTTTGGGTGTAGTGCATATTTCTGATATCGATAAGGAAGAGTTGGTGCGTCCTTTCTCTGCACAGGAGGTTCGTGAGTCAGTCTTTGCATTGAATCTAGACAGGTGCCCGAGACCTGACGGCTTCCCCGTCGTTTTCTTCAGAGAATCCTTGGATGTAGTTGAGGTGGAGGTGATGGCGATGATTTTGGAGTTTGCTTCTGGTAATTTTAGTTTTGTTAGGTTGAACTGCTCTCTGATCTTCCTTCTTCTAAAGAAGGAAGCTGCGACCAGGGTGGAGGACTACCACTCTATTGCACTTATAAATGCGCTTTACGTGATTGTAATGAAGGTCTTGGCGAATCGTCTCCGAGGGGTACTTGGCTTGCTGATCTCTTCGATCTAGAGCGCTTTTTTGCCAGGCAGGCAACTCATGGATAGTATGGTTTTAGCATCAGAGATTGTGGCGAATTGGAGAAGGAAGTGCCATGAGTTTGTGTGGATGGTGGATTTCTTCAGGGCATATGATTGTGTGGATTGACGATTCCTATGGGCGTCATTGTATATACGAGATTTTTCGGATCAGTAGATCAACTGGATGAAGAGATGTGTCACCACTGCTTCATGCGCGATCCTGGTGAATGGGCATCCGCGAGCGGGTTACTTCCAGCCTCAAAGGAGTGTTCGACAGGGGTGTCCGCTTGCCCCTTTGCTCTTTGTACTTGCGGTGGACGCCTTGTCGGTTATGGTGGATCGCGGTGTGTCCAGCGGCATCTGCACTGGATATCATAAGGAGGAGTTCTCTGTGCTGATCCTTCAATATGCAGACGATACTATCCTCTTTGCTGAGGGAGGGCCCGATAGCTGTAAGATTCTCTCTGTTGTGCTTGACATCTTTGGCATGGTTTCCGGTCTGAGGTTGAATAGGTTAAAGTCTGAATTTGTGCCTTTCAGCTTGGAGGAGGTGGGGATTTTTGAGTGTGCTGGTTGGTTGAGATCCCCGCGTGGTGCACTTCCAATGAGATGTCTTAGTGTTCCACTGATTGGTGGGATGTCGTGGCAGGTTGATTGGTTTTCAGTGATACAGAAAGTTGAGCAGAGACTGGTGGATTGGAAGTCGCTTAGCTTATCCTGGGGCGGTAGATTGGTTTTGCTCAAGTCGGTGCTTTCGACGATTCCTATTTTCTTTCTATCATCTAAGATCCTTCCGGTTGGAGTGCGGAAGTGGCTGGAGGGTATCATGTGACAGTTCTTTTGGTCCTCATCGAGGCCTTCCACTGGTTCACTGGGGCACGGTTTCCTTACTGAAAGATGATGGTGGGCTTGGCGTTCGTAGCTTGGAGGAGATGAATAAGGCTTTGCTTGGTAAGTGAGTCGCCCGAATCTGGGGATCTTGTGACAGTTTGGTGTGCAGATTGCTATGAAAATTTATGATGTAAGGTGCTCATTGCCGAGAGCTAGGGTGCTTGGGTCCTCTCCATCTCATTTCTGGAGGGAATCTGTGGCATGGTTCAGGATATTCGTCGTTTTTTGAGATCGGTTGTAGGCAAGGTTTGAAAAAATGAAAGGCAGAACGAGGCTTTTTCCCTGGAAGCAAGGCGAGGCATAGCCTCGAGTTGGTCGAGGCGTAAGCCTCAGTTTGTATAGAAAAATAATTATAAAATGTATAATAAATATATTTATTGGTGAAATAATATAATCTAACAAACATATAGTATATAAAAATGTAATATATGATGATATTATGAAGATAAGAACATGAAAAAAAGGACATGTCAATGACATAAACCTTTTTACTAAATTTCTACCCAGTCAAAAGGAAATCATTGGCTATAACTATCACTAAAATATTTATCAAAAAGGGATTAGCTATGGTTGTCATCATATATATCCAAGTTGTTGATATGAATCATATGATTTGAATCCTAACCATATGTTCTACTAAACCCGGATGAAGAACAGTCTGATGTCCTCCCTGTGTCACCATACCCTACCAGTACGGGGGTTTTGCTGCCCGGTCAGCGAGCCTGGAGGGGCTAGGGGGCCCAGGTTGGCCCCTCCTTGCGGGGGTCGCAGGGGATAGAGCCCCGTCCCAAAATTTTTCTTATATGGGTATTCGAATTCGCACGTAGTTTCTTATATATTTAAGGGTGTAATAGTAAGAGTTCACTGAAATAATTGGACATATGGTAAATATGAATATGAAAGAGGCCAAATTTAAGCATTCATATTGCATAAATATATACTCAACAACTAGACCTTTATAAACATATGAGAATACGAATAGGACTAATTATTTTCTTTAAAAAATACTTGAAAAAGTCCATAACGCCTCACCTAGCGCCTCGCCTCGCCTCAACTGCCTCAGGCATCCGAGGCGCACGCCTTAGCCAGGGGGTCTGAGGCGGTCGCCTTAGGGTGTTTTCTCACTGCCCCGTTTTGCCTCGAGCACCTTTGCGCCTCGAAGTGCGTTTTTTTAGACCATGGTTGTAGGTGATGGAAATGGCTTCAGATTCCGGACCGATGATTGGAGTGGAGATGGGGCTCTTGGGGAAGGTATCCTTGCTTGTTGGCCCCTGCGGCTGATGCGAACTGTCCTGTTCCGAGGTTAGGGACGTGCACTATTTTTTCTTGACTTTTAGAGTGAAACTTTCAGAATGGAGGTTGAGCGAACTTATGGAGATGATGCATGTGCTGGAGGGCGTGTGATGGCCCACATATGGTCGTGATAGTTGGAGCTGGTATGATGGTGTCATCTCCGTAAGCAAGGCTTACAGGACGCTGAAGGGACCATCAATGTATGACCTTGGTGGAGATTCTATGGATTGCAAAAGATTATGGAGGTGGAAGATCCCGATAAGGGCAAAGACTTTTTTTTTTTTTGACGGCTCAAAAGAGGGGGAGACACGCGATGGTGTTCACCCCCAAAATAATATTATAAATAAAGTAAGGGCAAAGACTTTCTTGTGGCTTTTTTGAAAGGGGAGGTTATTGGCGACAGATAGATTCGTGAGCCTCATTGTGACGATGAACCCGATGTGCCAGGGTGTAATGAGAATCTAGAGAGTGCGGATCACCTATTCTTTGGAGCAGGGACTCGATGGTGGATTGGGACCTGCTTGGGGAATCTACGATTCACACCAATGGGATTGTGGGTTTCTGGAAAAACATAGGGGTAGACTGGCGTGGCCCTGCTAAGGATTCGTACCACATATTTAGCGATGATTTGGCTATTTGGTTAGATAGAATTGGTTATATTTTTTGCCAGGAGCGGTTTCGATGCCGAAAATGTTATGGCTCATGCCAAAGCGTAGTCAGATCATGGAGTCTGTAATTTTGTAAATCTGTACATTTTTTGGTGATTAAATGATAAACTTTTTGGGCACCCACCTGTACAATGGTGGCCTTTCTGCTTTCAATGAAAGTTTATCAAAATTGAAAATATGCATTTTAAAAATGTTAACTCTATTTAAAAAATGTCATTTGAAAATTTTCATTTCCGAGCATAAAATGGTAGCTATATACTCGGTATAATCCATCTATATATTTGGCCCCTCGATAAAATTCGTGGTCCACCCCTGCGTGCACATTTTTTTATGTTTCTCGCCTCTCACGAGCTTTCTCCACCACAATTTGAACAACTGCTAGAAGGTCAGCATTTCTACCAAAAATTGTGCTTGTTGGGAATGAAATAATAAGCTGGACACAAGCATACATAATTCTTGGATTTTAATCTAGCATAAGTGGTATCAAAAAATAAAGAATAGATTTACTATATACATGCCTTATGAAGAGGATGCGAGAGCATTTTGGACCAATGCTCGTTTATGATGTCCAACCAGGCCTTGTGTTCTTTCCCAATAACTTCTCTGACCCCCTCTTTAAAGCATCGCATGCTTCATAGATAACTCCCATGGCCTGCTTCTTATCACCATCCACGATCCGCAACGAAGGCACAACCAGATCCATTATTTTCATGACTCGTGTCACATCATCCCAAAAGTGAAGATCATGATCAATGTCTCCACTTTCCTCCCCTCCTATCCGAGCTTCGGGTATCTTGAATCATTCATCTTGACAACACATAGTTTTCGAAAGGCTTTGCAATGCTATAAAATTGGTTGCAAAGCGTGTGGGGGCCAGACCTGACTAGTTCACCATTGCACATCTACCTCATCATAGCTAGCACTTTCTAATGGTTGTAATGAATGCGGTGATCGCCCGTTCTTGCTCTACCACCTTGACACCAACTTTATCTTGGCTGAAGTCCTTCAAGATCAAATCAATGGGATGTGGAAACACATAATGTTCAAAAAATGCTGTAGTTGCTAGCATCCATGATCATTTTTACCGATTTTTTTTGAATTTTGCTACCATTGTCCGTGATTATCTGGACAATGTTCTCCTTCACAACTTCCTTGATGATGTCCTTCAGTAGCCTCAACAGGTACTTGTGGTCTTTCATGTGTGCGGATGTATCGACGGATTTCAAAAAAGTTGTCTTGCTGTTGCAGTAAACGAGGAAGTTGATAATCTGCCTCCTCATGTAGCTCGTCCAACTGTCGCACATCAATGTCACCTTGTACTCTAGCCATCTCCTCCTCGGCTCAGTGATGTACTCGTTCATCCCCTCCTTCTTCATTCCAAGATACTTGTTCATTATCTCATACCGATGTAGGAGCCTTCACTCCCATTCTATGACAATGATCTTTATGGCATGCTGCATAAATAGTCCACTGCAATGTTCGTCGGAATGTTTTACCCAAAAAGAGATTGCTAATGGCGTTGCCGACTCTCTCCTGACATTTGTAGACATGCCTTTCACTGTATTTTTGCATCGGATCCTTGCTTGGCTTGTATTGCATGGACCCGCTCCTCGTCAAGAAAGGGAATCGATTCCTTCCCCTTTGTGTTTTTGGTGGATGGTGGTACTGATGCACCTCCAGAATCACTCTTACTGCCATCGACACCATAGAAGCCGCCTCGTGGACTATCTCTGCCTCTCAAACTCGCTCTTTAGAAATTCTTGTATTGCCCTCATGTATGCCTCTTGATGCAGTTTAACATATTTAATTTTTGTTGCAATTTTTGGGCCGGACGAGGCTTGACATTGTTGTTTGTAGGACCACATGCATGAGAGGTGTTGGCAGATCGACATAGTGCTGTTGGCATCGCCAACGAGGGCCGCGGAGCAACCGACACTGGGCGAGGGTAGTAGTGGTAACGAGTTGTGCCGCAACGGGAGTGGGATTGGATCACGCTTCTGCGAGGAAGAAAGTGCTAACGCAACAATTTGTCATTTGGACAATGGCTCAGTATGTATATAAAATGAGAACTTCAAACTCTTCATCAACGGGACCTTTGTCGAAGATGGGTTATCTTATCTCATTGTTTTCTTGTATAATAGTTGGAACAATGAAATCTTCATTTTGAGTGAATATATTTTCATCAAATCTATGCTGTATTGATGTTGTATTGTGCGAACCCTCATCGTGATTGATTTTATCTTCTTCTAGCCATGAATCCAACCATAGTTGCACCTTGATGCTTGATAGAATGCGAGTCTTGGATTTCTTCTGTCGGGATAGTGTGCCTTGACCAAGACAACTCAAGTTGGGCATCATTTTCAATGTTCGATAGGATAGTCGAATCGTAAGAACGATTCGTGCTCCATGCCTTTGAGAACAATTGACGCGGTTGAGATTTGGGAAGAATTGTCGACGGTGAGAAGAGAAGAAATTGGGGTAAGGGAAGAGGGAGGAGCACACCAAGCTGCGTGGGAAGGGAGAATATAAGGGGGGAGGGGGAACTGGATTGGAGGATTAAAGAAGAGAAAGACATTCAGAGGGGAAATGAAGTAAAAGTTGAGTAGGCATTGGCTTTATCCTCCTTTCCCCTTTGAATTTCTTTCTCCTCTTTAATCCTCCAATCAAGTTCCCCTCATTTCTTTCTCCCTTCTCATGCAGCTTGGCGTGCTCCTCCCTCTCTCCTTACCTCAATTTCTTCTCTTCTCACCCATCGACAATTCTTCCCAAATCTCAAACTGCATCACCTCATCTCAGCCAGAGTCTGAATATTAGCGGGGTAGACAAAGTCATAGTCATCGGAATCAGAGAGGATATTGAATTCTTTCTACGAATATGAACTCCTTGAATTGCTCATCTCTTTGTGATCTCTCTTAATCCTTGTCATTCACCTCCAAGTTAGCCTTCACCAGGTCCCTCACATCTTTGGGACAACACATGCACTTGACAACATTCTTGTTGTTGCAACAAGATGATGCTCCAGCCTCGTAATCCCCCTTCTCCCATTTGTTGCCATTTGGAGCGGTGGCGTACCTCTAACCAATCTTCCAATTGTCCCCTCTGATCCTTAGATTTATTAGATTTCGATCCGAAGTGTGGCCCATGATGTTGATTATCGAAACTTGCAAAGAAATTATAGAACAAACATGCATGAGACATACAATGAGAACGATCAATTATTTGCTACTTATTTTTTGTTTTAATTTTTAGATTTACTATAATTTTTAACTTGCTTAATTCATAAAGTCTTGAATATTTAGTGTTTAATATAGTATCTAGATTTCTATGTTTTGATTTGTAAGGAAAAACATCTTAGATCTAGAGTGAGGCGAATAACTTAGAGAAAAAGCATGTATGAGATGCAAAACACAAAAATCATATATAATTCTAAGGTGCAATTCTGGGAATTAATAAATTAATATTTTTTTGAAAAAAAAGAAAAGTACTTAAATATTATTTTCTAAGTGTTAAACACAAGATCCGAGTTTCTCCTTTGAAAACTCAACTTGATTCCATAATAAAAGCTTAAAACCCCCAATTTATTCTCCCTATATCTCACAAAATAATCCAAATCTTCCTTGAAAAACTCAAAATATGCAATATCTAAATGAGAGGAACAAATACCCTAAAAAAATCCACTCATACATCAACAAATTTGTTAAGATTCGAGTACCATACCTCAAGGAAGAAAGGAAGAACACCCAAAGACACACGAGAATGATCCAACAACATGTCTTGGTCGATATGGGCTCGAAATGATCCATATTTCACCCATATCTCTGCAAGTGAGGATTTATTTATTATAAGATACTCCCTATTGGCCGATACATTGACAACCCCGATATAACATCGATATATCGGCCCATCTCGACCAATATCCTAGAAAATGATATATGTATGTGTGTTTGTCTATATATATGAGAGTTTCGATACCTTGGCCGATTCATACATGATATATCGGCAATATATCGTTATATTTAAAACCCTGAATCCAATCTTAATTGATTTTAAACTTTTTTCCATCCACTTCTATCCATCAAATATTTAAATCCAATCCAATCTATTGGCTTACAAATTGGATCGGATTGGGTTTGAATTTTTTGTACTTACATAACCCCAACCCCTAATGTAGTTAAAATGTTGAACAAAGAATACATATCCGAATCGAGTACCATACGATCAAGTAAGTATATTGAATTTGGAATCTACGTTTGTTTTAAAATGATCAATTTGAATTGTTTTTTGCGAATGGTTTTCAACAAATATGAAATGAAATAATATAAAAAAAGAGTCACATAGTCCTTATTTGCGATTGCTTTTTTTTGCAAATGGTTTCCATGGAAAGGTGTATCCAAAAAACGATAAATGAAATATTACAAAAAGAATCACAACCGTGTCTTTCTTGGAAGGACAAACATTAAACAATGTTGCATTGCTGCCAAAGGCCTAAAGACCCATCTTCATTACTCATACAAAAGGAAGAAAGATCTGTTATATGTATCATTTTTCAAGCAAAAAGCTTGTACTTAAGCAAGGGATGGGCAGCGGGCCAGCGGCGGTGCAACTTGCACGAGGGGCGGTTGCTCATGACTCGCAAAAGAGGTGCAATGATGGCGTCAAGGGATGGGCGGAGGGCTAGTGGTGTCGCGATTCGCGAGGGAGACGTGGCAGTGTGGTTGGGGAGGATTGATGGCGCACTATTGGTGTTGCGGAATTGGGAGGAAAGTCACTCGAGAATGAAATGAGTGGAAAAGGGAAGTGGGATGTGGTCGAATAAGGTTTGCAGTTTTTTTGGATTTGTGATTTGGTTTTCAAGAGATAGAATAGAGGGTGTAGATTGTAGACAAGAGGTTGTATATCCGCTGCTGGTTATGGCTTTTTGGGCAATTAAAAATGGTTGCAAATGGATTTATAATTATAAATGTGTGTATGTATATATGTATATTTATTTATATATTAATGGATTAACAGATTGGATCGGTAATGATCCGATCAAATCTATAATATCACGGATTTGGAAAATTTTATTTCGATCCAATTTGTTTGTTTGAATGATAAAACCAATCCAATCCAATCAAATAACATCGAATTGTATCGTATACGATCCATGTGTACCACTAATTTGGAGGCTTGGAGTGAGACTGCGATGACATGGTTGGATCATTCTTCATGGCAAGTTTTTTTAGTAGTTTTAGGGATTGGTAGTTATTCGACTCATTAAACGAGGAGCGTCATAGGGAGAAGGGAAAGTCGACTTCATGATTTTGGGCTATCTGGTTATAAATACTGTTACTTTTTTTATGCAAGACACTTGGTGTTTCGAGAATGTGTTGCTCTTATGAAGAAGATTGTTGGTTTTGCGGGTCGCAGTGGGGTGATGATGTACTTTTGTTTGCATGTCTTGGGTTTGGTTGCATCCTTGAAATACCATTTGGTCAGCTATTTAATGATTTTTGATGGTTATCAATAGCCATCCTTTGGCTTTCTGGAAAAATGATATAATTATACCTAATACATATACAATATAATATAGATCAAGCATATATCATAAAATGCTAATTATGGTAAAGATATATTGTTAGTCATATTTATATTTCAAAAATGAATCATATTAAATGTTTAAAGAAGATGCTTATTCTACTGTGCAAATAAATGTCACAATGAATTCAAGGGTATAGAGTTTCCATTTTGTTTGTCAACACGATAAAGTTATGTACAACCATTGTTTCAAAAAAAATTATGTACAACAAAGTAGTTACTTTACGTGGACTCCAATCGGGCCGTCATAAAATTTTGATTCTAAAAAATATTAATATTGGTTTATACCAACGATCAACCTACTTTTTTACCTTGTTTATGGATGAATTAAGGGTAAATTTCAAAAAAAGAGCCTCAAAGATTCCTAATTAAGGGCCTCAATTTTTGAATGTAAGAAAGAGGGGCTTGATCTTATTTTTATCTCAAATACATGCCTCCTAAAGCTAATGTGACTTTTTTGTCGATATTAAACCTTAAAGTTGAAAGTTCGAACCCCTCTTTGTTACATTTGAAAAATGAGGCCCTTAATTGGGAATCAACGCATAGTTAGGGCCCTTTTTTGTAAAGTATCCATGAATTAATGCACATTTAGAGAGGTATTTTGATGCATGTTTTTGATAGATAGCATTATTTTAGTGGATGAAATAAGAGGTGAGCTCAACTTAAAGCCGGTACACCAAAGGGAGGTTCTAGGAAGTTTGGGTTTTTATTTAGTAAATAATGACCGACTATTCGTAGAAAAATAAAGATCGAGTATATGACATGTAAGTTCAATGATAAGGAAGTCAACAAAGGCAAATCTTGGAATGCATTGCATTAGAAAGGGTGTTTCTAATACTTGGGCTTAGTTTTTACTGGGATAAAGGAGCTGATGGAGATGTCACTCATAGAATGCATTAGGTTGGTTGAGGTGGGGAGGATCCTTACTCGTTCTCTGTGATAAACATATATTACAAGGTAAAGTTAAACATATGCTAGCAAGACCTATGCAGGTTTTTGGTATTGAATATTGGGTTGTTCACTATGAACATGTATAGAGAATGTGTATAGTCAAAATGAAGATGTTTTGATGGATACTTCTATACATATTGTTGGGAGAAAAGAATGACATGCATTAGACGTACCCGAGGGCTCTCTTGTATAGGAGAATAGCCCTTGGGTTAATTACATGATAAGTACTCAGAGAAACTGAAATTACATAAAAGAGACAAAATGCTATATTTATCTTAACACTCCCACTCAAGCTGGAGCATATATATCTATCACGCTCAGCTTGGAACAACACTTCTGAAAAGGACTTCGAGATAGAGCCTTGGTGAAGATATCTGCCGTCTGATCTCTTGTAGCCACATGAGAGGTAGATTTGAGTCCTTTCTGTATCAAGTCTCGAGTGTAATGACAGTCTACCTCGATATGCTTTATATGTTCATGGAATGCAGGATTATTCGCAATGAATAATGCATCTTGATTATCACATAAGAGTTGCATAGGAAGAGGAACTTCTATGGTAAGATCAGTTAACACCGATCTATCCCACATCATTTCTGCACTCCCTTGGGCCATGGCTATGTAACTCAGATTCTACACTTGATCTAGCAACCACAGTCTGCTTTTTGCTTTTCCATTAGACAAGTGAGTGTCCAACAAACACTGCAAACCCTGAAGTAGACTTTCTGTCCATGGGACATCCTGCATAGTTAGCGTCTGCACACGCTGTTACCTTCAAGGAAGCATCCCTATTGAATAAGAGTCCCGAACCAGGTGAGTTCTTCAGATATCTCAAAATCATAAAGATAGCATCCATATGTGCCTTTCTGGTCTGCTCCATGAATTGGTTGACCTTGCTTACTGCAAACATAATATCTGGCCTGGTGATAGTAACGTATAAAAGCTTCCCAACTAGTTCTCTGTACCTCCTGCTATCAACTTCTTCAGTATCCTCATCATACAATTTCATACTTGGATCCATGGGAGTCGTAGGCCTCGTAGCATGCTTGCACCCAGTCATACATGTCTCAGAAAGGAGATCCATGACAAACTTTCTCTAGGTCATCACTAGACCACGATGATTTCTGGCAAACTCCAACCCCAGGAAGTAGCGAAGAGTACCAAGATCCTTGGTCACAAAATCTTTACCTAGGAACTTCTTGGCTATCTGAATGCCTTGAGCATCATCTCCTGTACCAATAATGTCATCTACATACACAAGAATGGCAACCGTACCTCTTTGTGTCTTCTGAACAAAAAGCGAGTGGTCTGCAGTGGACCTCTTAAACCCCTGTTGCTCGATCAATTCTGACAGCTTTTGGTACCAAGCTCTAGGACTTTGCTTTAGGCCATAAATTGCCTTATGTAGCATGCATACCTTCCGGGACTCCCCTCAGCAGTAAACCCAGGTGGCTGCTGCATGTAAACTTCCTCTTGAAGGTCTCCATAGAGAAATGCATTCTTCACATTAAGCTGAAATAACGGTCAATCACGTGAAACTACAACTGCTAGTAAAATCCGTAGCTTCGAGTGTCTCGCTACTGGGGAAAATGTGTCCTGATAATCCACCCCATATGTCTGGGTAAAGCCACGGGCCACCAACCTTGCCTTGTAGCGATCCACACTCCCATCTGCGTTTTGCTTAATGGAAAATATCCACTTGCAGCTGACAATCGAAGCACCTCGTGGGGCCGAAACAATAGTCCATGTCCCTCGTGACGTTAAGGCCGCCATTTCTTCTTCCATGGCCTGACGCCACCTGCTGTCCTGTAAAGCCTCCATATATGTTCGGGGTATAGTAGCCGCAGAAAGTCCTACAACAAACTTCTTTTACTCATCAGAATTATGATCCAAAGAGACATGTGCAACACGTGAGTATGTGGCACATTGGCATCGAGGCTTCCTCAGCGTAATAGGAACATCCAAATCTGTATCCTCTCTGTCCTCTGCAGCAGGATCATCCTGTGTATGATGTAAAACTCCAGTGCCATCAGTAGAAATACTGTTATCATGACATACTTAAGGCGTGCTGGATGATGTGGACAACTTATGAGCAGAAGAGCTAGTAGAAGATCTGCGAGTGTAAACAATGGGTAAGAATTTTGGCTCAGGTGGTGGTGGCGGTGACGAAGTTGGAGGTAATGGTTGCTCAGGTTCAGATGCTGGAAGAGATGGAGGTGGAGGAACAACAATATCATCCTCATTATTATTGGATAATCTGTCACCTGTAGGAGAGAAGTACATGATGGACTCAAAGAAAGTAACATCAACACTTACATAATATTTCCTACTCACCGTATCATAACATTTATACCCTTTTTGAGTACGAGAGTACCCAACAAACACACATTTGATAGCTCTTGGTGAGAGCTTATCACGACCAGGGGTAGAATTATGCACAAAAGCCACAGACCCAAAGACTCGAGGTGTCAAGGAGAATAGGTCCTTCTCGGGAAACACAATCAAGAAGGAAACCTTCTCTCCAAGAACAGTAGACAGCATACGATTCACCAAGTGGCACGCAGTAGGAACAACATCCCCCCAAAAGGAATGAGGGGCACGACTATGGATCAACAATGTTCGAGTGACATCAAGAAGGTGACGGTGTTTGCGTTCCGCCACACCATTTTGTTGCGAAGTGTAACTACACGAAGTTTGGTGAACAATGCCATTTGAACTGAGAAATTATGACAAACGTAGTGTTTCAAACTCCAAAGCATTATCTGTGCGAATTACTTTGACATTGGTAGAGAAGATATTATTAACTTCAAGAATAAATTTTCGAATAATAGCACCAGCTTCAGACTTTTGTTTCAACAAAAATACCCACGATAGTTTGGAATAATCATCCATAGCTAGTGTTCACGAAATAGGCCGCACAAGCTGCATATGCGGCCGCATATGCCCGCGCGGCATGCAGAACACACTGATTATGTGAATCAGTGCATTATGCGCCCTACCCGCATATGCCCGCATACTAATCCGGCAACTCCAACTTTTCAATCTTCTCATTCAGGTCCTTAATTCCGTAACTCTACCTCTTCCTTCATTCTATTGTAAGAATATGACATGCATTTGTATACAATTGCAATGGATTATACCATTATGTATATGCAATGTTTTATGTTTTCCTCATGTATTGTTTTCACGAGTATACGCAATATATCGTCGAATATTTTTATATATGCCGATTGAGGTTCTGCTCATTTAGTGCATGTATGTGTATTGAAGTTTTGTTATCATGAATAATCTAATATGTGAAGTTTTTATGGTAAATATTTTTTGTGATTAAATCTGAGGCAATTAAAAGCATATAAACACCCATCTAACATGAATCGTTTTTAATAGATCTTCTTTAACTCCACTTAGATACATAAATTCAGTGGTAGTGTTATTCATATATATATATATTTAAATTACAAATTAGAAAATCGCTTAGAACCGCATATACCCCGCATATGCCCCCGCATACCGCTTATTCAGTATTCGATGGCCTGTCCGAACGCCTACGCATACCGCTTTCCTGAACCTTGTCCACATCAACCATATAATAACGATGTCCCTGAAGATCAGGGACATGACTCGGACCCCAAATATCAAAATGGAACATCTCAAAAGACCAACTACTATGACGACTCAGACGACCTAGAAACGAAGACCGATGGTGTTTCCCAAGCTGACAGGCTTCACAATCCAACGCAGTACGGGTAGATATCTGTGGTAAGACATGACATATCTTCTGCAGAGGAAGATGGCCAAATCGAAGATGCCAAAGAAATGGAGAAACAGATCCAGAGGGAATAGCAGCAAGTCCAGCACATGGTGATATAGCAAGCTTATACAAGCCCCTCTGCTCACGACCACTTCCAATCATCCTGCCAGTCAGTATGTCCTGAAACACAAAAGTAGAAGGGTCAAAGATGGCACGACAATGTAAATCTTTCGTAAGCTGGCTAATAGACAACATGTTCATCTGAAAGTCAGGTGCATGTAAGACATTCTGAAGACTCAATAAGCGCATAATGGATACCTGAGGAGCTAGACGACGCTCTGACAGGAGCTGCAGCTTCTGTAGGGCCCGGAGAGGGAGACGTAGATGTAGTCATCATCTCACGAAGTCTGGAGACGAAGTCATCAAAACGAGCATCTGGGAGAGGCACTGCTGCAGCCTCAGTCTGCTCCGCAACACGTGCATTGGCTGGATATCCATGCTTGTGAAAGCATGTTTCCTCAGAGTGGCCTGGACGGTGACAGTGAGCACATGGACCACGATGTCTACCTCCCCCTCTACCACAAGGTCCACGACCCCGAAAATGTGACGATCCTCATCTGCCACGGGTGGCAGCCATAGCTGAAGGAGTAGACTGTGCTGTAGACGCCGATGCACTAGTAATCCTAGTCAATCTCTTATACACCTCCTCCATAGGTGGAATAGTCTCGCCTGTCAGAAGTTGAGTACGGGCTGCATCGTACTCAGGATCAAGAGAGGACAGAAATACCCCCGTCATCGTGGCATTTCGATATGACTGTTGTTGTTCTGTATTGGTTGTGATCGGCATGAAGCTATGCAATCTCTCGAACATGCCCCGTAGATGAGAGAAATGTACATGGAGTGGTCTCCCATTCTGTTTGGTGGAGAAGATGTCGAATTGTAACTGAAGTATTTTGCTCTCATTCTTCGATTACCCATAAGTAGCTGCTAATATATCCCACATAGCCTTTGCTGTTGGTTGATTCACAATATCATTAGCAATCTATGTAGTCAGCGTCCCAGAGAGCTTGCTTCCACGTTGCATTCGCTCCAGTCTTGTCTTCCGGCTCGGAGTCTGTCAGGATGTGCTCCTTATTATGGCACTGCATCAGGGTATGAAACTGCATGGACCAAAGTTCGTAGTTGGTCCCGTCCATCTTCACTATTGGGGCCAGGCCTTTGAAGGCACCCGAAGATGTAAAGACGTCACCCTTGTTCTCTGACATGATTGAAGAAGAGCCACAGACCGACAGAGGTAACCAATATAATCGGTCTACAGTATCATATGAGGGATATGTTGTATGTGTAGACTCATACAACCATCCCTAATCCTCGTTCAAGCGCCGAAGCTATCAACCAACATCACCGCGGAATAGCCCGGAGGCGGTGGCTGCGACAACCGTTCCCACAGGAGGTCGCGGGGACTCTTAGAAGCCGCTAGAGGCGGAGGCATTGGGCGCTGCAGACCCCGCAGAGGTGCCGCTCGGAAGAGCGGTAGTGGCCGCGCGTGAGGGCAGCAAGGGCCACCCGGGCGCGTGAGGGCCGCTGGAGAGGCCGAGTGGCCTGCTAGGGGCGGCGCAGGGATGGGAGGGCGCTGCCGGGACAGTAGGGCGCCGCTGGGGGCGGGAGGGCACCTGGGCGGGAGTGCGCCGCCAGGGGTGCCGCTGGGGCGCTAGGGCACCGCTGGCGAGCCCGGGAGGGCCCCTGGGACGAGGCGGAGCGTCGAGAGGGGGCACTGGGGCGAGGCGGTGCCTCAGGCAGGCGATGGCGGCGCCGGAGAGAGGGGAGGGGGGTGGGTGGTCTAGGGTTAGGGTTTTGGGTTGGATACCGGGACCCCGGTCTAGGACCGTTGCTCCGATACCATGTTGGAAGAAAAGAATGACATGCATTAGACGTACCCGAGGGTTCTCTTATATAGGAGAATAGCCCTTGGGTTAATTACATGATAAGTACTCAGAGAAACTGAAATTACATAAAAGAGACAAAACACTATATTTATCTTAACACATATCTTAAAGCCCGTAAAGTCACGTGCCCATATTAATTTTTGCGCAAAAAATTCCAATTTCACCCTTAGCCTCCATCATACCTCCAATTTTACCCCTCACGTCCCACCCATGTTTCCACTTTTGTCCTTGAACTTTTATCGGAATCCTCGCCTCTTCCCCAGTCCAGCTCCTGTCTAAGGTTACCGCTCCCACCTCTCCTCTTCCTCGATGCTCGCCTCTACAACTCCTACCTGCCTGCCTTAACGCCATCGAAGGGGACTCCTCTCCGTCTGCTCCCCTTCTTTCCATGCCTTCGTCAACGGAGCTACGACTCCATATCTGTGGATGAACCCGATAAACCCTACAAACTCCCCATCTCTAATGCCGTACCCTTTCCCCTGCCCCCGCAATCAAGACACCTCGAGCAATAGCCCTAGAGTTGCTCCCCAATCCATGGCATCCAATGAGTTGGCGGCTGACCCAGCCGTCGCCTACCCAGCGTGATATGGAAGTGTGGCTCCCCAGCCGACTCACATGAACAAGACCTCAGCCTCCATCCAGATCCCGACCGAGCTGATCCTCCCCGAGTCACGTGACCGCTCCTGCCACATTGCCCTCCAGACCCCTTCACTCCTCCAAGCCCGCCTCTCCAGCTCCTTCCTTGAGGGCCTCCCTTCCGATCACGCCGTCACCATCGCCGGCCTCATCGTGAAAAGCTTCCATGGACGTGCCGTACAATTTGCCGATCTCACCAACCCCAGAAAGCCTATGTCTTCCCATAAGAGGCGGCACGATCAGAGAGCCATCTGGGAGCAAAAACACTTATAAAGAGGTTTTCAAGATCGAGCGAGAAGGTAAAAGAAAAGAAAGTACGCACAGAAGAAACACACAAACTAAGGGAGAGAAATTGAATCGGAGGAGAAGATGGATCGACTGTGCTACTAATCGACGAAGATGGCCCCGTTTATCTGTGCAGCATCTGCCACGAAGGCAAAGAGAACATATCGGGCATGGAGAACCCTTGTGATTGCTCTGGCACTCTCAAGATATACATCCCCCTTCATCTTAATCCAATAATTATCTGAATTATCCATGTTTTTATATATATGCAACTCCCATTTTCTCTGGCAATAACACCCATGGTAGCCGCTTTGCCCCTTCAATGGCGGCGGGGAAGGATCGCCTCTCCAGCACACCCAAATGAAGCAAGGGGACTGGATTTATATTACTTGGTTCTTAGTCCTTAGTCTTCGTAGAAAGTTTGCGGAGGTTTTGGAATGAAGTGGTGTGAAGTTTAGAAAGGTGACTTTAGATGGGTAACTAATGAGAATAAATTAGATTCGCTGAGATTAGCATAATTTTGTTAGGATTATATTTCTTTCGTAATAAATATGCATAACAATGATCGGATTTCCATCAAACCATTTAATCTCAGGAGTGGTTCTTAAATTACCTGCCCGTCACAACGGAAGATGCAAAGCAATCAGGAGTATTTGCAGCATCGAGGACCAATGCTCTCCAATAATAACAATGTAGATAACTTGCCGCACCGAGGACCACTTTGTTATCATTTGAGAGCATTGGTCCTTGGTGATCTTCATAACCGTGTTCCGCAGTGATCTTCATAACCGTGTTCCGCAGTGATCTTCATAAATCGTGTTCATGTGCTAGAGAAGCTTTAAAAGAACACCATGGGCCAATTTGACCACAGTTCTGCCCTTGCTTACTTTCAAGTAAAGAGAACAAATATCGAGTGGGTCTGAAATTTCGACATAATCTATAATTCACAAGAAAAAATATTAATCCACTCTTGCTAATATTTAAAAATGGATGCTGGGTATAGCCTACCAATGTGACAGATCTCAGATGCTTCTTTTGTATAGCAATATAACACAGATCTTAACCACCATGAAAATTAACAGAGGGGTATTTCACTATAGAACGACCAGTGATCCATCTCTCCCCAAAATTACCACTAACATTAATAGAAAGGAGAGAAAGGCAGGTGTTGGTCAAAAATGAAAAATAAAAACTATACAATTGAAAGCTATAAATTCCAAAGCTAGCGCAGATCAAAACGAAAATAAAATAAGCATGAGTTCCTAAAGTTAAAGCTTGGTTTTAACGGAAATCTTTTACTTTATGAAGTGATGATTTAGAATTTAAAATCATAGATTGAATTTTGCATATATTTTTAGGAAGAAATTTTCACTTATCACTTCCATAAAGGTTCATAATACTCCTTCGTTCTACTAATTAGTGTGTAATTTTGTGTGAACAACTGTTTACTCGTGATAGTACTGTAATTTTCAGTAACCCCTTCTTTGGAATCCCACATTTAAAGGTGATGTCAATTGTTAGTGGCCTTAGGACAGTCTAATGAACATTTGGAATTCCAAGATTAAATTCCATTTACCAAGAGGGTTTGGTTCTTGAATTGATAGAAAGTCGATTGTGCACAAAGAGTGCATATATATTGATGTAAGTGCAAGTTTTAGGAGATGAATCCAAATTGTGAAAAATTCCTATAATAATTCAACTGCTATAGGGTTGATCACTGACAGAAGAATCAGATAAGTAATTCATGATTATATTACTAACTTTCAACAATGAAAGAAACCGTAAATTAATATCTCGTGCTTTTGCACGGACTCCTTACTAGTGACCCCATAAAAAGGATCAAATTCACAATGAGATTATCATAAAGAAAGTTGGCGACACCTGAAGATACAATAATAGAAACTCCAATAATTCCAATCCATTACCCCAATTTGAAAATCAGACCTTTATATATCTAAGTCTGGGTATGACCAAAATGGATCTGGTGGAAACTAATCTACATAGGAAACCCACTTGAACATGTAACATGGTTGGTTATTGTTGTCATTTATGGATTTGAAAAACATAGTCAGCATAAAAGTGGATATAAGAGTAAGATCTACGCCAACTTGAACCCTCGTTTGAACTGATTGCCCATGGCATCTTTTCTCATCCTAGATGAATTAAACCAGAAACAGAGGACTGCTGTGCTTATGCCAACAATCATGCATCAAGAAAGCATCATTTTTCTTCTTTTCTCTTGTGCTCATGCTATTGTTATTACATGCTATTTATAAATTTCTGTCATGCATACAGGTCGAGAAGGGAGCCAAAGTGGATTTGCCTTTCTGGCTTGCTCACGAGTTGTTTCTGAGGCAAGCTGTAACAATTAATTTTCCTGCCTGCTTCAGCCAAAAGTAATTTTCTTGGGCTCTTAGACCGTAATGTCATTATTTAACTGAAATTTCTGTTTTGTGTGATTCATTTTTGTTGCTAACATTCTGTCCCCTCAGCATAGTATCAATCATTTGCTTCTATCTTACATCAAGAGTAGTACCTAAGTTCTAGACTATTGGTCTTTGAAATTGTGCTTCCATTGGGATTATCTCTGCTAGTATTAAGCAAATTTTATTTGTTCAAATATCAAATTCTCAGCAAAAAGTAGGTCAATCTTTTTTCATCTCAAACACACTTTTAAATTGAAAGGCATTCAAGCAAATAATTGTTCAGATTGTTTTTGTTTGTTTTATTATAGGACAAGAAAGGAAATCCAGGCTGATGCTGCTTGCGTTGATCTTAAAACTCGATGCCCCCACTTTTATGAATTGGGTTGCAAGATTGCTCCATTGTAAGTTTTGTTATCTAGTTAAGTTTCAATTTATTATATTCCAAGAGGTTTTCTTTTATTTTTGGTTTTGGATGTTCAAGAATAGAAGCCAAACAATGGATATTTATACCAATATTAGGTTTTAGTATTGGTTTGAATCTTAAAATAGGAGCAACCATTGTTGTTGAATCTTAAATATACACAACATCAAGAACACGAATGCAAATATTTCTGTGGTTTGTGACCGTGATCATAACTGGCTTACTACTTGAGAGAACTGACCCTCAAACTTCAATCTTCATATTAAGCTTCCCAAGTAATACAAGAGGTGTGAGATTCTTTATTTTAGACTATCTCTCCCTTTATTTATTATTGTTTTTTTTTCCAGTTTTGTTCTCTTTTTTTTAACATTAGGCCCTGGGCCCATGACAAAAGATATAAACAGACCTTAAAAAGGGATAGATGGGTTCAACTTCATGTATCTAATACTCCTAAAATGGGGTCCATGGAACCCATTCCACAAAGGCGATGCCAATCTGTTGTAATTGAAGTTGTTGCAACGTAGTTGGGTTCACTTGGCATCAATACCTCCAGGTGGTGTGTCACAACGGCGTCATGTGCGGTTTTGGTGAATGGGTAGTCGAGAGTGGATTTTTTCCAGCCTCAGCGTGGCGTTTGTCAGGGCTACCCTTCGGCTCCACTACTTTTCGTTCTCGTGGCGGATGCCTTGTCAGTTATGGTGGATCGAGCGGTGTCCGACGGTATTTATAGCGGATACAACAAGGAGGAGATCTCGGTGCCTATTCTTCAATGTGCGGATGATACCATCCCGTTTGTGGCAGGTGGCATCGAGAGCTGTAGGGGTTTGTTTGTGGTCCTTGACATTTTTGAGATGTTTCTGGCTTGAGGCTCAATATGGCTAAGTCGGAGTTTGTGCCTTTCGGAATGGAGGAGGCGGAGGTTGGGAGATGTGCAGGTTGGTTGCGATCACCTCGTAGGGATCTTCCTATGTAGTATCTTGGTGTGCCACTGGTTGTTGGGAGGATGCGAATGGCAGAGTAGTTGCTGGTGATTGAGAAGATGAAGTAGCGGTTGGCGGGTTGGAGATATGATTGTCTTTTTCGTGGTGGTAGATTAGTACTATTGAGATTGGTTCTCGCTGCATTCCCATTTTTTTCCTTATCTGCTAGGCTTCTCCCAATGGAGGTATGGAAGAGGCTCGAGACCATCATGAGACATTTTTTCTGGTCGTCATCGGGATGATCGAATGGATTACCGCTGGTTGATTGGGGGACGGTGTCATGCTCAAAGGATGACGATGGTCTTGGAGTGTGTATCTTGGAGGAGATGAATAAATCCATGCTTAGTAAGTGGATTGCTCGTATATAAGGGGAATGTAACAACTTGGTATGTATTCTGTTCAGGAGAATTTATGATGTGGATTGTGCGCTGTCGAGCTCGGGGGTTTTTTTAGCATGCTTCTTTTTTCTGGAGAGGTATTTATGTAGCGCAGGAGTTTCGTCCATTCTTGATACCGGTCTTGGGTGATGGTATGGGCTTCAAGTTCTGGACTGATGATTGGGTGAGGGTTGTTGGAGTATATACGTCACATGTAGTGATGGGTAATTGGATCCTTTAGGGTCCAATTACCACATCCAGTGGTTTAGTCTGACATCTACTATTTGTGGGACTTGGAGACTCTGTTGGGGCTATATAAGAAACCCCACACCTATTGTATCAAATGAGAGAAACTTCAATAGAAGAATCAACCCTTTGAGGTGTTTTCCTGTGGTTTAATCCCACTCCTCACGGAGTAAGGTTCCACGTAAAAGTCCCAGTGTCATTCATGTTTATTCTTTATATCTGATATTACGCTTCTACATTCTCGATTTCTAACATGGTATCAGAGCAGTCGATTTTAGGGATTATTATGAAGGATTTATTTCTCGTGTTCATATCAAGGCAGTTCGATTTTGCAGATGGATTTTTCGATTTTTATGTCGATTAATATCTTCATGATGATTCTTGAAGACCGTTATAGCGATTCTTTTTCAGAAGATCTGGTCATATATGAGTTCAAAAAAACTAGGGTTCCTTTTGGAACCCTAATTCTGCATATGCATGCCATCCAAGATACATCTCCACGTTGCCATGATGGCTTCAGATATTGTTACCACCTACCCGCATCCATCTCCAGGCGCAACAATGACTCCAGATCGCGGTATGGGTTCCCAGGAAACCCTAGTCGTGTAAGGGCAGAAGACCTGTTAACCATAAGTTCGAAAGGGGTCTCATCATCAACAGATCGTCATCAATTGAAGAAGAAAAAGGAACTCTATCTGCATATGCGTGAGGTGGCGAATACCTAGGGCCACCGCCATCTCCGATATCCTGGCTTCGACCGAAGCTTCGACAACAGCATATCCCCGAAGCTCCAACAACAACATAGCCCCGAAGCTTCGACCAATAGTGCCATAGAGGCGCTACATTGCTTCTCCATCATCATATCCAGGCACAGATCTCAACATCCATCTCTTGATTGCACGCGAAGACCTTCATTTCATGCTATACATCTCTTGATTGTGTGCTCTCCAGGCGGCGCTGATTTCAGTTGCTTCACTCTCGTGGTTGCATTGCGATGCCATCTCCAAAGCCACCTGATTTCGTGATGCCATCTCCAGCACTTGAGGCGACGATGGCTTGAGCACAAGTGACGACCCCTCTCGCTTGATCTTTGGCTCCCCCCTTCTCTGGTTGAATGCCGGTGGCGTGTGATGGGTTTCTTTCTGGATCCCTAGCCATGCGTAGCGACTCTCTTAAAATATGAGTGTTCTATTTTTCCTTCGCAAGGCCTAATGGGCCACTTGCTATCAAAATAAGGGGGGGGGCACGAAGTGTTTCAGCCCATTAGGCTGCCATCTTTTGCAAAAAAAGACATGTCATGTTAAAAAAGAGAGAGTTTTTTGAAAAAAGGCTATCGTATAAAAAAAGTCGTACGAAGGAAAAGAAGTGAGATGCCGAAAAAAGATGAATGGCTTTAAAAGAAGAAGAGATACATACAAAAAAAGATAAGCCATATGTCATACAAAAGAAATAACGAGAAAAAAAATTTTACGAGAAGAAAACCCAAACAAATATTAAGGTTGGCTTATGCGATTCATTGGGTTTTTCCCATATTCATGTCTTCTTCCAACTTGGTCGATGTCTTCTATTCCGACCAATATGAGAGAAAGGGAGACTACTATGTAGAGTTCTGTGGCTCATATTCAGATTCTCCAGTCTCGATGCCAGGTCTGTTGTCAGACTCTACAGTTCAGATTCAGACTCGATGTTCAGATAGGTTCAGATTCTTTAGGCGCACAGGTGTGCATTCATCTATTGAGAGGTCTCCATCTCTGATTTGGTTGGCTCTAGATTTTCATGTGATCCATAGGGACTTCAGAGTAGAGATCCCATTCTCTATGTCATTGTGAGTTAGGGTTTTCATGTGGTTTTATAGGGACCCCAGAGTAGAGATTCCATTCTCTGAGTCAGTATGGGAGAAATCCAGTTTTCCGATGAGGAGACTTGCAGACTCCATTCTCCAACGACCGTGGACTCTGATGAGGATGGTTCCATGGCTTTTTTCAGTTCGTCCCTTCAGAGAGATGGAGCAGTTGTGGGCCAGAGTTTCCCAGATGGAGATTTATTTCAGTTTCAACGACTCTGACAGACACAGTACATAGCACATGTTCTTCGACGAGGAAACCTAGTTCAACTCACACTCCAACCCTATTGTTCATCCTCGCCTGCAAGTCATGAGAAGCAACGTCCTCGACATGAACCGCCAATAGAGTACGTCTTGAGTTGATATTGTTTGTAGTGCCTTGTATTATGAGTTTGAGATTTCTTTCTGTTAGAGTATTTGGTTGTGCGCCTATTATGTTGTAGATGGGTAAATGGATACCTCCAGGATCCATTTACCCCATCTATGTGTTTAGTCCCACATCTACCAGTGGTGGGACTTGGAGGCTCTGTGGATGCTATATAAGGAACCACATACCTCTTTTATCCATTGAGAGAAAAAGGAATGAAATATCCGCCCCTTTGAGGGCTTCTCCCGTGGTTTCATCCCGATCCTCACGGAGTAGGGTTCCACGTAAAATTCTTATGTTCTTCAATTTCTTTATCTTTATTTCTGATTTCGCTTCTGCTTCCTATTTTCTAACATGGTATTAGAGCGGGTTCGATTCTCGAGGATTTGTTCTTGAGGATTTATTTTTTTGTCTTCTTCGAAATTTGATTCTTGGTTTATGGAGATTGTTTTTTGAAGGTTGTTATTCTGTATTATCATTTTCGTGATCAAGGTTTCAGTCTAGGGTTTCTTGAAACCCTATTTTTTGTGGTCACCGTCATCGTAGATGTCCAGTCTAGATCTATGGTTCAACTTCTTGAACTCCTGCACACGCATGGGGCTCTTGGTGCTGTACCAGCAGCAACATCAGGCGAGATGCTCAGGCAGAGCATCTCCTTCTGCAGAGCGCGCACCTCCTTCCTATGTGCGCGACTGCTCCATGGTGATTGACGGCTCCTCCATCGCAGATTCCTCCAGGCAGCATAAGATGCAAAGCCCTAGCCGTAGACTAACCTAGCCGCATATGGTAGTGCTCCAGGCCATGCGCGTACCTCTCTGCGCACATTTCAAATCGAGGGCATACGCCCCCTTGCTCTCGTCTCCCAATGTTGGCCCACGCAGTGGCGACAACCCAGGCAACCGCAAACCTCCCAGGCGGAGGTGATTCTATCGCAACACAAGGCGGAACCTCCATCGAGCCCTAGCAGGCTTCGTCGCTCCTTACTTCTCGCGTACAGGCTACCTGCGGTAGCACAAGCCCTCGGCGGCGGTCAACCAGGACAAACGGCGTCACCGCAACACCTCTCCAGTTGGCGATGGCCCCACCTCATCGCAGGTCCAGGCGCACCTCGCGTCGCCCATCTTCTCCCGCCCGCGCAAGCCTCACGCGCACCTCCTTCCAGGCGCGCGACACCCTAGCTGCTCGCAAGCGGTGGCATTGCCTCCAGCATAGGCACCACGCTCGCGAGGCTCCGGAGAGGAGCTTCTCCAGGCGATGCGCCCAGGCGACGCCCTTTCTTCAAACCCCACAGGGGACAGCGACATTCCAAGAAGGGTTCCCATGTTGGGAACCCCAAAGTAAGGTTAGCGGGCCCCCCTTTTTTTTAAAAAACTTTTGGTCTAACTGAGCATGCCGAGTGGGGCCTGTTTAAAAAAATATCATGAATGAAGAAAAGAGAGAGATTGGGCCCCTTGTTTGGTCCAAGATTCAAGTTAAAAAAACTGAAAAAGGCGCATACAATTAAAAAGCCGTACGCAATTTAAAAAATGATGATAAAAAAGGTTGTAAAAGAAAATATGATTGAACGGCAAAAAAGGGAAATGAATGTGCAAAAAAAAGAAGGGAGAGATGCACAAAAAATGCAAAAAAATTGTGTTTAAAAAAATGTTTTGAGAAGCCGAAAAAAAATGAAATCGGCTAATTGATGTTTTCTTTCCCCATTTTATTGTCTTCTCCCAACTTAGTCGACGATTGTCATTCCGACCAGTATGGGAGAAGGGGGAGTATATTTAGAGTTACATGCCTCATTGTCAGATCCAGATTCGCCAGACTTCAGATTCCAGGCCAGCCAGTTTCAGACTCTACAGATGACCAGTTGTTCAGACTCAACGATTGGTTCCGAGTCTTCAGTTCAGACTCGCACATGTATGCGGTCTTCATTCAGATGTGCAAATGTTTGCCATCTTTTGTTGTGGTCCCCATCATTCTTTTGCTTTGGCCAGAGTTTTCATGTGAGCCATAGGGACTCCAGAGTAGATGACCATTCCCTATGCCATGTTGGCAAGGGTTTTCATGTGGTATCATAGGGACTCCAGAGTAGGGTACCATTCTCAGTGCCAGATGGGAGAGATCCAGTTCTCCGATGAGGAAACTCTTCAGATTCCATTCTCCAACGATCGTAGACTCCGACGAGGATTGCACTCCACGGCCTTTTCAGTTCGACCCTTTTCAGAGATGGAGCAGTTGTCCACATTATTGTGGCGGGCCCGAGTACTCCGACGAGGAGACTCGTTTTCAGTTGGTGACTCTGGCAGGCGTAGTACAGAGTACACCTAGTTTGACTTGTACTCCAGCCCGTTCGTCCTCTTCACCAGCACAACATGAGAAGCAACGTCCTCGACAACAACAGTTGTGCGCGTTGAGTTGATATTGTCTGTAGTGTCCTGTAGCGTGACTTGAGTTTCTTTCTGTTTGTCCAAGCTGAGCATTACATGCTCCAGCTTGAGGGGGAGTGTTGGAGTTTTTGGTTGTGCGCCTATTATGTTGCAGATAGGTAAATGGATACCTCCAGGATCCATTTACCCCATCAATGAGTTTAGTCCCACATCTACCAGTGGTGGGACTTGGAGGCTCTGTGGAGGCTATATAAGGAGCCCCAGACCTCCTGTATCCATTGAGAGAAAAAGGAATGAAATATCCGCCCCTTTGAGGGCTTCTCCCGTGGTTTCATCCCGCTCCTTACGGAGTAGGGTTCCACGTAAAATTTTTGTGTTCTTCAATTTCTTTATCTTTATTCTGATTCCGCTTCCGCTTCCTATTTTCTAACACTTTCTATTTGTCCAAGCTGAGCGTTACATGCTCCAGCTTGAGGGGGAGTGTTGGGGAGTATATGCGTCACATGTAGTAATGGGTAATTGGGTCCCTCCAGGGTCCAATTACCGCATCCAGTTCTTTAGCTACTATTTGTGGGACTTGGAGATCATTGGGGGCTATATAAGAAGCCTCACACCCATTGTATCAAATGAGAGAAACTTCAATAGAGGAATCAACCCTTTGAGGCGTTCTCCCGTGGTTTCATCCTGCTCCTCACGTAGTAGGGTTCCACGTAAAAATCCCGATGTTATTCTTGTTTATTCTTTATCTCTGATATTATTCCCGATTTTTAACATGGTATCAGAGCAGTCGATTATAGGGATTATTGTGAAGGATTTATTTCTCATGTTCATATCAGGTCAGTTCGATTTTGTAGATGGATTTTTCGATTTTTATGTCGATTAATACCTTCATGATGATTCTTGAACATTGTTCTAGCGATTCTTGTTCAGGATATCTAGTCATATCTGAGTTCCAAAAAAAAAACAAGGGTTCCTCTTGGAACCCTAATTCTGCATATCCACACCATCTGAGATACATCTCCATGCTGCCATGATGGCTCTAGGTAGTTTTGCCACGTACTCGCAACCATCTCCAGGCGCAACAATGACTCCTGGCAGTGGTATGGGTTCCCGGCAAACCCTAGTCGTTAAGGGCAGAAGGACTCGTTAACCATAAGTTCGAAAGTGGTCTCGTCATCAACAGATCGTCATCAATTGAAGAAGAAAAGGGAACTTTATCCGCACATGCATGAGGCGGCGAAGACCTACGGCCACCACCATCTCTGATATCCTGGCTTCAACTGAAGCTTCGACAACAACTTATCCTCGAAGCTTATCCCCGAAGCTCCAACAACAACATATCCCGGAAGCTTCGACCAAGAGTGCCATAGAGACGCTACCTTGCTTCTCCAGCAGCATATCTAGGCACATATCTCAACCTCCCATCTCTTGATTGCGCATGAAGACCTTCATTGCGTGCTCTCCATCTCTTGATTGTGCGCTCTCCAGGCTGCGCAGATCTCAGCTGCTTCACTCTCGTGGTTGCATCGCGATGCCATCTCCAAAGCCACTTGATTCGTGATGCCATCTCTAGCACTTGAGGCGACGATAGCTTGAGCACAAGCGACGTCCCCTCTGGCATAATCTTCGGCTCCCCCCTTCTCTGGTTGAATGCCGGTGGTGTGCGATGGGTTTCTTTCTGGAACCCTAGCCACACATAGGGGGAGAACAAGGGGATCCCGACCCCCCTCTTTAAAAAATGAGTGTTTTATTTTTTTTCCTTCTCCAGGCCCAACGAGCCACTTGCTATCAAAATAAAAGGGAGGGAGGGGGCACAAAGTGTTTCAGCCCATTGGGTTGTCTTTTGCAGAAAAGAAGAGGTCTTGTCAAAAAAAGAGTTTTGAAAAAGGCTATCGCACCAAAAAAAGCCACACGAAAGAAAAGAATAAGTGAAAAGCCGAAAAAATGATGAATGGCTTTAAACGAAGAAGGGCTATACAAAAAAAAAGATAAGCCATATGAAATACAAAAAAATAGCCGAGAAAAAAATTTTGCGAGAAGAAAAGCTGAAAAAATATTGAGATTGGCTTATCTGATTCATTAGTTCTTCCCCATATTCATGTCTTCTTCCAACTTGGTCGTCTTCTATTCTGACCAGTATAGAAGAAAGGAAGAGTATTGCATAGAGTTCTATGGCTCATATTCAGATTCTCCAGTCTAGATGCCATGCCTGTCGTCAAACTCTACAGTTCAGATTCAGACTCGATGTTCAGATTGGTTCAGAGTCCTCAGGCGCACACGTAAGCGTTCATTTGTTGAGAGGTCCCCATCTTCGATTTGGTTGGCTCAGGGTTTTCATGTGATCCATAGGGACTCCAGAGTAGAGATCCTATTCTATATGTCATTGTGGGCTAGAGTTTTCATGTGGTTTTATAGGGACTTCAGAGTAGAGATTCCATTCTCTGAGCTAGTATGAGAGAGACACAATTCTCCGATGAGGAGACTTGCACACTCCATTCTCCAGCGACCGTGGCATCCAATGAGGATGGTTCCATGACTTTTTTCAGTTCAACCCTTCAGAGAGATGGAATATTTGTGGGCCATAGTTCTCCAGGTGGAGACTCATTTCAGTTTCAGTGACTCTGATAGACGTAGTACAGAGCACATGTTCTCCGACGAGGAGACCCAGTTCAACTCACACTCCAGCCCTGTTGTTCATCCTCACCTGCACGACATGAGATGATGAGAAGCACCGTCCTCGACACCAACTGACAGTAGAGTATGCGTTGAGTTGATATTTTCTGTAGTACCTTGTATTGTGAGTTTGAGATTTCTTTCTATTTGTCCACGCTGAGCATTGCATGCTCCAGTTTGAGGGGGAGTGTTGGGGAGTATATGCGTCACATGTAGTGGTGGGTAATTGGATCTCTCCAGGGTCCAATAACTACATTTAGTGGTTTAGTCCCGTATGTACTATTTGTGGGACTTGGAGATTCAGTAGGATCTATATAAGAAGCCCCACACCAATTGTATCAAATGAGAGAAACTTCAATAAAAGAATTAACCCTTTGAGACGTTTTCCCGTGGTTTCATCTCGCTCCTCACGGAGTAGGGTTCCACGTAAAATTCTCGGTGTTATTCATGTTTATTCTTTATCTCTGATATTACGCTTTCGCATTCTCGATTTCTAACAAGGGTGGAGCGCTCGAGTCGTGCTTACTGCAGTTGATGGTGTTGACAGTTGATTCAAACTGTTCCGTGATGGAGGTGTGGGACGTGCACTCGTTCTTTCCCAATTTTAGATTTAAGTTGTCTGATCAACGAAGGAGCGGGTTGTTGGTGATGTTGCAGGAGCTCGAGGGTGTCGATGGACCCACGAAGCATCGAGATTACTGGAGTTGGTATGCCGGTTCTTTCTCAGCGAGGAAAGTGTATAAGGCCCTGAAGGGTCCAATGGTGTCTGACCCTGGAGGGTGCGTGACCGACTATAGAAGAATCTGGAAATGAAAAATTCCGGCATGCGTGAAGGTGTTTATGTGCCTGTTTCAGAGGAGGAGATTATTGACTGGGGATAGATTTACAAGGTTTGTCCAGACGACGGACCCGACATGTTGTCACGAGAATGATGAGTGCACAAATCGCCTTTTATTTGGATGCATGGGTTCAAGGGAGGCTTCGGAGTTGTTTGGGAGGACCATGACCTCTACTGATGGGATCTCGTCGTTCTGGGAGTCTATTAGCGCGGACTGGCACAATACTGAGAAGGAACGCGCAAGTTGTATGGCAATGGTCTGGGCACACTGGTTAGGCAGAAATGGGGTGGTCTTCTGTCGGGATAGTTTCTATGGTGAAAATGTGGTGGCGCATGATAGGGCGTTAGTTAACAATTGGAGTATGTAATGTGCAGTTTAATTCTCTTGTAATAGGTTTGTAATTATTTTTTGGTGATTAATGGTGAAGTTTTTGGGCATACACCTATACAATGGAGACCTTTTTTTCTTTCAAAGATACTTTTAGAGCAAACACATCGATGGCATAAGATATGGTATGTGTAGGGGATGCAAGGATGATTCATATTCTCTCCATTGGTGTTGAACATTGATGCTTTTTTCTCCATTACGTTTGAATTAGAGATGGAAGGTGCTTTGTTCAGAGCATGAGTTCAAATGGAGACATGCGATCGTGAAGGGTTACGATGTCCATTGGTGTGCTGTTGTCGATAATTCGGTGGAGGTCACTTGTTCGAATGTTGGAGGAAGGCACGGATTAGAGAAATAGCTACAAGGGTTCTCATAAATACGATCCCTCCCTTGCTGGGATTATGTACCAATAAGATATCTTGCCTATGGGAGACGAGTCGATGGAGATGGCTAGCACTATTAGACGTTGATGAGTGACCTGGAAGATTTGAAATTGGCATGGTGAAGATGGGGTCCGATGTGGAGATGGAGCAAGGAGTATAGGCCCGATGAACCATTGGAGGCTTCAGGGTGCGTGATGTACCCCATGGAAACTGATCAATCCTTGTTGCGTGAACTTCAATAACAAAAAATCACTGCACGGGCTTCAAAAACTTGGATAAAAAGTATGATCAAAATAAAACTAAGTCGAAGATGAACCCATGACCAACCTACTTTGATATCATGTGGAATTTAAAATATATACAACATCGAAACAAGGACAGAAAAACATTTACATAGTTCATAACTACCATGATGACCGTCCCATTCCATGAGAGAAGAGACTCTTTAGGTTAGATCTTCACTTTAAGCTTCTTAAGTATACAAAAAGTGTGGAGCTCTTTATACAACGGTATAAACAGACCAAGTCCCAACACCAAGCATCGTGGGACTAAACATGAGTAGTGTAATTAGATCTTGGACATCTTCAATTATCCACCTAAATACATACCTCGTCAGTTATTTTTTTTTCTTATGAAACATAATGATTTACCTCATTAGCGTACCTAACCCTCTTTTAAGGATTTGGATAAAGAAGAATCGTACATTAATCTGACTAATAAATTTTATGAGCACCATAAAACTCCTCAACGTGGATCATAGATATCAGTTAAAGGGAGTGCAGTTGGATGCTCATTAATGAGTATATGTTCTATTTATATAAGAAGATACTATGGGTAAACTGCAATCGTATTCCTGCTTGGGGAAGGAGAAGGGATACAATAAAAAACAAAGGAAATGAAAATGGACTTGGATACTCTGGATAATTGTCCTTCAAATGCTTCATTCTCAACGCTTCCCCTTAAGCTGAGGCGTAAATGTTAATCATGCATAGTTTAGGAATGCGATGATTGGGTGACTTTCTTGGCAGTGCTTTGGTGAGTATCAGTGACATGATCCTTGAGCTAACATGTGTCGTGTAGATGAATTCTTTCTGGATCATATTATGTGTAGAGTGACAGTCGACCTGCCCACATGTTTTGTCCTTTCACGTAAGATCAGATTTATCATAATGAACCAGGCTTCCTTGTTGTTACAACTGATTTCCATTGGCTTATCAGTTCTATATGGAGATTAACAAAAACAATAGTAGTCATAATTCAGCAGTATCCTGCACCATCACGCAATACTCGGTATCTGCGTTGGAGGTGCAACAACATATTGCGTGTTACTTTTCCATGTCACATGGTTACTATCTAAATAGGTGCAAAGATCAATAGTAGTCTACCTATCCTTGGGGTAATGTGCATAGTCCTCAGTATGTACCATCACATTTAGCTTGTATTTTTGGTAAACATCAAACCTTTGATAAGGTAAATGGCGAAGCCTTCTCCCACTATAAGTAGGGCCAGCTACATGGATTCTTGCTCAAATCCATGTAGAAAGATTTGGCTATTTTTGCGCTGGCTGTACTACCTAACGCAAGCCCCACAAGGGGGGATTTGAACCATGGTCTTTTGGGTGATAGGCACACTGCACTACCACTGGACCGTTTGATAAGGTATCTGAAAATTATGATGGATGTGTCCTAATGAGTTTGCAGAGTTTTTCGCATGAATGGATTGTTTTTCTTATAGCAAAGGAAATATCCGGTCTTTGACCACACACACACACTACTTTTTCAACTAGAGACCTGTATTGTTTAGCATCGACAAGCTTGGCATCTATATCATGAACATAGACATTTGGGTTCACTAGTGTGAAGGCTGATGCAACTCCAAGCATATTGGTCTCTTGAAAAAGATCAATAATATGCTTTCTTTGAGATATCACATTCTCGTATCATTATGGGACATTTTAAATTCAAGGAAGTATCTTAAGTCCCCTTTTAACCATAAACTGCTTGTCTAAATCATTTTATAACATCTATGCCTTAAAGATTGTCTCAAGTGAGAATGACATCATACACATAAATCACTATTGCCGTGTACCTCTTCTCTCTGGTCTCTAAAGCAAGGAGTGATCTGCCGCAGAATAGTGGAACCCAAGCTTCTTGTTTCAGCCCATATATTTTCTTCTGCAAATGACACACCTTTCCACACTCGCCTGTGAGGATGTACCATATAATAGACTTCCTCCTTAAGGTCACAATAAAGAAAGACATCATTGACATTTAATTGGAATAAAGGCTAGTCATGGTGAACTGCAACAGAAAGGAAAGTGTAGACAGTAGACAACCGAGCAACATGCAAAAGAATTAAAGCCCATAACTTTGAGTGTAGCCTCTTGCGGTAGATGAGCTGTATACCTCTCCACAATGGCATCCGATTTATACTTGATAGTGAAACCCATTTGCATCGTACAAGCATAGTTTCAGGAGGAGCATCAACCAAGATTCACGTCCTCCGAGAAATGAGAGTTGACCTTTCATGATCATCTTCCATGGTAGAGCGGCACTTTGGATGAGTGAGGGCACTATGGTGAGACCTTGGATTACTTACTCTATGTGGAAAGAGCTTGCACAAAGTTCTTGAATTCTTGAGTAAGCTTCTTCCAGGAGACATTTTGCTATGGGGTGCATGTGACATCGTTATTTTCCTTTCGTTAAAGCTATATGAGGAGTTTGTTATCTTCCAGAAGGCCTATTGTCACAAACAAATTCAGGAGCATGCAAAGTGATAGTCATAAAAGTTTCTTTGAAGTTAAAATTCCCGAATTAGAATGCGAAGGATGAGTTTCTTTTTACAGTTGTCGTTTCTTCTCCATGTACCCATCTTTGCTCGATTTCTGCAGCTTGATACTATTTTCATTTCCCCGTCATCTTCGACAAAGAGTTCAACTCTTGCAGCCTTGTATGACCATGGAGGCAGAGGTCATTTCAGTGCACGTGGCGGAGGCATAGGACACAGTGGGACATGTGGAAAAAGTTGGCTTAGACATTCTCCCGTCTGGAGACTTAGTCAAGGCAGACTGATTTTTATATGCACATCTGGTCAGGTTCCCAAGGTGAATCCACTCATTTAATCACATTATTATGAGTCCTGGGCTAAATGAGGAGTTGGTTATTGGCTGATTTTTATATGCACATCTGGTCAGGTTCCCAAGGTGAATCCGCTCATTTAATATCACATTATTATGAGTCCTGGGTTAAATGAGGAGTTGGCTACCTTTAATGGTCACAATTTCTTTAGTTATGACATTTTTAAGCATATATCTCATCTGTGCCAGTTATACTTTGGCTTAAAATTGTAGAATATTATGAAGCCGGTGTATCATTTTCTCTATTTTTATTTTCCCGATAACCTCTTATGTAATTTACCCATGGGCCCTCTCTATATAAGAGAACCTAGGGTTCTATGGAGTAAACAGATTGCTCATTTCCATCAATATGGTATCAGAGATAAAACCGTAACCCTAACCCTAAAGCCTACCACCGCCCCCCCACCTCTCTCTCCATCTCTCGGCGCCGCCGCCGCCGCTCCTCACCGTTGGGAGCCGCCGCCGCCTCCTCCTCCCTCCTGGACGACTCCCTCCACCGCCGTCGGTCCCCTCCTCGCCGGCCCCCTCTCCTCGCTGCCGCCTCCTCCCTCGCCGCCGGCCCCCTCGCCGGCTCTCCGCCGATCCCCTCTCCAATGTAGGGGACCTCCACCGCCGGGTCCCCTTCCCTTCAATGCCGACGCTCCGTCTTCCCTCGGCCTTTTTCTCTCCACGGATTTGAGTGCGTAAAGTCTACATATGCACTCAAATCCGATCAAGTTTATGTAGACACTTGTTTCTCGTCTACAATCCCTAGTTCTTCATCTCCAGCGACATGTCAGAAAACAAGCTCGATATGCCCTCCATAGGCGTATTCAAAGGTCCAACGCTAATAGTCAAGATGGATGGGACGAACTATGAGTTTTGGGCGATGCAGTTCACGAGTCTCATTAAGTCGAACGATAAGAAGCATATTCTTACCGAGGAAGAGCCGACAGAGAAGACTGGGATCTATGCCTTCTGGGAGGCTGATGATTCATATGCCAAGGTTTAGCTATCAAGCATGTTGTCGATGGAGATTGCCAATGACGTCTGTTAGAGTAAAACAATTGGGTAAATTACAGAGTCTTACAAAATATAAATAGAAATTACGGAACAATAAAACGTAACATATATAAGTCTCTACACTCCCCCTCAAGATGGAGCATAGATATCTATCATGCTCAGCTTGGAAGAACATCTCTGGAAAGGTCCTCTGAGCAGTGGCTTGGTGAATATGTCAGCCGTCTGATCCTCTGAACTGACATGAGAGGTGGAAATGAAACCCTTCTGAATCATGTCTCTAGTAAAATGACAATCCACCTCGATGTGCTTTGTTCTCTCGTGAAAAGCCGGATTATTGGCAATAAACAATGCTGCCTGGTTGTCACATTGGAGATTCATAGGCAAGGGGACATCTACAGTCAAATATTCTAAGACTGCTCTAACCCACATCATTTCTGCAGTTGCTTGTGCCATGGCTCTGTACTCGGATTCCGCACTAGACCTCGCCACAACAGTCTGTTTCTTGCTTTTCCAAGAAACTAAAGAGCTTCCTATAAAGATAGCAAATCCAGAAGTGGATTTACGATCCCTTGGACATCCTGCATAATCTGCATCTGCACAAGCTGAAATAGACAAATCTGTATCTTTCTTGAATAGCAACGCTGTGCCTGGGGAAGACTTCAGATATCTCAATATCATATACAAGGCATCCATATGAACTTGCCTTGGCTGCTCCATAAATTGACTCACCCGGTTTACTGCAAAGGCAATATCCGGTCGAGTTATAGTAATGTATAAGAGCTTACCCACCATCTCTCTGTACCTTCTTTTGTCCACCTCCTCGGTATCATCGTCGTACAGCTTCATGCTTGGGTCCATAGGTGTACTTGAAGGTCTGCATCCAGTCATTCCTGCTTCAGCTAGCAAGTTCGTGACATATTTTCTTTGAGTCATCACCATTCCTTGTGCATTTCTTGCAAACTCTATCCCCAGAAAATATCGTATCGTGCCCAGATCCTTCGTAATGAACTGGCTTCCCAACAGGGACTTGGTTATCTCAATCCCCTGAGCATCATCTCCTGTGACCAAGATGTCATCAACATATATCATAACAACAACTGTACCTCTAGGGGTCTTCTGGACGAACAGTGAATGGTCCGCATTTGATCTCCTGAACCCCTGTCGTTCAATTAGCTGGGAAAGCTTCTGGAACCATGCTCGGGGACTCTGTTTGAGGCCATAGATAGCCTTATGAAGTCTGCACACCATCTGAGTCTCCCCCTCAGCAGCAAACTCTGGTGGCTGCTGCATGTAGACTTCCTCCTGTAGGTCTCCATACAAGAAAGCATTCTTGACGTCAAGCTGAAAAATGGTCCAGTTACGTACCACAGCAACAGATAGTAGGATGCGAAGAGTGGAGTGTCTCGCCACTGGTGAAAAAGTATCCAAGTAATCTACCCCATACGTCTGGGTAAATCCCCGTGCTACAAGTCTTGCCTTGTACCTGTTGAGACGTCCATCCGCATGATATTTCACCGTAAACACCCACTTGCAACTCACGACGGAGGCACCTGGAGGAATGGGGACAAGAGACCAAGTCCCTCTAGATTGCAAGGCACGCATCTCCTCTTCCATGGCTAGACGCCAGCAATCAATCTTCATGGCATCCTGATATGTCCGTGGAATCTCAACTGACGAGACAACAGCTGCAAACTTTTGGAAATCCCCATTGAGACGATAAAATGAGACTTGAGAGGCCAGAGGATATGAAGCACACTCTCTTCGCTGCTTCCTGTGAGCAATGGGCCTATCCAAATCATCCATCACTATGTTGACCGGTTGATCGTCCTCCTGTAGTAAAGGCTCCTGCACTGGTGCATTGTCTAACCCATCATTAGTGTTAACATCAGAACATACCTGAGGCGTGTTGGATGGTTGACATGTAGCTTGAGCAGGGCCTGGCCGCCTTGTATAGAACTTGGTAAAAGGTACAACTGGAGGTGGTGGCGAAGTGGTGGTGGTGTTGGTGGTGGTGGATGTGGTGGTGGAGTAGAGGATTGACCCAGGCTTGGAGGTGGAGGCACATAGACATTGGAATCTGTAGATGTGGAGGAGACCAATCTGTCACCTGCAGGGGAGAAGTACATGACAGGTTCGAAAAATGTAACATCTGCACTCACATAGTACTTGTCATGAACATGGTCATAGCAACGGTATCCTTTCTGTGTCCTGGAGTAGCCCACAAAAACACACTTGATAGCCCTAGGAGATAGCTTATCAAGCCCTGGAGATAAGCGGTGGACAAACGCAACAGTGTCAAAGACCCGAGGTGTAAGTGTAAACAAATCTTTGTCGGGAAAGAGAACAGAGATTGGAGACTTTTCCCCAAGAACAGTTGTAGGCATGCGGTTGACCAGATAGCATGCTGTAAGTATAGCATCCCCCCAAAAGGATAATGGAGCACAACTCTGAATAAGTAATGTGCGAGCAATATCAAGGAAATGTCGATGCTTCCGTTCTGCAACCCCATTTTGTTGAGATGTGTAAGCACATGTGGTTTGGTGGATAATGCCTTTAGAAGAAAGGAAGCGAGCAAGTGAACGAGTGCAGAACTCCAATGCATTGTCAGTACGCACATACTTAACAGTAGATGAAAAAACATTTTGAACTTCATTGATAAGATTTTGAATAACACTTCCTGCTTCGGATTTATTTTTAAGAAGGAAAGTCCAGGACACTCTAGAAAAATCATCAACCACAACTAAATAGAACCTGTGCCCCTGATGATCTGGGACACAACTTGGACCCCAAATATCTATGTGAAATAACTCAAATGGGGAGCGACTGCTCCGACTCTGACGACTGGGGAAGCTAGACCGATGGTGCTTCCCTAACTGACATGCTTCACAACGAAAAGACGAACTCGGAGAGATCTGAGGCAGGAGGTGACGCATTTTCTGTAGAGGCAGGTGACCAAACCGAAGATGCCAGGTATACGGAGATACGGAGCCCTGGGAATGCAGTGAGACACCACCGTAAGAGTTTCGGACGAGACGATAGAGGCCATTGTGCTCAGAGCCACAGCCAATCACCCTGCCCGTTAGTATGTCCTGAAAAATAACAGACGATGGGTCAAAAATAGCACGACAGTGCAAATCACGTGTAATCTGACTAATGGATAAGAGGTTCATAGAGAATTCTGGTGCATGTAGAACATTCTGTAAGTGCATAGAGGGTAGTAAAACCGTCTCCCCCTGACCGATGATAGGGGAATGAGTGCCATCAGCAATGAGTACAGAGCGACCAGGCTGAACAGCTCTGTAGGACTGCAGAATATCTTTCTCACGGCAGAGATGATGGGTAGCTCCCGAATCGACAATCCATCCTGTGAGATCATGATTATGAAATGAGTCTGAAGGACTACCTGAGGCACTGGCTGAAGCAGATGTACTAGCTGACGCCGAGGCTGCAACATCAGAAGCTTCAGCACCCTCTGACGATGACTGTGGCATGATATCACGAAGCCGTGCCACTAGCTCCTCGAACCTGTGATCTGGAGTAGATG
This sequence comes from Ottelia alismoides, assembly GCA_037367405.1. Taxonomy (NCBI): domain Eukaryota; kingdom Viridiplantae; phylum Streptophyta; class Magnoliopsida; order Alismatales; family Hydrocharitaceae; genus Ottelia; species Ottelia alismoides. Next base: position 73,984 of record JAZKJV010007902.1, on the reverse strand, counting down.
CCGGTGGACTCTGAACATGATCAGCGACACGTGCAGAAGGAGGGAAGCCATGCTTGGAATAGCATGTATCCTCCGAATGACCAGTACGACGACAGAATGAGCACGTAGAGCATATGCGACCTCCGCGGCCACGTCCACCACTTCCTCTGCCACGAAATGAGGACGAACCACCTCGTCCCCTGGAAGCTGCCATTGCCGAGGGAGGTGCAGTCGCTGTATTCGATGGAACAGGTACACGACTGAGCCTCCTGTATACTTCTTCCATCGGTGGGATGGTGGCATCTGCAAGGATCTGAGAGCGTGCTGCCTCGTACTCAGGGTCAGGGGCAGCAAGTAATACGCCAACCATAGTGGCGTTGCGGAACGTCTTCTGCTGTTCCGGCGTGGCTGTAAGCGAAATGGTGCTATAGAGCTTCTCGAACATTCCACGAAGAGACGTGTACAGGGAATGAAGAGGCCTCCCATTTTGCTTCGTGGTAAAGATATCATGCTGCAACTGTAGCATCTTTGTCTCGTTGCGTACCTGAGAGTACGTCGTGGCCAAAATATCCCACGTCGCCTTGGCGGTGGGATGATGGAGGACATCATTCGCTATCTCCGTTGTGAGCGTTCCTGAGAGCCAAACTTTGGCATACGCATCATCAGCCTCCCATGAGGCATATATTCCTGTCTTCTCCGGCGGTTCATCCTCGGTAAGAATATGCTTCTTACCACACGAGTTCATGAGACTGAGGAACTGCATAGCCCACGGTTCGTAGTTTGTCCCGTCCATTTTGACGATAGGTGTCGAACCTTTGAAGGCACCGATGGCGGGCATATCGACCTTTTGATCTGACATACTGCCGGAGAAGAAGAACTAGGGATGATAGACCAAGAGATAGGTGTCTACCACGACATGTGAGGATTCAAGTGCACATGTAGACGTTATGCACTTGAACCCATCATCAATCCGAGCCCGACCGAAGCGAAACGAACGGCAGGGAGGCTAATGAAGCCTCGACTGTGAAGGGGCGGCGGGGCTAGGGCCGGCAACGGCTTGGCGGGGACCTGGCAGGGGCCTGCGGGGGCCTGGCGGGGCTGGCTGGGTCCGGCAGTGGCCTGGTGGGACCGCCTGGGGCCTCGCAGGCGATGGGGCTGGAGCCTGGATGGTCTGGTGGCAGGTCTGAAGAGGCCCGGCGACTGGGCTGGGGGCCTGGAAGGCCTGGCGGAGTTGCTGGGGGCCCGGCGGAGGGGCTGGGGGCCTTGAGAGGCTGGTTGACGGCGGCGGGAGGGGTTTGGAGAAGTCGGCGGCGGTGGGGAGGGGAGGGGCAGGTGGAGGAAACCCTAGGTTAGGGTTAGGGCTCTGATACCGTGTTAGAGTAAAACAATACTCTGATGTGTTATTCCATAGAGCCCTCGGGTCTCTTATATAGGAAGAAAACCCTTGGGTAAATTACAGAGTCTTACAAAATATAAATAGAAATTACGGAACAATAAAACGTAACATATATAAGTCTCTACAACGTCCTCCATCAGCCCACCGCTAAGGCGATGTGGGATATCCTGACCGTCACATATTCACAGATGTGGAACGAGACCAAGATGTTCCAGCTCCAGCATGACATTTTCACGTTGAAGCAGAATGGGCGGCCACTTCACTCTTTGTATACATCCCTGTGGGGGATGTTTGAGAAACTATACAACACTATACCCCTCACGACTACCCCTGAGCAGCAGAAGACCTTCCGAAATGCTACCATGGTGGGGGTTCTACTAGCAGCACTTGATCCTGAGTATGAGGCAGCCCGAACTCAGATACTTGCCGATGCTACCATTCCTCCTATGGAGGAAGTTTACCGGAGGCTTAGTCGCATCTCTGTTTCTTCCAGCATTTCTACTCCACTACCTTCGACGATGGTTGTGTCGCGAGGGAGAGGTGGTCAGTCTTCCTTTTGTAGACGTGGACTTCGTGGCCGAGGAGGTCGTTTTTGCCAACCATGCACTTTCTGCCATCGCACAGGTCACTCCGAGGATACATGCTATTCTAAGCATGGGTTTCCAGCATCGGCGTGTGTAGCTGAGCATGTTACATCTCCGTCGGCATCCACTTCAGATCACCGGTTTGAGGAGCTTGTGGCGCGATTGCGTGATATTATGCCTCAACCATCTACAGATTCTCCAGGAGGATCTTCAGATATTGTTGCTTCAGCATTTGCCAGTACTTCTGCCGCTGCCAGTACCTCAAGTAGTGCTTTTGCTTTTACATCCTGTCATGATCTCTCCGATTGGATTATGGACTCCAGCGCAACCCATCATCTCTGCCGTGACAGAGATAGACTTGAGTCATACAGAGACAACCACCTGGACGCTCAATGCTCATAGCTGATGGGACTCATTCCCCCATCGTTGGACAGGGGGAGATCACCTTGTCACCGTCCATGCATTTACAGAATGTTCTACATGCTCCTGAGGTTTCCATCAATCTATTGTCTATTAGTCAGATTACGAAGGATTTGCACTGTCGCGCTATATTTGACCCATCTTCTCTTATTTTTCAGGACATACTAACTGGCATGGTGATTGGCTGTGGCTCTGAGCAGAATGGTCTCTATCATCTGGTCCGGAATTCATATGCTGAGTCTCTTCCTACTCAGCCGGATCAGTCTCTCCGTACACCTGTCATCTATGCTTTGGTCACCTCCCGCTTCAAAAGGTGCGTCATCTCTTGCCTCAGATCTCTCCAAGTTCGTCGTTTCGATGTGAAGCCTGCCGGTTGGGAAAGCATCATTAGCTTCCCTAGTCATCAGTGTCGGAGCAGTAGCTCCCCTTTTGAATTATTTCATGTTGATATTTGGGGTCTGAGTTGTGTCCCTGATCATCAGGGACACAGGTTCTATCTTGTAGTAGTTGATGACTTCTCTTGTGTATCGTGGGTATTTCTTTTAAAGAATAAATCTGAAGCAGGGGATGCTATTAGAAATCTTATCATTGAAGTGCAGAATGTTTTTTCCTCTTCTGTCAAATATGTTCGTATGGATAATGCGTTGGAATTCTGCTCTCTCTCCCATTTCTTTTCGTCCAAAGGTATTATTAATCAAACCACCTGTGCTTACACATCTCAACAGAATCGAGTGGCAGAGCGAAAACATCGTCATCTCCTTGATATCACTCGAACCCTGCTTATCCAGAGTTGTGCGCCTATCACTTTTTGGGGGGATGCTGTTCTTACGGCCTGGTACCTTGTCAATCGTATGTCGTCCTCTGTACTCGGTGAGAAAATTCCTCTTTCTGTTATTTTTCTCGAGAAGGAATTATTTTCTCTTACCCATCGTGTCTTTGGTGCTGTTGCTTTTGTTCACCACTTGTCTCCTAGACTTGACAAACTCTCACCTAGAGCTGTCAAGTGTGTCTTTGTGGGTTACTCTCGGACTCAGAAGGGTTACCGTTGTTATGACCCTGTAAACAAGAAATATTTTCTCAGTGTTGATGTTACATTTTTTGAGTATGTTATGTACTTCTCCCCTGTAGGTGACAGGTTGGCTCCTTCCACATCTAATGATGACGTCTATATTCCTCCTCCTCCTAGCCTGAGTCCACCTTTGTCCATTCCTATCCCGGTTGTCACGCCAATGCCATTTCCACCACCACCACCACCACCACCACCACAACCACCTATACTGCTATTACCTAAATTCTATACACGTCGGTCAGGTCCTGCTCAGGTGCCACGTCAACCATCCATCATGCCTCAGGTATGTTCAGATGCTATTACTAACGATGGATAGTGTGCCTGTGCAGAATTCTTCTTTACAGGAGGAGTGCGCACCATCGAGTACAGTGGATGATGATCTTGATGTCCCTATTGCTATTCGGAAGCAGAAACGGACTTGCGCATCTTATCCCTTTGCTTCCCAGATTTCCTTTCATCGTCTCACAGGAGACTTCCAGAGATTTGCTGCGGCTTTGTCTTCCGTGGAGATACCGCGGAATTATCAGGATGCTATGAAAATTGACTGCTGGTGGTTGGCTATGGAAGAAGAAATGGATGCTTTACAGTCCCGCGGTACATGGAGCTTGGTTACCGCTCCTTCTGGTGCATCTATTGTTAGCTGCAAATGGGTATTCACAGTGAAGTACCATGCAGATGGGACCCTTGACCGGTACAAGGCACGGCTAGTCGCGAAAGGCTTTACTCAAACATATGGTGTGGACTATTTGGATACATTCTCTCCAGTGGCTCGTCACTCTACTCTTCGCATTCTTCTATCTGTTATTGTGGTACGTGACTGGTCCATATTTCAACTTGATGTCAAGAACGCATTCTTGTATGGTGATTTGCAAGAAGAAGTCTACATGCAGCAACCACCGGGGTTTGCTACTGAGGGGAAGAATCATATGGTGTGTAGACTTCACAAGGCAATATATGGCCTTAAACAGAGCCCAAGGGCGTGGTTCCAGAAGCTTTCCCACCTAATTGAACGACATGGATTCAAAAGATCAAATGCGGATCACTCATTGTTCATTCAGAAGACTTCTAGAGGTACGGTTGTCATCATGGTATATGTTGATGATATTTTGGTTACATAAGATGATGCTCAGGGGGTAGAGATGGCAAAAGCATTTTTGGGCCGTCGGTTTGTCACAAAGGATCTTGGTACCCTAAGGGTTCATTTGGTTGCAGGGTTGGGCAGGGTTGGGTTGGGTACTATTCACAGGGGTACCCCCTCCTCACAGTTTACTATTCACCCAGCCCTATGAATAGTACCCAACCCTGCCCAACCCTGCAACCAAACGAACCCTAAGATATTTTCTGGGGCTGGAGTTTGCCAGGAATGCACATGGTCTGGTGATGACCCAAAGGAAATATATTACAGATTTGCTGGTTGAAACGGGCATGGTTGGATGTAGACCATCGAGCACTCCTATGGATCCAAGTATGAAATTATATGACAACGATTTTGAAGAGGTGGATAGGAGAAGATATAGAGAGATGGTGGGTAAGCTTCTTTACATCACTATAACTCGACCCGATATTGCTTTTGCAGTAAGTCGAGTGAGTTAATTTATGGAGCAGCCAAGACAGGTACATATGGATGTTATATACATGATACTAAGGTATCTAAAGTCTTCTCCAGGCTCAGGGTTGCTATTTAGAAAGAATACAGATTTATCTATTTCGGCTTGTGCTGATGCAGACTATGCAGGATGTCCTAAGGATCGTAAGTCTACTTCTGGCTTTGCAGTTTTTGTGGGTAGCTCTCTGGTTTCCTGGAAAAGCAAGAAACAAACTGTTGTGGCGACATCCAGTGCTGAATCTGAATATAGGGCCATGGCACAAGCAAGCACGGAGATGATGTGGGTTCGAGCTGTACTAGAAGACTTACATATTGATGTACCTCTACCCATGCAGCTACAGTGTGACAATCAAGCTGCTTTGTTCATTGCCAATAATCCAGGGTTTCATGAAAGAACAAAATATATTGAGGTAGACTGCCACTACACTAGAGATATGATCCAGAAGGGCTTGATTTCTACTTCACATGTTAGTTCAGAGGAGCAGACTGCCGACATTTTCACCAAGCCACTGCTCAGAGGACCTTTCCAGAGATGTTCTTCCAAGCTGAGCATGATTGATATCTATGCTCCATCTTGAGGGGGAGTGTAGAGAATATTATGAAGTCGGTGTATCATTTTCTCTATTTTTATTTTTCCGATAACCTCTTATGTAATTTACCCATGGACCCTCTCTATATAAGAGAGCCTAGGGTTCTATGGAGTAAACAGATTGCTCATTTCCACCAACAAAAATACTTGGTTAGGAAGAACTAGTAAATCTGATTCGAATAGGATATTGGAGACAATGAAAACCTACAAGACATCGACTCGTCCACTTTTTTTAACTATAGAAAAAGTAGTCATCGAATCCCCAAAAGACCAACATTCAAATATCCTCTTGAGGAGTGTTGCGTTAGGTAGACGACAACTAGCGTAAAAAATAGTCGAATCCTTCAACATGTATTTAATAAGAATCCATGTAGCCGACCCTACTTAAAGTGAGAGAAGGCTTTGCCATTTTTTAGAAAAATAGTCAGAAAAATCTTGAGCACAAGATGCCGGAACCACCTATTCATCATTTTCATGGTGATATATTGACATCACACAGGGCATGATATTTTCATGTACCCACAATAAGTGTACCTCGATCCATGTTATATTACGATCCATATTATATTACTATGTATTGGGACAGTTTATTCAACAACAACAACACAGCCTTTTCCCACATTAAGTAGGGTCGCAAAAAACTATTTCCAGAATACATGTACACTTATTTTATTAAGAAAAAGTTCCCTTTTTAAAGGATTTTATACCACAAGAATTAGATTAACACGTTTGTAAATTGGGCCATGATTTTGTGTTGCTTTTCTTCCCAAATTCAACTTTTAAGTGCATCCTTGAACATTCTGGCTTTCCGTGAAAGTTCTTGTTCTGCCCATTCATTCTCACACATTATTACATTATATCAAGCAGAATAGGTGATAAGAGTCTTGGGCCTTTTCTGCGATACACGTTCACTGGGAGGTACAAGGAAATACTCAGCAAATCTCATAGCTCCCCTTCAGGCTCCATTCCAAAATTCTTGACACGCCTCTCAAAGGAAGAAACACAGTGTACACGCTTCATCAATTTTTTTATTGTATCATCTCACATTTCTCTGTTGAATGTTCTCGACTGACATTTCAGAACCCTCTCTTTCTCATGAAGTGTTTGAGGCAGGAAGGACGTCAATGGCAGATTTCAAGAAATGGCGTGTGAGCAAGTCGAGGCTTGAGAAGGCACACATTTTAGGAAGGAAGAGGAAGAATAACGTAACGGAGAACCCATCATCACCTTGATCTACTTGTTTAGCTGATATTGGTTAACATGAAAAAACACGTGTCTTCATCGACAATCACATAATAGTATGATGTCACATCAACATGGTGAATTGTGAAGTTACCGGAATAGGTTAGATGTACATGTAGATGTGTGAAACTCTTATAGTATTGTTGATTATTTTCTGATATGCACAGAATGATTTAGGCAAACTTTTGGTTTTGGCTTGTGAAAGAATTGCACAAATATTGATTTCTATTTAACTTTAGTCCATGTCATTGTTTCTCTACTTGCTATACTGAAGCATGAGACCAGCCTCTCCATGCTTACACAAGTTTCATGGTAAGCATGTGTCGGGAACTTCCCAACTCCCATTAGGACACGTGCTTGTGCAAGCCTGAAAATATTTAATGAATGCATTTATTGACATATTAAGTGCTATTAGTACCTCTTTGTGAAACCTCAGAGGAAGATTTTAACAGCAATTGTAATTTCAATATTGACTTTGAGATGCTGCAGAGGAGTTCCAGCTCTTCATAAGAAACATAGCTTCAAGTTTTGGGTAGCATCCGTTTTTTTTGGTTGATGTGGTGTGTGCTTATTTTCTTGTGCATGTGGTGTTTTTTTGATGTGAATAGCTTCAGTGCTACTTTTCATATTTTTCTTGCTGAAGTAGAAGGATAGTTTGATGGGGCCTGTAAAAGTTATTCAGAATTTGTGCTAAGCATGGATTTATTAATTAGCTTAGCCTGCCTCCCTTGGAAAATTTTGCAAATCCAGGATTTCTTATTTTATTTCTCTTAAAATACAGCAGTTATCAGATCAATTATGGCCTATACAAGTTGGGGCTGTAAAATTGACCTTATATCCTTTTCCTATATAATTGGAAAATGTCAATCCCACTTTCATAATCACAAAGTAGTTAACTCTAATTTGTACAGGCCGCTTGCTGATTTCTGCATCTGGAATATTTTTTCTAATACAAAGGGCCGATGGGATTATGATTCTACTGGACAAGGTGAAGTGCCAACTTAGTGGCTGTCACCCATTTGTTATTATTGCACTTGCTGCGGAGAACACAAGGAAAGATAAGTAAAAATTCCTGGAATATTATATATATACACATATACACACATACATATATACAAGTTAAGACAACTTGGGGATCAAGACAAATGATGAAATATCTGGAAAATTTGTTTATTAAAATACAGTAATATACATGATGAAAGAGCAATATAAAACATACATACCAAGCTTTCTGGGACTGTATACATGGATTCTAGCCTCAAATAAACCAGTCTAAGATGTAAGAAAAGGTCACACATTGCTTTTTTTGAACATTATATTGGCCTCACCAGGTCCTTCCTTTTAGACCGATGACCTAAGATTTCAGACCATTCAAATATTTTTTCTAATATAAAAGGCAGATGGTTGGTGTCCAAAATCTTCTGGTTGTACCCAACATAACTGGGCAATATCAGAAAGACAAATTTGAAAACATGCAGGTGCTGGAATATGGAGTAAAATGAAAATAAACCTGGCAATCAAAGCATCTTGGGAGTGGAAATTTAAGCATAGGGCAACTTTAGTGGAGAGAATCCATAACACAGAGAAGGAAGTGGAATTGGAGACAGACCATGTAGGGAAGGGAGTAGGCAAATGTATATTCGAATGTCTTCATTCATATCATACGAAAACCAAAATTCTAGACATCTAAATTAATTTCTAGTATATATATCTCTCTGGCCTAAGTGAAGGATGACAATCATGATTTGTCAGCTAAGAAAGATTAATTTTAGACCAATACTCTTGTGTAAAATGTTCACGATTTTGGGCATCAAGGTACAAGGAGACCATCTTCTTCATTTGTGTGGACCGAGATGTTGCAAGGAGTGATTTCGACCACATCCTATACCCTGAGTAAAAATATGCTCAACTCTGGGTCACTGCTGCCTCTGCGCCCTCCAGGGTTCATCATGTAAAATGCCTCAGAGTTTTTACCCGCCACTCTCTCGAACTTCGCTCTCATAAACATCACGTCTACTGCACAATCATCGTTGCCATCTTCACCACCATATACAATTTTAGCCACCTCCGGGTCAGCACCACTTGACAGCAATGAGCTTGCTGGCAACACTCCGGCACCGGCCGAGACTGCTCCGAGGGTGCTGAAAATATGGCGGTCCTCATCAGTATATGGCCTGGAAACTGCAAAACCGCACTGGCGACCATTACTGTACATGGCCCAAACTGGCTCATCCCAGAGTCCCACCATCTTTGCTGTGCCCTTGCTGCCAATATGCACCTTCTCACATTCAAGAAGAATTCTCACTACACCGGCAGCCATCTCGTCCACAAGAAAACATGTCGGGAGTGCGAGCTCGAGTAGTAAGCCTGGTTCCTCCCCTTCTCCAACTTGCACGGCAAAGGTGACCCGTCCCTTCCTTAGACCGAAAAGAGTTCCGGTCACGTGTCGACGTTTGTGGCCTTTAAAGAGGAGTGGGGGACGGGGGAACGCCGGAGTCTTGCAAGTGGGGACAATGGAGTGTAGTAGAACAGAGCTGAGGGAGGTGGAATTACCATTTGGAGATCCACGATAAGGAGACCACTTTTGCCAGAGTGTGGGGGGAAGCTGGCTTGGGGACCTATCGATGAGTGGGCTGAGGCTCTGGGCTAGCTCATCCGGGTTGGAGAGCGGAGGAGTGCCTTCACCTTCTGCTGACATGACCATTCTGCTCTTGTGCTTCTTTTTGTTCCACGGGAGGTTTGTGACTTGGGGAGATGATGCCATTTTCTGGTTGTATATGAGAGAAATGGAGATCGTGTGATGGGGGCAGAGAGGGGTTTTATGGTGAGGGGACTCGAGGCTTTGTTTGCTTATTAGTTTTATATTGTTGTTTGGGAGGTTGATTCTATGACAGCTTGTGGTATAATCAGGAAATTTGAGTATAATATTATGATGCGTCATTGTTTGTAGTGGTTTGTTTCCTGAAGGTGACTCAAGTAGATTAGTTTAATCAATAATTCAGTGTTGTTTTTGGATGTGGAAATAGATTACTATCAGCAGCATACTCGTGCATCTGGCTAAAGAAAAATGTCAGTACAGATAATATCTGAGGGGAGGTAAGGAAGTGTTAGGGGAGATTGATTGGGAATGTTATGGTATAGGTAGGCAACTACGAGGATGACCGTTTAATCATGTTTGTTATGGAATATAAGGATGCAACTGTAGGTTTGTGAATGTTAATTTCGTGCCTTTTTTCAGGTCAGCAATGAAAGTTTTAATGTGTCAAAGGTCAGATATCCGAATCGATATAAGGAATGTGGTTTTAATTGTTGGGACCGAGATATTTGCAAGTCAGAATCCCATACTTTTTTAGCAATGACAGGTAGCTTTTTGACTACTAATCGAATTGTCTAATCTTGAAAGTGTCCACAGCTAATCTTCGCTGGAATCATGAATTGCTAGGCCTCTATTTAGATATACATGCGTATTCTACTTTCTCTTTGTGAATGTACATACAACTAGGGCTCATGAGATGTTGACCGGAAAGTTGTCATGATGGAAGACATGTCCTTGTGATCTAATCCTTGTTTACTTTAATGCATATTCCTAATGACAATTTTTTTACATAAATCCTCCCTTAATTATAAAACATTTCTCAAGACCCTCACATTCTACATGTTTATATACATGCTCCTGTAAGAACTGATCTGTTCACATATTTTGATTTAATTCCTTTGTACTGTGCATAAGTTAAAATCTTAAAATCATGTCATTATTCTACATTCTGTAGCTCAGAGTCAAACCTGAATCATCAGTTGATCTTTGACCAGCAGAGGCAAAAATGAAGTCCTTGTTCTTATATGTAGGAAGGAATATAATTTCAGAAATGTGCAGGCATGTGTGGAGAATACTGTAATGGTCTAAAGGCAGTTTTGGAAGGTCAGCTACCAGTACCAACTACCAACCATGCAAACCAGAATGATGTGTAGATGGAGGAACAGAAAGCAAGGTTGCATCATGAACACAAAAGTGGGAGCCCACATCAAATGCATGAGGCCGCTGTGATGCTGAACTGACTGTTTAGTTTATTGGGAAATCGCATTCATGCTTAATGGTGCTTACCTAACGCTCAACAGCTGAGCATTATCTCTCAAGTTTTGAATGGGTCTTCCTGTTAAGACTTTAAATCTCGGCCCAGTTCGATTCACGCCACAGAAGATCGGACAGAGTCAGTGTGGTCATGGGGTTTCAGTTACTGTGGGGTTAAGGAGTTGTTCTAGGCCGCGGTTTTTCTTGAATCGTGAGTCGTCAATGTCAGTCTGGTATTTGTTTTAGGAAGCTGTTTTGGGAATTCACCTCGCAAAGGCTTTGTCGCACTTTGTCTTTGTAAATACAGAATATCATTTTTTTATATGATATATCACTAGGTACTCCTAAACCCTTTTTAGGCCAAATTTGGATGAGGGATAAGGAGTCCTTGTCTTGGAATAAGGGAGTTTTAGCCCTGAATAGGCAAGAATCTCAACCATTGGATTGGTTGATTTTTCTAGTAAATGTCTTGACGTATTTTAGAATAGCACCCCCTGCCTAGTTGTGATGTAATTGAGATAATTTCATATTTTATAAATATTCTTTTTTTAAGAGTAGAATTTAGAATATATACTCACCCTTTGCCGCCCCCGTGCCTCCACCTGCCCCCGCCTCCTCCTACACCGTCGGACCTCCCCGACTCCATGCACTGCCCCGATCATCCCTTCCGCAGCATCCCTGGCGCCGTATGCCCCTTCTGCCTCCACAACAAGCTCCACAACCTCCTCCTCTCCCCCGCCGCCTCTCCCCTCCCGCTCCCCCTCCCTTCCCCCAACAGCAGCACCCACATGCACCCCCCGCAAACTTCCCCTCCCTCCAGTCCAACCTCTCCCTTCCCCCCTCCCGCCTCTGCAGATGACGCTTTGACCCCGATGGTAAAGGAGAAGAATGTCATGATCGACGTCGCGGGCGACCTCCCTGACTCCATGCACTGCCCTGATCTCTCCTTCTGCAGCAACCCCAGCGCTGTCTGCCCCTTCTGCCTCCAAGGCAAGCTCCACAACCTCCTCTCCTCCCCGTCGCCTCTCCCCTCCCGCTCCCCCTCCCCTCCCCACCCTCCTCCTCCTCCCCCTCCATCTGCTGCCTCTCCTCCCCTTCCTCCACCGTCGCAGGAAGTACCAAACCTCCAAGCCCCCTCCACCAACCACCGGATTCGCAGGGGGAGGGGTTCGACCTCCCAATCGACCCCCATGCCACCGTAGGAAGCACCAGACCTCCAAGCCCCCTCCCGCTTCCCTTTTCGTCCCCACCCTCCCCCTGTGCGCTGCTCGGAGAAGATGCGGTTGCCTGATCTCCATCCCCATGCCGATGCTATTGTAACATCCGGATCCACACAAACATGAAACTGATCCAATTTGGTTCTGATTAACCCAATAAAGTTGTTGGTCAGTACCAAACAACTTAAATCGATCAATAGATCATGAATTAGAAGTCGTTCGGGAAAAATCGATCAAAAATCAATCGCATCGTAATGCGTGTCTGAAAAAGCTGCAACATAAATTCGGAAATCACGAAACGAACCGAGACCGTCATTAAATTCGATTCGATAAAATAAGACCAACGGAATTGATCGTTCGCCAAATGGAGATCGTTTGATATTTTTAAATCGTAAAATTTAACCCCCAAATCGAAATCGTATCTCGAAAAATTCGGATGTTCAAATCCGATCATATATAAATATTATACTCATATTGATCGCCGTTTAGATACGATCGAATAGAGATATTACACGTCGAAATCCGACACTCGTGGTGTGAATTCGGTCAATTTTTGTATGTCAAATAAAAGAAGAGAAAATGAAAATAAAAAAAAATTATTTATTTTTATAAATGCTTTCCAGAACAACCACATGACTATTCCTTTTCATCCTCCACTTGTCAAATAACAAAGAGATATCTCTTGGTTATAGGGCTGGCTAACGAGCCGAGCCAGGACTGGGCTCGGGCTCGATAAGCCCAACTGGGCTCGGGCTCGATCGAGCCCAACCGAGCTGGCTCGAGCTCGAGCCCTTATCGAGCAAGATTGGGCTTGATAAGTCTTGAGCCGAGCCCTTTATCGAGCCCGAGCCTCTTATCGAGCCTGGTCTGGGCTCGAGCCTATTCAGGCTCGTTAAGGAAATAGGTGTTTCTTTGGTGAAAAAGTGTTTTGCACGAGCTTGAACCCGAGACCTCCTTTTTAAAGATCATCCACCTTAACAGTAGGCCACCATCCGAGTTGTATATAAAAGTTAAATTATAATATATATTGTAACATTCTGCTTGTTAAGAAAAAAGAAAAAAAATACTAAATATCTAACTACAACCTAGATTAACACAGATAAAAGGTAGAAAATCCAAGTTTACAACATAGTCCACCCAACATTGTTGTTACATAAACAATACAAACACATAATCCACCATTAACAATGTTGTAAAACTAATACAAATAAAAACAAAAATCATTGTAGTTTCACAAATAGAATATATATACATATTCCTTATCGAGCCCGTTATTGAGTTATCGAGCTGAGCAGGGCTCGGCTCAGGCTCGGCTCGATAAGCTATCGAGCTCAAAAATCTAGCTCGGGCTCAGTTCAATAGCTTAATGAGCCAAGCTCACGAGTCCTTATCGAGCCGAGCCCGAGCCTGGCTCGTCGAGCCGTGACTCAAAAGCCCAGCCCTACTTGGTTATATAAACATTGTCTTCCTTTCTAATATTTCTCCCAAACCTCCACCGAGAAGGCCCCAACCCCTTCTCTCCAAAGCTCTCCCAAAATTTTGGAGCTCTGCTACAGTCTGGAATTCTGATTTCAGCCCTCCTCCAAAATTGGATCTAATTTGGTATACACCTATCCCATTTCCTCATCCTTCTTGCTGAACAGTGATTGGAGACACATTTGCTGCTACATCCATCCTTGTCGCTCCTTGTTTTTGGTAATGTGTTGCAGGTTTTTGGATCCTTTGGAGCCAAGTTCTGAGCAACAAAAAGCTGCTCCATTTCACATAGAAATTTCTGCAACTGCAGTCCCTTGATTCATCCTAGTTGATCTCAAATTTTTAGAAATTTTGAGGTACAATCCTAGCCCTTTTCTCTTGCTGCCATCCATGTTTTTGCACAAGTCAAAATCATCTTTGCTGTTATCTATATCATACAAATCTAAATTCTATTTCAAACAGTGAGCTTAGGATTTTTTTTAAGAATAAATCACCTGGATCTTGAAAAAAGAACATTTATAGGATCCTAGATCTCCTGTACTGGATCTGCATGTTATATGAGAGAAAAATTTTAGATAAAGCTCTTGCTCTGAAATTTTATATATATATATATATATATATATTCAAAAGTAATGAATTATATTACAAACTGCTGACAGTTTGTTTCCTATTCTTACAAAAAAATATCATTTTTTTAATTTGAAAAGCTAATAAGTTTTATAGACGGCTGACAGGTTGCTTTCCTGTAAAATTTAATAATAAAATTTTTATTTGAGAGCTAAATTGTTAACTCTTCTGTTCAATAAAATTGAAGGATTTGAAATTTTTTTATTGAATTATAATTTAATAGATATGAAATTACATTGATGTCTTCTTCATGTATTCTAAAAGTACTAAATATGTATTAAGATTGTTAATAGTTTTAGTGCCACTGGAAATTTCCTAATTTATTTCATAGGAAATGGGTATACATTTTTTTAGTTGGCTTTTGAGTTAATTCCGGTATAAGTATTGTGTACAGATTTTCTTAGGTTGGTATAAATTATTATTATTAATAATAATTATATTTAACAATAGATGCATTTCGGAAATTACATCCAAAACCAACCCTCTAGAACTCTCGTCGATATCATATTAGATTATGTACATACTTCTTGTTGAGCATGAACAATTCCTTGAATAGATAAAGCTCATTGCTCAGCTTATTGAAGCCTAATCCGTATCTATCCAAATATAATGACACGAAAGCTTACATTGTAAGTTCGTAAACCACGAAAGAAGCTATGTGATTGCTGGCGAGAAACTGGAGTTTCTCGTGTAAGGGTTTTGAATCATGTGGATACCTGGTCTAGCTTTCCACCAAGCAACATGTCTCCTAACATCACAAAAGGTTGGGTTCCTTGATTACACATTTGAATCAAATCTCGGATCCGCTCAATATCTTAAAAAAATCCATGAATTTTGAATATAATCGCATCAAAATTTTAATATGATCATTTTACTTTAGGATCATCTTTCTAAATGATGAAAACTGTTAGTAGGGACCACGCACTGAAATATGTGAAGTTAATCAAATAAGTTATGGAAAGATGATCATAAAATCAATAAACTTAGGTAGCTAAAGAGAACCAGTGACCATTGATATTATGTTGATCATGGTGACTTTTACACTTGATCGTGCGAGGGCGCGGTGACTCTCAACTGGGCGGGAGATAGGAAGCCCAGTTCGGGCAGCGTCGCTAAGTGCGCGGGTCTAGGATTCCATTCCTTTTCTAGAGTGACTTTTCCGAAGAGTCTCTCTCACCCGTCTCCGGGGTGTAGTTTTGGAGTAGATGTTTCCCTCTATTGGACCGCACTTCCAATTAGAGGGCGAGACGGAAGAGCCTCTTAGGAGGCTACCTCACCGCTTGAGGTTTAATTACTTTTCACCAATAGGTTTGGCAATGTTACATCTGAAATCATCTGGGATTACATTTGGGGGTGTTTCAGTTGAATTCAGAAAGAAGTATTGTAGATCTTGTATAAGAAAGGAAGTTAAGTGTAAGTTGTTTAGTTTAGAGTTGACGAAATTAAGTTAAGTGGACGTGTTGAGAACTTAGTTAGGATGCATTATATAACACCGCATGCCTGCAGAGGCACCCCAACTTTAAGGCACTTTTTCATGCCTTAGAGTCATAGTGTGAGGTCACACACCGACCAAGATCACAGACTATCTACTTAACTTAAGAATTTAAATGAAATCAAGAGTCGTTAAAAACCTAAGTCTTTCTTATTATAAAATCTATATTAAAGAATTTTAAATAATAAGACATTAATAGTTATATGTATAAATATACATATGAGTCATTAACTATTACATGAATATATATAATGTTATAAGGCAATTGGGAAAATTATTGCATATGTCATTAACTACTATATAATATGGTGACATATGGGAGACAATGGGAAAAACTTGAAGCATACATCACTGTAGCATGAAACTTCTTTTTCAAGACAAGTAGTTGTAACTTTTGGTTATATGCATTTCTACTTGTTTCTTCTGTATCCATATTAAATGCCTGCTTGATTTATAATATGAAATATGGGTGTACCAGCGCTCGCTGACGCCCCTTCTTCCCTACATGTTTTGACAGGCAAGGAGCCTGCAACACTGTAGTAGCCATTGATGACTTCTGGTGATCATGTTTATACTAGACGATACATTTCTTTTGTTTCAGTTTTTGGTTCAGTTTATGATGTTCTTTTCTCTTCAATCATGTGTTTTGGGATCTACATGTATATTGTAATACATTCTTTTGTTATATGTAATGTTATATGAAAATGAATGAAATATTGGTGGCACTTCTTCTTGTCTATGTGGTTTATGCATTAAATGTGAATGTCATATCAAAAATTTTTTCCTGAATTTTCAATACTTTCTGCGATGACATGTGAATGCATTGGTGCAAATGCGTCATAAACGGGTACCCAGATCCGAGGGAGTTCACAGTTTGGTATCAGAGCCGTGTTACCCCGATACACACATTTGCAGTATTATAATTCTGATCGCATTAAGTTCCCGAGTAGCTACAGTCTTCTGACTTGTCGTGAGTCCGAGAAGGGGAAATATGACATTCGAATTCAATCACCACATATGTCACTAATTTCATTAATTTTCATATTATATCCTAAGAAGAGAAAAAACGTATGTGATAAGTATCTGCGGATGATATTTTTATGACTAAAAATGATTCTCATGCAGAGCCATGGCATCCCAACCAGGACATGAGATGACTGATCAGCTGGCACGCATACTAACTGCTCTCACTGACCTTCAGCAGCAGCAAGCTGCTATGAGAGGCTAGCATGACCAGATTCTGGAACAGCAGACTGAGATTGCAGACTGACAAACTGATATAGAGATGAGATTTGGGGAGTTGTCAGATTCCACCTACCGTCCATCTCACTACGGTACATGACAAGACCATCGACAATCAGTAGGGGTACAACAACCTCATTTTGATGATCCACTTGATGAGATACTAGAGCATGGAGCTGAGGAGGATGGAGACTTTGACAGGGAGCAGGACCCTGTTGACTTTACAGATGAGGGTGCACACGAGTACTCTGCCATTCACAAGCACCAGTCGGTCTTCACTTCCTACCAGTGGGCCAATGTACCCATGTTTGAGGGCACCGGTACGTCAGATGTTGCTGAGCAATGGCTGAAGATGGTGATGAAGGTGCTGAGGATGATTCACGTGCCACGAGACACATGGCTATCTTTCATGGAGTACTCACTGACAGATTTCGCTGATAGGTGGAGGGATGCGGTAGTATCTGAGTTGGGCCGTGAGCCGACATGGGATGATTTTGAGACGAGGTTCAGATCCCACTTCTTTTCTGTGAAGTGGAAGGAGTCCCAACGCTGACTTTTTGCAGAGCTTCGTCAGGGACGGATGACAGCTAGAGACTACTTCGTTAGATACACTGAGCTGTTGTGACATACGCCAACAACTGCTGCATTTCCAGAGGAGAATATGGAAAAGTTCATTAGAGGCATGCAAGAGGAGGTACATGAGAAGTTGGCCGGATTGCACATCACTTCCATCTCCGAGGCTACTGATGCAGTGGAGAATTCCAAGGACATTAGTGAGATATATTTCAGGAGCTTGTCTAGAGAAGCCTAGACCGCAGCGATCTTTTGGGCCGACTCGTCAACTATTTTAGCAGCTGAGGTTAGCTAGGCATTTCTGACCTACATGTTTGACATTCTTAGGCAGTCCTCGCTCATCTCCATCGACTACTCTAGGAGGAGCACTTGTAGGACGCGGCACAGATTCCGCTCGATCATCTGGGTCGCAGCGAGCAGACACACCCCCAGCAGGATTGGCTCGGAGCACAGACACGACCACTCCTTCTACCCTACCAGTCCGATGTTACTTATGCCATGACTGGGGACATTACCGACATCAGTGTCCCCAGAGATCTGGTGAGCATCAACCACAACCTTCACAGTCGCAGCCTCAAGCACAATGTTCATGTAGTTTCTGTGGTAGGAACTCCAACTTCAGGAGGCAGCAACAGAGACAAACGCAGAGTATGGCAGGTTCTAATACTGCACCAGCCAGACGGGGTCAGTTAACACAGTGACTGAGGAGCAAGCTCGTTCAATAGCTACTGTAGTGAAAGGTATGGTCTCAGTTTTGAGCCGACCTTTCCATATTTTATTTGATTCTGGAGCGATACATTCTTTCCTTACTTCGAGATTGTTAGCTTCATTAGGAAGAGTCGCAGAGACTCTATCTTCCCCATATCACATCCGAGGGCCAGGTGGCCAGTTGTTTATCATTTCCCTGATAGTCAGGCACTTGCCAATACTTATTGACGGTCATGAGATGATCACAGATTGTCTACTGCTACAGCTTGATGAGTTTGATTTGATTCTAGGCATGGATTGGTTGTAGCTCATCATGCTCTTGTTGATTGCTTTAGGAAGACAGTTGTCTTCAAGATTCCGGATTTACACTAGTTCACTTTTGAGGGTACTTTACATGACTCCAAAATGGAGTACATTTCTGTGTTACGAGATCAGCGACTTGTTGATTAGGGTTGCGATTCCTATCTAGCATTTGTTCGAGAGGTATCTGATCATGAGCCAGTGATACATGACATCAGAGTAGTATCAGATTACCCAGATGTGTTTTCTAATGAGCTACTAGGATTACCTCCTGAGAGAGAGATCGAGTTTGAGATAACATTACTGCCAGATACACAACCGATCTCGATGGCTCCTTACCGCATGGCACCAGCCGAGTTGAGAGAGTTGAAGGTGCACTTGCAGGAGTTACTTGACTTGGGATTCGTGAGGGCAAGAACTTCACCTTGGGGTGCTCCGGTTCTATTTGTTAGGAAGAAGGATGGATCCATGAGATTATGCATTGATTACCGGCAGTTGAACAAGAGAACGGTGAAGTACCATTATCCATTGCCGCACATCGATGATTTATTTGACCAACTCCATGGATTTTCGGTGTTCTCGAAGATCAACCTTCGATCGGGCTATCATCATCTGAGGATTCGAGAGTCCGATATTTCTAAGACAACCTTCAGGACTCGCTATAGACACTACGAGTTTGTGGTGATGCCATTTGGGCTCACCAATGCACCTGCATCATTCATGGATACGATGAACCGGATCTTCTGTCCATATTTGGACAAATTTGTGGTGGTGTTCATTGATGATGTGCTCATATACTCACAGAATGAATGGGATCATGCGAATGATCTACGGATTGTCTTGGATACATTACAGGAGCACAAGCTATATGCCAAGTTGAGCAAGTGTGAGTTCTGGTTATCCCAGGTCTCATTTCTAGGGCATGTCATTTCTGGAGCAGGCACCGCAGTTGATCCTGCAAAGATTGAGGCAGTTATGTCTTGAGAGCAACCCAAGACTGTCACGCAGATTTGAAGCTTTCTCAGGCTAGCAGGTTATTACAGATGCTTTGTCAGCGGATTTTCACGCATTGTTCGTCCTTTGACACGATTGACGCAGAAGGGAGTTCCATTCATTTGGGATGATTCATGCGAGTAGGCCTTTATGACACTGAAGGAGAGATTGACTACAACGTCCATTCTTGCTCTTCCTTCAGGCACTCAGGATTATGCAGTCTATACAGATGCATATGGAGAAGATCTAGGAGCAGTACCAATGCAGCGAGGCCACGTGATTGCTTACGCATCACGACAGTTGAGTGAAACTACCCCACACATGACTTGGAGTTAGCGACAGTTTTCTTTACCCTAAAGATCCCTAAAGATCTGACATCACTATTTATATGGAGTGAATTTCGAGATCTTTACAGATCACAAGAGCCTAAAGTATATCTTTGATCAGAAGGAGCTGAATATGAGGCAACACAGGTGACTCGAGCTACTGAAGGATTATGATTGCACGATCTCTTACCATCCAGGTAAGGGAAATATGGTGGCTGACGCACTTAGAAGGAGAGCTCATACAGATGGTATGACAAACTGGCTATACACGTGGGGCATTATCTTTGACTGATTAACATTATCAGGAGAGCACATCTATTTCTACCATCGTGCCTCCACGATTCAGCAGTTTGTAGGATCACATCGTCGAGAGCCAGAAGACAGATCCATGGATTCGAGATAGATACATGCGCGTCGTCAAGGATGAGGTTGATGATTTTGTTGTGACGGAGTCTATTTTATGGAAGACAAGATGGGTTGTGGTGCCCAACGATGAGCAGTTACGCAGCGATATTCTTGACGAGGCACATAGTTCATGATTATCTATTCATCCGGGTAGCACCAAGATGTATCATGATCTGCATCGGTATTTCTGGTGGGATGGAATGAAGCGCGATGTGGCGCAACATGTTAGAAGATGTATGACCTGTCAGATGGTCAAGGCTAAGCACAGAAAACCACCAGGATTACTGTAGTCTCTCTCCATACCCGAGTGGAAGTGGGAGTGTATTTCTATGGATTTCGTCACGGGATTGCCGAAGACACCAGGTGGCCATGATTCCATTTGGGTCATTGTTGATAGGTTGACCAAGTCATCCCATTTCATACTTGTCAACACGACTTACACTCCATCCAGATTGGCCAAGCTATATGTGCAGAACGTCGTCAGGCTACATGATATACCACGAGAGGTGGTGTCTGACAGAGACTCGAGGTTTACATCGCATTATTGGCACCAGTTCATGTCAGCACTACAGACAGAGCTGAAGATGAGTTCTGCATATCATCCACAGACCGACGGGTAGAGTGAACGCACTATTCAGATGCTTGAAGATTTGCTTCGCGCATGCACTTTGGAGTGGAAAGGGTCCTGGAAGGACCATTTTCCTTTGGTAAAATTCACGTACAACAACAGCTATCATTCTAGTATAGGCATGGCACCATTCGAAGCCCTATACGGGTGGAGATGCCTCACACCTCTCAGTTGGCATGAGGTAGATGATCATGCTCTCTACTCCGTAGATCTCTTAGAGGAGACTACGAGAGCTGTTGATCTTGTGAGGTGGAGGCTTCTGACGATGCAGAGCCGTCAGAAGAGCTATGCAAATCATCGGAGGAGAGATTTGTAGTTTCAGGTATCCAATCCTCTTCTCTTGTTCTTTTGCAAAATTAACTAAATCTCATACAAATGACATTCCTATAAATTACAGGTTGGAGATTGGGTATTTCTCCGAGTATCTCCCATGAGGGAATACAGAGATTTGACGTTCGTGGCAAGCTGACACCACGATATGTTGGCTCATTCGAGATTCTAGCTAAAGTGGGGAAGGTGACCTATCGGGTTGCCCTTCCTCCACATCTTTCTGCTATTCACGACTTATTTCATGTATCCAACTTGAGGAAATATGTGCATGACCCTCGACATGTCATCAGCTACGAGAGATTGGACGTGGAGCCTGATTTGACATATGAGGAGAGGCTAGTGCATATCCTAGATATGGTTGTGAAGAAGCTTCGCAGCAAAGAGATTCCATTGATCAAGGTATTGTGGCACCGGCACGGCGTTGAAGAGGTGATGTGGGAGACCGAAGCCGACATGCGGGCACAATACCCGCAACTTTTTTCAGGTAATCATTAAAGCAAGCCTTATAATAATTTTCATATTAAAAGAATGTGGCCTGTTTTCCCTTTGAGGTTTTTATGGATAGTGGAAATCCAAACAAGACACAAAGTAACCTTGACTCGAGTCTCGAGGACGAGACTCCCTTTGAGGTTTTTATAGCTGTCTACCTATTTGGCGTCACCCCTCCCCCGCACGTCGGCCCAGAGGCCCCCCTTGTCCTACGAGAAGAGGCCAATGAAGATGAAAAATGGGATAGAAGAAGGAATGATGGAGTGGGCAAGAAATCCAACCGTTGGATTTCATGTGGTTTGATCAATTCATTATTAACCCAATCAAGTTAACTTAAGATGTGTCAATTTAACGGCAAAGTTCGTGGGGTAAGACGGAGCAAGTTTATGTGGTCGAGGAGGAAATTAGGTTGTTTCAATGGTTGTAAAGGTAATTAGCAAAGTTTATAGGGTCTGTTGGATAAAAATCCCTATACAATATAAACATATTCAACCATATATTGCATATATAATTCAAATTTGATTAATACAACATATATATCGATTAATTATAATGTTGCATTAATGTAGTTGGATTAATTGATTTTTTATTCTAAATTACACGATAATAAGAAGCAATGTGTATAAGTGAATTATATAAGATCCATATCCACAGGGACGAAGCCATGAATTTTTACTTGGGGAGGGGGGCCAAATTATTGAGACTACACACATACATACACATACATATATATGTAGATACATCATATATATAGTTTATCTATGTTATTATTTATTCTTTTAACTATTAATATTTATTTACAAGGAATTTTTAAAAAGATACCCCTATAAACTTACGATTTCCCATAAATATCCAAACAAACATTATATGGACAAAAAGGTCCTTATAAAGTTCTTCAAATCACAAAATCTTTTATTAATACGATGTTAAGTAGTACCACTAAATCTAATATTTTTAAAAAGTAAAATTATATCACACTTAATGTAGGGATGCAGAGGGATATAAATATATGTATATGTACATATTCCTTATAATATATTTTGACAGTTGTATTTGTATCTGTATTAAAATGAATACATATATAAATATCACTTTGGTATCTGCATACATTTTTGTCTATATTTTTATAATTATTTTTAATTACATATAATATTTTTTAAACTTTTCTGTATATTTGATATAATTTTTATGAGATATATATACATTGTATCATAATAAGCCATTCAATTCATATATATAAGCTAATTTATAAAGTATTTGTGATTGTGTTCATATTCAATCCATATTCATTTTATATCTATATCCAATTTTCAAGATACGATAACACATTATTCATATTCGTTGATATCTATTTTGGCATCCGTATTCATATATTAAAATAAATTTGGATATGATAACACCTGTATGCTTCTCCGTACTTAATAATTATATTCTTATTTTAGTATCTTTTGCATAGTGTAATTACCCTTTACATTCTAGATTTGATGATTATTTTAATAATCCAGTATTTTTAATGGATTTATTTATGTTCAAAATGAAAGTTCACAGGTATAAAGGTCGGCATGCGTACAATATGTAAATGTTAATAGTTAATTATACATCTTTAATAAAAGAAAAGATTCACTACAATGAAATGTGTGTATATGTATGTTTTTTAATCTATTAATATTTCATCTGTTGCTAAATATATAATTGCAGATATTATTTGTTAGAAAATAATTTTTATGTAAAAATTAGAGATGAATGTCATATATTACTGTATCATTAACGAAGGTCAATATAGCAATGCTTATTCGTCATATTTTTCAAAATCTTAACTAATCGTCGATATTAAAATTGTGACGGTTAAACATCGCTATATGGACCAACTGTATTGATATAACAACGGATATTACATTCTTTCCTAATTTCAAATATTAAAAATCTCATTAAATATTATTCTTCATTATATATTAAACAACATACGATATAATGATGAATTAAAAATTCTCTACATACTTCTTTTGTTCGTGTAGTTATGTATAGAGGGATGCAAATGGATGGAAACATATACAGATATAGGTATTACCGAATCGTTATCCATTTTTTGAATACGAACGCGGATACGGATATTAGCGGATATTAAAATTATCTTACCATATACTTAAAAAACAGATATGAATGTAAAATAGATATAATCGCATACGAGTAATGTTAGAAATACTCTATAGAATTGACTTAAATATATACTGGGTGGAAAATACATGATATGAATTTACTAAATGTGTTTGTATCATAAAATTTATACAAATATGGCAAAAGAAGGTAAAGAATTATATTATATATGGTTTAAAATAAATCTATGGCTATATTTATATACGAAAATGGATATATGGATATAGTTACAGATGTTTGCGGATATCAAAACAATATCAATATCTGTATCCATTTTAAAATGGATAGGGATACATATGTGAAAAATTCTGTATAAAATGGTTACGGTGGCAAATCAGATACGGATATATCCGTAACAGTTTGCATCCCTATATGTATACCATGTAGTTCCTGTATAAATTATCGTATTCAGATCATATTATTGATTTTTTTATTGAGAAATGAGCGTGGAAGAATTATATACAACTTATAAATAGGAGATTGGGGGAGGGGGGGAAGGGAGGCTAAATTATACAACTTATTAACATTTATATTTAACTAGTGTATTTAAATCATATAATATTACTATTATATAATATATAATAAGTAGTTTTTGGGAGATACCGTCCCCTTGTCTCCGTCACTGCATATCCATTGATAACACAATAAAGCGTATAAATTTACAAAAAATGACAAATCTTACATTATATTTTTTATGATGTATTTATAATAAAAATTTATATATCCATTAATAAATTCATATTTTTTGACGAATGCAATCCTTAGCCGAAATTGCATAATAACATGAAAAAATGATATACATCTCAGTAATCACATAAGTTTCTCAAACATACGACACAAAGGAAAGTATAATACCTGCAAAAAATTTCAAGTATTAAATACATATTTAGAAGTAGATTAAAATGGAATTATACAGCTTGGGTTGCTAAATATAAAAAACACCTTACTTAGTAATCACAAAATCATAAAGCTTTTAATGAAAATTTTAATCTTGATCGGGGCAGCCAATCATGTACTCGTGGTTTTAAAGAAAGGCTCGTTGATTGTAGATGTGCACCTATAGAATCTTTTACTTGAAACCCAACTTGGGAGATCCTTCTCCCGAAAAGTCAAAAGGTGAAGCTTTGGCTCTCCAATTATTTAAGGAGGGCTACCTGAGCACATATGTTAATAAGCGAGAGGATTGGTACGGTCTCCTGTAATACAACACCTGCTGTATTACAGCATACAATCAGCTCCCTCTTAAGAACTCTTGCTGACGGTAGCATTTCTATTAAAGTCACATTTTCCCTTTTTATTATCAGTATCTGCACATTTGCTGCTGTTCAATGCTTGCAATTCTTCTGTTGACCAGATTTGATATCTTATCTGCTCATCAGGCTGCATTTTGTTATGGAAACACACAAATTTTTGACTAGATAGGTTGAAATGAATCCTCGTAGAGATTAAATATCTAATTTCTCGAATCTATTTTTTCTTCGTATTTAGAAGGAATTTTGTTACTTTGGATGTGTGAACTGTGAAGGTATGGTGTGGAGAGTGGGTGACGATGATTTTGGGCTAGCTTAGGATACCCATAGTTGCACCATTTAATGGAAACGACGATCACTCTATCAGTAAACGTAATCAGTAACTAAATCTAATATTTGTTCCTCTCTCCTCTGGACCGTGATGCACGTAGACGAAGTAGGAAGAACAAACAAGCAAGCAAAAACTACAATGCATAGACGTACGAGATTCACTTTTAATTGAGATGCTCATTGGCGACGACGGATCTCTGTTGTATGGTGGGATAGAGGATGCAAAAAGAAGCTACAATCCTAAAAATCTACGTAGCACCGTAAATTTTGAATGGACTCGTTTTGCGATGACGACCTTCCCCTAAAGACAGCGCCATGAGGGTTACAAACTTGAGAACTACAATGCATCGATTTGAATTCAAGACATATCAACAGTTTACCTCTTATCATAATAGGAAGGGAGAAGGGAGCTTACATTCTTTCCCATGCAAAAATTTGCACTCTAGAGCTTTACTTTGGGATTGCAAGATTGTAACTAGTTTCTCATACTATATTCCAAGGCATTTATCGTAAATATACATCCTTTGAAGATGTGGATGGGCAAGCTCTGTTGAAAATAGGGAATGCCATCCTCCAATACCATGTCGTAAGGATTGATGGATATCCTTTCGCATCATTTTTTTTCCGCTAAATACACTCAAGTTATTAGTCTTTGGAATTTACTTACGCAGCCTAACTTTGAGCAATATGCGTGTATATTCTCTCCGAGAAAAGAGAGAAAATAATGTTGCTCAATCTCGGGATTTTGATGGATGGTTGAGATCAGAAACAAAGCCAGGAATGTTGGCTTGGGAGGGGGGGGGGGGGGGGGGGGGACAAGTAGAATAGAAAGATTTTTTCAGAAAATATACATAGAGAGATATTGTTTACTTAAGTTGCAAAATTTATTTTGACTTTATCTCATACAATCTTTAAAGATATTAAATAATTTTTTGAACATATCACAATATTTTAAAAAATTGAAAAGAAAACTCGAGTAAATAAAATTATTCATAACTTACCACGTCGAAAGTAAGACTCAGATACAAAATTTTTTCATATAAAATTATAAATGTAAGTAACCGGTCCTCTTCTTTGTAATTTAGAATCGTTCTTTATAATTTAGAATTGTTCCTTAAAGTCCTTTTAAAAGCATTTTATGAGTATTGTGGTTACTAACTTGATGGAGATTACGAACTTCTTTATATTTTTCACTAATTCAGTGTATCTAATCAAGTTTTATTATTCTCTTTTTCCTTTGACGTGTATTGTTTGGCAAAAATGCAAATGAACGGATACAGATATAGGTGTTACTATGTTATTATCCATTTTTAAATACGAATATAGATGCGGATATAGATATTGACGAATATAAAAACTATGTTATCTTTTCCCTAAAGACGGATAGAGATGTATAAAGAGTACCAATAACATACAAATATTCCACATATTAACTTAAATATACATGCATTAGATGGAATATAGAAGCTATAAATATACTAATTATACTTGTATCATAATAATTTATATCAAATATGATAAAAAGGCATAAAACAATAGATTTCATCATTTGCAACCTTATTAGAATATGCAATATCAGTTATGTCATTTCTTTTTTGTAATATCGGTTGTGCTCATGTATTCTTACAAAATGCATAGTCTTGTCCT
The DNA here is from genome assembly GCA_037367405.1 of Ottelia alismoides. Lineage (NCBI taxonomy): Eukaryota > Viridiplantae > Streptophyta > Magnoliopsida > Alismatales > Hydrocharitaceae > Ottelia > Ottelia alismoides. Next base: position 46,843 of record JAZKJV010007902.1, on the reverse strand, counting down.
TATGTAATATCGGTTATGCCTCTAGTTTACCTTGATAGAAGGATAAAACTTCAATTTCGTAAGGACATAGGGGAAAATTGATATTACAAAAAAATAGATGAGCTTAAATGATATTGCAAAATCTAAGCAGGAAAAACGTGATAAAACTCTAAAATTATGTTATCTATGTTTAAAATAAATTTGTAATTATGTTTTATACATGAAAATGAATATTCGGATACATATACATATGTTTGAGGATAGCAAAGTGATATCATTATCCGTATCTATTTTGAAAAGGGAGGAGAATAGGCGGGCTTCGGCCAATACCATAGAAATTAAAATTAAAAAAAATGAGAAGTTGAAAAGGGGAGATTGGTTATTGGGAGATGTGGAATTACATCCTCTCGATCATAAATTGATCACAATCTCAATCTCATTTATCTAAAAAAAGAAGGCGTGGGAGGGGAAGGGGGCAATCCCGTTTCTCCTGGAATATAGGGAGGGAAGGCGAGAAGGAACAGGGAGGCCTGACTCCTTCCGTCCCCCCTCCCTCGGTCCCTGGTTGAGATAGGTACAACATGTCCCCTTATGTTACCCTTATTCTTGACTCTATAGATATCGATTTCTTTGATGGGCTCATCCCATTTAATAATTATATTTTTTTTACAATTGTACCATCTTAGATTTTGCAATATCAGTTATGTCCTTTCTTTTTTTTACAATAACAGTTGTGCACCTATCTTCGTGGGCAATTACCTATTGTGCACATTGGGTTAAGCCTATTCCCTTCTCAAATGGAAGAGGGGTGCATGTGTAATTAGAAAGAAAAAGAAGGGTACCGGTGTAATTTTTTGAAATTTGTAGAGACCCAACTGTAAGAAAAAAAATCATTGAATCGAACTTTTAGTTATAAGACATGGGTTGGTTTATCTCACTAACAACAAAACTAACGTAAGGGCACAAGTGATAACGGTGTAAGAAGGTGGGAGCACAACTGGTATTGCAAAAAAGGGAGTAGCATAACTAATAATGGAAAATCTTAAAGGGGTATAACGATATCCTAATAATTATGAATGCCAATTAGGTGGAAAATTAATGGATTTTTATCAATTGTGCCTTCTTAACTTCTGCAATATCAATTGTTCCCCTCTCTTTTTTGTAACAACAGTTGTGTTCCTACCTTCTTACGAAATTCACAGTTCTGCTATTTCGTTAAGGTTATGAATGTGCATAACTGATATTACAAAAGGGTAGAACTGCGAATTTTGTAAGAATTCGCGAGTATAATTGATATTAAAAAAAGAACAAACATAACTGATATTGCAAAAGTTAAGATGGGTACAAATGATAAGAACCCAAAACTAATCATATTGGCCTTAAGCGGTAAATTCGACGCGATTACTTCCTCCCTCGGCTTGAAGACACATCCCACCATTCTCCTTAGCCCCTCTATTCTTCTCCCCTACCTCCTTATCACTCTTCTACATCCATTCCCATTATTCTCCCCCGTTCTCATTATATTCTACCATCTCATATCACGACATGTGAACTCCAACCAGATAACCTAATACAATAGAAATCTCATCAGACCCTCAACTCATGTAACTTTGGAAGCCATGGGGTTTATGAGCAAATCACTCACTTTCATTATCAAATAATGAAACATATCCTTAATATCATGCTTATGTTCCCACTACAAGAAAAGTGACCTAAGGTAACAAATAATTGAATATTCTTTGTCATATCTTCCGTAGTTAAATATATAACAATAAAAAATATTCGTTGCTTACTTCTTTAAATTTGCAACGAATAAGGACATTCATTGTTATATTCTTCGCGACGAATCATATTACAACGACAATCCGTTGACCTTTTCTTCCAATCATTGCTAAATTTGGCAATGATTAATGTGAATTTTAACGAATAATTCAATGGAATGATTATCATTATATGGATCTTTTAACAACGAATATGACATTCGTTGCTAATTACAAGTAAAAAGTTGATATGACAACAAATAGTATTCATTGTTATATCGTTAACGTCGGAAGATATGGTAGCGGATATTCAAATTATTCATTGCCTTAGGTCCACTCTCTTGTAATGTTCTGCTGCCTCGAAAATCTTTCTAAAGAACATGAATGACTATGTTGAGGGTGGAAATCGCCTTCGATGATGAGCATGCACCCGCATCTAGGGTTGTAGACAGTAGAGTTATACTCGATCACGATTATTCATATTTGATCCCCACAACTCTTGGCTTAAAAAGAATGTGTAATCCCTCCTCGCAGGTAAGGGCCTTCGAAATCCTCCCTCTTACTATGGGGTGAGCCATGCTAGTAAACTCCAACATCCAATGTGTGCTTTGACACAAGGACTATGACTTAAGGAATACTCAACCATGTGGGCTTTCCTTGGATGATAACCGATCATGTAATCGTAATCCTCGATTATCTATAACCAACATAGTTGCTCTTATTTAGCTCTTTTTTAATCAAATATATACTTCTTGGAGTAGACCTTAATCTTCTCCTCATACAACTAGTGTCTCCATGTCTTTAGGGCAAAGGCAAACGTTATAAGCTCCTTGTATGGGTGTGAATATTTCTCTGCATGGAAGCATAAGCAATCACATGTCGCTTATGCATGAACTCCCATCCAAGTCCACGGTTTGATGTATTGATGTAGACCACAAATCAAACAGGTTATTTTTCAAAGTTTAGAAGTTATTCTCACACTTTACATGCCACTCCCAATAAAAATCATTCTTTTTTTAAGTGAATGGGTAGAAAGGTGATCTTAGAAAAGCCTTCACTAGATGCTTGTGGTAACAAGCCAATCCAAGAAAGTTGCAATCCTTTAAAATGATCTTGGACAGATCTTGAAACCCAAACATGTCCCACATCTAAGACTCACGAAGTGTTAGATTAAGTTACAAGAGAGGGACAAAACTACTTCACAATTTAAGCTTAAGTATTTTGGATGATGGTCGTCAACGAATCCAGTTGGTCCAACCAATTATCATGGCTAATTATCCTCGAGAACTACTAGGATCTAGGTCCATGACGCTGTAAATGGTATGAAATCGATGTCTCATATAATAGTGGATGTTGGAGCATTCATTGTATGCGCCCATTGTGTTGTAGCAGGGTAAATGGATCCTGGAGGAGATCCATTTACCCCATCCAGTGTTTAGTCCCACATCGTCTAGTGGTGGGACTTGGAGGCTCTGGAGAGGCTATATAAAGAGCCCCAGACCTCCTGTATCCATTGAGAAAAAGGTATGAAGTATCCTTCTCCCATGGTTTCATCCCGCTCCTCACGGAGTAGGGTTCCGCGTAAAATCATGGTGTTCCATGTTTATGTTTCTTTTTGTTCTATTGCTCTGTTTATCATTCCGCTTCCGCTTCTGATTTTCTAACATGATATCAGAGCGGGTCGATTCTCAGAGTTTTTCCTTATATTTTCTTTATGTTCGAGATTCGATTGTTGTTCCTAAAGATTATTTTATTGGAGATTATTGTTGTTCAAAAGTTTGTGTTCTAGGGTTTTCTGAAACCCTAGATCTGGTGTTCGTGAAGATCCTGTCCCACGCTCCGTACGGCGCACCGGTGTGCGGCTCCAGGCGACTGCCGTTGCAGATCTGAATCTGCAGATATCCTCCTGCGACATCTCCTGCCATACTCATTTTTCAGCCACGACTCCAGATCGATGAAAAAAAAAGGCGTAGCCCAGCCTCCAGGCCACAGGAAGCGCATCCAGGCGGAAGGAGTCCAAGTTTTCCTTCCATCGTGCGCTAGCAACCCACGCTACATCAGGTTCCTCGCTAGCACGATCCTCGCCAGCACGAAGAACTCCAGGCGCATCCTCGCAATTCGTCGTTAGGGCTCCCCGCACGCTCCTTGAGTTCCAAGATCACTTAGTTCGCAGGCGATCATGTCTCTCCAGATTTCCCCCCTTCAAGCGGCACCTCCACTTCGTCGTCTACAGCAAGAAGAACCCCGCGCACGCGTAGGGATGAAAACGGATCGGATATGCCTATTTCCATATCCATATTCGCTTCATTTATATCGAATACGAATACGGATACGGATATGATTCGGATATGCATTATGGAAACCATATCCGTAAAAATACGGATACGAATCCGAATCGGATTTTTATCGAATCTGAATACGGATCGAATAAAGAGCGGATCCGAATACGGATCGAATAAAGAGCGGATCCGAATACGGGTCGCATAAAGAGCGGATTTGAATACGGATCGAATAAAGAGTGAAATCCCATATGGATCCAATAAGCATGAAATCCAAATACGGATTGAATAAAAACTACATACGAATATGAATTGATTTTTTATCAAAGTTCATCATGATTTTAAAAATAGCAATGAAATACAAATAAGTTGCGTCATGACAAAAGAGAGTGTCAACGTGACATGTATTCTTGACCGGAAGCAAAAAAGGGAATAAGATTTCATAAATTTTGTAAGCGCTCATACCCAAAAATAGAAATTTATTAATGTCGTTAATATATTTTATTATATAATGTATAATACTAATATAATAGCATAAGATTGTAGCATAATTACACTTCAAACCTATGCTCAAGGACGAGCCTAACTTGGCTCTCTCTACCTCATTTTCCCCATTTTTTATTTTTTTGAATACGAATACGGGTCGAATAAAAAGCGAGTACGAATATGAAGGGAATACAAATATGGACAAAATAAAGATCCAATACAAACATGATCAAGTATCCATTAAAAATATGGCTCCAAACCATTCAATTGTTAGCAAGTACGAGTCAATAAAATTACAATATTAATAAATAAGGATAAAATAACAAAAATAATTGGAAGAAACATCTTGTATTTATAAAGAAAGACATACCTCTGCATACTAGAATGTTAAGTAATCCACTCTACAACTGTCACTTTCTATACTCCTGCAATCAATCGATCATCTACAAATTTTGAAAGGGGGTATATTATATGAATCACGATGATTTCATACAATACTGTGAAACATAGCTTCTTCAATGAGAACGAGCATATATCCAAATGAACACTTCTGAAGCAACTTGCATACAAATGAAAATATTCTAGAAGTTTTAAGATTAATAATGTATACATATGGATAATGTGCAAAGAATTGTACCACCTACATACTTGATATCAAATATCAACCATCTAAATTAAAAAGATGCTAATAGTCAATGCAAAAGTTTTTGAATAAAACATGTCAAATAAAAGTGATAACTTAAACTAATAAGTCCCAGGAAAATAAGAATGTGGAGCAATATGAGATCAACGTCATTCATCAGCCTCAATTAGAAGACACCCTGCATATTTTATAAATCTACAGTTAGTGCTTAACATAAAATATATATCAAAAAATGATTTCTCTTGTGGTTGATTTCTACTTACTAGTTCACCTGAACTAATTAATCTTGTTGAAATCAGAGAAGCAGAAGCGGAATCGATAAATAAACATAAGAATAATAATAATAATGAAGAACACAGAGATTTACGTAGAACCCTACTCCCTAAGGAGCGGGATGAAACCACGGGAGAAGCCCTCAAAAGAGCAGATATTCTATTGCTTTTTCTCAATGAGTACATGAGGTGTTGGGATCCTTATATAGGTGCTCAAGGGAGAATATTCTATAGGATATTCTTTATAGAATATTCTCTTAACAAATAGCCACACCGAATATTCTCTAACACTCCCCCTCACGCTGGAGCTGAGAAAGCTGCAGCTTGCAAATAAAGTATACAATACATTTTCACACGATACATCACAAGAAGAATACAAGTCCGCTGCTGGTAGAAGACCGTGCACGAGGACGGGTCTGCGGCTTTCAGGTCATCGGAACATATCTCTGTTATGCCTGTAGAACCGCTGCGATATCAGGTCACCGGAACATATGTCTGTTGTGCCTGGAGAAGAATCGCTGCAGAAGAAGTCCAACGGGGGAACTGATCGGGTCGTAAAAGAAGAAGTATGCGCCTCGAGGAAGAAATTGATGCTTGGTGAAACGGATGATCTCTAGAAATCTGGAGTGTAGGTCTGTTAGTCATGGATGCGCAAAAGTCTTGAAGAATATTCCATTTCTGACTCCCCCTTTCTCCCATACTTGATATAATAAGAGCATTGATCAAGTTGGGAGAAACCAAAAGACGTAAATTTTTTTAACATAAGCCGTTCATTTTTTATTCGGCTTTTCATTGCATTTTTTCAATCATCTTTTTTTCTTTTTTTTGTGCTTCATTTTTTTTTGCACAATTCAATTTTTTTGAATTTTTTTAATTTACGTACGACTCTTTTTTTCTTTTGTACGTACTTTTTTTTCAAAATCACACACTCCCCTCCTCTTTTATTTTTCAAAATCAGGGCACGGGTCACGCGCTTACAAAGAAAACACAAAATGTTTTTTTTAAATGACGCAAGGGACTTTAGGGTTCCCCATCGTGGGAAACTCCCCCCCATGGGATTTCCTGCCCTACCGCCGCCACCATAAGAATATGGGAGCTTCGTCTCCGCGTACGGCTCTGCTAGGAGTATTCACGCGAGGCAGATTCACGTTTAGAGGAGGTCGGGGCACGAGGAGCTTGCGCTGCACGTGAGGAGGGCTTCACGCGCCACACGTGAAGAGGGCCACGCACGTGGAAAGCCCCTTTGGAAGAAGATGCGCGCAGGAGGAGCTTCATCGCCGCGCAGGAGGCAGAGCGAGGTTGGGTGGGTGCCGCCTTCGCGAGGAGGCGTGGGTTCCGCCTGGAAGCAACTGTGGGAGAGGCGTGGGTCTTGCAGCAGAGGTGCACTAGCAGAGGAGGGCGCCGCCTGGGTCTTGCAGCGCAAGATGTGGTTGCACATGGAGATTGACTGGAAGATGATCGTTAGGGCTCGCTGGGGCTCACCTCCAGGAGCTGCTCGAGAATCTGCGTTGCCGTATATAGCGGGATATGTTGGAGATGTGTCGCTGGCCGACGATCTTGCGCGCCTGGGTCTGGACCTGGAGATTGCAGTAAAGGAGCAGCGCTCCCTGGAGAGTTGCAGTACGACTGTGCGCTTGGAGACTGTGGTGGCATACTTGGACTAGGGCTCGCCGCACAGCGGCTTGACTTCGACGTCTTGCGGATGAAGATTAACGAGGTACGGGCGATGCTGGAGTATGTGATTTGTCTGGAGGTCCTGCTTCATCCGAGGGGCTTCACGATGATGCTGACTGATATGGAAGGAGGCGCCTACGCACGGAGAAGATGCAGCCTGTGCCACTGGCTGTGATCGGGAAGAAATTTGCGTTGCCAAAAATTAGGGTTCCAAAAAACTGGAACTCTAACAGATTCCAAAAAGAATGCCGAAGATCTCCAAGAATAACTTAATCGAAATCTCAAAGAAAAATATATCTCAAAAACAAATCCTCGAGAATCGTCCCGCTTTGATATCATGTTGAAATTTGAGAAGCGGAAGCGAAATCGATAAATAAACATAAGAATAATAATAATGAAGAACACGGAGATTTACGTGGAACCCTACTCCCTAAGGAGCGGGATGAAACCACGGGAGAAGTCCTCAAAAGAGCAGATATTCTATTGCTTTTTCTCAATGAGTACAGGAAGTGTTGGGATCCTTATATAGGTGCTCAAGGGAGAATATTCTATAGGATATTCTCTATAGAATATTCTCTTAACAAATAGCCGCACCGAATATTCTCTAACAAATCAAACATTGATTTCTCTTCAAACTGAGTTGATGTTCCGACGTCATCTATAAATAATCCTCCATGTACTTGATTTAAGTCAAATTCAGATGTGATATCATCCATCAATGTTGATGTAGAACCTGCGTTATATTATCAAATTATAATATATAAATCATATTAGATACTCAAATAACTTGATGATAATTTAAAATTTAACTCACTTCCTCTTGCCGCCTTCATCCAATCTTGAGTACACATAATAGCTTCCACAGTATCTAGTGCTAACCTACTATGATATATATCAACCATTCTTCCTCTACCACTAAATGCAGACTCAGATGCAACAGTGGATATAGGAACACACAGAATATCTCTTGCCATCATTGATAAAACGGGATATGCACCTTGATTAGCTCTCCACCATAGAATAATATCGAATGTTGTCGAGCATGTATTGGGATCAATTACCCCATCATCAATATAACGATCTAATTTTGTCTTTTGTGGCTGATTTTCTGTACTTTGCTTCAAAAATTGGGCAAATTTCCTTCTCTTTCTTTCTCCTTGATATGATTCATCATTTTCACTACTTTTATGCATTGTCGTAGTATCATAAGGCAGCGAAGTTGACGAATATGAAGAAGAGTACTCAGCAAACAACTTCTTTAATATGGAGGAAATTTTTTCGATCTCATGTGTAGCACTTTCGCCATATAACTGTCCAAAATAAAACTCGATATACCTCATTTTATAGTTTGGATCAAGAAAACATGCTATCGCCAACATATAGTTGTTTTTTTGCCAATATATTTCGAACTTCATTTTCATCCTGGCTGCCATTCGAGTAATAGTCTCATCAACATCTATAGACCAATCCAAAAGCTGAATGTAGATTTCACAAAATTCACCAAAAAAGTGATTTGAGGTGGGATAATTTGATCCAGAAAAAAGCTCGGTCACATCATAAAAGATTTTTAGACAATCTGAAATGCTTTTTACTTGGTTCCAATCTTCATCTGAAGGACATTTATTATACTTTGAAACAAACATATGATATATAGACAATGCATCTTGATGATCTAGAGCAGATTTGAGCATTAAATATGTGGAATTCCAACGTGTGGATACATCAAGTGACAAAGTTTTTCCATTAGAAGAATTCACCTTCATAATTGCTTCTTCAAATTTTTCTTGATGCTGTGGAGAATTTTTGATGAACTTTACAATCTCTCTAATTTTATCAATGACATGCTCGATTTCTTTAAAACCATCTTGTACAACTAAATTAATAATATGTGCAGCACATCTCACGTGAAAGAACTCGCCGCCCATGACAAGGTTCTTCTGAAGATTTAATTTCATGATCTTAATAGCCACATCATTACTAGAGTCATTATCGACCGTTAGTGAAACAACTTATGAAATAAATTCCATTCAAGAACTTTCTTTATGAGTTGTTCGCACAACTTATCTCCAGTACCTCTTCCTTCCGCATGCATGAAATTTATGATTCTCTTTTGTAATTTCCACTCATCATCCAGATAATGTGCTGTGATGCACAAGTAAGTTTTGTTCTGACATGATGTCCATTTGTCCATTGTGAGACTTACTCTACAAGGGAGTGATTCGAATACATCAAGTAGTTTCTTCTTCTCGTCCTTAAAAACAGAGATACAAAATTTCTTCACGGTGATTCTGGACTTAATTTGAAAAGATGGATTTATTGATTTGATAAAATCCCAAAATCCAACATGGTCTGCCATTGCAAAAGGATAAGCATGCAAAATGAACATTTCAGCGAACTTTCTTTGACTAAGCTCGTCATAAAACTTATCAACAGAAATATTAGAAGCTGAATCCTTCTGTGACACTTGCAAAAGTTGTTGACGAATGCCTTCATTTTTTCTTTTAGGACATCGATTATAATGATTCCATAATCGTGTTGCCCTTGAGATGATTCACAAGCATGATGCTCTTTACAAAACTGGCAAACTGCCCTAAGTACTTGCACCTCTATTCCGTTGATTTTCTCAACAACAAGTTGTTTCTTGAAATAACCCTTTGTCCATAATTCAGAAGTTTTCTTTTTTCCTTTTCTACCTTTTTCTTCAACTTTATCAGTTTCATTACTTTCAGACATTTCATTGGTAGAATTGGCAACTGGAGTCACATTAGGTGTTTCAAAATCATTGTTGGTATTTTCACATCCAGCTAACCCTTGTGACATTGTTCCTTAACATACATATAAGAGAAGTAATTTAAAGTACAAAACAATACTATAAGATACTTTTTATGATGCAATGAAATTCTTCGATCTTGTAATGGTAGATAACATGTCAAAATCAATCTAATACAACATAGTTACACATACCATATTATAAAAAAATTTATCTATTAATTTTATTTTTAAAATTTTCATGGTCCAAGTTTCTCGTGTAGTTATGAAGTAACGATGTTTATATGGTGTTGTTGTCAAATCTAAATTTAGAACTTTTTACATTTGCAAATATTATCAAACACATGTGGTGTTGCAAGCTACGAACAATACAAACTTTTCATTTGGAAAAATAAGGTATTAAAAAAAATATTCAACAACGTCGATACCTGCACGTAACACGTTTCCACTGTGGAGACTGGAGGTTCGGATGAAAAAAAGATGCAGTGGAGGCTGGAGCGGTGTCGAGTCTTCAACTTCGGAGCTACGTGATGAATGAGAATTTTTTACTCTTATGGATAGTCGTACTACAGAACCACAATGGAGTCTCTTCTAAGTCTTATTTCAACATTCACTTCATAATCCAGGGAAAAAGACCGCGACCATGGAGTCTGCTACTTGAGAAAGAGGACTGGATTTGGGGGAGTGGAGATGTTGAAATGTCAAGTGCAGGATGGTGCAAGCGACGCCAGAATTTGGAACTTGCGAGTTGGGAATAGGGATCGTGAATTCGCGATTTGTGAGATGGTGCTACTGTGAATATAGAAAGTATTATAATTAATTGGAGGTTTAAATGTGTGATTAGTTAATGGGCCAATGCTTTTATTACTTTACATTTATGAATATGATAATGGCAATTTCAACCGATGGTCTCACGCATCCCATTATCTTTTCATCGGAATTGAAGCCAATTTGGAAAGGAATGATAATAGTTTAAATACAATTAGTCCGGATATCCGGATTCGGATCCGAAATTTTGAGGGAATTCCATATCCGTATCCGTATTCGGATTTTTTTAAATTCCAGTATCCGTATTTGGATTCGGATTCGATTGAAAGTCGAATACGGATATTCGTATGCGGTAATTATTCGAATACGGTAAAGCGGATATCTGGATATATCCGTATCCGTTTTCATCCCTACGCGTGCGAGCCTCCCTCCAGATCTGTGGCAACTTCAGGCGGCGCCGCCCCTGAGGCCCGCATGCTGCTGATCGACGGCGGCCTCCTCCTCCCCACGTGCGAGCCCACCTCCGCACACCAGGCTTTGGCGGCGCATCATGTGCGAGTCCCAGTTCCAGAATCCCCATGTGGGGGCGGCGACATTGAGATGGGTTCCCATTGAGGGAAACCCTAATAAAGTGAAAAAAGGAGGGAACAGAGTAGCCGTCCATAATAAAAAAAAGTGAGGGGGTGCTTTTGTGGGCCTTGAGAAAAAAAGGGAGGAGGTAGGAGGGTTGTTAAAAAAAAGAGAGGGTCATTTGTTATAAAAAAAGACGCATACAAGTTGAAAAAGCCGTACGCAAATAAAAAAATGGAAAAAAATTGTTGATGAAAAGCCGCAACGAATCTTTTCGAGAATATTCATGTTTTCTTAATCCTCATTACTTTGTCTTCTTCCAACTAGGTCGATGTTGATTTTTCGACAAGTATGGGAGAAAGGGGGAGTGTATATATGTAGAGTCACAGGTCCAGTTGCAGATTCAGAGATATCATATTCGTCAGACCAGTTCAGAATTTCCAGACTCTACAGTTCAGTTTCAGACCCGACGATCGTGATTCCTAGTCCAGTTTTAGACACGCACGAGTGTGCAGTCATTTTCAGATGAGCATATGTTGCCATCATTTGTTTGAGGTCCCCATCATTCTTGTGGTTGTTTCGGCCAGAGTTTTCATGTGAGCCATAGGGACTCCAGAGCAGAGGACCATTCCCTTGGGGGCAAGGGTTTTCATGTGGTATCATAGGTACACCATAACAGTGCACCATTCTCTGAGTCAGATGGGAGAGATCCAGTTCTTCGATGAGGAGACTTCAGGCGCAGTTTCAGACTCGATGGTCAGATTCCGAGTCTTCAGTTGACTCACACTCCAGCCCGTTTGTCCTCCTCACCTGCACGGCATGAGAAGCAATGTCCTCGACTGCAGCAATGTGCGCGTTGGGTTGATATTGTCCGTAGTGTCCTATAGCGTTGAGTTGAGTTTCTTTCTGTTTGTCCAAGCTGAGCATTTCATGCTCCAGCTTGAGGGGGAGTGTTGGAGCATTCGTTGTATGCGCCCATTGTGTTGTAGCAGGGTAAATGGATCCTGGAGGAGATCCATTTACCTCATCCAATGTTTAGTCCCACATCGTCCAGTGGTGGGACTTGGAGGCTCTGGAGAGGCTATATAAGGAGCCCCAGACCTCATGTATCCATTGAGAAAAAGGTATGAAGTATCCGCCCCATTGAGGGCTTCTCCCGTGGTTTCATCCAGCTCCTCACGGAGTAGGGTTCCACGTAAAATCATGGTGTTCCATGTTTATGTTTCTTTTTGTTCTATTGCTCTGTTTATCATTACGCTTCCGCTTCCGATTTTCTAACAGTGGAAAGGGCTATCAAAGAAGTTGAGCCACCCTACTAGGAATAAAGAACTAGTCAGATAGTGCAACCACTACTAGTATTGGGACTAAGCGATGTGCTATACCGCGGCGAAGACGTTGCATATATAAGGGTGGAGGTTGAAGCATCTCAAAACATAGTCTAGCATCTAGTAATCACAAAATGTGAAAGTGGGTTATAAGAGACGGGAATCAACATTTTACAACTTGAGCTTTAAGCATTTTGGGAGGTGGTCAATAAGTCCATGCCCAACAAGTTGTAGGGTCCAGTTAACCTCGACAGGGGCTCATTTGTAAATCTGTGGTGTTATAACTCTTGCCTCAATATGACATTGACCTTGGAAAGGTAGACAAAAATTGCTTTCTCGAACACTACATGTTGGAGAAGTACAACTTAATCTAACTAGAACTCACATTACCCAACATGGTCAAGAGTTGATGTCTCCTTAAATTCTAAAAAATGAACCTTAGATGTTGCTCAGATAGAATCCGATCTCGAGATTAAATCAAAACATTTTCTATGAAGATGACAACACATTCATGATCCAAAAACAATCTAAATACCATGGGTATCAGATCCATTAAGGCCACCGACATGTTCGCAAGACCAAAAGTCCTGAATGCGCTTGTGGGTTGTTGGCCTCTTTGATGCGAAGCTGATGATACTCTGGTCTAAGGTCAATCATTGAGTTGTCTCCATAAAAATTAAACAAATTATCGATGTTGAGCTATTGCTAACAATTCTCAATGTTGGTCTTATTCAAATGCTATTAGTTAATGCACGTCCTCATTGATCCATCCTTCTTCTTGATAAAAACGACCAAAACTCCTCAAAGTGAGGTATTGGATTTAATATAGTCTTTCTTCTGCAAGTTCTGGAGTGGAGCTACCAATCCCAGTAGCTCTATCAGTTCCTTGTGATATGGGCTGATTGTCTGGTACGAGCGAGATCTCGAACTCAATATTCATTACGCTAACTAGTCGAAATCAAAGTGTAATTTACACGTGTCTTCACAATACATTTAATCCTAAATATACGAAAAGACTTGCATAAAATACAAAACTAAGAATGTAAATATTTATATATGTTAATCAAATACACATACAAGTATCACTTATAGCTATGAAGCATATACCTTCATATCTATTTCTAAACAGACACTTATATATAAATACATTCATTTATCTGAATTTTGCACTTTACAGCTATCTGAGTTTCTCATGTCACTTAGAATTGTGCGTCAGACCTCATGTGCCTATACATCTCAACAGATTGGTTTTGTCGAGTGCAAACATCATCATTTACTCGATGTGACCACACCAATTTTGATTCAGAGTCGTGCTCCTCACTCTTATTGGGGTGGTATGGTTCTCAACGCCTGCTACTTATTGAAGTGTATGCCATCCTCTATTTTGAGAGAAAAGGCTCCCTTCTCGATTGTGTTTCTTGAGAAGGTTCTGTTCTCCCTTACACCCAGTGTATTTGGATCGTTGGACTTTGTTCACAATCTTTTGCTTGGTCATGACAAGCTCTCCATCATAGCTGTCAAGTATGTCTTTGTTGGCTACTCTCATACCCAGAATGGCTACCGTTGCTTTGATTCTCTTTGACAGAAATATTTTGCCAATGCTGATGTTACATTCTTTGAGTTCGTTATGTATTTCTCTCCTATAGGTGATATACATGCCCCATCTAAATCTGATGAGGAGGTATACATGCATCCACCTCCAACTCTACCACCTCATGCACCTGCTCTACTACCTCCATCACCTCCCTCACTACCACCTCCAGTACCTACACTTGCTCCTGTGGCTACTCTTGGACCACCACCCACCTTGACTCAGTTTTGCCATGTGTGTTTACTCGCATGTATCGCTATGTTCCCTCTTCTCACAAGTCTTCCCCATCATCCAGCACGCCTCAAGTATGTAATGAGCACATTATTTCTATCGATGGCACTACTGAGTTGTCTATACACTAGGATTCATTACATGATGAGCAAGTACCCTCTTAAGAGGGAAACTTACAGATTCAAGAGGTGGCAGATGATCTTGATGTGCCTATTGCTCTACGAAAGCAGAGACATACGTGTGCTTCATATCCTGTTACTGCCCAAGTTTCTTTGAGCAGACTTTTAGATGATTTCAGGAGATTTACCGTGGCACTGTCAGCCGTGGAGATACCACAGACGTATCATGAGGCCATTCAGGATAGTCAACAATGTCTTGCCATGGAGGAGGAGATGGACAGACTACAATCACGTGGCACTTGGAGCCTTGTTTCAGCTCCAATTGACACATCCGTTATTGGGTACAAGTGGGTGTTTACAATGAAGCACCGAGCAGATGGCAATGTAGATTGCTACAAGGCGAGACTTGTGGCACGTGAGTTCACTCAAACATATGGGGTGGATTATCAGAATACATTCTTTTAGTGGTCAAGCATTCTACTCTATGTATACTTCTATTTATTGTAGTGATACGAGATTGGCCCTTCTATCATCTTGATGTGAAGAATGCTTTTCTTTATGGTGACCTCTAGGAGGAGGTTTGCATGCAGCAACCACTTGTGTCATTTTTTGAAGGGGAGTGTCAGAAGGTTTGAAGGCTTCACAAGACGATCTATGGCTTTAAGCAAAGTTCAAGAGCATGGTTCTGGAAGATCTCGGATTTGATAGAGCAACAGGGGTTTGTGAGATCGAATGTCGATCTTTCACTGTTTGTTTAGAGGACTCAGAAAGGTACAATTGTCATACTTGTGCATGTTAATGATATCATTGTTATGGGGGATGATGAGCAGGGCATCCGAGCTACTAAGTATTTCCTGGGTTAATAATTTGTGACTAAGGACCTTGGTAGCTTATGCTACTTCCTTGGATTAGAGGTCGTCAGGAACCAGCGAGATCTTGTGATGATCCAAAGGAAGTATGTTACAGATCTTCTCTTTGAGACAAACATGGTAGATTGCAGCTCTACCACTATATGGACCCGAGCATGAAGCTCTTTGATGATGGCACTGAGGAGGTGCAAGGAGCTTGTTGGGAATCTTCTTTATGTGACTATAATCAGGCTAGATATATCCTTTACAATGAGCAAAATGAGTCAGTTTATGGAGCAGCCTAGACAGACACATATGGATGCCGTCCATATGATTCTAAGGTATCTGTAGGCCTCACATGGCACTGGTCTTCTACTTAGCAAAGGTACATCGCTTGCAGTTACAACATATGCAGATGCAGATTATGCGGGATGTCCCAAGGACAAGAAGTCTACTTCTAGCTTCGCAGTGTTCATAGGAAGTTCCTTGGTGTCATGGAAGAGCAATAAGCGGGCTGTGGTTGCCAGATCTAGTGCAGAATCAGAATACAAGGTCATGGTGAAAGCTAGTACGGAGATGATGTGGGTTGGATCTGTTCTTACTGGCGTAACTGTTGAGGCGCTTCTTCCCATGAACCTCCAACGTGACAACCGGATTGCTCTCTTCATTGCAAACAATCCAGCCTTCCATGAGAGGACCAAACACATCGAGGTGGATTGTCACTACACTCGTGACATGATACAGAAGGGTCTCATCTCCACTACTCATGTCAGCTCTGGAGACCAGACAATAGATGTACTTACCAAGGTCCTAGCCAGAGGGCCTTACCAGAGATGATGTTCCAAGCTGGGCCTGGTAGATATCTACGCTCCAGCTTGAGGGGAAGTGTTGAGATATTAGTTATCTTTCATGTCTTTTATGTCTTATTTATTTTCCTTTATCTTCTTCATGTAATTTGCCCAATATGTTACTCTCCTATATAAGAGAACTATAGGGCTTCTTGAATAAACAATTCATTCTTTTTTCTCCACAACTTGTACTTGAAAAACTACTGGCCAGTTGACCTGTGCGTTCTGGTCAGATTATATAGCTTTGTCAGCCCCACATCCAGCTCAAATTAAAACTACTGACCAATTAGCCTTGACCACTTAGCCCGGCTCAGCAAGGAAAAAGGGATCATAAATCCCACTTTGGTCCAACTGAAGCCTTTTAAATAAGCAAGTCCAAGCATCTATTATTGTTTCCTCCTCAAACTAAAATATTTGTTCAACTGTCTTGAATATGGTCGGACCTTTTTTGGCCTGTGACAGGATTTTCTCCTCAAAATTGTGTACTTTCTTGCCACTATCAATTGTTTATTTGTCTATATTTGAACTATATCAAACATTCTCTCTTGATGCTTACATTGTGATCTTCTGTCTGATCAATAGGTGACAGGTAACTTAGAGGAAATTGCTTGGTTGAAGATGGATGGATTAGGGATTAGAGAATATTTTACAAAGCCAAATTTTGGTGGGTTAGTAGTTTCCTCATTTCTCAATTTTCACATGAATTAATGGTTTCTAATCATGTTTGTATATCACACTGTCAGATTTGGAAGTGATCACAATGACCGAGGAGAATTAGTGAAGATTGCAACAGATAGAGCAGAGAAGATTATTCATGAAGGATTTGATTTGCGGGTTCATGTTGGTGATACGGTATGCAAATAATTACCTTCTCAGTTCCAACAATTGTACTCAGCTTCTTAAAATTAGGGCTAAGTCTGATTTGCTAACTGAGCACCAACTTTTGTCTTTTGAACAACTAAAAGATAATATTTGCTACACATCAGGTCATTCTTTTGTTGTTCTCTTTTTTTTGCCTTTAACAAGAAAGTTACTGTTGGATCCTGGGGGGAATATTCAATTGGATGGATACTGGTATCTCGCGAATCTCTTTGTTTTCTGGGGGGTGAACAAGGCATTGGTTGCAAATTCTGCGTTTCAAATTTCAAAGAAGACAGCATATAGCTGTCCTTTCAAAACATTTGAATCTAAGAGTGTGCTTTTTGGTCTTTGCAATGCTCTCACAACATTAGAAAGATGCATGATCCCGATCTTTATGGACATGGTGGATTTTATTCATGGACGACTTCTCAGTTTTCGGAGATGAATTTGATTCCCGTTTAGTATTTTTAGACCGAGTTTTACCGAAGTTTGTTGATGTGAATCTAGTTTTGTTGTGGGAGAAGAGTTGATTCTTGGTGACTTGAGGAATTGTGCTGAATCATTCAAGTCTACCGAGGGAACGAAAGTTGTCCCAGTAAAAGTGGGTGTTAAAATTTTGAACTATTTGTATATATAGTCAGTTGGTCATCCTTCTATTGTGTGTTAGTGTGTTATCCTTCTATAAGTTACTTTTCCTTTTCATTGCAGATTTTTTTTTATTATTGCGACGAACCATCCTTTTGCAACTAATAGTTGGGTTCTTAACTTCCCAAACATTTTCCAAAGTTCATAAGTTGCAACCATGAGAACTTTTACCCTATTGACCTTATCTAGAAACTTCAGGGAATGGTAATGGAGAGGTTAAAATATTGGGTATTTAGCTAAGATTAAACTATAACTGTACCTTCAGTCCGAATATCTATGACAATTGTTTAAGTTGCATGTGTTTATGTGTATCATTTCTGCCAGATTATATAAGTGACTAAATTGTTTCTTTTTACAGCCAAATGACATTCGTGCGATGGAGTATGGCGGTACTCTTGCAATAGGGGTATGCACCGGCATATTTCCCCAAGAGGAGTTGAAGAAAGCAAGCTGTGGGAGTGCAGTCATTCTCACAGATCTCATGAACATCAAGTCATTCATGAGTTTGCTTGGTGTTTGAAGCGTGAAGAGTCTGCTGTCTACTTGATGAGGCACAGTTCCTGCGTGAAGAGTCTGCTGTCTACTTGATGAGGCACAGTTCCTTTTAAATCAATATACACAATTTGATATGTTGTATAGGCAGTCCTTTGAAGAATCAACTATACATCCATGGTTAATGTCCAAGTTAGGGTTGACAATCATACAAGATTGGGTGATCGATAAGAAGAACAAAACAAGATCAAGAGATCTATCAAGCATATCAAACTAAGATTGATCTATCAACTCAGAACCTTGACTATTCACATGAGGTACCTTGGAATAGGTGATTGATCACCCTCAGTGGTGGTATTGATCACAATGATGACTTATTGAGGGAAGGGAAGGAAACATTAATCAATTGGTGAGGACAATCTCACGCTCTTCAAAAAACCCTCAATGTGACAATAATCTTCCATATGTGGGCGATCTCATCGCACAGAAGATCTTGAAATACAAACAATCAAAATTTTGGATGCTCTCAACATGTGCTACGCACACAAAAAACTTCTTCAAATCACCCAACCATCGACAAGATTGGTTATGATACTATGTAAATGAACATGAGGATACATATACCACAAATAAATTTATGCGAAACCTTATACTATGAGGGAAAAAGCCTATCAAAGCTTTAACCTAGCAGCCTCTCTTTTGCAACTAGACTTCTTAGTCTTTTTCTAACATCCGAACAAAGGACGGTGTCTATGTATAGTAATATATAAGGTGACGGTTAAATGGATCCATGTTCATGATCCATTCTGCCCAAGCACAACCTTCAACATATATCTAGACTAAGACGTTATACGAAGCACATTGTTCAGATGGCTTAGCATGATCATGATTGGATGCCGGAACGAACGGGTCGATTTTCTCTCTTACAACCATCAAATGGTCTTGCTCTTTTCTGGAGGGGTAAAGCACATAATGCTGGAATATGAATATAAAATCAAAGATCAGGCTTTCCTGCAATATCCAACAATGCAATTTTCAATCAGGACTCAATGAAGAACATGCTTTTAAGAAACTAATATCATGTAAAGGGACATATTCTTTCCCTCTCCCATACCAATGAAAGCAAGGTCTTGCCTATATTGCCATAGAAATTCACCCATGTATCTGCACCAATCAAGATTAAAGAAAACAAATCAATTTCATGTCCATGCTTTATTGTGAGTGAGAAAATATAGGTTACGCACGTTGATCTATCGATTGCACTCCCATTTGTGCGAAGTTTAAAATGGACCCAGTTACGTCACATAAGATGTTACCGATGCTCCATCCCACGGTGCTCTTGCGCCTGTAGTTCATGAAAGCCTGAAAATACCAATTTAACATAGTTTAGATAAGGCTCATTTCATGGCTTAGGTCTTCAGTATTCAAATGGATTCTTAAAAAATATGAAAAATTCCAGCTATTAAAAGTACGGACAAATCATCCAGTTACAAACTGATGATTGCAAGGGCATATGTGCAAGCTTAGAGTATAATCAGACCAACATTGTTTCTTTAAAATTATCAATGAAATGATGAAAAAGATTCATATCTGTTAATTCTGATAAGTATAATAGAACAAAAAGACTATCGAATAAGAAAAAAAAAGCTTTGCTACATAGGGCTGAAGAACAACCTGCGGGGTGTACTTAATGGCTGTCATGAGTACTTGTATTGTGCTGCAGTAAGAATTGGAAACTGGAGAAGTTAGGTTGGAGTACTCCCTATAAGTTAATCTCAAGAACAACTTGAAGAGAAAACCATAATTTACTAAATTCACATTTTAATTTATCTTCTCTCTTCCCATGTAAAATTCAGAGCTAAAACGAACTGTTTAAGGAACACATCTTATGCATTTTGCAGCTTTCTATTCTCTCACTCAAAGAATTCGTGGTTTCTCAACTCCAATCACCTCGATCACATATTGTTTTCAATCCTGAAACACAACTACTGAAAACTGTTTTTCCCTGAGATCCCAATGTGTTCTGGAAGACGAAGAACTCACTTGAACACCATAATCAGCCAAAGCCAATTCTGCTTAACGGATGCGAAGATGATGCAACCCAAGGCAGAGGCCCAAACCAGACAAGTGATTGCAGAGGCAGTCTTTGAGACTTTTTGGTTTCCGCGCTGCATTCGGTAAATCAAATGAGAAGTGTTCTAATCAATTAGATCATTTCATCGTCAAGACATGAATGACATGATCGGAGCCCGAACTACCTCATAGATCAATACTTGGTATAAGGTGAATGCTGTCAAAGCCACAGCATGCATTGAAAATGCCACATCGTTTGCAGCTACAGGTATCATCTGCAAACGAAACACATCGCCATCATCACAATCACTTGAATGCATCAAAAGGATCAGAGGAAAGAGGAGAATGTTTCAATAGCAAACCTCGTTAAATCCGTACTTCCTATGGTACTGCCTCTGCACAAGGGGGCTGAAGAACAGCACCGCATTGTAGATCAGATACGACGAGTGCTTCGTCAGGTTCAGCACCAAGAAGTCGAAATTCAAGCCCACCACGCTTCAATCACCCCATCCAAAAAAAGATATTTGAATATAATTTGAAGACTAATCCACTGCCCACAAGCTAAAAAGCCCCAGTAACCACGAATCCTTTATCAAAATTGGATTTTTTTTCCAACAAAAGCTTCCGCAGTACATGGAAAATGACAAGTATTTGGGGGGCGAGATGCGATCTTTTAGGGAGGAATACCTCTTCCTCCTGTAGTTGAGGAGGATCTGAGGGTAGAAGCTGAAGGACCAGGCGAAGAAGGCGATCCATCCGAAGGTCTGGTAGAGGGCCTCCAGTGGTGTGGAGTGCCATGACGCCATCGTTTCTCCAATTTCTTTGGAGGGTAGAACAGAGAGCACATTATATATGTTCCATTGATGAGAAGTTGAGAATGACCCTGGACGAGATTAAGGACGAGGTTCAAAGGGGCGGTGAATCGAATGTTGGATGGATGGAGGAGAGGTGAGATCCTCGTTAATGCGGACTGAGGTGGCCTACAGCCTGTTCATTTTAGCTGTTTTTAATGCTTTATCTTGGAAAAAAAATTAAACTTTGGCTGTCCGTTTTCTAAGGACGGTTGCCTCCGTTTTTGAGATGTCATTAATGCTCACGCCAAATTTATTTCAAGAGGAAGAGCTATTTATTTTTGTTGAATGCAAAACCTCGGTGGGAAAAAAAGATAGAAATGTCAACATTGAAAAAAAATCCGGAAAAAATAAAGTAAAAGCAAGATTAAATTATAAAAAGAAGTCTAACTATGCGTTGATTCTCTATTACGGGCCACATTTTTCAAATATAGTAAAGAATGTCATGATCTTATTTTTTTGTCTCAAATACAAGCTTTTGTAAGTTTTCGGTGACTTTATATGTCGACGTTAAACCTAATTGGAAATTGATATATAGTTGGGATCTTTTTTGTAATTTACCTAAAAAATAAAGAAAAAAAAAAGAAAATGAGACATTAATATCCTCTAAAATATTGTCCAATTATTTTATTTAATACATATCGTATGTCAAAAAGTTGCGGTGTAAGAGTTAGTAAGCCTAACAACGAATGGTATGCATGTTGTAATTTACTTGGAAGGTGATATAGTTACAAATATTAGAGGGGTGATGAAGTAAATGGACAAGATTTTAAGGTCATGGTGTAAAAATGTTAATAACCAAAACACAATAACCAAATATTAACATTCATATCTTATAATCAAATTTAGAACAATAGATGAATTATAAGAAAGATAAATCGACAACTCAAAGAAAAATACATAAGAGTTAGAAGATTGTGTGATCAAACATCCCTAGAAGAAACTACAAGCAATCAAATTTCCATATCCTCGTCCCGCTTTACCTGCACATATTTTGTGTTACTTGAGGGTATGACGATCCAATGCCACAAGCAATATCATTCTTCATAGTTGTCCTCAAAAGCCAAGAAGGTCTTGCAATTGAAGTAAGCAAAAACTTTGCATGAAAAGTCTATCATCCAAATCAAGTAATATTAGTGGAGTCTATGCATTCCCTTCTCATAATAAAAGTGATCCTAGTCAATGTGATGTTAGACAGCTTCAAGAAGGTTCATTTAGCATGAGTCAAAACTACAAGGAAACAGAAGCAAAAGGTATACAGAGGTATGCTCGATTCTCTTCTTTATCTGACTGGTAGAAGATCTAATATTCTCTTTAGCATTTGTTAGTTGCACGTTTTCGGTCTAACCTTATAGAAAGTTCCTTGATGTTGTTAAATGATCTTCTGTTACATTGTTTTACTCCGATTTAGGTTTGTTTTACATAGTATACACCGCATGGATTTATTTACTTTACGATTTTGATTGTCAGTAGTCACACAAATAGAAAAAGTACTAGTGGCACCTGACAGTTTAACAGTTTACGGGGAATGCCCTAGTTTCTTGATTTTATAAAAAAACAAATTTTGTGTGACTTTCAACCACTGAAGTGGAATATATCTCATTTGCTTTAGCATGTTGCCAACTACTTTGGATGAAGAACACTCATTTGGATGACATTTAACCAGAATTGCATTCGATATAACTGTATGGAATTTATATCTATACATAGGAAACTTGCAAATATTTTTACTGGACCTCTGGCAACCCCTTAGCTTGAGAAAATTAGAAGATAATTAGGAATGTGTCGTTTGAGAGATATTTGTAAAACTTTTATTTTTAGAGTTTTTAAAAGGAGTTGTTGATTGATCACTAAAGTGAACCTAGTCGATCAAGTGTTGATCGGTCAGCTGCATAGTTGTGATCAATTAATTGAGCGCTCTACTAAAAATCTTAATTGGTATCGATAACTTTTTAACTTTTTGAAATACCTAGCCCTTCCTATTCCATGCAACCTTTTAAGATACACATCTTTTGGTAGAATTATGTCAAACCGCATCAAATCTCATTATTAGGCATTTACTCCTAACCAAACCCTAATATGACAATTGTACATGGTCCAGGTTCCGTAGAAAACCATCACATAGTCTTCTACTCCAACATCCACTTGACCATAACCCAGATCCACTTCCCAGCATCCACTTGACACAACCTTCTACTCTATAAATACATGGTTCTATTGACTATATTATTTAATTAAAATACCATAAAATAATTTATAAATTTATATACATTCTCCATTTTATTTTATAATTTGAAGTAATCTATTATATATTAAGTATTTTATAATGTATTTATATGTATTAGGGTCAAAACTTGTTGTCTTGTAGAGCTAGTTTTCTTTGACCATTGGCATTCCCCCCCAAATTAGTTCTATAGAGAACGTTAACTCTAGTCAACGTCCTCTTGCTCCCCTTTTTCTTCCACCTCCTTTGTTTCCTCTCTTTTCTCCTTTGTCCTTTGTTTCTCCGCCCTTCCAACCGGGCCCAACTACCAGATAGTTCAACCCCAACAACCTCCACCATGTCAGCCCTTCGAGAACCTTCTTCTCTGAAGTGCTTTAGTATCCTTATTCTCCATTTTCCCCTAGTTTCACCCATCACTTCATAAAAGAGCGTAAAGTCGGGTGACAGATGCTTCCACAATTAATGAGGTTGAGAGCGAGGAGAAGAGGCAAGGTCCTGCCGCAGGTGGTCGTCGCCATGTGTGCCCGGCTTCCACAACATCGACCACATCGAGGCAATAACCCATCCATCATTCGATTCCCATGTTAGATCTATAGAGTAGATTAGCTTATATTTGTTTCCAGTTACTATTTTAAATTTAGTTTCGATCTCAACATTTGTTTTTCCCACTTCTTTTCCATGTCTGATCAAGGTTGATCGGAGATCAACCTATTCCAGTTCCGTCTCCATTTCACCCGATTCACCTCGCAGTTGTTTCTCCTTTGATCGACAATCGTTGATTGGAGTCTTGTCATACATATCATCCTCCATCCACCGATTCATCACCAATCACACCACTTTATGTTGTGTTTACTGAAATAAAGGAAATCGAGATGGCCATACAGTCTCATAGGGCGAGACTGCAGTCGATGAGTTGATTACTCAAGAAATCCGTTAAATTTAACAATTAACCCACAATATAAATCAAGTAATGAAAAATAGGATGTAGAGTTAAAATTTATTATAACTCTATAAATATGTATATAGGTGTAAGTATGTGTAGAGTGTCGAACACATGGAGCAAATAGTAGATTGGGCAAATTAATGCACAAAATTTTGTGTCCTTCTTGTTTATGTGTTTTTGTGTAGGTTTTTTATTTTATGTTTTTATGGATTATATTTTATATTTTTAAATTGTTTTTTATTTTATAATTTTTATTTTCTTTTTATATTTTCTATTTTTTTTAATTTCCTTTTCTTTTTAGATAATATAAGAATATATAAGGCTATACATAGAATAAAAGGAAATATAATTATAAGTACACTTAAAAATAATCGAAATAAAGAAAACTAAATGTTTTGGATTTTCAATAATTTTTTACTATTTTTGTGATTTTTTAGATAATTTTGCTAATTTAATATATTTTTATAATAAAAAATATCCCAAAATAGGGATTAAATAAATATGTCAAATTAATTTGGAGATTAAAAATAGCAAAAAGCATCAAAAAATTTCCAAATCAATTTTAATATATAACAAATAATATAAAGAAAATTATAAAATGGAAATGACTATTTTTGGATATTTTTTATCTTTTTTTTTAAATTTTAGCTTTTTAATTTTTAGTCTTTTTCTTTTTCTATTTTTAGGGACTTTTTGCCTGGAGATTGAAAATACAATAATAAAAAAAATATATTTTTTGAGAATTTTTTAAAATGTTTTTTTTATATTTTTTTGATATTTTATAAATAAAACAGAAATAAAATGTGCTCTTATCATTCTTAATAAATATTTAAGGTCCTAAAATGCAAAAATAAAAATATGATGTGAAACTACAAGCAAGCAGGCACTTAACCCTATTTTTTGAGAATTTTTGGAGCACAAATGATAATTTTAATAAATAGAAAACAACTACAAAAATTAATGAACTAGCAGGGGCATAATTGCAATTAAAAATAAAGACAATGAATAAAATATATGACTAATATTTAAAATTCTTATATCAAAACAAAATACAAATACATGCTAGGGATTCCCTACAAAATGGCCACCTCAAGTAGGACCGCACGTGAGGTCACCTAACATGGACCCAAAGGCAATATCAAACAAAGGTAGGGTTCCTTATGTAATTTTTACCAAAACTATTAACTAAAACTACAAATTTTAGGACTGAATTTAAAAACAACAAAAATGGGGGAAATGTTTGCAATTTACCCCCTAATAGGCGCGCAGACGAATAGTCTGGATCTTTCACTTATACACGTGTCGCTACGCCAATGACCGATACCCCTTCGGCCACCAAAGATCCAGATTAGATCCTCGAGGGGATCCTACAGTTGAAGTGTGCAAAATCCAACGATGCACGAAGAATCTAGGTGGCGCCTCTCAAGCGGACGGTGGACAAGATAATTGGAACAAAGGTTGAACTCGCCCTCGACGATTTTGAAATCGGTTCATCTCGATCCTCCAGCCTCCTGTGTCGTCCCTGAATCTCTCTATGTGTTCCTGCACCTCTGGCGAAGCTTCAGGTAGCACCAAAATTGTTTGGGTGTTATTGATCGAACCCCTGGAGCTCGAGGTCCTTCAACCAACCTGGAGGGTGTTCTTCGACAGAATCCGAGGCTCAGGCACCCGCTTCTAGATGATGCACCTGTATGATAATAAGAGAGAACACAAGGGAGCGTCTGGGCCTTTATTTGGTAGAGATGATGACGGAATGGTAGTGAGCGATGAGGTTCGGCGATGGTGACGGAGTTGGGCCTCAGTGTCTTAGATCCGAGGCGATCTAGGTGAGATGGGTGGCATGGAGAGTGGAGAAATTGTAGGAGGAGGAAATGAGGCGACCAGCGATGGTCGGAGACGAAGGTATCATGGTTGCCAACAAAATAGTAATCCTTTAATAGCTTGCCAACAAAATAGCAATCCGTTAGGGGTGCATTTGGTTGCTGGTTTACCCCGGCATAAACTGGAGGAGTTTAACCTATTTTTGTGTTTGGTGTTTGGATAGAGGGTTTTGGGTTGCGTGGGTTGTTGTGATGTGATTGTATTGAAGATTGAAAAAGTGAGTAGTTGTTGTGATTTGATTGTATTGAAGTTTGGAAAAGTGAGTAGAAGTTGAGTAGTTTATAATTTTTAGAAGATATGATAGTATAATATATTATTTTTTGATGTAGTGGATGAAGAGAAATCATTTATTTAAGGAATTTTACCCGACAGACCCTATAATCTTTGTCAATTACCTCCACGACCTTTGAAACAATCTAATTCCTCTCTCACCCCTATATACTTGCTATGTCTTACCCCATGAACCCTACCATTAAATTGACACGTCTAGAGTTAACTTTCTTGGGTTAAAAATGAGTTAATCTAAACAATCCACGATTGGACGACTAGAGTTAACCAAGAGAAGAAAAAATAATACTTCCTCCTCTAACAGCTTCCCCTCCCACTGCACTGTCTCTTCCATCTCTCCTCCTTCACAAGAGCACCGGCCTGGGCTGGAGGAGGTGGGCACGAGCGATCATGCTTACACAGGCGGAAGGGAGGCAGTCGACTTCTAGGGGAGGGGGCAAGACCTGGACTGAAGGAGGGGGGCGCTCGACCTAGAGGAGGTAGAGCTTCCAAGCAGTGGGTCGGGTTCTACCAGGGGGGGAGGGCTCGTCTGGAGGAGGTTGGCGGTGGGCGGGGTTGGGTTCCACTGGGGGGTGGAGGGGAGGAGGTTGGCGGGGGTCGAGGGAGGTGACCTGCACTGGAGAAGGGCTGGGTTTGGGTCGGGTTCCACCAGGGGGCTTCGAGCAGGAGGAGGCGGTGGGAAGGGGAGGGGCTTCAAACGGCAGGTGGGGTTTCGAACCGAGCGTCAGCGGGGTGGGGGGGCTTCGATCATGGGAGGGGGGCTTAGAGCAGGGGGAGGCGATGGGCGGGGGAGGGGCTTCGAGCGGCTGGCGAGTCATGAAAACCCTACTTAATCTGAGTGAATTAAGCTTTAATGTGTCAATTCGTTATAGGCGGAAATTCAGGATCAGTCAAGAAGTAACCACAATAAATTTAGTTAATTTTATTAGCCATGGTTTTTTTATTTTACTTGGGAAAGTCCCAAGGTCGGACTCAAGGAGGCAAAGGAACAATGTAGAATTTTGTTTATCAAAGTTTGTGCATGGCTTTCAATGCGGTATTTTTTTTGATATTTTTAATGCGATTTTTGAATATAGAATGCAAATGTGGCCAATTTTAGGGATTAAATTATAATTTCAATCAAACGATTCCAAAAATTATGAAACTTGGCCAAGATGACAATAATGATGAAACAAATGCACTATATTTTTTGGAATTTTTGGATGCAAGAAAAATATTTTATGAATTTATGAATGCAAACAAAGTGTATTTCAATAATTAATTATAATAAATATTAAACCTATTTATTTCTAAGGGATTAAATTATCTAAGATCTATCACTAGGTGATTGGTCTCAGAAAAATCCTAAACCTCAAGTGTATTAGATTTAATACCTATTAAAAATTAAATATTGAAATATGCAAAATGATTTTTATAGGGCAAATTATGCATGCAAATGCAATTCTTTTTGGGGACAATGTTAAGAATAATTAATTCTCTAATCCATAAATTTTTGGCTTTTCAGAGCTATGGTTAATTACTTGTGAATTTTGAGGCATAAGATGGGCAAAATATGTCAGTTTTCACAAGAACAATTATTATTAATTAGTCACATAAAATAAAATGATCATAGACATGCCATATTGTAGAGAATTAGTTGAAGAACATCATGCAACCTTTTGATAAATAAAATGATGATAAAATGTTGCTTAAACAATAGGTAGAAGTCATGGTTCTAATTGCAATTACAATAAATAAATAAAAACAAAACTTGTAGTGTAAGGACTTATTGGTAATTACATACCCCTAGAGGGGGTTTATGAAAAATTACTAGGGAACACGTGGTCCTCACGTATCCCCAGACTGGCGGGGCTGACTCTGGAATTAGGTGAAGCACCAGGGGAAATCTTGCAAAAACACAAAGGGGCACATCTTGCAAAAATGCAAAGGGGCACTTGTAGGCCGGCATTGGAAATATGTGTATCTCTGGGGGGGCTCAATGCAAGTTCCCTCTCCACGCACGTGCAACGCATGCGGGATGGGGCCTCAGGCCTCGGGCCTCGTGCCCGGTGGTTGCTAGCAGAGCTTCTGGTGCCGGTGAGGGAACACAGAGGCGGAGACGTGGCGGAGCTGACGATTGGAGTCAGACCTCCAGGAGCGGGCGTGGGTCCTCACAGTTGGAGGGCGATCGATGGTGGAAAACGGAGGCAGAGCGGTACGTTGATGAAGGCAGTGTCATTGACCGGTAGAGCGTTGGCTGGAGCGACCGACATACGGTGATGGGTCATCAGGGTAGTGGCTGGCCAAGGAGCGAAATGGTGGAGGGCGGCCGAAGGCGGGGCTCCTCCTGCGTTGAGGTCGACGGTGATTGTTGGCGGTCGCTCAACGATGGTCGGTGGAGATGAACATTGCTCAACGATTTAATTACTTTTTTATTTTTTATTTTTTTATTATTTTTTAATAAAAAGAATTTTAAAAAACTCAAAAATTGGTGACAGGTGGCGGCTCCAGGAGCTGCCACGTGTTATCCTTAGAAAAATTAAAAATAAAAATACAAAGATAAATAAAAAAGAAATAGCAAACTACCTCGGATCAAAAAATTTTCTTTAGAAAGTTGCTCGTCTCAATGATATATACAACATTCATAAAGAGACAAAAATCATAATCGATTATTTGCACAAAGTAATATTTTTGGGGTATCCTACGTAATAGAATACCTCAATTTTTGGGTTTTCTATTTTTTTGTCATTTCTAAACCAGATAAAAAATCCAGAAAAAGTATGATAAAATCAAAGATAAATATTTACACATTAATCTATTTTTTTGGTTTTTATTAATTTAGAAAAATGAGAAATAAAATAAAATACAAAAAAGATAATTTTTTGTACAAACTGTTAGTGACGACTCGGACTCTGTTAGTTTCTTTGATTTCAAGCTCATTTTTGGATTTGGATTTTTATGCATTTTAATAAAAACTTTTATCAAAGAAGTCAAATGAAAAATTAATAAAATAAAATAAGTTAATTATGTATATAAAATAATAGGTCAAAAACTGTTAAAATACAAAATGTACAAAAGAGGCCCAAAACCCAACTTTCACATATGAGCTCCGATTCGCTTGAACTTAGTCATGTTTTGAAGGTAATTGAATGTACATTAGTTCAAAAGTACAAATGGATACTGAATAAGGAAGATATCAAGGTTTTAGTCTGAAAATATTGACGTTAGGTTTTGAGTTTCTAGACCCCATATTTAGGTTAGTGATTTTTTTTTTGCATTTTTCATTTATTCTTGTTACTAATATGTACAAGTGGATGTGGTTTCAAGTTATTTGGATTTAGCATGAATTAGTTAAAGATCGTGGAAGTTGGGCTATTTTACATGTCAATTGGACTGGGATTTTTGGCTTCTTATTTTGTACAATATTGAATAATAAACTGCAATTCTTATCAACACATGCATGAATGCTAATTATGCAAAATAAATGAAGAAATGCCAATGATTTTTATGGATTTGAGATTAATTCATGACTTTTAGAGTGACGAATCTGAGATTCATCATCCCCCTATACTTAAACCATGCTCGTCCCTGAGCATCAAAAGAAATGCAATGAGGTGAAATGAGATTGGGTTCCATACCAAGACCATGAGCAGAAGGTGAAAATGACTAGACCTGACCTTTGGATTATTAGTTTTGCAGAACTTCTGTGAGACTTAGAATTTTTAAAATCAACAGCCTTCAAGTTCTACACATCATTGTCATACTTTTGGCTCAGAAGTCATCTTATTTCAATCCTACTCCCAAAGCATACCTCATGAACATTGAACAATCCACTCATATGTGTGTGAAAGGTTTTAGCTCTTCCCATCCAAAATGCCGGACTACCATGCAAACCTCCTCTCAAGTAACTCGCCCTCGAGGAGTCAGGTATTTCCTTCTAAGGTCTGTCGTATTGTGTTCACAATCGAATAGAGGGAGAAATTAGAAGGAGAAAAGAACTGGAGGGTGACCAATGTAGGCACCTCTCCTTGTGAAGCCGGTTGGTTTATCCAAGTCTCCACCAAGATCTGCAGATTTTCTTGAAGCTTGACCATTTTTGGTCAATTGTGTATTTGGTAGTAGGCTTCTTTGTATTTGGATTTTTGGTAGCTATGCATGGATCTCGTTGTGCCCCTACGGGTATGGAATCTTTTTTTTCTGTACATGTTTCGGGGTCTTAGAATAATATGTACCCAGTTGTCCATTCCTTTTCCGAAGCTTTATTTCAACCGTAGTCCGGTATTTAGATGTCTACGCTACCAGAAAACAAACTCACACAGTTTTCCAACACCCCACCTGAGTTGAGCTAAGTGCATAGTGCGAGAGTACAAATTAATTCCCTATTCCAGAGTCGTACTCAGAATGAAGAGACCAGATTAGACACTAAGAGTCAAACGTTGTATATTGTCATGTGGAACGCGAAGAATTAAGTCATAGACCTGAAGCTTCTAAAATCTTATTTCTCAATGAAGTTCCTCTGAAAATTAGATGGATTAAGGTCAAGTCCAGACCACTCTCGGTTTTTTCTCATAACTCAGTTCATAACCCAAGGGCTTTTCACAAATACAATGAATGTAATGCGGGATGAAGTGCATGTGTGTGAAATGCAGCCACATTATTTATTTATTTTTTTTGAGATTTTCAATGCAAGGATTTTTTTGATGTTTTTTTTGCAAAAATGAATAAGAATCCATTTTTTTCAAAAATTTTTGGTTGGACACAATCAGTGTTAGTTGCAAAAACTTTTTTTCTTGTTTTTTTCAAGTTAGTTACCCATCCCATAAATACATATAGACTTATGTGAAAGTACGAGCTATGGGTAAAATAAATACGCAATATTTTACACACGCCCCTATACTTAGAGAGTGTTGTGTCCTCAGAGCACAAGAAACGTAGAGAAGACATAGCTCGGACTAAGCGTAAGAGAGTGAAAAAGAAAAAAGATAGATTGGCTCACCCCCCTATATTTAGGCTGTGAATAGTCTAAGTATAGAAGAAGAACGAAACTGAGGTGGTTAGGAGATGTGAATGAGGAGAGTAAATATAGATGGGCATCGATTCCTCCTATACTTAGGCTTTTGGTCAACCTAAATATGGAAGAAGGGTGGAAATGGAGTGATCATGCGAAGGAGTCGATGGGGAGAATGGTATATACATAAGGCATCGGTCCCCCCTATACTTAGGCCTTGGTCTAAGTAGAGGAAGAAGATGTACAAGCAGACCGATGGGGTCAGGAGGGCAACTGATGATTAAGGCGATTTTCGACCGATCTTTTTGTGAGCCTATGGTGGGAGATCGTAATGATAAAAAGCAGATGAAGCATATGATTCCCAACCATTATCAGTGTTATCTTCAGAGAAATCATGTTGTATAGTAGATGAAGCATATGAATCAGATGAAAGATAACCATCATCGAATTTATCCTCAGAGGAATATTATTTGAAAGTGGAGGCACTCCAAATATTTTTGTTCTTTAGTTACTTCAGTTGTTTTCTCAGAATTTGTTCCTTCTTAGGATCAAGCGATTCGTCCTCGGATGATGAATACTCTGAAGCAACAAGTCTCCAGTCAGCTCATAAGAAATTATTCCAGTATATTTGATGAGACCAGGAGAATCGGCTTTGGATGAATAATAGTAAGGAACGAGAGTCGTCCAACGGGAATCGAAGTTTGGATCCTTGCGTTGATAGGGTTTTAGGACTGCCGAACAGACCTCACTCATGTAGATTACCCTTTCAGGACCTGATGAGGAATCATCAGACGATTCCTTTTTCGGCATGTTAAAAGTGACTTTTTTTTAGATGGAGCAGCCATGTTTCGTGTTGTCTGTGAAGGTGCGGGTCCTGGGAGTGAGGTATTGACAATTGAGTCTCCATATGAATAACCATTGAAATATTCCTCCTTGGTCAGTGCACATCCCACATATTTGTTCTTAGTTTTCTTAATGTTGGTGCACTCGTGAGTTGGATTGAATTGGTTATGGTAGTCAGAGAAGGTTTCGGCCAACTCAGGGTGAGCCCATGCATATGTCTCAGGATCATATAAGAAACCCTTTCACATGGTGAGAGCAACAGGAAATGGGACATGAGGGAGAGTCTCTGCATATTCGTTCTCAATTGAATTGATGTTGGTATATTCCTGTGTCAGGTTGACTTGATCAAAGTGAT
Organism: Ottelia alismoides; assembly: GCA_037367405.1. Taxonomy (NCBI): domain Eukaryota; kingdom Viridiplantae; phylum Streptophyta; class Magnoliopsida; order Alismatales; family Hydrocharitaceae; genus Ottelia; species Ottelia alismoides. The sequence goes on along the minus strand of JAZKJV010007902.1, from coordinate 14,238 downwards.
CAAAGGAGATATCGACAGACTCAGGATGCGCCCATGCATATGTCTCAGGATCATATGAGAAGTCATTTTCCATGGTGAGAGAAGTCGGAAATGAAACAGGAGGAAGAGTCTCTAAACCAATAGTCTCTTCAACAGCCGTTATCTCAGGTGTAGCAGCGGGGTAGGGCTTTTCTATCATTTGGTGGTTACAACTATTGACGACTTCGTGGGCTGCTTCAGAATATCGCGTTTCCGCAAAGATCGGGTGAGATCGAAGTGCTCCCAATGCAGTAAAATTGATTTTCTGAGTTTCGCACTCAATAATTACCTTAGCCAGTGCCAAGAATCGCTTTCTGAGAATGATAGGAGACTGGATGAATTCTCCTTGATGCTCAATATCAATGATCATGAGGTCCATTTTGAGCGGAACACTTTGGAATGTAACGATGACAGAAATGGTTCCTCTCGACCTCTTTATTGATCAATCGGCCAGTTGAACGATCTCTCTTATCTTCTTGATAGGTCTGAGTTTGAGCTTGTCAAATACAGAGGTCGAGAGGATATTGATTGGTGAGTCATCATCGATTCGAGCATGGGTAAATATGGTGTCTTTGATTCCACAGTCAAATCTGGACAACCACTTCACTATGCGGCTCTTGGTTTTTCTCCTCAATACAAAGGAGGTGGCCATTGACAAAATGTGTCCTTCAGTCTTTATTCTTATCCGCCCGACTTTTTCATCATTAATTTGTCATTACAAATCCTTTAAGATTGGGGAAGTGTTCAATGGCCTGTATCAAGGGAAGTTCAAAAATCAGTCTTTTCTCCGGTGCTTCCCGTAAAGCAGGATCCAGATCCTTTAGATCTTCTTCAGTTTCATTTTATGTATTTTTCTAGTTTTTTGTTTTTTGGGGTGTTTTTGAATATTTTATTTTTTTATTTTCTGTGTGGTGTGGTGATGTTGTGTTTTCCGTAGATGAGGAGGAGCTTAGATATGCCGAGTCAGAGTCATCCCTAGGGGAGTAATATGCAGAAGCGTTGCTGTCAGAGTCGTCCCTAGGGTGCATGTATGAAGGATATGGTTAGATCCTCAAGCGCATCACGGAAGCGTGAGCGTCGTATCGAATACGACGAGGAGCGACTAGTCGCACTAGTTGCTCGATGCAGCGGAATTTAAAATTTTATACGATGAAACCACATGATCCAAGAACACTTCTCGGATCGTTTCGTCTAAACCACAAACAAGTAATCAGAATTACCTCTTGAAGCATGGTTGCGATCAAGTCTCTAAACGAAGAGACCTCCTGTCTCAAGTCCGATCCGACGGAGGAGACACTTGCGAGCGCGGGGATGAACCGCATGCTTCTCGCAATCCATGTTGATGATCCAAGCGGCGGATCTCCTGATCTCGACACACGAGATCCGACGTCTTCTTCACGAGCGAGGTGCACCGAAGGAGATGGAGATCCACGAACAGAAGAACGGGCAGCATAACGGCGATGCCGCGGCGATGGAGAACCTCTCCATGGCATCCATGGTGGAAGGCCATGAGAGGGAGAGAGAGAGGGCTGACCTCTAGAGAGAGAGAGAGAGAGATGTGTTGTGTAAAATAGAGAGCATGGAGTGCCTCTCTATTTATAGGATTTTTGGGATCCATAGATCTCAATCCATGTGTCACATAAAATCAATGCATGAGATTAATTTATGTCAATCCAATGGCTAAGATTGTTGTTGGTAAAACCAACAAATTTAGATCAAAATATATTTGACAAAATCAAATACAAATTAATCCAAATCAAACCAATAAATAAGGAGAGAAGATACATGGAGATTTCATCTCCATGTACCTTCCAAAGTGGACGGCCATACATTCCTTATAGGAATGATGTGCTGCCCCCCTCTTTCCATGGAGAGAGCAATCTCATGGAAATCCATGAGATTGCATATCTCCTTGAAAATCTCCTCTATTTATTTCCAACAACTTTTGTTGGCTTTTTATTCTTCAAAAATAAATCACAATTATATTTGAGAATATTGTAATCTTGCCATAGAAAAATTGTGAATCAAATTTACAACCCAAAACAACATATAATTTACATTGTCAATTAATTACACAATGTGTATCCAATACACATAATAATTAATCAACACATATAAATTATAATTAACTCTCTCTAATACATTATAAATCACATTTATAATATATTATGAATAATTGGATATTTCTATCCACATTATTCTTATCCATAACAATTAGATCATATTTAATTATATTGGATAACTTATTCTTATGTACTCAAATAGTATGAATCACATTCACATTATCTACATCTTTGATAATCAAATCACATTTAATTATCTAAGATAACTCTCCTTATAATATGAATCAAATTCATATCATTCATGATAATTAAATCACATTTAATTATCCATTTTCTCAATGCTCGGATACATATATCAACAATAGAATTATCCATGAACTCTTTCAAGGATAATGCGCTTTCTCCGCGAATACTTGGAGATAAGGACAGGGCGATTGTATTGTTCCACGTATAGTGATATGGATATTGAGATTATATCTCATATCCAGATCGCGGGCCTCCCATAGATGCTTGATTAAATCAAGACCGCAAATCTAATCTTCTCATTGCATCTGAATCACATTCAGATCAATGTCCGACATTTGGACTAAGATTAGATTACTTCTCTACTGAGAGGAGTCACTAAAATCCAGACCCGTTTCATCACTCCCTAGGAATGGAAGCATCATGGTTATACAATCGTTTATGATCACATCACCCTCAGGTATTCCTAACACCTGTACATCCTGCATACTGGAAGACTCAGAATAAACCCGAAGTATTAGATCAACTTTACACTGTCTACTTCAGGGTTTTATCAGTAAGTTTCTCATTCGATCATTGGGAGTCAGTATTGATCATATACTTTCCAAAAGCATATATCATACCTAGGTCTTGATCATATACTTTCCAAAAGTATATATCAAACCAACAAATTCAGTCAAGCTTCCAAAGCGAGACGACCGTGCGCACGGAATTTGATTCTTCCCAATTTCTCATGAGTGAGCTCATGTCTTCCGGTTCAGTAGTGAACCTGTATGATCCCTTTGAGAGATCGTATTACTCATATGCCCTTATATGCACACCAGCGCGCCGGTGTATAGACCTTGATTTGGCCATCAACCTATTGGTCTGCCAAATGTACATACTTAGACATATAGTAACACATCTGTCTCCGGTCAGAGGATGTGTGCCTATATCATGACAACATATGATATAGGACTTTGGTTATCTCGATCTCGTTAAGTCAACTCTTTGACCCAACTAATCTGACACCTCCGAATCTCTATTCCTATGCAGAGGACCTGCATCAAGAAGTCGGTCAGATATCAGCCTAACTGAGAAAGGATTGCCATCTCCTACTCAGGCTGGAGATCATCTCTTAATAATCATTTGACAGTGCTTGATGAGTCCTCAATCTAACTCATTAGATATTCATCTAAGCACCAGCCTCTATGATTCAATAATTGAATCAACAGCTGTATGATCATTAAGATGGCCATGGTACATAACCCTAATTGCACTAAGGGACCTATTATGCAAACTATGTACTCTTTATTTCAGATTAAGGAGTGAATTGCAATAACATTTATTGCATAATGGCTCGCCGTGGGCTTGCATGTCCAACAATCTCCCACTAGCCCAAAGAGCCATTAATGGGCTAATCATTTAAACCCACACTCATGTGACAATCATAGGCTATTTAGAAAATAGCTAGGTAAGCTGATCAATCACTCCGTTCCCAAGAGACTACGCCAAGTCCTTTTACCGTACTTGCATATCTCCTATTAACAGTGCTCGCATCCAATGCGAATGTTGCATCTCATGCAACCGATACTCAATTTTGTTGGTTATAGTGTCCTTGACACTACATCTTATTATTTATCATAACCAGTATTCCCATAATCCTTATTAGAATACCTTCATTCCTGGATATCTCTATCTCCTAAGGTATCTACAGTTAAGACCCTTTGACGATTCCGAAAATGCCAAGTTAAGAAGTTATTTTTAATCTTTGTTCGTGTTAATACTGATGTGTCGTTCGTTGTAGGCGGCGATCGGAAACAGTCAAGAAATAACCACAAAATAACTATTCAAATTTAATTTTCGTGGTTCATGTTTATTTTACTTGGGCAAGTCCCAAGGTCGATCACAAGGAGGCAAAGGAACAACCTAGAAATATGTCTATCCAATTTCATGTTCGGTTTTCAAAGCGGTTTTTTTTGGAATTTTTCAATGCAATAGAGGGTGCAATATGCAAATTCAGCCTATTTTAGGGACTAAAATGTCAAATACATCCAAACGGTGTCCGGAAAATATGAAAATTGGCCACAATGTAAAACGTGATGAAATGAGCGCACTGTAATTTTTTTTAGAATTTTTAGATGCAATATGAATTTTTTATGAATTTTTACATGCTAACAACTTAATTTTCAATATTTAATTTTAATAAATATTAAACCTACTTCTTTTTGAGAACTAAAATTATCTAAGATCTATCACTAGGTAATGGATCTTAGAAAAATCCTAGACCTCAAAAATGTGGGATTTAATACCTATTAAAAATAAAATAGTGAAATATGCAAAATGATTTTTACAGAGCAAAGTATGATTGCAAATGCAATGATTTTTGTGCACAATGTCAACCACAAATAACTCTACACTATGTGATTTTTCGAAGAGTTTTAGAGCAACGGTTAATCAATGATAAATTCCAGAGCATAAGATGGGCAAAATACGCAATTTTCCACAAACTAATTAATTTATAATTAACCGATAATCATAAAAATACCCACAGTATCTCAGAATGTAGAGCATAAAGCAATGAACAAAGTGCTATTTTTGTATAATAAAATGATGTCTAGAAGAGGTTCAAAACAGAGGTAGAACACAGGGGGGTAAATGCAATAAATATAAATAAAGTAAATAAAAAGATGCAGACAGGGACCTAAAAGCAATTACCTAAACTGAAGGGGGGTGCTTCTGCAATTTTCCAGAGGGGCACATGCATAGCACGTGCCTCTGGTCGGTGGTGGACTGGAGCGCAAATCAGGGAAGCGCTGGGGGGCGGACTGCAAATGACCCACGCGGTCACGTGCAACGCACGTGACCCGTGGGGATGAAGCCTGCTGAGGAAGCTTCCCCACGTACGTGCCTCGCACGTGTGGGGGACCTCGGGCCTCAAGCCCGGCGATGGGTGGCTGAGTTCGGCCTTGGAGGGCCGGTCGAGGCGGAGCCCAGGAGGCGGAGTCCAACCCCTCCCGGCGGAGTGGAGGTGAAGGCGGCGAGGGAGGTCGGAGACGTTGGCCTGCCTCTGGCCGACACACGGCCAAGAGGGGGCGGAGCGGCGGAGCTCGGTGATGTCAGAGAAGGCCGATGGAGGTGGCGGCGTAGCGGAGGAGCGGGCCCGCGGTGGTTGTCGATGAAGGTCGGGCGATGGTGCTGATGACGATGGCGAGGCGGTGATCGTCGGGGAAGATTGCGTTGGCGGAGGTCTGCGGCGGACCCAAGGGCCGACACACGGCCGGCGGGCGTCTGTGGAGGTGGTTGCCGGTGAAGCAGGCGAAGTGGTCGGAGTGGCTGGCGGCGTTTGTAGAAGGCGGAGGAGTCGGCGAAACGAAGAGGTCGAGGCGGTGGAGAGAGATGGAGAGATCGAGAGAGAGAAAGAGAGGGAGAGATAGAAAGAGAGATAGAGAGATAGAGAGGGAGATAGAGAGAGAGAGATTACCCGGAGAAGAAGGCTCGACGGCGGAACCGGAGCAAGCAGCGCTGGAGGAGCTGGCTGCGACGAGGCACGAAACCCCGGATCACGCCGCGAAGGTGGTGGCCGGGCTGTCACTCCTGGAGCTAACCTTGGGTTGAACGGCGGATGAAGGTCTGGGGGGGTCGCCGGGGTTCTTTTATAGAGAGAGGCAGGCGGCCGGTGGTTGCGGAGATATCGGGTGTGCGAGGATAAAGGGGGTTCGTTGGCTGCGGCCGTTTGCGGAAGACGCGGAGGCGGTGGTTGGCGGCCGGTGCGGGATATGCGGGCGGCGCAGGAGGTTGAAGGAGGGAGGTGGAGAAGTCGGGGGGGGGGGGAGTCATTAGGGAAGAAGGGTTCCCGGCCGTTCGATCGGTCGAGATCGAACGGCCCAGGAAAGGCCACGTGGCGCTGGCGTGGAGGGGAGATGGGGCACGTGCGGAGCACGTGCCTGGGATGGCGCGTGCGACGCACGTGCTCCTTTTTATTTTATTTATTTTTTTATTATTTTTTTATTTAATAAAAACGATAAAAATAAATGCGAAAAACAGCTGACACGTGGCGGCCTCTGGGGCTGCCACGTGTCAGCACCAGAAAAATCCGCGAATAAATCTTTTGTAAAATCGATAAAAAATAGCAAATGACCTCGGATTGAAAAAATTCCTTCATGAAAAAAGCTCGTCTCGACGAGATCTACAACTTTCATGAAGACATCAAAGCCAAATTCGGTCAAATGTAAAAAGTGAATTTTTGGGGTATCCCATGTACATAGAATACCTTGATTTTTGGTTTTCTAATTTTTTTATCATTTTTAATCACGATAAAAATTCGGAAAAATATGGGAGAATCAAAGATGAATAAAAGACACCGTAATCTAATTTTTTTTGGATTTTTATTGATAAAGAAAATACTTACAAAAAACACAGGTCAAAAGCCGCGAAAATATACAATGTACAAAAGAGGCCCAAAACCCAACTTTCACATACGAGCTCCGATTTACTTGAACTTGGTCTTGTTTTGAAGGTAATTGAATGTGCATTAGTTCAAAAGTGAGTAGGATCAAATCAGACACTGGATGGAGAAGATATGGGGCTTTTAGTCCGAAAATCCTGAAACTAGGGTTTGGGTTTTTGGTCCACTTACCTGGGTTAATTATTTTTTTGTATTTTTATTTATTCTTGTTAGTGATGTGTACACAGTGGAGGTGAGTTTGTGGCATTCGGAGTTAGCGTGAAGGAGTTAAAAATAGGGGAAGTTAGGCTATTTACAGGTCACTCTGGGCTTGGATTTTTGGCTTCTTATTTTATGCAGAAATTAATGCTAAGATGCAATTCTTATGCAATCATGCCTGAATGCTAATTATGCGAAATAAATGCAGAAATGCAGTTGATTTTGAGGGACTTGAGCTTAATTAATGAGACTTAGAGTGATGAATCCGAGATTCATCACCCTTATAGATCACTATCTACAAGGTCTTAAACCTTTGAAGATAAGACTTTGAGATCACTATCTCTAAGTTTCATCATCTTTGAAGATATTGTTATTACTGCAACCAATTGTTTCATTTCCAGAGTAGGATTAGTAACAGTTTACTACTCCCACTGCATGGCAGATATATGGCTTTTGTACACATCTAGCATACACTTCAGCTTCGCGTAACTGATGCACAAGTGCAAGCAGTTCTGGCTTTTACTTCCTTAACTCTTTGAGGTGCTATCCCTTTAGACAGGTCACTACCACATCTTAAGGGAAGGAAACCTCTCTTGGAATTTTCCAGAAAATGGAATAAGTCCAAGGTGTATTACTAATGTGACGGTCCCAATATCCTCTTCTCTTTGCTTCTGAGCTACTTCAGAACTAAGATCTAAGAGGTATCCTCGAGATCGTATCTCAAGGTATGGAACAACCAAATTATTAAACACTTATAATTTATTCTTATATCATTCTAAATGATTAGAATAATATCTACATTAAGCACGATGAACACAATGGCACTCCCACTAAGCTTCACATGGTTCATCAAGATTTTATCTGAAATCACAACATTTATAATTTCAATAAATCTTACGTTCCAACTACAAGAAACTTATTGGAGTCCAATGATGGAGCTCTTCAGCTAGCACACCTTGCTTTCCTCAACCATGAAGCCCTGGGGCTACTTCATATGAATATCCTCAGAGAGGTATTCATTGAGGAATGCAATCTTGACTCACATCATGAAGATGTCAAAGACAAGTTGTGTAGCTATAGTTAGCAATATTCTGTGGGTTAAAGCAAGGTCACTGGAGAGCAAGTATTATCACAAGCGATGCCTTCTCTTCGGTGTGTAGCTCATGGCTACGAACCGTGCTTTGAAGGTCTATACCTTCTCATCAGGTTCCCTCTTTCTCTTGAAGATCCATTTACACCTTAATGGGTCTGACCCATATAGGTGGATCCTCGAGGGTCCATATACAACACTTGTATATGAAGTCTACATTAGACTTTTATTGCTAACATCCATCTTTCCATATCATGATCCTCAGGAGCTTCATCACATGAAGTCCGATCATTTTCAGATTTAACTGACACATGGAATCCATCCTCGAACTTATTTGAAGAGGTATTAATGTTTCATCTTAAATTATCTATTTTAGTTTCCGATTTCAGGAGCCTCATTTTCTTTTCAAGATTAAATGAGTTCCTTTACTTCATTTTCATCTTGATTCTCAAGAGAGTCATCCTATAAGAATCATATTCTCAAAGATGAGATCTTTTAAGAATCTCAAGGTCATAAAGTAGGTATCAAATACCATCCTTTATTTTCCTAATGAAGTCGCACTCTTTGGTGCTAGATTCTAGCTTACTAGCTTGGAACCTTATTAAATATATATAATGTAGTCTCTACCACATATACATATACCTGGAAACTAAGAGATAATTATGCTAAGATTAATCATTGATCAAATCATGTCACGCATGATTAATTGCATCTCCTTACAACTCTATTGAGTTAAGGTTCATTAGGAGGGGTGAGATAGAAATGATATTCATATCTCTATAAGGTATTCCTTGAATTCATCTAATAGGTACAAGCTACCTTGGTTAGATCAAATTCATTTCATCTTCCTTCAAACTTTGGTTCTAAATCAAAATTGTGAAATCTTTGAACATTTCAAAGTTTTCTAAGTGAAGAGAAGAAATCTCATATCACAAATAATCACTAATAGATATCATATATCCATAATGTTTATTCTGATATAGATGATTCACGTACATCAATATGTATGAGATTTTGAATACCTTAACATCTTACATCTTTTCCAAAGAAGGGTGTATTGGACATTTTTACTCTTGAATACAATATTCATAAGTATGTAAGATTTGAACATTTAGACAATCTAAAGGTTCATCTCTTATCAGTCTATTGATCACATCAACAAACAAATGTCCAAAACATGATGCCAGATCATTGTCAAATGATCTTTATCCTCCTATTGATCTTTAAAGGTTTTAATTTTCAGTATTAGAAATCTTAATGAACCATTCATTAATTTCTAATTTTGTGGAGTCCGCTAGATGTAAGATTACTATCTGAAATATATATTCATCATAACTCTTTCTGATAGATAAATTTCAGAATTCATGTTTATATCCAACAACTAGAAATAAACAATGAGCGTATTCTAATATCTAGGTTATAGAGACATTCTCTAAGACTAAGGGCTACCACTGAAAATATGAAGTCTATTGATCTCATGGAAATTGCTGCAACATTTACATCACTTTCAACATGGATGACCAATAAACCTTAAGATCAAATTTCTAATACATATGCAACCAATTGCAAGTGTGATTAGAAGATTGAGATACAATTATTAGACTTTATATTATCAAATAAGTAAGTCAATTTCAATGATTATATGTAGATTTTTCTGATGTACTATCCGATTCCTTTTCTAAGGATTCTAGATAGATTTGATAGTCATACTATCAACACATCAACTTATTGCAGTATTGGCATTCATCCAACTCTTTGGATGGAAGCAACAGAAGTACAATCAACTCTTTGACTATACTTCTTACTTGAGTTCAATCCATGCTTCCACTGCGCTCCCTTTATCTCTAAGCAACCATTGCTCAAGACTAAAGGATCTCTTATCTTAAAATCAAAAATTTCAATATAAGAGTATTTCAACACTTATACATGCTTCATTAAATTCATACAATATGAATATTTTGAAGCTTCATGAATGACTAGAGTAAAGATAGTAGAATGATGACACTCATCACCTACATCCATCCAAACTCTTAAAGCATAGGTTCAGGTAGGTACTCAAACAATTTGAATACATTATCTTTAATAGAGCTACCATTCTACATGATGTAGAGAACCATGTCATTCATGATTAAATGTCAAGAGCACATATGTATGCCAGCATATCTTTATTGATTTTATAAGGATTAATTTGATAATTACGATCATCATCGACATGTCACTTCAAAAGTACATTCGATAAGATCAAGACTTATAGAGACATACAAACCCTAGGGTTTTAGTCCTATTGTCTTATTTAATTATCACTTCTCATTATTATGAGGAAACTTGCACATTGCAACCACATACATTATGTGTCCAATCGCAAGTACAATATCTGGATCAAGGGTCCAATCCATGATATTCTACTGGTTATTAATGAGTATAACATTGAGTGGGTTTAATGAAGGATTTTCTGAAATAAGTAATTTGCATAAGGGTATATATTTATATATATACATGTTTTACTTTGATTTAGGAATTTTTATATCAAAGTTGTCTTGTCATGTTAACAATGAAAGTTCATTCCCTTAATCACTTTCAATGTAAGAGATATACTTACCATTATATCTCAAGCAAGATCTGGCATCTCCTTCCTTATCTTTGTTGCATCTCAATAATATGAGAACCTACAACTCGGATAAAAAGAAGCGGGAACACATTCCGCCTTGCAAGTCCAACTTGCATCTCCCAATTCGGTCTTTAATACAGACCCGTCATTAATTAAACCAACCGTCAACAGGAATACAACTCGCTATGCGCAATCCAATATCGCCCCAATAATATGAGGACCCGATATTGGGGTCACTACGCATACGTCCTTACTCTTTCGAGAAGCGACGAGCCCGATCCAAATGGATCATATGCAGGAGCTGTCACTTCGGACAGGCATCTCCTACATATAATATCTGGCGACGAAACTCTTCGCCTTGACGGGAGACCATGGATGTCACTTATGTGATCCTCCACCTCTTATTCAAATTTAATTAATTACTATGAATGACATTCATATAATTAATTCTTCCAAGGGAATTATTAACTCTAATCATATTAGAGTATTCTCAATTGGATATAATTAACTTAATCATATTAAATTAATTATCAATCCAATTTAATCAATCAAACTTAATTTTATGCTTGAATATATATATATATATATGATATTATTCTCAAAGTACGTATTAATTCGTATTTTAATAATTAGAAAAATACATCATAATCCCTCGGGCATTATCCCGGCCCTACCTGTTGTCATGGCCAGTACCGACGGGAGTGGGGCGGACCACATACGTTGCAACCCGCTGACCCAGCGATCCCCGACTAGACACCATATCCGCCTCGGGAAAGGATAATGCCAAATTGATTATTTTGTACTTGAGATGATCATCAGTTCTTCAACCGAAATTATACCATATAGTAATCAAAACAATTTTGATTTTAAGGAAATTTGCTAGGCAAATTCCCAAGTCCTATTCAAGCAAGAAGTTTGATGATTGTGTTTCCAATTATGATCTAGATCAAATCTAATCAATTAATTGGTTGAGGTCAAGTCAATTAAAGAAATAATGACATTCCAATATTTCTCAAATATTTTCCATAATTATTTCATGAAATTAACAATTAATTTCACTAATTGACAATCACATGGTTCTTGATTAGGAAAGTAATTTCAGCAGTGACCCCTACTTACTAAAATTAGCATATCTCAATCAATTTAAATCCAAATTAAGCAAAGTAAATTTCCATAGTTTGCTAACTTGATTTACAACAGAACCTATGTGATTTTCATGCATTTCGAGACATCTCTAAACAGTAATTAACTCTTTAATTACGTTAAGATTCGCAGTTCCCGTAACAATGGATACATGTTCATTAAAACTACCATATCTAGAGCATGCGAAATCCGATTTACGCAAACTCAGATCCTATGGTTTCCTTATTTAATGGGGAACAAAATCCAAGTATTAAATTCGTGTTTAAACAATTTAAACAGTGCCGAATTTATTTACTAAACAGATCTGCGAAATCAAATGCGAAGAAAACTTTCGCAACCTTAACGAACCCAAGTCGTCCTCGGTTAGCGACTCATATTCGAAACCGTCGACCTAAGGCTCTGATACCACTTGAAGGATATGGTTAGAACCTCAAGCGCATCACGGAAGCGTGAGCGTCGTATCGAATACGACGAGGAGCGACTAGTCGCACTAGTTGCTCGATGCAGCGGAATTTAAAATTTTTATACGACGAAACCACATGATCCAAGAACACTTCTCGGATCGTTTCGTCTAAATCACAAACAAGTAATCAGGATTACCTCTTGAAGCGTGGTTGCGATCAAGTCTCTAAACGAAGAGACCTCCTGTCTCAAGTCCGATCTGACGGAGGAGACGCTTGCGAGCACGGGGATGAACCGTGTGCTTCTCGCAATCCATGTTGATGATCCAAGCGGCGGATCTCCTGATCTCGACACACGAGATCCGACATCTTCTTCACGAGCGAGGCGCACCGAAGGAGACGGAGATCCACGAGCAGAAGAACGGGCAGCATAACGACGATGCCGCAACGATGGAGAACCTCTCCATGGCATCCATGGTGGACGACCATGAGAGGGAGAGAGAGAGAGAGCTGACCTCTAGAGAGAAAGAGAGAGAGAGAGAGAGAGAGAGAGAGATGTGTTGTGTAAAATAGAGAGCATGGAGTGCCTCTCTATTTATAGGGTTTTTGGGATCCCATGGATCTCAATCCATGTGTCACATAAAATCAATGGATGAGATTGATTTATGTCAATCCAATGGCTAAGATTGTTGTTGGTAAAACCAACAAATTTAGATCAAAATATATTTGACAAAATCAAATACAAATTAATCCAAATCAAACCAATAAATAAGGAGAGAAGATACATGGAGATTTCATCTCCATGGGCCTTCCAAAGTGGACGGCCACACATTCCTTATAGGAATGATGTGCCGCCCCCCTCTTTCCATGGAGAGAGCAATCTCATGGAAATCCATGAGATTGCATATCTCCTTGAAAATCTCCTCTATTTATTTCCAACAACTTTTGTTGGCTTTTTATTCTTCAAAAATAATTCACAATTATATTTGAGAATATTGCAATCTTGCCATAGAAAAATTGTGAATCAAATTCACAACCCAAAACAACATATAATTTACATTGTCAATTAATTACACAATGTGTATCCAATACACATAATAATTAATCAACACATATAAATTATAATTAACTCTCTCTAATACATTATAAATCACATTTATAATATATTATGAATAATTGGATATTTCTATCCACATTATTCTTATCCATAACAATTAAATCATATTTAATTATATTGGATAGCTTATTCTCATGTACTCAAATAATATGAATCACATTCACATTATCTACATCTTTGATAATCAAATCACATTTAATTATCTAAGATAACTCTCCTTATAATATGAATCAAATTCATATCATTCATGATAATTAAATCACATTTAATTATCCATTTTCTCAATGCTCGGATACATATATCAACAATAGAATTATCCATGAACTCTTTCAAGGATAATGCGCTTTCTCCGCGAATACTTGGAGATAAGGACAGGGCGATTGTATTGTTCCACATATTGTGACATGGATATTGAGATTATATCTCATATCCAGATCGCGGGCCTCCCATAGATGCTTGATTAAATCAAGACCGCAAATCTAATCTTCTCATTGCATCTGAATCACATTCAGATCAATGTCCAATATTTGGACTAAGATTAGATTACTTCTCTACTGAGAGGAGTCACTAAAATCCAGACCCGTTTCATCACTCCCTAGGAATGGAAGCATCATGGTTATACAATCGTTTATGATCACATCACCCTCAGGTATTCCTAACACCTGTACATCCTGCATACTGGAAGACTCAGAATAAACCCGAAGTATTAGATCAACTTTACACTGTCTACTTCAGGGTTTTATCAGTAAGTTTCTCATTCGATCATTGGGAGTCAGTATTGATCATATACTTTCCAAAAGCATATATCATACCTAGGTCTTGATCATATACTTTCCAAAAGTATATATCAAACCAACAAATTCAGTCAAGCTTCCAAAGCGAGACGACCGTGCGCACGGAATTTGATTCA